>OW285236.1:30242833-30941583 GCA_935421215.2 Melolontha melolontha | reverse complement strand
TAGGGAAACAACTCACTCCTATTTTCAGCTTTCCTACAGCAGTTTGTGACTTATTTAATGACTTTCCCTCGTATATATGCACGAAATATATATATATATATATACATATATATATATATATATTATATATACATGAAAAATGAAAAACTTTGTGAAAGACATATCCGCCCGGAATGTGCAAATATCGATATTTCACAGCTTTTACCGATCATCACTGCACATTATCCGGAGACAGACATGACTTTCACTTCTATACTACGTGCATGTATTCGAACTATAATAAACTTTATGTGTATCAGAATTAATAATTATTAAATCTCATTTTACATGCAATTGTCGCTATAATTTGTTGCACTAAATTCTACAATCCGGCAAATCACTTTTACCCTAGATTGTAGATGCAACAAGCCCCGACGTCAACTGTACAAGTTGTCAGTACTGATGAAATATCAAAAATGTGCGAAAGACATATTCGCCTGAAATGTGCAAATATCGATATTTCACTGTTTCAACAGATCATCAGTGCATAATAGTGCACATTATTCGGAGACTTCGGAAAAATCACATTTGCCATCTTCAGGTCTGCGATAACAGTCTGCTTTTGCTCCTGGTGACTCGTAAACAGTTTACGAGTAACCAAAAGCAGAAGCAGACAGTTATCGCAGACCTGAAGATGGCAAATGTGATTTTGCCGAAACGCCGTCCAGAAACCAGCACCAGTACAAAGACCAAACAGTGGAAACGCGGAAGAAAACCCGGAATCCAGTTACAACACATACTACTACCCGCGGAAACCTGAAAGAAAACATATATATATATATATATATATATATATATATATATATATATATATAATAACTTCGTGATCTTGGTATGATATGGTAAACCTAATCAGTAAGCGATTAAAGGTCTGTATATTACTTCAAAATATATGTATTTGAAAAACTCTACATGTTTCGGCAGTACGCCTTTATCAAGAGAATACAAAATATAAATGACAGGATATAAATGTCAAGTGATTAAGTTGCTATGGTTTAAATTATTCAAAGGTACATTCTAGTAATAATAATAAATCATGCCTTAGTATTCCAAAAAATAGATAGCAAGGTGTGAAATATGTGTTGTTCGCTGCTAGCAATTTGTGTCTCTTTCTGGGTAAGAACTTGTGTATTGGTTGCTGCTGGCAGCTTGCGTCTCTCTATGGGTGTGTGATTTTGTGTGAGAGCGTAAGTGTAGGGTTTTGTATGTCGGTGCGCTCGTGCGTGTGTTTAGTGACAGGTCGCGTGAATTTAGAGAGGTCGGATAACCAGCCGTTGCGTAGGGCCGCCGACCCTTTCCCGGCAACTTCTTTACAATTCCGTGCAGTACTTCGACGGCCTGACCCCCGCCCCAACGAGGCAAGGCGCAGACCAGCGAAGCGCACCCTGTACGGGGTTGCTTATCGCTAACCAAGGGAACACTCTTAGTGGCTACCTCGGTCGACGATGGTCACACTTGTGCCATCTTAACGTTTTCCGCCGAAGCGGGGGCATAGCACACACGTCGAACGTGTGTGTGCTGTTAACGGCAGCCTAGCCAGGTTGCCGCCCAGGACCGGTCCTAGTGGTGTGTGCATTGCGCGGCGCCGTGTTAGCGCCACGTAGCATGCTTCCTCACTCTTGCTGGAAAGGCGGAACGGCACCTGACTGCCCAGCGGGCAGACCCCCCTAGAGTTTTGTAGCGCATATGCTAGGCTACAACCCAGTAGAGGACCACATCAGCAAAAAAACAGAAAACAGGGAAAGGCAGGGAAAAGCAAGACATGAGTTATTATTACGTATGCGCCCGTGGAGCGAATTAAGATGCAAAGTTGTCGGCATTCGCTCAAAACGAGAAGGAAAACCACGAAAATCTGCTCGGACAACTATACAGGAATCAAAACACGGAACAGTCAGCATGATAAGCAAAAGTATATGATATTTAAATAACATAAGGTATATAACAAAAAAATATAATAAGATGGTAAATTGTAGATCATTACAAAATTATATTATATTTTTTTGTTATATACCTTATGTTATTTAAATATCATTTAAATATCATATACTTTTGCTTATCATGCTGACTGTTCCCTGTTTTGATTCCTGTCTAGTTGTCCGAGCAGGTTTTCGTGGTTTTCCTTCTCGTTTTGAGCGAATGCCGACAACTTTGCATCTTAAGTCGCTCCACGGGCGCATACGTAATAATAACTCATGTCTTGCTTTTCCCTGCCTTTCCCTATTTTCTGTTTTTTCCTTATGTGGTCCTCTACTGGGTTGTAGCCTAGCATATGCGCTACAAAACTCTAGGGGGGTCTGCCGTTCCGCCTTTCCAGCAAGAGTGAGGAACCATGCTACGTGGCGCTAACACGGCGCCGTGTTAACAGCACACACACGTTCGACGTGTGTGCTATGCCCCCGCTTCGGCGGAAAACGTTAAGATGGCACAAGTGTGACCATCGTCGACCGAGGTAGCCACTAAGAGTGTTCCCTTGGTTAGCGATAAGCAACCCCGTACAGGGTGCGCTTCGCTGGTCTGCGCCTTGCCTCGTTGGGGCGGGGGTCAGGCCGTCGAAGTACTGCACGGAATTGTAAAGAAGTTGCCGGGAAAGGGTTGGCGGCCCTACGCAACGGCTGGTTATCCGACCTCTCTAAATTCACGCGACCTGTCACTAAACACACGCACGAGCGCACCGACATACAAAACCCTACACTTACGCTCTCACACAAAACCACACACCCATAGAGAGACGCAAGCTGCCAGCAGCAACCAACACACAAGTTCTTACCCAGAAAGAGACACAAATTGCTAGCAGCGAACAACACATATGTTCACACCTTGCTATCTATTTTTTGGAATACTAAGGCATGATTTATTATTATTACTAGAATGTATCTTTGAATAATTTAAACCATAGCAACTTAATCACTTGACATTTATATCCTGTCATTTATATTTTGTATTCTCTTGATAAAGGCGTACTGCCGAAACATGTAGAGTTTTTTAAATACATATATTTTGAAGTAATATACAGACCTTTAATCGCCTACTGATTAGGTTTACTATATATATATATATATATTGGTCTTTATATGTATGAGAATTAATAATTATTATCTGTAAATCTGTAAAAACAGTGAAATATCTGTATTTGCATATTCCGGGCGGATATGTCTTTCACAAATTTTTTGCGGAAGCAAATTGAATGAAAAAATGTTTTTATATATAAGCGTTTCTTTCATTTAATAATCCCTGAATTACTATTAGGATTTTGACTTTTATTTACGTTACAGTTTTGAATGCGTTTTTGAAAATTAAATTAAATATTATTGCATAAGCAAAAACAAGAAATTGTTACGGCTATGAATAAACAATGACAAAATACGTAGAAAGGGACAAGTGGACCTAAAATGCTTAGAACTATAAAAGAAACGAAAATTGTATAAAGTTTCTAAAGAAAATTAAATTTATTGACTAATTTTATCGGATAATATTTTCATGTGTACCTACTATTGATGTATAAAACAAGATAATATAAAACGCCAGCAAAAGAAACTCATTACTTTATGAACATGTTATTGATAGAGAGAATAACAAAAGAATGCAACAACCGCAAATTCGCTTTTAACAAAATTGATCGTTGTTGATGCTGGTTAAAATGTTTTTCAAAAATAAATCCCAGGTATTTTACTTTTACGTTTCAACTTGAATTTTGATTTCGAATACCTACCTACCGCTAACTGCAACGAATGCCAATAATGTATGTGCAAATAATTCTATCTCTGCGGGTTCGCATTCGGTTTGTTGTAGATGTGTCTCGTTAGTGAACATTGTATTCGGTCAGTTCTAAAAGTATGTTTCCCGACCGTCCAATTCCGGTTGTTTATCCGGCATTTATGCGGCCGATGTTATTTAATTTTTATCAATTCGTGATGGTTGTCTGATTTTATGCGAATTGGTTATTTTGAATAAATACTGGATACTAATCGAAATCACGTTTGCATTGGTAGATAGGTATTTGGCAGATTATTTATTCAGTCAAAAATATCATTAACGAGGCAATTTATTTGGTACAAAAGCAATAATTGTGGCAGTATTAAATTTAAATGAAAAGCCACTGCTTCTGTACTCTATATATAGTTCAATCAATTTTATCATATTATATTTTCACACATAAAGAAATTTAAAAAAATTAAAGCAAACTAAGATAAGTATGGTTCAACTTAAATAAAACTTCACAAACTAATGTTTTTTCCTATGAATATGTTGTAATAATATGTATAAATAATGAACATATTGCTGTGTACTATGATTTTCAAAATGGGCGCCAATAATTAAATATGAATCAATTATTAAACATGAATAATCACACACATATTTTAGGTTTAAATTGCTCTCAGGGTTTTTGTTTTCCAAAAAAGGTTCCTTGCAACTAGGCCTAGCATCTAATATAATAAGGAGAGAAATAATATGATAGCATGTTAAGTTCAGTACATTTATTATTCACATTTGTAAAAATATGCATTAATCTTTAAGTGTTTTAAATATCATCAATTATATTCTTCTTTATTAATTAATCATGGTATGCAAATCTTATATCTAGTCAGGAAATATGTACTCACATCTATATATATATTGTTATAATGCTCCACTCTCTCACACAATGTATGTAAGTGTATAATCTGATGAAATATCAATACAACTAGCTCAATTGCGTAAGCCTTGAATAGGCCAATATTTAAAACAAGAGCGATTCTTAATCTCAGGCTATGTGGTAGGTTCTAGATACCCAAAGAGTTCACAAACAAACATAAAACTAAACATAGAGTAAAAAAATAAATATAATTAAAACAATTATTATTTTTTTTTCTACAAGATTCAAACATGCACTTAATATACTATGTTAAAAGCATTAAACAATATTGGGTTGCTTATTTACCCCCTTTTTCTAATTATATATGGTTGCCTATACAATAATCATATGGCTCGAAAAATAATCAAATAAAAAAATTAAGGTTATATTGGAAGTGACTATACTGACAATGAAATACTATGAATATATGTTATTTGAAAATGGTATTTTGCCCCAAGATAACGTGAGTTTAATGATATTTAATAATATGGTTTAACAAATGAGGTATTAGAAAATTAGTAGAAAATATGCATATCTACTTCCACCTGGGAGTACCTGTTATTAACGGAGAGCATGAGGTTTTCAAGCCTTATATATAAAAGGTTGATAGGAGTTCAGGAAATACCAGGCTGGTTCTGGAAAGGTTTGTTGTTTGTGGCACTCTTTACGTAGGACTGGAGAGTTTCCTTTACGTAGAGCTGCTTTCGGAATAAGTTCTTGAAGAAATGAACCCGGTTTAATAAATTTAACACTTTTAGGTGGTTCTTGATGTTCTGAGTATGGTTTATATAATTCTTTTTAGCCAATGCTTCCAAAATTAACTGGCATTCAAACAGGAACATTTTTGATAATTGTTATTATAGAAAATACGTTGCTTCTTCTATCGGAGACAGTCTTCAATTAAGGTATTTACTATATTTTTGAAGCGACATTTATAATTAAGTTAGGCTAATATATTGGTTTTTTATCAATTTTAAAAACTATGCGTCGAAAAAACGTCGTTCTATTACAAGCTGTGCAAAAATCTCCTCGTAAACAACTTTCTTGTTGTTGTCATGACTACCACAGGAAGTTAGTGATAATTAATTATATTTTTGTCAAATTTTGCTATAACTCCAAATAATATGGATAAAGTAATTTTGTCCATTTTAATAAATTAATTTTCCGGATATTTCTGTGTGCTTCTTGTTTGTATGTCAACATTGGTTATTTGTATAAGAGCCTATTTTTATTCTACTATAATACGCTCACGTGATCAAAGTTGCATACTTTTTACAAGGTTCAGCCAAAAGTCAAATTAACAATGATGTTCACAATTATTTGTACTTAAATATTTTAATCATAATTAGCTTTAAAATTCTTGATTTCACGCGATATCATGTTATGATAAGTTAATAAATGACCAAATAAAATAAATAAGCTAATAAAAAAAATATTGAATTAAGTTCGGTATCATGATTAAAAAAACTAATTTTGATCTTACATCGTGTTTACATATCATTTACTTAATCATTCACGTTTTCATTACCATTATTTCTTAGATATTACATTTTTGGGACAATATAAATTAATTAAATTGTTTATATACCGTGGGTATGAGCTGTACTATAACAATATATATATTTATATATATATATATATATATATATATGACTTTGTAGATCTCGTTAGGTGTCAATAAATCTTTCAAAATACAGCTGTGTATTTCTTTAGACCAGTGAGTTTTATACTCTCGCCAGTCTCAGAATATCGTTTGTAAAAATCTTCAAGTTAATTTAACCAGCTCGGGATGTACCGTTTTTTATAGACCCGAGGAATTAAGTTTTTTACAGCATCAATCAGTACTGATTTATTTATTGTGGAATATGAATTTATATTTGGTAATGAGAAAATTTTCACGTAAGATATATGACAGGTTGTTTATATTATCTAGAAATGTCAATTGCTTCTTTGTTATAAATAAAAAGCAATTAAATTTAATAATACCGCATTATATTGATTTAGTGTATCGCTAGGAGTATGTAACATTGAACATATGCATAAATCAGGGCAATGCCTAAAGGAATCCAGATACATTTATATTAAAATGATCTAAATAGTTCAACATACGGGAGATTTAATTTATTGAACGTGACATTCGTCATATCCATAGTTAATAGAATAGCAAAGAGAGGTCTTTGATCTTATGAATAGTGTATTTATATGAAATTAATTGCATGCCATTTCCAGCAGACATATTACCAATGACGAAAGGTTGACAAAATGCATATATTTCCAAATTAAATATACTTCTCTCTCTTGTATTTGTAATTTGCATATATCCTGCAAGCTATTCTTATTTAGTAAATACGATTTTACTTTTTGTTGAACTGACAATTTACAACTAAGAAGAAGCTATTACCAGAGAGGTTAATTCGTGCAACTTCGCATCAGCGGCTCATCCTCGAGTATATATATTTTGTCACTCGTTGCCGGACAACTATGAGCGCACTTCGCTAGTTTACAGAAATAAATTATTACTGTTAAAAACCAAACATATACATATACATATACATTTATAAAAAGTGGTAGAACGCTTACCGTTCATAAACTGGGTAAAATCGATTAAATATTGGCAATATCAGATGTGTTTCCACAGTCATTTTCGCAAATAAAGTGCGTTTCGGAAAAAAAAATTGCTTATATGCAGGAAACGAGCGTTCTAATCTACTGATGTTATATTTACATAATTAAAATCATCTTTAAACCAACTTAACGGTTCTGTTGGCGTTCCTTCACAAGTTTGAGTTAATGTGGTCAAATCCGAATCTTTCTAGCTATTGCAAATAAAAATTTTACTTATCGCCAGCTATATTTGAAAAATAACAAAATTATACGTCAAAACTAATTTAAGAACTATTTTAAACTATGTTAAAATATATCGAGTAGAATCTAATTTGACCTTATTTCTGAAGTTACATTGAAGCGAAAGAAGCAACGTATCTTCTATAACAGTGAAATGACTGACGAAATCTAATACAATAATTATTACAACGAAAAGTTAAAATATGATATTAATTTAGCATATTTATAAATGAAATTTTATAAAAAAATAATGGTCATTGATTGGTTGGTTCCTTTTTAAACTACGCGTTATTTTAGCATTGATAAAACTAATGCGCTCAAAATATTGACAGGTTTTTGGTGACGAACCTCCGTTGTCAAAACGAATCGATTACTTGACCACCGTTGAGAAATATTAAAATTTTATTCCCAATTTTATTCGGCCAAAATAACGAATCAACTACGGCTGCTGCGGTCAAGTTTGAGAAACAATTCTTAAGATTGGCCTGCAAATGCGCGGTGAGTCGAGAATATTTCTGCTACTACCAAAAGTGTGTACCTACACGCGGGTACCTCAAACTGAAACAATCTTAGCAACTCAGCAGTCCCTCTTATCTGAGAGAATTCTGTATAAAGACTTCGAATTACTCGCATACAAGACCCGGCTTACTCGAGCATTGAAGGAAATGACTACCTGTTTTGTTCTCCTTTCTCTGCTTGGGCTGTAGACTATGTTAAAAAATAGTTGTATTAGAGCCTTGGTGAACCCACTCGCACTCGTAGTGAAGCCAATGTATCCTCAGTGTGTGACTGTTTGGTGTCGTTTCTGAAATAGCGGCGTTATTGGCCCATTTTGCTTCGAAACTGAAGTTGGCAAAAGTGTTACTGTCCACGTGGAGCGATACAGAGTCATGGTAACTTATTCTTGGCCAGAAATTGATGAATTGGACTTGGGTGAGCTCTGGTTCTAGCCGGATAACGCGATGTCCTACACAAGCCATGCAACAATCGATCTTTTGGGGCACTAAGTTTGATAATCGTGTAATCAACCATTCTGTTTGGTGAAGTTTGGCTTGCGCGAAGATACATCCTCAGTATGTGACTGTTTGGTGTTGTTTCTGGAATTCGACATTATTGGTCCAACAACAATAATTGACATCTGCTTTCTTCAATCTGTTAAAGCCTGTTCCATAATTTTGTTGATGTTTTCCTTAGTTCTTTCATCGATAAACCTTCGGTATCTTGAATTCTCTTTAATTGATTCCTTACCCAATCGAAATTGCTTAGTCCAAAATTTTACTATAAAATATGACGGTACATCTTCCTTTTATACATTAGTCACTCTCTGATGAATATCTTTGGATCCATTTCCTTATTTCGTCAATTTTATCGCGCTTCCATGTTTTAACTGAATTTTACTAATTTTCAGTTAAATAAAGATCTGTAAAAACAATAAAACTCCCGGAGTTGACTAAACTTAGTCAGTATAAATCCAAATGTGACAGCTTAAGCTCGCTATTGTCACTTTGCCTCCCGTATAATTGCAAGAATCGTGCATTTTCTTTAAAGAAATTCAATTTAATTAATTTTTAATATTGACTAATGAATTTATTTTAAATTAATATCTACAATACTTCTAACATCAGCTTTCAGTATCGTAACTCCATTAGTATTCTATTGATACTTAAAGCAGTTAGCTAAACTTTCATTAGAGTTACGCCTATCGATTTACCGAACGCGGAACTTGTGAAATGTCAATACTGTTTCAAAGTTTATCGGCGTGCCGGGCCCAAAACGTTTTCTTAAGGAAGAAATTTCCTAAACTAGAAGCGTAAAGTTTTCGATCTCTTCTCTTCCCCTCAACACCGCCTAATTATGAAACGGATTTAGATGGAGGACTTTAATTTATTTACAGTACACGTTGACGGTATTCGTAAATTTCTCCGCCATAAATTTGCTCAACGATAGAGGTAGTAATTGGTTACGATGTCGGGCACTTCGATAATGTTGGAAAAGTCTTTATTTAACTTTTGCATTCAGCGAGGCACACGTATTTGTACCGAGTATTTGAGCGTTAAGTAAATTTGTGTGCTTACCTTCACCAATGAAAATGCGTGTAAACTAATCTGTAATGTGGATTGATTGGAATTCCAATATTGGATATGTGAAAGCATTTTTTTGCGATATTTCGTTATTCGAACGGAAATTCAATATTAGTTTAGGAATGAATTGTACTTCTTGGTATAAATTAGGTAGGTCTATTTGGTGTTGTTAAATTAGTTATTCTTAGTTCCTTTTATGTTGTTTACATAAATATAAAGTCATGGTATTCATAAATCAATCTTGGAAATAATTTACTAATAACACACACTTTATACACAAGAAATGCTTTTAATATCCTCATAAATATTTCAAGTCCTTCCTAAAAATATGTCAAATATATGCTTCATTTTTACCATTTCTGCATTTTTATACACTTCATCTGTGATGTACTTCGCTAACTGTAAATCAAGCATATTACATAATATATAATAAGAGCATTGCATAATAATATGGTAAAAGATTACAATTAGTAGCTATATACATATAATTCTATGGATGTTACTTAATAACATAATAAGTTATGTATTATAATAAAATGTTAATTAATTTATTGAAGACACTAGTTTTAATTCGTTACATTTCTGTTATTGGGATTTCTTAGAAGGTTGGAAGTCTATTATATTTGTATTGTTTTCTTAATTTAGAGTGTCAAATCTATAATTAAATTTCAAAAGTATATGACTTTTTTACATTTACCAAAATTATAGAACAATGTAAATCTAGTTAATTTTATATACTTCAAAGGTTATGTGTGAAGGAAAATTTAATTGTAAACCAATAAGTTCATAATATTAATTAAGAATCAAATTATTGTATAAATGTCAAATATTTTGGAAAATTCTATATAACTAAAGCGACCAATGAGCTTCAAAAACAGAAAAAGCTGTTGGGTTGCCATGGTGAGTTATTGAAAACAATTAGAGAGAAGAATTTTTGCACTTGAATTAATGGAATGTGTTTTAGATAAAACGAATTTTTTTGAAAAATATAAAAAAACAAGCATAATTTATATTACCAAGATTTGAACTGTTTTCATCTTATACTCCGCTATCAATTAATGAGCCACAAAAGACGTGTACCAGCTTTAGAGAAATATTGGGAAACATTACAAGGCCTTATATTACCAGGATTATGACCGGGGATCCTAACCTACGAGATTTGCCAGGATTGTGACCGCTCTTCCTGAAGTTAAAATATACACGCCGTACGTCAGGGAAGCAAAACTTAATTCCAGAGACTAGACGGATAATTGTGATAGAATATTAAGCTAAGTTTTTATTATTTGCATTTTTTTTTTAAGTAAACAGATACATTTACTTACCGAAGGTAAATAAAGATCCCTTTAATGACCATTTTGTTTAAAACATTGTAAGTATGGAGGTTATATACAAATTCATTTATTCAGCAATTTGATTTATCAGAATCTATTTGTTTATGTAGCCCTAGTATTTGTCTCATTTCCGTAGATTCAATTTTTAACCTATAAGAAATTCCACATAACCATTAAATTTTATAATTAAATTTACAATAAAAATAAATTGTTAATCTATTGTTTATTCCGAATGTTTTGTTAAATGTACCTAATTAAATATTAACTTATTAAGATAAGATTTTCTTATAATAAATGGAATTTAAGAACCAAGACAAGTCGTTTGAATTCAATTAGTTTATCATATTAATACTGAGCTAACATACCTTTAAATTTCTTTGTCAGACAGAATCTTCACGACCCTGGAGATATTAGAGAACTCATGTTCGTTGTTTCTCCAAATAATATTAAATATCAAACTTTCTTTAAGACCAAAACACTATTTGGTTGTACCTGTTATGATTATTAACTGCAAACGTTTTTATATTCAATGATTGAACCTGTGCAGAAGTATATCAGAATGCGGGGGTAAAAATTCGAATTATAAACTCATTTAACTGCTTTAAAGTATAATATTTTGCCTTTAAAAATACTCTTTAGTAAACGTTTGACTCAAAGATTATTATAGTATATATATATATAACATATAAGTTATCCATAGAATTATATGTCTAGTTATTATTGATAACTATTCACTTTCGCAATAAGATCTACTCAACTTATTATTATACAAATAATAATTGTTAGACGTCAAATTTCTACCCTTGTATATTTTTAGTATCTGCTGGATTAATTGATACTTTATCGTACTACTTGTATTGCTTAAATTTATATTACCTTATTTTGCAGTTAGATTTGTTGGTTATTATTCAACTACAGGGTATATATACTTTCTGCTATATTTAATGACTACTCCTTCGTACTAATTAAATTCTTAAGGTTTAAAATACCTTATCTTGCTTTTGGTTGTTAGTTATTTTTGTATAACTAGTTATACATAAAAGGTTCGCTAATTTTATTCCTACTTCCCAGTTATTAGATCTTTCAGTAACGATTTCTTAACTTTTTCAATACCTAAAATTATATATTTCTTGTACTGCTTTGACTATTGTAAATTAGGTCTCTCCTTTAAATATCGTAACGGCAGTTGGGTTAGTTTCCATTAACATTTGATTTAATCGGACATCCTCTAAATTCTTAATTTTCTAGTTAGTTAAATTATGGAGTCGGTGTATTCTTTAAGTCATATCGCATTAGAGGGTTAATATTATATCCATTTATAATAATAATAATAATAATAATAATAATAATAATAATAATAATAATAATAATAATAATCTTTATTAACCTGAAGATCACAGCATTATGAAATAGGTTTCGTCACCAAAACATGTACCTTACACTGTTAAAATTAAAATTAAATTAAAATTACATGAAAACATTCCTACGTATGATAGTACTCTTGAACACTATAAAAACATTCATTAATAAGGAAACACTTTAAGTTATATTTAAAATTCCTGGTCGTACTACTAATCCTTATAGCCCTAGCCAAACGGTTGAATATGCTAACACAGGCATAGTAAGGAGATCTTTCATATGCTGTCGTTCTGTGGAGGGGTATCCGGAAGGACTCTCCATTTCGCGTATTATAGTCATGAGTTTGGGCATTATTCGGAAATAAATGCTTATTCTCATATGCAAACACAGCACACTTATATAGGTATATACTCGGCAATGTGAGGATACCATGTTCCAGAAAAACATTCTTGCATGTATTTCTATTCTTAATGTCACAAATTAATCGAATTACTCTTTTCTGCACAATGAAAAGTCTATTAAAATCGTTTGCCCTTCCCCACACTACAATATTATAAGCCAGGTGCGGGTAAACCATTGCATAATACATGCCCAACAGTCCTTCCCTATCCAAACAGCTCTTTAATTTTAGAATGGCATAGTAACCTCTATTAACTTTAGCAATCACAGTGTCAACCTGAATATTCCAATTCAGATTCGAGTCCAGATGTATTCCCAGGAATTTAACATTTCGCAGTTATTGCGTCCGTTGGTTTATAAAAGTTCACTCTCACCGTCTTAGTCGTATTTAAGATTAAACGTTTCTTACAACACCATTCCTCGAGAGCCCCCACGACGGAAGTGACATATGTTTCCAACAGTTTTAATTCGTCCGAAACCACGACGATCGACGTATCATCAGCATAATTAACAAGATGCCCAGCACTTATAAAGTCTTTCATATCATTTATAAAAAGGATAAAGAGAAGTGGCCCCAGAATGAAGCCCTGCGCCACACCCAGCCCAACATCAGCTGTATTCGAGCAAACACCGTTTACATTAACAATAATATGTCTTTGACGTAAAAATGATATAATCAAGTTCAATTCATTACCCCGAATACCAACCGCGTACAACTTCTCCTCCACAAACCTACTGTCCACACAGTCAAATGCGGCCGAGAAGTCAAAAAACAACCCAACTGCAAATTTCCTCTCATCAATACTCCTTGCCAAACACTCCACAAAGTCGACACAGGCCGTCTCAGTTGATCTACGACGTCTAAAACCATGTTGAGCATCGCTGATGATGGCGAACCGATTGAGGTACTCCATGATGCGATCATATATCACTTTCTCGTAAATTTTGGAAAACGCACTTAGTACCGATATAGGACGGTAGTTATCCATTGTTATTTCACACCCCTTTTTGTAGATTGGGACCACCCGCGCAGTCTTTAACGCAGACGGGAACACTCCAGTCTGAAAAGACACATTTATTATGTATGCAAGAGGCCCACTAATGGCATCACTAAGTTTTTTTAGTAGAGACACAGGTACATCATCCGGACCACACGAGTCTTTATTTTTCAGAACAGCCAACACATTCACCACATCTTCCCTATACACTGGACCCATGAACATACTGCCAGTTACACTTCTACTCACTGTACATTCCGTAGTTATGATATTTGTAAATCTATTAGTAATTCTTTCCAAAGTCACAGTAGAAAAATGTTGCATGAAGGCATTCGCCACATTCAATGGGTCTTTGACCTCTACATCGTTGATTTTAAGAGTCACTGATTTTGTTAGCTTGTTTCTGTTAGTTTCATACTTTACTAAATTCCAGATACATTTACTTTTATTTTCACTTGACGCTATTTTGTTTCTATAGTATGTCTTTTTTTCGTTATTTATAAGGTTTCGATGTTCTTTCTTTATTTGCTTATAAAATGCTGATATATGGTCATCATATCCAGTTGATCTCAATATTGCGTAAGTATCTTTTAAATACCTACTGGATTCCTTTATTTTATTATTTATCCATGGTGGCTTACTATTTTCACAGCTCGTTATTTTTTTTCCTTCTTCGGACAATTTATATTAAAATAATACATGAAATGTCCCATATAGTCCTCAAATGCCATGTCCACGTCGCTAGTATCACTTGTATTCCAGGAGTTGTTACATAAAGCAGCTCTTAGATTTTCAATATTTGTATGGCATAAATTACGTTTATAGTACTTGTTCTCCACCCTGTCCGTGGACATATCACAATCTACCATACGGAAAGACAGCATCTGCGCAGAATGATCAGATAACCTAGGATCCCATACATCGATATCAAATGTATCCTCTGGAAAACTACACACAATATAGTCCGTTCCCGATTTCGAGACTCGACCGTCCTTATTTGCATGTATTCTGGTTGGTTTGACATTTTTATTCATCAAATTGTAGGACTGAAAGATATCCCGTAGTTTTCTTGTAGCAGAACAATTAGTTTGCCCGTCAATATGAAATCACCGCCCAAAACCACCAAGTCACAGCCTCGACATATGAATGATAAAGCACCGGACAATTTTTCTTCTGATTGATCAATATTACACGTAGGTGGGCTGTATATCGATACAATGGACGCTCTATATGTACCCACATGCACACGTACAGCACAACACTCAAACAACATTTCAACAGAGTAGTCACGAATATTACTTATTTCTTTATATTTAACATCTGTTCTCACCAAAATTGCGCAGCCACCATGTGCGTGTTCCCTTCTATTAAAATACGTTGCCAGTTGATATCCCTGTATACGTATCAGATTAATATTATCCTGATTTGACCAAGTCTCTGTTAACACACATATATATATCTTAGTCAATTGGGGCTTTCTTTTGCGTGATTTTTAGTTTATTTAAATTCATTTTCCAATGGTTTGTTTACAAACATCAGGTTAAGTATATTTCTTAATACTGTCAAACGTTGCGCATGCGATTTAGAGTCACATTTCTAGAATGGCTTCGAAAACCAACTGCTAAAAAAATTAGAAAGCCTTTCAGTTAGTATTATGGATAATGCGAGCTAAAATAATATAAACAAAATACCAAATTCACGAATAGTGAACTAACAATAAAACTTTGACAAGACAGCTTTAAAAATTCAGTTACTGGAGTTAGACTGTTAATACATACAATAACTACCAAATTAAGTTCAAATAGATAATAGTATAAAGCCGATGAATTAGCAGAGCAATATAACCGCAATGTTCGTCGACTTCTTCCATGTCATTTTATTTTTACACAGAATTAATTTTGGGAATTGCAAAAAGATATTATTCTAGTCAATTATAGTTAATATTAAAAGTAAAAGTCAAATAGTAATATATGTAAATATGGTAGAACTAATGAAGGCTGTAAAAGGTTATGTGTGGCAAGAAGCACTACGTAAAGTAACTGCTGAAGCGTGTTTTGTTGACAAATTAGAGCAACTCAGAACTTTTTGACATTTACGAATAAAATAATTCTTCTCTTGTAAACAAGAATAAAAATAAAATCTAGAAAAAGTATACTTCATTAATGTATTTAGGCGTAAAGAACTGACTATTCTGGTTGATATTGAAAATTCATAACATACGAATAGTGGTTTTGGATTTATTAGTTACGATTACACTTTTACACTTTTATCATAGTTATCTATGATTTTTTTTGTTCCAGTGAAAATATTTGTGAAATTAAGAGCCAATATAGTTTTTTGATTTTAATATCTATTTGGCTTAATATTTCACGATATTTATATGCTTTAGAGGCACATTATTAGTTTATTTCGAATGCAGCATGTAATGGGACGCATTTACGACCATCTTATTTCAAGACATTTAAATATCAGTCTGTTATAATTTTAATGATGGCCAAAGTTAATTTATATGAAATAAGTATACAAAAACGTATAACGCTTTTGTTTCATTATGAAACAGACATGTAAATAATTTACATATCTGTAACTGTATACTTGGACAATACCTCGTATTTTCAGCATTTACTTCTGCTTAAGACATATGTTTCTGCCATCTATAGGCGTCGTCAGTTAAGCTAGTGAAGCAATGTATACAAATGATACAAATCTTTAAAAATAGATCTGTATCTGTATATGACATTAAGCCGAAATCACTTACTAGATAAAGCAAATTTCATCCTGTAAGGTGGCACTTATTTAATAAGTGACATCTGACGGACGAAAGCAGAAGTAAATGCTGAAAATACGAGGTATTGTCCAAGTATACAGTTACAGATATGTAAATTATTTACATGTCTGTTTCATAATGAAATATGAAATAAGAAATAAAATTATATCAATATTAATGCTTTTCCCGCCATTAGGTATTATTGCGAAACATTTCGCAATAAGATTCAATGCATATTTCAATCAGATCTTTTTATGCAAATGACATCATTTTCTGTAGTTCAACTTGTATAGTTGGTCATGTATAAACTCCAATAGAATAACCTTGTATCACATATGCGAATTAATAGAGTAACTGTATTACATCATCCAAATATTCAAGAACGATCGAGAACTTCAAAAAGAAGCTGGGGATTCACCGAGAGCAAAAGACGCTGGAACGAATCTAGGAGAATGGAACGAAAAGACTTGGCTCGAAGTAGCGAAGCGAGTCACACGTGCGGACGCCTAAAAGTAATAGAAAAGAGAGGGTTTACCGCAATATATGTACTTAAGTAAGAAAAGAAGTACATAGTCTAGCAAGAGGTATTTCTAACATACAAGTGAAATTATTTGTTTGACACGTAAATTCCCACTTTCATTACATCAAGGCATTTGTCTGGGGTCCCAGACACCTTGAGGCGTGAAGAAGAAGTCAAATTTAGTGTACAAGTGCATCACCTCCAGATGGAGCGATTAGATTGTGAAGTGATATGGCCATAGTGTAAGGATATCAAGGTTAGTCAATACTAATACTGTTTCTAGAATCTGATCAGACTAAACAGTTTAAATATATGTAAAAATTATCGCATCTCGCCCTATATGTATGCATAGGGTCTAGTTAATATTTCAGAGTAACAATAAAGAATTTTCTAGTAATTAAAAAGCTCTTTTATCAATATATAAGTATATGTTTTATAACAATTTTGTTTTATTCAAATCATGTAATACAAATTTCATTTTAAGAGCATATTAATCAAAGGAGATTTGATTGCAATAATTAATAAAAAAAGAGGGATTCATTCGTTGCACCTACGATTTCATACACTCCTTGAGATAAGAAGGCGTAAGTACAATTGCAGCTTACCAGCTTAATATACAGTTTGAATTTTTATTCTTTCCGCAGACTTTTAGCTAACCGGCTAACCTTAGAAGGGGTAAATCTTCTTGGCGCCCAACTGAACAGTAATTGAATTAATTAATTACTTATTTTTCAACTTTATAAATCTATTTCACAATATTCAAGGTAACCGCGGCATTTAGTTATTTTCATCACCGAAGTTATCATTGTTAACAGCGACCTAGAATCCCTGGATACACAGGCTATTATTAATATATGGCAAAGATAAGGTCTGTTACAAGCACCAATTATTACCTGTGCCTCATGAGTGTGTGATAAAAACTAAAAAATGTAAAACCTTTATATTCTATTGTTAAATTTAATGTGTGCTCTGTTATATCATGATTATTAATATTGACTGTAATAAACTATTTCCATTCTTTCCGTTTTTTTATTCTAAAACATTGATATTATATTTATTAATTTTTCAAAATAAAAGTACTAATAAAATTGCCTTATTAATTAACATAAACTATGTATTCTTCTAAATATAGAGTCATAAATATATAATATTAACAATCTAAACAGTTTAAGGTATTATTACAACACGAGCTTTTCGTTATGGCTGGCTCTTATTACTAACTAGCTGTACGTCTGGGCGACATTTATTACTAACAAGCACTGTGGTTGGCCGGCTGCTGTGTGTACTAATAACAATGAAATTATTCTATAATAAATAATTGTTTGTGCTGGTGAAGTCAAAGGTCCAGAGAGTGTATGATAATGGTTAAATTAAATAAATATATTACAACTTACTAACTAAATAATACACATGAGCGTTGTGCTTAAAGTTTGTACTAATTATTTACATAAAAGAAATTGGGCTTGGTATATATTTAAAATTAAATAAGAGTAATATACACAAGGAGTGGTAAATAAGTAATTAAAACATTAAACATTAACATAAAAATAATCTGAAACGAACGTTAAATTGGGTAGTAAATTAAATGTTAGTTAATTACGATTAATATAAAATAATCTCTGTATCGAACAATACCGAGTTACTTTTGAGTTGCGAAGATGGTTGGCCACGTGGTGCGTATATACGGTATGCGCCAAAATAAACAACATTGAAATGCGTGCCATTGTTATGCGCATGTCTGCTTTTTGACGTATGATACTAGCAACGTTATGTGTTTTTAGTAGTGCAAAGAACGTTGTTATGTGATGTTATAGTTGAGAATGGGTCTCACGACTGAGGAAAAAGTGTTTATCGTCGAGCATTATTTTCGATCGTACGGAAAAGGCAAACAAGGTGGACCGAGTTTGAAGTTAGTGACGGAAACATATCGCGATCAATTTCATAAAGAGGCACTTACCAACAAAGTTATGCTTTCTATTGTTGAGAAATTTCGTCGTTCTGGCAGTGTGTTGTGCCAACGGAAGGGAAGGTCTGGTAGGCCAGTAACTGTGAGAACGAATGGGAACCAGAACTGTTAATCATTTACGTGAGAAGATCGTCTCCTTTTTCAGGAATATGCAGCAATCTGTGTTCTCGAATATGTTTGACAATCAGCGTAACCGTTATGAGCAGTGCCTACAACGCCATGGCGCACATTTTGAACACGTATTCTATAGACATAATAATGTATTAGTAATAAATAATATACTTCAGTAATTTCAGTGTTGATTATTTTGGCGCATACCGTACTTGGACAGATATGTAGAGCGATGTTTGGCCAGAGGAATTAGAAATCAATTAATTAAATTAATTAATATATTATATAAATAAATGTGGATTAGCTTAAAAGAATAATTTATGTAGAACAATACAGATTACCTTTTAGTTGCGGAGATGCACGGGCACATGCATCTTGGCCGGTACTTGAACAGCACGGCGTGTAAGATGTTTAACTTACGAAGGTTCTAAATAGAAGAGTGATTCGTGTCAAAGTAACACTGGTTTATTGCTCTAAGTTAAGAAAGAGATCGATATTGGCGATGTCTTAAATAATATATGAATCAAAAGCGCGAACTGAAGGGTTATGCTAGCGATGACATAAATATTATTAAAATATCCCTTGTGAGTCAACCTTTCAAATGATATGAGACACAGCATATAAAAGAAGACGTACATAATTAAATTAATAACAACTTAATTTAAAATGAAATGTATAAAGGATTTCCAAAGTGAACGTTAAAAGGCAGGGAGAAGACCAAGGGTCTAGCGGCTATAGCGAACAAAAGAAATGCTTCTTCTTGCACACGAATATGTACACAGAAAAATGTCTAAGTGAAGTTTAATATTTTAAAATGCGAGATATTTAAAGAAATAAATATAATTTAAAAAAAGAATTAAACATTCTTATATATGCGAAGCGTAACAGTATAACCTAAATGCCATCTGTAAAAAAGAAGATTTTTGAAGTTTTTAAAAGTACTATAACCTATAAACCAAATAACAATTATTTGCAAGATATAAACAATAGATTTGTCAACGTTGTGTGACACACAAAATAGAAAAAATTTCATGTATATGTCTTAGAAGTATGTATAAGAATGATAAATCTATTTTTTTTTCTATTTGCTTAATGACTTGCATTATCTCCGTCATAAGAAAAAACGAAACACATCTTGAGATTCTTCAAGCTGTGAGTGTCGTTGTAAGTGTCATCTGAAACTGGGTCAATATCACATGTAAGTGTCAGAACGCATTTCATACAAAGCGGAAAAAATAAGCTCATTGAGCTTCTAGATTGTAACATTTTACATTTAATTAGCGACCTATATTTTATTGAATATTAAAATTTGTGAAATATTTGATACTTAATACTTAATACAGTTACACAATTATTATAGTTGGTATATTAAGAATGTTTGAATTATATTTTAAATTATATTCTTCGTTTGCTAAGAGAAAATTTTTCTTTTGGTCAAAAAAGGTATAAAACCAACAATTAATAATCATATTCTAAATACGTATTTCGACAAATAAGTTCTCATCATCAGTAGGTAAACCCACTAATCAAAGTGTTGCACATAGGATACAGTAAAGCTAACACACAGAATCGCACATAACTTTACACGGCGTCCACGTATACACTGACCTTGAAGTGAATACACAAGCTAAAATTACGTCAACTTATCCTTCTTAAGAAAACGGCAATACCACATGTTTATTCTCAACGCCCTCAACCTTTTCTACCTCTATTCTAAAAATTACAAATTTCAACTGCATGGGATAGGGCCGTTGTCCGAATTAATCGTATTAAATTAGTTTTTAACGATATGAATGTTTTAGTATGCGTCGAGTTCTCTGGGGTTGTTGAAGTTTTTGGCAAGTTTTTTTCTTACCAACTCTATTAATGTTTTTCATAATTGAATGGTATTGTAATCACATGTACTTTTTCTGCTGGTTGCGTTGAGATATCAAACTTGTGGATTCGCGATTGTCTTTTTTTAAATTCGTTTTTCTAATTAATTTATTAATTATTTCTATGGCAACGATTGTCAGAAGATATCTTTTCAGAAGACAAATGTAGGTTTTATTTGAAAGAAACGGATATGATTTTTCACAAGTTTAACAAACTCCGCTGTGGCTGGATAACGTTTTATGGACCGACGAAGCGCATTTTCAACTGGGTGGGGGTGTTAATACGCACGATTGTAGGATTTGGTGGGAAAATCATCCGCATACTGTAACTCAGCAAGGGATTCATGATTTAAAAGCAACCGTTTGTACTGGGTTCACATCCCGATACATTTCAGGCCCATACTTTTTTGAGGAAAATTTAAAGCAGTTACAGTTATTGGAGAACGATATTTTACGATGCTGCGAAATTATATTACCTCAAGATTGCAAAATTACGATATTGAAAACATCATCTTCATGCACGATGACGCACCTTCCCATATATATACACTCCAGTAAAAAATCTGTTAATTAATACTTTTGGCAATCATATCATAAGGGGAAACTTTCCCAATCCTTGGTCAGCGCGTTCTCTAAATATTAATCCGGCAGATTATTGACTATTGGGCTATCTTAAAGAAAAAGTTTATTTAAGTCATCCTACGACCATCCAGCAGCTCAAAGGATAAATTTTACAACAAGTGGCAGCTATTCCAGTTAACTTAGTCCACGATGGTGTCCACAGTATAGAGAAAGGCTGTTTATTGTTGAAGAAGACGATGACGGACATATTCAAAATTTGCGCTGAAGTGATTTGCTTTGTAATAAACCCCATTGTCTTACCAATAAAAAGTTGTTTTTAGTTTGTGTATTCTTTACTTTATAAGGTAATTACAGCCGTTTCAAAATGTAACTGACTTTTGAATGACTCTATATATTGAAAGTATAAACAATGAGTGTATTTAATTTAATATTTTGTTGTATTGAACATAATGTACTAAAAGCAATGGAAACGAGTAAAATAATTAGTGTTAAAAGCAAAAGAAAATAAATGGAATAATTTGGCGATATAATGGAGACAGATAGCACTGGTAATCAAAAACTATTCTATAAAGTTCTGAAATCGGGCAGAAAAGTAAAATTAATAGATGATGGAAGCTAATAAAATAAACAGCAAGAAATAATCACTGATGAAAGATAGGTAATGAACAGATGGAAGGAATACTTTGAGGAGCTACACTGCAGCAGGACAGGATGGACACAAAAATGAGAATACTGTAATAGAAAGTGGAAATATAGCAGATGAGGTTACAGAATTGACTCTAGAAGGATTGACCAAAGTAATAAAAAAATTGAAAAATGGAAAGCTCCTGGAAATGAAAAAATAGTGTGAATGATTAAGAGCATTGGTGAAGTAGGAACAAAGATACTTTTGGAGATCATTAATATGGCGGAGGATTAAGACGCGTCCTGTTCGTTGTATTTATGGACGATGTAATAAGATAATGTTCAATGCAGTCGAAAAAAACTCAAATTGGGTACAAGAATCTAGAGAAGATACAAATAGCTGAGACAGAATTCGTAGATGACATAGTACTAATAGCTGAAAATGGAAATAACCTGCAAGAAAGTATAGATAAATAGAACGAAACACTTAATAAAAAAGGAGTGTGCACAAATAAAAATAGAACAAAAGTAATGACCACAGGTGAAGAACAACTAAATATCGAAATTGAGGGAATAACTAGTCAAAAAGTAAATAAGTTTCATTATTTAGGTGTCCTGATAGAAACCACTGGTAAAGATGAGTCAGAAATTAATGAAAGAATTGAAAAGGTAACCAAATTGTATTACGCAATGAATAACAACTTCATTATGAAAAAACAAATATCACGAAACACCAAGATAAAAGTATTCAAAGCAGCCTAAAGAGCAGTTCTGACATACGGGTAGGAATTATGGGTACTTAATAATAGACAAAAAGCAAAATCCAGGCTGCAGAAATGAGATATCTTTGGAGAGTGAGAGGCGTAACTAGGAAGGACAAAATAAGGAATTCTCAAATACGAGAGGAACTGGAGATACAATCGATAATGGACTTTATTGAACAGCGGCACCTACATAGGACATCTACAACGAATGGGGAACACTAGACCAGTAGAGCTAATACATGAAGCCAAAGTACAGTATAAAAGAAAAATAGGAAGACCGCGACAAGTATGGGAGGATGTCATTGGAAGTAGCATCCAGAAGAGGGAAAAGAGCTGGAAAGAAGCAAAAACACTGGGCAGTAACTGAACATTATGGAGAAATTTAGGGTAAAAGGGTTTATATATATATATATATATACATAACAATTGATAAATTATTGGAGTTTTTCGGTTTTATATGAAATATTTACAAATATCAAGTTAGAATGTATGTAATTGCAGAGTAAGTGGGGATGTAATCATTGCTGTCTACAAATTACTAAGCAAATCATAAGAATTTTTTTTTTTTTTTTTTTTTATATTTGTAAATATTTCATATAAAAGCCGAAAAACTCCAATTATTTATCAACTGTTATCTTTAATAAACGGCTAAGAAATTATCTAAACACTTATATATATATATATATATATATATATATATATATATATATATATATATATATATATATATATATACAAGGTAAGCTTAATAAGTCGGCGATTAAAGGTCTGGTTTACTTCAAAGTATATATATTTAAAACAACCCTAATGTTTCGACAATACGCCTTTGTCAAGAGAATACAAAATATAAATGACAGAATATAAATGTCAAATAATTAAGTTGCCATGGTTTAAATTATTTAAAGATACATTCCAATAATAATAAATCATGCCTTAGTATTCCAAAAAATATATATAGATAGCAAGGTGTGAAAATATGTGTTGTTCGCTGCCAGAAGCTTGTGTCTCTTTCTGGGTATGAACCTGTGTGTTGGTTGCTGCTGGCAGCTTGCGTCTCTCTCTGGGTGTGTGATTTTGTATTTGTGTGACCGCGTAAGTGTATGGTTTTGTATGTTAGTGCGCTCGTGTGTGTGTTTAGTGACCGGTCGCGTAAATTTAGAGAGATCGGATAACCAGCCGTTGCGTAGGGCCGCCAACCCTTTCTCGGCAACTTCTTTACTTTTCCGAGCAGTACTTCGACGGCCCGACCCCCGCGCCAACGAGGCAAGGCGCAGACCAGCGAAGCGCACCCTGCACGGGGTTGCTCATCGCCAACCGAGGGAACACTCTCAGTGGCTACCTCAGTCGACGATGGTCACACTTTGTGCCATCTTAACGAATTCCGCAGAAGCGGGGGCAATGCACACACGTCGAACGTGTGTGTGATGTTAACAGCAGCCTAGCCAGGTTGCCGCCCAGGACCGGTCCTAGTTCTGCGGAATTCGTTAAGATGGCACAAAGTGTGACCATCGTCGACTGAGGTAGCCACTAAGAGTGTTCCCTCGGTTGGCGATGAGCAACCCCGTGCAGGGTGCGCTTCGCTGGTCTGCGCCTTGCCTAGTTGGGGCGGGGGTCAGGCCGTCGAAGTACTGCTCGGAAAAGTAAAGAAGTTGCCGGGAAAGGGTTGGCGGCCCTACGCAACGGCTGGTTATCCGATCTCTCTAAATTTACGCGACCGGTCACTAAACTCACACGAGCGCACTAACATACAAAACCATACACTTACGCGGTCACACAAATACTCCCCAGAGAGAGACACACCCAGAGAGAGACGCAAGCTGCCAGCAGCAACCAACACACAGGTTCATACCCAGAAAGAGACACAAGCTTCTGGCAGCGAACAACACATATTTTCACACCTTGCTATCTATTTTTTGGAATACTAAGGCATGATTTATTATTATTATTGGAATGTATCTTTGAATAATTTAAACCATAGCAACTTAATTATTTGACATTTATATTCTGTCATTTATATTTTGTATTCTCTTGACAAAGGCGTATTGCCGAAACATGTAGGGTTGTTTTAAATATATATACTTTGAAGTAAACCAGACCTTTAATCGCCGACTTATTAAGTTTACCTTATCATACCAAGGTCACGAAGATATTATATTTATATATATATATATATATATATATATATATAGTTCTATTATTTTTTTACATTTATATTGAATTCTAGGCCTACTTACAAAGAACTCGAAAGCAAAGCCTGAGAGCTATACTTATTCAAAAAGTCAAAAGAGACGTACGCGTGTGTAATGATTTACATTTTATATCATTGGAGCCCAACTTATTAGAGTCAAATTCTCAATAGTATGTTAGTCCTTATAGTCTTGACGTGGTCTTGTTTAAGTAAATACTTTTAGTGAAAGCTGTAAGAACAATTATAGAAATACTAATTCTCTTTTTGTGCAAAATTTTAATATTAAATTAGAAATTTTAATAATTGAAGCACGTACGGCAGTAAGGATATCACCGAATTTCGTCATACTATTAACAACTTGCAGAATTTTAGAAATTAAATAATTCAGTACACGTAAAATCATTCTACCGGAATAACTTCACTATGTCTGCATTAAATAAGAAAGTAAGTTCAGAAGGGTTATAATAACAAATGATCTGAACCTCGCTCTGGTAATCTGAAGACATTTAAAACGGCGATAGTATAGTGATGATACTTAATCTCGAATACGCGTTATTCTACCATAATGTAATTACTGCAGCTTAATAGAATAAAAAAGGAGAGATATTCGAAAGAGGTATTCAACGCGATAAAAATAAAGTTTTCGCGTTATCGAATAGATGATATTCTCTTCCGAAACTCTAAGAGGCAAGAATACTTTCTTAATAAATACTTTCTTCAAACACATTAAAAGGAGCAATTATACTTTTATATCCCTTTCTAGAATTGGCCGAGTAGGATAAATTCGATTAAGCGAATTTTTCCGACCTTAAGTGCGAACGAGTTAACTTGGAAATATGGCGGAGAAAAAATAATTTAATTACCCTAAAATCATGAGTACTTCTGAACGGCCACGGTCGAAAAAGGGACCGTCGAACTGACGAATCGAGAAGGAAAAAGAAGGCAGCGAAGGGGATAGAAACGGAGTCGAAGGACGACGGTTCGGATTTATTGAATGGCGTCCTTGCTGATGGATACAGATCCTCGAATTCGATCACATATTATTCGTTGGAAACCTCCATTAGTGTTGAATCGAACGTGAGGATTTTTTTATATGAAACGTGCCTTAAATACGAGAAGTACACATATATAGATAGATGTATATGGAATATCCAATAAACAACTGCAATTTTTTTCTTTCACTCTTTTTCAACGTCTTTCTTGTCATATAGACGATTTAATGTTATTGAACAAGCGTTTATTCAAAATTGCTAGTTGTTTGGTTTCCAATATTCTTTAATATTAATACTAATAAGTAATGTGACCCAAATATTCAAAGCGCATATTTTGCATATATTGCCTACTACAACGTGTCCACTTAAGTATGAGACACATGGGAAATATTTTTATTTTTGATTTCACAGAAAACTTTATAGAAAAGAAAAGTTCGTGCATCCTAAGAAACTTGGTATTTTGTATTCAGGGTTGCGTTGTATTACTTGGTTAGAGGAAAAATTAAAAAACATTGAAGTTGCCGTAAGAGTACGCTACACTTATTTTTAAAGATATCAAAAATATTCATTTAAAAATCTTGTTTCAAATTTCAAAATATGCTCAAATACGAATTGTTATTTAAAATTTCGAAAAAATAAAAATTAAATTATCGAGCAATAATAATAGCAAATACGCAATAGTTTTTAACATCCATCTATGTGACAGTAGTTCTATGGTTGTCATTTGTATTGTCACTTTAGTAATAAATTTTATGTGATTGTCAGATCCGTTGTCACTTTAATAATTAAGTAATTTTAAGACATTTCATTAAGTTATTACCTACCAACTATGGCTGAACGGTTAACTATGCAAGAGCGAGCTGAATTAATTCTTATTTGCGGAGATAACTACAAAACATGTAGAGACGCAGTTGATATTTTTTATGAAAGACATCCCAACAAATTTATTAGTTTCCAAAGCGTCTCAAGAATTTTAAATCACTTTAAAGCAACTGGTAGTTTAGAAATGCGTTACAAAAAAAGTAGGGAAAAGCAAGTGTGACATTTCGAAAATTCTTTACGTTTTATGCAAAGTGTAATTGAAAATCCCAAAATTTCTGTCAGAAAAATTGCAAGCAATTTGGATATTAAAAAATCATCAGTAAGCAACATTTTGGTTAACAATAGATATCACCCCTATAAGCCAAGATATATTCAAACTTTGCAGGAACGGGACTACAACAATAGATTTGAATTTTCTTTGGATATTCAAGGTACATTAGAAACGCAGAAAACGTTTTTCAAAAGCATTTTGTTTACTGATGAAGCAACCTTTACTACTAATGGTGTTGTGTGTGCACAAAATTGTCGTTGGTGGTCGTCTGACAACCCACATTTTAGAATTCCCTGCAAGAATCAATATTCGCAAAAGGTAAACGTTTGGTGTGGAATTTTAAACAGAAAAATTTTTGGTCCGTATTTTTTTCAATCGTCATTAAATTCACAACGATATTTGGAATTTCTACAAACATACCTCGATAACGAATTAGACGAATTGCCACTAAATATTATAAGAACCCTTTGGTTTATGCATGATGGAGCCCCTGCACATAGTGCACGAATAGTTGTAGACTATTTAAATGAAAAATTTGGAGAAAGATGGATGGGACGAAATGGACCTTTTCCATGGCCAGCGCGCTCACCCGACTTAAACCCCATGGATTACTTTATCTGGGGATGGCTAAAGAATAAAGTATATTCAGAAAGGCCGTTTCAGAATTTAGATGAATTGAAAAACAAAATAGGAAATGCGGTACTGTTCTTAAGAAATAATCCTATTGTGTTACAACATGCATGCGAGGATTTCAACAGGCGTACAAACATATGCATTCAACCAGAGGGGCATCATTTTGAATAGCTTTTTTTTTTGGTTTGTATTTCTGAATTTGTTGTTTTTGTTAATTTCATATTTATTTTGTAATATAAAAATGTATTTTCATAAAGTTATATGCAAATGATTTTTGTTTCATTCTATTGCATTTCAGCGATAAAAAATTGATATCGAATGTAAATGATTTCACGTGCAATTACATAAAATTTATTATTAAAGTAACAATGTAAATGACAACCATAGAACTACTGTCACATAGATGGATGTTAAAAACTATTGCGTATTTGCTATTATTATTGCTCGATAATTTAATTTTTATTTTTTCGAAATTTTAAATAACAATTCGTATTTGAGCATATTTTGAAATTTGAAATAACATTTTTAAATGAATATTTTTGATATCTTTAAAAATAAGTGTAGCGTACTCTTACGGCAACTTCAATGTTTTTTAATTTTTCCTCTAACCAAGTAATACAACGCAACCCTGAATACAAAATATCAAGTTTCTTAGGATGCACGAACTTTTCTTTTCTATAAAGTTTTCTGTGAAATCAAAAATAAAAATATTTCCCATTTGTCTCATACTTAAGTGGACACGTTGTATATGCAATTTTTTAAATATTTGCATATATCCTTAATAAATAGCATATTATGTAAATCTTCCATTATGAAGTAATTTATTTTATTAGGTTTTCGGTTCTCAAGAAATTTTTTTTTAATGAGGTACAAAAGTATGGGTATTCCCATTAAACCGTTAACAGGGGTTTTATTGTACCTACATGTACATCAGTAGGTAAATAATAAATCTATTTCTGAATTTTATTTCTGATTGTGCTTTTGAAGATATAACATCGATTTGTATTTTGTAGTGTTATGGTAGTTTATTTATTTTTATTAGTAAAATGCCAAAAGTCAGTAGAGCGTCAGTGTGGGCTAAACTATACAAAAGCTACTTATAGATATGAGAAAAGTCTACCGTGCGTTAAAATTGTAAGTATACTTCTTGAATATTAAATACAGATTGTTATTTTTTGAGATACAAAAAGTTAAAAGCAAGTTACATTTTTTTTAGGGACATAAACAATGAAAATACAGAGAAATGTACGGGGCGTTTCGTTTTTGCCCTGTCAGTATTAACTTAACTTTGTATACGGAACACTAGATATATCGACCGATTTCGCACCATTTGGACACCCGAAGCGCTATCGTTTAATATTTTGAACTTATTTGTTAGGAATTTAGATGTAAATATTGATATTATTGGTTTTCGATTTGATATTTCAATTTTTGTTTTTTTCTTCATTGCAGATACCATGCGATAAAAAATATCAAATAGACCAACACGTACAAAATAATACAAATCTGTATAAAAACAAATTTGTATCTGTATATGCATGGACACACAGTACGTATTTACCAGCTTTTGCTTCAACTACCAGACGCATGCGTTTCTGTGTAACCACTTTGTCAATGATAGATTTACGAAGCAAAAGACTGTAGTACACTTGCGGTCAAGTAGTAAGTTTTGTCCTATCCGAAGACAACAGATATCCTCTTGCCATCTGACGGACAAAACCGACCACGCCGGTGCAAAGTGTTCTTCTCTAATAGCGAAGCTATTACTGATAAAGAAGAAAAATACGCATATTACTGTGAGTCCATTAACTCGTCGCCAGGTGGCGTAGTATAGCAAAAAATGGATTGCATGTCGATGCGAAATTCACATCAAGCTTTGATACAAAATAATACAAATCTGTATAAAAACAAATTTGTATCTGTATATGCATGGACACACAGTACGTATTTACCAGCTTTTGCTTCAACTACCAGACGCATGCGTTTCTGTGTAACCACTTTGTCAATGATAGATTTACGAAGCAAAAGACTGTAGTACATTTGCGGTCAAGTAGTAAGTTTTGTCCTATCCGAAGACAACAGATAACCTCTTGCCATCTGACGGACAAAACCGACCACGCCGGTGCAAAGTGTTCTTCTCGAATAGCGAAGCTATTACAGATAAAGAAGAAAAATACGCATATTACTGTGAGTCCATTAACTCGTCGCCAGGTGGCGTAGTATAGCAAAAAATGGATTGCATGTTGATGCGAAATTCACATCAAGCTTTGATACAAAATAATACAAATCTGTATAAAAACAAATTTGTATCTGTATATGCATGGACACACAGTACGTATTTACCAGCTTTTGCTTCAACTACCAGACGCATGCGTTTCTGTGTAACCACTTTGTCAATGATAGATTTACGAAGCAAAAGACTGTAGTACACTTGCGGTCAAGTAGTAAGTTTTGTCTTATCCGAAGACAACAGATAACCTCTTGCCATCTGACGGACAAAACCGACCACGCCGGTGCAAAGTGTTCTTCTCGAATAGCGAAGCTATTCTTTGCACCGGCACCTTTGCACTTTGCACCGGCGTGGTCGGTTTTGTCCGTCAGATGGCAAGAGGTTATCTGTTGTCTTCGGATAGGACAAAACTTACTACTTGACCGCAAGTGTACTACAGTCTTTTGCTTCGTAAATCTATCATTGACAAAGTGGTTACACAGAAACGCATGCGTCTGGTAGTTGAAGCAAAAGCTGGTAAATACGTACTGTGTGTCCATGCATATACAGATACAAATTTGTTTTTATACAGATTTGTATTATTTTGTATCAAAGCTTGATGTGAATTTCGCATCGACATGCAATCCATTTTTTGCTAGACCAACACGTAATAACTTCTGTTCATATTACTAAATTGGATAAGATGAAATCTGGAGACGTGTCACAACCCACATTAATGTTTCCAACCAATGTCCAAAAAGCATCGACAAGCTGTATGAGCATCGATACAACATATTTAATATTTATTACATGTAGAGATTTTTTATTATTTTCTGTAATAGGTTCAAAATGTAACAAAACAGATCGTGTTAGAAAGACACTTAGTACATGTATACTCAATGTGCAATGCCTTATAGATTATCATTATTTATTTACGTTTTAGCTTCTAAATATTAAAATCTAGAATCTAAGAACATGCAGTACGTACCAAAACATAAAAGGATATTTAGAATATTATAGTAATAGCAAATTTTGTAATCAACATTTAAATCTTGCAGATTTCATCAATAAATAAACATTGTTTGTTTTGATAGTCATGGAGTACGTTAATGAGTAAAAATAGAAATACGTCTTATGAAAATTTTTATTTCGTTAGAAAAACATATATACAGGGTCAGTTGTCAGGATCGCACCAAACTTCGGGAGTGTATTGTACACATAAAAATATTTAAGATAAATCCATAGCTTGTTAAACGATCTTTATTTATTTTCAAGTTGTAGCATCAAAACAATTCAAAGATCAATTAAATATTTAGAGGCCAGTGGTAAAATTTACGAAAATTTATTGTAATAACTGTAACAATAAGATTAAAACATCTTGAGTTTGAAAATATTGTTATGATGCTACAATTGAAAACAAATGAAGATCGGTTAACAAGATGTGAGTTTATTTGAAATATTTTTAAGTTTACAATACACTCGCGGAGTTTAGTGCGATCAACAAAACTCAGCCTGTATATAGAAAATTGTTTCGAAAAAGAAAGACTTTCTTGAAATCCATTTAAAGCACTGGTCAGATATTTCGGTATGATATATCTTATATGCTCAAGCCAGTGAAGCGCGTAAATTAAAAGTTTTAAGATTACTAATCTCATATGGATTATTGATTAATTGCGAATTTAATTCTAATTCCTGTTCTAAAAACAGAAGAAATAATAGAGACATCTTTCTAATCACAAGCAGGAAAAGATCTCACGAGCATTTAAAGATATGTCGGTTTTCACTCACAATTAAAGTAATTGGGATTTCGAATAAAATAAATTGTGTGATATTACCTCATCTGGTAAGGTATATTCTCGTCACATGTATATGAAATAGCGCATTTCTCTTTTAAAATGTTACCATTTTGGAAGAACTATTAATAAATCCATAAACTTCGCTGCTTTACAAATTTAAAATGGAAACATTGTGTCATACATTGGTATTTTGTAGTGTATTACACTCATTGGTCTAAGTGTGTTTGCAAGATTTATTAAAAATCATACAAAGACCTTCAAAGTTATACTTTAGATGTTTAAATATGTATATATTTTAATTAGACATTAAAGATTTACATGCTATGTTTTATTTTGAAAGAAAAATATAATATTTATTACGTTAAAAATTTCTGTATATTTTTCCAAGTTGTGAACAATAAATGTATTAAATTTGATATCTTATCGTGTTATTTCTCTCCTTTTTATATTGGATGCTAGGCCTAGTTGCAAAGAATCCCTTTTGGAAACAAAAGCCCTAAGAACATTTTATAACAGTCTAAACTATGAATATGTGTGTGTGACGATTCACTTTTGATAATTGGAGCCCATTTTTAGAATCAAATTACACAACAATATGTGTGAATATGTGAATACGTTTAAAGCAGTGATGGACATACCGCGGCCAGCGGGCCGCATGCAGCCCACTGTCGTTACTTATGCGGCCCGCCAACGAATTTTAAAAATTGTTCGAAAAACTACAAAAGTAGGTAAAATCCATTCAAATCAATATTTCTGTCAAACCAACTAGATTACTCAAAGATTCGCGAAACAGGTCGGTATTATCCCCGAACAATGTGGTAGGTTCTCGATGTTAGGCAACTCGTATAAATACTACGCATCTCCCGCTATCGGGACAAGCGAACGTTATATTGTTTAAATTGTAATCTCTGAAAAATAAATATTTCGTCGTTCGAACTTGGCATCTACCTTCGTAACAATATAATATCAATTTTGATATTGATAAACCAGGCCCCAGTAAAAAACGTAGTTGTAAGGTTGAAGATGAAAATCGACAGTTTCAAGATATTTGGACCGAAAAATACTTTTTTATTTCATCGCATAACAAAAGTGTCTGTTTAATATGCAAGAGTAGTGTTTCTATTCCGAAAGAATATAATGTGAAAAGGCTTTATGAAACCCAGGATCTTACTTTTATCAAATTAGCCGGCGAAAATCGAACGCAAAAAATTTCCACTTTACAAAGGGAACTAATAGACCAGTAAGCTATGTTTACAAAACCAATTCAAGATACTGAAACAGCTACTGAAGTTAGCTTTGAAATATCTCGAATAATAGCGAAAACTTGTCGGCCTTTTAAAGATGATGAGTTTGTTAAGCAGTGTCTAGATATCGCCGCAAAAAAATGTGTTCAAAAGATGCAAAGAGGATTCAGAAAATTCAACTAAATCGGATGACTATTCAAAGAAGACTTACTACATTAGAAGCTAATATAGAAGAGCAATTAGCTACGAAATCGAAAAGTTTTGAGTATTTTTTTATCGCACTCGACGAATCTACAGATATAAGTTCCACTGCTCAACTCTTAATATTTTTACGAGGTGTAACGCAAAATTTTGAAGTGAGTGAAGAACTGATTGGTATGAGTTATTTGACAAGTCAAGCCAAGGGGAGTGACATGCTCAAAGCTCTTCTGGAAAAATGTTCTATAATGGATTTGGATTTAACGAAATTATCTGGAATTACAACTGACGGAGCACCTTCAATGTTTGGAAGTAAATCTGGGATAATAACTATGTTAAAAGAGTATTTACAAACTAAAAACATAGATAGCAAGGAATTAATGCAGTTTCATTGCATTATACATCAAGAGGCCCTCTGTTCAAAATTATTGGGATTAGAAAATGTGATGAAAGTTATAGCACCTCCTGTAAACTTTATAAAATCACGAGGTCTCAATCAACGACAATTCACACCATTTCTCGAGGATATTGAAAGCGAATATGGTGATCTCCTGTTTGACACTGAAGTAAGGTGGCTAAGTCGTGGGTTGTCACTAGAGCGGTTTCTTAACTTGATTGAAGAAATCAAAATATTTCTGACGGAAAAGAAAAAGGACGTCTCCGAAATCGACAAGTCTGATTGGATGTGTGACTTAGCGTTTCTTGTAGACATCACAAATCACTTGAATGGCTTAAGTACGCGACTCCAAGGCAAAGATCAATTGATTTCGCAGTTATACTCTCATGTTTCGTCCTTTCAATGCAAATTGAGTCTTTTCAGGACACAAATCAATTCAGCCAATTACAGGCATTTTCCGAACTACAAAAAAAATATGGAGAAATTCAATAAAACTGATGTCAATTTCGCTTATGTTGAAAAAATTGATATTTTAATACAAGCTTTTCATGATCGCTTTCTAGACTTCAAAAAAGCTAAACCTCTATTAGACATTTTCAACATTTCACCCGAAAATGCATTGGAATCAATACAGCTGGAATTGATAGACATGCAAAATGATGATAATTTATGAAGCAAGTTTAGTGAAGGGAATTTACTCAACTTTTACCGTTGCGTTGACAAAACCGCTTATAAAGAGTTGCGAATAAATGCATTGAAATGCGCAAACTTATTTGGATCGACGTATATTTGTGAGCAAACGTTTTCAGTGATGAAACTTAACAAAACAAAAAATCGAAACTGTCTGGCAAATGAAAATCTGGAAGCAATTTTACGTGTGGCGACAAGTAATGTGGAGCCAAACATAAACAAAATTGTTATTATATAAGCTGCGTTATTTATAGTTTAATAGGATTTATAAAGTTAATTATGAAACTCTCCCTAAAATCGTACCGTTCATTTTTGAAATTTTATTTTAATTATGAATATTTATAGTGACGGATATAAATCAGTGCTAGATATTTATCATTGCAAAATTTTCGGCTCCAGGCGATTTTATAAACGTATTGCATATTTCCTCTACGCTAATTTGGGGGTACCTAGTTGCGGAAAATAACGGGAAGCAAATTCACCGTACACTTACCTTTGCCAAGATCATAAATAGTCCGCTGCCATGAGAATGCTCATAAATACCGTGACTGGAAATAGGGCGGGTGTATAGCTAATTATCCAGATACATACCGATAAAACTAACAAATGTTTCCTTTGGTATATATTCGAGGCAACGGAAATTCTAATAGCATTAATCGGAAGATGGAAGACGAGGCAGACTGCTGGAGGAAGAAGTGTGGGAGTTACGGCTTCGCCTTGCCAATTTTTGCCACATAAAATATCAGAAATCTGGAGTGGCGGCTTCTGACTTTAATTATTGCCCAGTTTACTTGAGGGTGTTGTTCCCTTTTAAGTTCGTTATGTGGTGATATTTTATCGTCTCGGAAATTGGGTCAAAAATTGCGACGGTTAATTGCAGATTGAGGAATGAATGAAACGACTATTATTATTAATGGTTACGATTCTACAGAATGTTACTTACGTTAGAAATTGATTATGTGCGAGTAGTAAAGCCTAAAAATTAATTTAAGTGTTCCAAAGGGAATACAGGTCTGGTATTTGCAAGTATAATCCTAACGTTTCTTTATCTAAAAAGGACAATTAAAATATGAAATAATTTAATTATATATAATGTTTTCCTAGAAATCCGGCTTAACAAAATATTTTTTTAAATAAATATCCTCATCTTAACGCTTCAACATTTTTATTGTCATTTTCAGAAAGGTAAGTAAGTGGGTAGATAATTTAATTAGAAACTTAATTTTTACTATTTCATCTGCTTTGTTAGTACAATACATATATATAATAAATTATACCTGTGATATGTAGATATTGACTTATAAATAGAGCAGACCAATTTCCGCGCGCGCCATGAGCGCCGGTGTGGAAATGTAATTCGTAATATATTAGAAGATGCGATAGAATAAGGACGCAACATGAGCTTGTTACCGATATAAGTATAGAAGTAGAGACATTTATTCCATCAGAAATAATTAAATATATATTTGGTTTTCTGCTATTAAAGTAATATGCATAAACACACGAAAAATAAGAATAATACATATTATAGCAGCGTTGTATGTACCTATAAATAAAATGGACAATGTATGAAATCAGTGATTGTGAGCACGACAGAGGATTTAAAAAACACTTACCGTTTTAAGTGTCTTCCAAGGATTCGCAAACTGGAGAAACTCGATTGTATATTTTCAACATCAGGTGTGTTTCTAAGGTTATTTCTGAAAAACATGTCCGCCGTGAGGAAAAAATATGTTTGTATTCGGAAAACCAGCGTTCTACTTCTAGTGATGTTCTATTCGCATAATCAAAATACTTTTTTAAGCAACTTAACGCATCTGTAGACGTGCCCTCACAAATACGTGTTAAGGTGTCAAAATCTGCATTTCTATCTAAAACACTTTCAAATTTAATTAGAACACTTTTACTTTTTGCGCCTTCTACAGCACACAATTGTGCGTGAACATCTTTAACGATTTGCAGTAATTCGTCTAACGACAGCGACGAATTTTCTAATTTTGTTATTGCTTCTTCTGGTCCCAAGTAATTCTCACGAATCCATTGTAAATCCATTTTAATTTGGTCATCTTGAAATTTTTTCTGGCTTGTATTGATAGCTGCACTTTCTTTCGGATCGAATGATAAAACCACGTCCTTAATTTTTTCAAAATGTTCATGATAGTAAAACCCCGCCCGTAACCATGTACCCCAACGTGTCAGAATCGGCTGTGGTGGCTCAGGGGCATAGGGACACAATTCGTGAAATTTCCGAATACGTTTTGGAGATTTCAGGAATACTGCCTTTGTACTCGATATTAAAGCATCTATCTCTGGAGAAGATCTACAAACTTGTTCTGCCACAAGGTGTAGAGCATGGATTTTACAAGTAATATGTAATAAGTTAGGACAATATTTTCTAAGAGACCGGCCTACAGAACACATGGTTGTGGCACCATCGGTCATAAACATTAATACTTGGTCTTTCGAAAGTTTAAATTTTTCCAAAGTATCTAATAGCACCTCTGAAATTTTTTCGGCATTACATTGTTCTAGTCGCCTGGATGCTAATAAAATTGAAGACGTTGGTTGATGTGGTTCAATATTATGCACCATCACATTAACTACATATTGTCTTTTGCTGTCAGTTGTTTCGTCCACACATACCCACAGTTTTTATTTTTCAGTTCAGCCTTGATTTTATTTTCAACCTGTTTACGCACCGATGGTAAATTCCTTCGTAACGTTGTCGTGCTCGGTAATGTTTGATTCGTGTATTTATTCCAAAATGAAATAAATGAATCATTACTTAACAAGGTAAACGGCAGTGTACATACAATCCTAGTTACACATAGTTCGTGTATAAACAGTTGTCGATTAATTTTGTTATTATTGTGCTTCGAACTGCTTACGTGTTCTTTACAATGTGTTTTTGACCAACACGTTAGATATGTATTGCACACTAAACATTTAATTTTTGAGCCATCGTATATTAAGTCCGGGGAATCCATAATAAACTTATTCACTTCGTCTGACAACGGTCGTTTTCTAGATTTATGTGTCGACGACATTTTATTACGTATGCTTACACTTACAAGCTGTCTAAGCAAGTACCAAACACATACTGAATGCTTTTTGTTAGTTCTGATGCAATACAATCATCCTCACATCGGCGCACATGGCGCGCACGGAAATTGGTCTGCTCTACTTATAAAGCAGAACCATAATTCTTAAGAAAACGGCCAAGAGCCTAAGAAAAAAATATATATGTACAGTGAAACCTGTATTAACGGCGAACTGAGGTAAAGAACAGTTTCAAAGTTCCCCGAACCGACTATAAGGAAATTCCCATTTAGGAAAACCTGATATTTACACCCACCTTTTATAAAACGACCTCTGTCAAATAAACTCAAATTTTTACGGCCTATCTTCATAGAAATTTACCTGTTGATATAGATAGGTCGGACTATTTATGATATATTTTTATTAATGGAAATACCCAATATTATTTCGTATTTGTGGGAAATTGCCTGTAGTTATGTATTCTTAGTACATATTTAAATTAAGCTTGTAGAAATAAATGCGATCTCAACCCCGAACACGCCCCGAAAGGTGGATGTTTAAGTTTGACAAGAGATACCGCTTCATTTCTACAAGTTTACGCATAATGTGGTCTTTAAGTTAGTTATTTAGTTCAAAATTCTCTCCGTATGGGAAAGTTTCTTTCGGTTACTTGATTAGTTTTAAGTTGTCTCCGTATTCGAAAGGATCTTAATTAAGTATATCGCTAAAAAGAAAACGTTTGTTGCTCTAACAAAAGACAAAATAAATATAATCGCGGAAAGTGAAAGGTATGCATTAAGTTCACGAAAATTGGCCGAAAAATACGGGGTTAGAAAAGCACAAATTAACGATATTATGAAAAATAAAGATGAATTAAAAAAGATAGTTGAAGAAGGTGTGAACTTGGAGCAAAAGCGAAAATTTCCGAAGTCATAAGAATCGGCAGTGGATCAAGTCGTCTACAATTGGTTTCGCAAAGCCAGAAATAAAACAATTTCAGTATCTGGAGCGCTACTTAAACAAAAAGCACTAGAGCCAGCAACCAGATTAAAGATTCGCAACATCAAATAGATTGTTGGAAAGTTTCTGCCGGCGATGCAGTATAACTTTTAAATCAACTTGAATCCGCAGACATGATTTGACAGCCGACGTGTAGATGTTTCATTGATGTTGACTTTACATGCAGTTCTTACAAGGCTTCTCTGCAGTAAATGCTCAACTTGTGGTCAAGAACACGTCCTGCGTTTTCGTTGGTATACACTGTTTGTCGACGACTTGAAGAACTTTTACTTTGACACAATATACTACCAGTGAAATGAAATTCGTCAACAACAGCTAATACCACACTTTTAGTGGGGGCCGTTTTATTAAGCTGTTGTAGATATTTGACTGACACCTGCTATAAGCTTGGACTTTCATTGCGAAAATAATGTTCTACCAAAAACACTTTTTCAGGTCCGTTATAACCATTTTTACTGCAGCGTAACAGTGAAATGTCAACTAATGAGAATTAAGTCAATAATAACAAATGCATATTATTTACGCAACTCCATAGCACCCTAAGTTTCAGTACTGTTAAAATCGCTCTTATCTGCTACAGTTTTCTGTATTAAACATATAATAGCTTTATTGCTTTGCCAGTTAAATTATTTATAATCATTTTTTTAAATAATGATCTTCATCGTTTGACGGAGGTTATCTTGACGTTTCGACAACATTGCATCTATCTTATTTTTGAGCTTCTCTGACGATGGGTGAATGAGGAATTTGTAGATTTTGTGTGCGTCTCGGTTTTTGTGCCTTTTTGTGGACGGTTATACGCTGTGACTAGCGCTGGAATTACCACCGCTCCACCAATGACCTTCCGACTCGCATTAGGTCCATAGGATATAACTTCCTTTGCATTCGTTTCTCTTGTAGAGCGGGCTGATTGTTTCCTTTTCGGTTAATATCGCAGTATATTTTCCTGTATGGAAGGTAAATGGAGCATCGTCCTGTTTGTTTAAATTTTCAGGGCGCTTCTCAATTTCTATTGTTTCTCCGAGTGTTCTCAGTTTTTTTTATTTTCTATGCAGGCTATTGTACTTGTTTCTTCAAAGCTGGTTTTAGGTCCTGTTCCTACTACATGTTGTGCCAAAGACGTGTTGTTTATTTTCGTTTTACTGCTTTCTTCCCGTCATACACTAATTCGTCTGTTAGTCTGTCTCACATATGATAGATGGCACTCAACTCAGGGAATTTCGTAAACATCTTAGCTTTCTAACAGCCGGTATTATCAACTGATGTTAAAAGTACTTCTAGTTAAAAGAGATTTAAATTAAGTGTCTCTTAAATTAGGGATTCTGTATTATGAAATGTATTTAAGTAGCATTTAACTAAATGCGGTATTTAGGAAGGTTGGTAATACATTTAGAACAAAATATACGAATTTAGCTCATTTGAAAAAGTTTGTGCCTGGCTTCTCTTTGCTTTGTTTTGGTTTTAAATAAAAATTAATAGCAGATTTTCAATATTGTTATATGTTTCCTTAGAACTAAGTTTAGTAGTAAAAAATTCATACAACAATAAAATTCTCTTTAAAAAATCACAGTAATGCAAAAATATCTTTAATAATATAAAATATTATTAAAAATCTGGTGTGGAGAACACAAATACAAGCTCAATATTAAAATTTTTTAATTTTGAATTTGTATTTGTGTTCATCATACCAGATTTTTAATAATATTTTATATTATTAAAAATACTATTGTATTATACAAAACTTTGGCGGTTTTACCAACTTATATATGTTTCAATTATTCTTACACATGCGATTATTCCGTAAGTATGAGTGAAGACACAAACAAAATACAGTTTCTAGAGATAAGGCAGTGCCACCTCTGGAAACAGTTAGTTAGTGCTGCATTAGTTATGTAGACAAAGCGAGTACTTTGGCCGTCTGACAATATGCAGCGCTGTATGTACTTCTACGCTCGGTTTTAATAATTTCTGTGAGATAGCTAAGTCGTTCTTTTTGGTGAATGTATCTGAAGATATCCTTTCTCCAGCGGGGGCGTATCTGCGTCTCTGGGGAGGGATATGTTCGGAAACTTTCACGAAAAATATTAATATTGAACCTGAATTTGTGTTCTTCACACCAGATATTTAATAATATTTTATATTATTAAAAATACTTTTGTATTATACAAAACTGGTGGGGTTTTACCCATTCATGTATGTTTCAATTATTCTATTAAATCACCACTACAATATTGTTTCGCCATACAATGGCTTCATCAGGTGGATGAAATACTGAATATGTACAATACAAGTTTCAATATTTATGTGAAAATTATTGGGGAAATGGTGGTGGAAAAATTTTTACAATCTTAAATTTAGTAGAGGGGAGTTGTTTAAATCTAGTTGGTCATTTAAAGCTAATCCTAAACTATTGTATCTATTAATTTCTAAGTTTTCTAACAGGTTAAGTTTTTTACTTTTTTCTTGAATGTGTAAAATTTTGAAATCTATATTAAATCTATGATTGATATCTATACAATGACTTGCGAAAGTTCAATCTGTTTTCTTTTCTTTCTGGCTTCTCTGGCGTTCTTTCATCCTAATTTTGAATGTCCTCCCCGTTTGTCCTATGTATACCTTATTACAATCTTCGCATGTTAACTTATATACACCAGAGTTTGATTCTTTGTCTATTTTATCTTTGTTGTTTTTAATAATGTTCTGTATAGTATTGTCTGTTTTAAATGATATATGTTCGTTATTAAGTTTTTTAATGAAAATACCAATTTTTTCCGAAATTTTTCCTAACTAAGTGATTGAATTATAGGAATTAATTATCTTGTATTTTAATTTTGGATAAAATAAGGAGAGGGTTTTAGATTTTTTTTGTCTATTTAGGATGTTATTGACAATATTTATAGAGTAACCATTGTTTAATGCTATTGTGTATATTCTATTTAGTTCAAGGTCGAAATTACTTTTACCCATAGGTACATGAATTAATCTATATACCATTGATTGGTATGCTGATAATTTGTGTGTTATAGGATGAAAAGAATTAGCGTGTATTGTGGTATCTGTATATGTTGGTTTATGGTATAAAGCGTTTTGTGTGATATTGTTAAATCTAGAAAATTAATGCTTTTATTTCTTTCTGTTTCTATAGTAAAATTTATTTTGGGGTGAATAGTGTTGATATAATTATGTAAAGTTTTTAATTGTCTATCTGAACCGTTAAAGCAAATTAATATGTCATCAACATACCTAAACCAATATACACAATTACCAAACAAGGGATGTGTACTAATTATAGTTGCTAAATTCTACATGAAAATTTCCGCTAATAAGGGGCTTAGTGGGTTTCCCATTGCTAGACCCTCTGTTTGTTTATAAAATTTCTTTTTAAATTGAAAATAATTTTGTTCCAGGCAAGTTTCTAAGAGCTGTAAAATTTCGGTCTTTGTGACAATGTTCGTGTTTCTACGTTCTAGTTGTAAAGTAATTAAATCTATTGCCTCCTGGGGTGGCATACTAGTGAACAAATTCGAGACATCAAAAGAAATGAGTTTACATTTGTTTGGTAATTGCAAGTTTGAAATGTTAATTAATTCCTGGGAATTTTTAACGGAGAACTTAGATTTGAGTGTAGTGTGTGCAAGAATTAAATCTATTAAGTGTTTGGACACATTTCTACAAGGTGCTTTTACGTACCTTGTAGCACCTTGTAGTACGGCAGTTGTGCAAATTAATTGCGTTTTCGCGAAGTAATGTAATTGTAAATATCCTTTATACACTTTACGACGCTATTTTATTCGAATTTTTCATATGAAAGATTCGCCCTCAAGTAGGAATCGAACCCACGACCTCTGGCTTGTCGGACCATTGCTCGACCACTGAGCTGTTGAGGAGTGAATTAGAAACTTTTATGGGGATGCTTTGAGTTACATCAAAGGAAACAGATAAATATATCTTGCCCGTAGTACGGCAGTTGTGCAAATTAATTGCGTTTTCGCGAAGTAATGTAATTGTAAATATCCTTTCTACACTTTACGAAGCTATTTTATTCGAATTTTTCATAGAAAAATTCATATTTTTGTATGCAGTATACATTTCAATATATAGGTAAGTTAAGGTAACAATTCTCTTCGCAGAACTAGTTAATTTCAAACAAAAAAATCTCATCTGAATGTAAACCCAGAAGCAAATAATAGATTATAAAAGGAACTTATATTTATTTGTCTTTTCTTCCACAATATCTTGGAGGATATTACAAACGAATCAATGTTCTATGCAATGGTAAGCATTAGTTATTCTCTTCTCTATGCCATATTCCTGGAATTTTTAATATTCTACAAATAATACCTTTTACTTTATACAAATTGCATGTTATTGACTTTCTGTATTGGCCTTTTATTCGAGCAGAATGCGAGCATTTCTTGGAGAATTTCTTTTATCGAAACAGAATATTTTACTACTATCTTAACATTTGGTAGATATTAGTAATTTTAAATAAATAGTCGAAAATCCACGCCTCGATAAACTGATTGAAGATATGCCTTTCATTAGGAGTATAACATAAATTCATGTTAATTTCTTTGTGGGAATCAAATAATTAGCTTTTTTTATTTTAACTTTTGATTATATCTATATGTACATGAATGTTTCAACGAAGCAAAAACTGATATTAGGGCGACTACTTTCTATATAGTCTACATTTATTTTAAGGAAAAAATCGGTTTTTCATAAAAACGAATAATACACAGGCCTGCATTTTTCAACACTTTGAAAGTTGATTTAAAAATTTTAACTGTTTCCTAGTAATTGGGTAGCGCTGATTTCAAATCTGCTTTTATTTTTTTTGTATCACGTAAGATTCTTTTTCAAACCAGTAAAATCAAAAAATATAGAAAAAACACGATTTATTTCATTTATAAGCTAGTTTTATATTATATTAAAAAAAATTCAAAAATATACACATAGAAACTATTAGAAATAGTTATTTATTCTTTATGCTTCTTAAAAAAACGTTTTCGTTTTTCAAAAAGCTTCGTTTGGTTGTTTTTCTGTCATATTCAGCTAAAGGAGGATCTCTTCTCAATGTCCAACAGTAATCGGCCATCATTTTTGTGTCCCAGCGCCCTTGGTATCTTTTTTCCATCTCTTTAATATCCTGGTGAAATCTTTCTCCTTGCTCTTCACTCACGCCCCCAAGGTTTTCTGGGAAATAGTCCAAATGGGAATGTAAAAAGTAAATTTTTATGCTCATATTGCAACCAAGAATCCGGAATTTTTCCAGCATATTTTCAACGATCTCAACATAGTTTGTGTCTTTATAATTCCCTAGAAATTTATGTACAACTTCGTTAAAAGTATGCCATGCATGTTTTTCCTTATCTTCCATCACATTTTCAAATTCTTCATCTTTCACCAAGCTCCTAATCTGCGGGCCTAAAAAGATTCCCTCCTTTAATTTTGCCTCTGACAGAGTCGGAAATGTTTTACACAAATATTTAAAACAATTTCCTTCTTTAAATGTAGGTGTAGGTTTCCGCGGTCATTCTCTAGATGTAGATCTCGGTTTCCGGGTTGGAACCGCGTCGAGTTAGGTGTAATTGCCAACGTTTCGTCCACTGTTTCAAGGGACATCTTCAGGGCTGTACGTAGATGTTTGTTGTATCGCAGTAGCTTGAAGAATGCTATGACAGACCGGTAAAACTTATATAGGCGGGGACCGGGTCAGATGGTGGCCTGCTATTGGCTGGGGACAATGAGCCTATGGCATGCATCGTATGGGCGTGGTGATTCTTAGTTGAGTGCAGTAGAGTTTGCCACGTCGGATGTAATGTATAGCCATCGTCTCTATTGAGATTGCGGAGATGTTTGTAAATTTCAATAGATTCACGGATTTTCCTAGGGAAATAATGCGATTCACGGAACAGAAGCTTGACATCTTTGAATAGAATTAATGACCGGAGTTTAGTTTGTGTTCTGCCAGCGCTGAACCGGCTGTATGTAACAGTCTAGTACAACGTTCATGTTCGGACACACGCACGCTGGCTGGCCGCTTAGTTTCGCCAACGTACACACTGCCACACGAACACGGAGTGCGATACACTCCTTGTGCTTGGACTTGAGATATTTTGTCTTTGACCGAAGGTAAGAGGTCCGAAACTTTAGAATGGGGTCTGAAGACAGTTTTGATTATATTTCTATATAGAACCTTTCCTATATGATCGGTGATACCTTGAATATACGGTAAGAAGGCGGCGGCGCTGATATTAGGATCGGATTCACTTCGAGGTTTGGGGTTACGATGTCTCACTATAGTACGGTGTATGTCGTGGGCGTTATAATTATTCTGGAGTAGGGTGTTAGAAACATGCTTAAGTTCGGAGGGTAGTGCCCTAGGTTCTGAGATAGAAAACGCGCGATGTACAAGAGTATTGATGACTGCTTGTTTGTGTGCCGGGTGATGATGGGAAAACCCGTTCAGATATCGGTCCGTATGAGTCGGTTTCCTGTAAACCGTGTGGCCCAGTTTGCCATTGATATTGCGGGTCACTAAAACGTCTAAAAACGGGAGACTTCCGTCTAATTCCACCTCCATGGTAAAGCGAATGTCACGGTGCTGGCAGTTTAGAAAAAGTAAGAATTCATCTAAAGACTGCCGCCCATGCGGCCAGATGACGAACGTATCGTCTACATATCTAAACCAACACTTAGGTTTTAAATGAAAAGAGCTTAAGACCTGTTGTTCGAACGCTTCCATAAAAATGTTAGCGATAAGGAGGAACCCATAGCGGCTCCCGACATTTGTTCATAGAACTTGTTTCGAAATTGGAAGTACGTGGAAGTGAGGCACACATTTACGAGTTCGGATATATCATTCGGTTTGCCGTGGGCGGCTATAATGTCGGAGATGATAGACACTGTGTCCGGTCTTTCCTTCTTTGTTTAATACCTTAACAAATTGTTTCATAAGTCCAAGTTTTATGTGAAGCGGTGGAAGTAACACTTTTTGAGGGTCAATGAGACTTTCGCGAATTACATTTTTGGTTCCAGGTGTTAAAGTCACCCTTTGTGGTCTCTTTTTATCCAATGCTGTTCTCGATTTCTGCTATCCCACTCGCACAGGAAACATGGAAATTTATTATATACAGACTGCTGACCCAAGAGAAGGCCTAAAATTTTTAAATCTCCACAAACTTCCCAGTTGAGATTTTCATATTGTATTCTTAAAAGTAATTCCTGTAAATTTTCATAGTTTTCCTTTAAATGAACAGAATGGCCGACCGGAACAGAAGCTAAAACATTGACATTATGTAAAAGAACAGCTTTAAGGCTCCTTTTTGAAGAGTCGATGAAAAGTCTCCAGTCAGAAGGTGTGTACTCAGGAGCTCCGAGGAAAGTAAGTAGATCAGCAATTGCTTGGCAGTACACGAGTGGTCCGTTTTGTGCAAAATATTTTACAAATTCAGCCTCACGATTTCTACACCAAGAGAAGGTAGTTTCTGGGGCAAGCAAATTTTTTTGTTTCAACCTAGACCCCAGTACTTCAGAAAGATCTTTTGAAAGTCCCAAATCTCTTACTAAATCATTCAGTTCGGCTTGTGAAAATAGCTGAGGTTGGTTTTGAACTGAGGTTGATGGTTCAAAATCACTATCCATCTGTACGGAGCCGGAAGTTGAAAAGGTTTCAATATCTTCTTGTAGTACTTTGGGGGGTATAGGTATAGGTACATGATCACTGTGAGGAACTGGTCTGATCGCTAATTTAATATTGTTTGGGTACAAAATATGTTTCAAAGTTTTTCTATTATGCCCCTTAATATCACAAAGATAAAGTAGCAATCTTCATGGTGATTGTGCGGTTCTCCCCAAACCATCGGTATTCCAAAAGAAAGGCTTTTTCTATTCCCTTTGGTCCAATGTCTTAAACCTTCTTCACATACCTTACAAACAACGTGCGGTACCCAATCTTTATCTTGATCTCCTAATTTGATTTTGAAATAAGAATAATATGCATTTTTCACAAATTCACCAATTGGTCTCTTAAACTTTTTCAAGACGAAATATCCACAAATATAACAGAAATCATCTGGTTTGTTTTTGCAACACCGGCTAGACATATTTTTAAGCAATGTTTATTTATCAAATACCACGCACAACACTAAAGACAAATTAATTTTACTTGTTTACTGATCGACACTCAGAGCTATAATGAAGTAAATGACATTAAAATATACATTTTGTTTGGAGTGATAAACTTGAAATCCTTCTTCGCAGTACTAATAAAGTGAAAGCATAATAAATAGGATTTAGCAGGTAAAAATTCCCGGAAAGCTTGTCCAAAATTAATACATGTAATAAAAGATTTACATCAGGTAATGAGAGCCTATTTAACAAATTTCTTTAAAACCACAACAGAAAATCATTTTTGGGTTAATACTTAGAATTTCAAGTAGTACATTCATTTTAAAATGTATTAAAATGCCTATTATAAGATTTTTTTATATTTTTTTCTTTTTCTTTTGTGCAAAAAAAAATCCGTGGATGGTAGAGACCAACTGTGTTTTAATTAGTTATTGCTATATAAAAACTGAGCTTAACAAACAAAAATCACGTCATCACAAATTTTATGCAGGCCTGTGTTATTTTTCCATTGAAAAGAGCATTTAAATATTTTCTGATATCTCTCGTATTATGACAAGGTGCGCCATCCTGTTGGTACCATACCTGCTGCCTTTCATTTGCGTGTAGTTCATGTATAAAATCGTGCAAGTAAATATTCAAAAATTGTAAGTAACGTTGCCTATTTAGTGCTTGTCGAAAAAATACCGGTCCAATTACTCGATCTTTAAATATCCCGTACCAAACTTTGGTTTCAAAATACTATTGATGACGAGTCTGTATCGTGAAATTTGAATTGACGTCACTCCACCATCGACAACTTTGTGAACTTTCAGTACCATTTGGCAGACGCTCACTTTTAATAATAACATATTTACTATAATCATTATTAATGAATTTGAAATTGATTAATTTTTTCCTTGTAAATATTAAATAAAAGTATTTTTAGTAATATAAAATATTATTAAAAATCTGGTGTGGGGAACACAATACAAGTTCATATATTTGTGAATGTATCTTCTCTAGAGACATAGATACGTATTTCACCTTTCTACGAGATCATCGGTACGCCCTGGCTGGAGAAGGGACACATTCACAAAAAATAACAACTTCGCTATCTCGCAGAAACTATTAAGAATATCTACATAACAACTGCAGAACTAACAAAGTGTCTCCATCAGACAGTAACAACTGTACCCGTAGAAACTGTATTACCATGTCTTCACTCTTTAACGGACGAACCGCATGCGTACGTTACAAAATAATTTGAAACATACTTGAGTAGGTAAAACCTCACCAATTTTGTATAATACAAAAGTATTTTTGATAATATTTTATACTATATTTTGTATTATTAAAAAATGTTGAGGTTTTACAAAAGCATTTTTAATAATATAAAGTTTTTCATCCACCTGAGGAAGCCATTGTATGGCGAAACAATATTGTAGTGGATTTACAATAGAAAAACTTGAAGTTTAGTACTTATTTCTTGTCGATATAGTGTAGTATTAAAAATACTTTTGTATTATACAAAATTGGTGAGGTCAAGTATGTTCAAATTATTTTATTAAATAAAAACTTTAAGAACAACGCTGTTTTATTTTATTTAATAAGTTGTAGTTATAATAAATTTATTTTAGCATACGATACTTATCCTGGACCTTCGATACATCATCATCTCACCATTTATTATTTTGAATCATTACCCTTATTGTTATCACACCCCATCCGAAGCAGTATCATCGTAATAGTTTCAACAACCAATAGAATTCATTCTTAAAGCTTTTTCTGCTACGGTCAAATCGAACCAATCGTTTAAACACCAGAATTGCATCGTTTGTAAAAACAATTTCAATTGAGCGCATGCCGTGATAGATCGCCAAAAAATCAGGTTCTAAATTGAAATTACTGGCTACCGTCGTTTCTTACAAAGATTAAAGTCGTATTTCGAGTATTGAGTGCCTAATTTAAGAAATTTATTTTTGCACTCTGGTAATTGCGAGAACTGGACTAAACGTAGTCGTACACGTTTGTCGCGCGATTTAAAAAAGAATAAATGCTGTTTACGTTCATTAGAGATTAGCGTTACAATAACTAATATATTAAGTGTTATAAGGATTATGCACACAAAGTATTGCATTCATACAAGAATAATTTGACGGAAGGTGTGACTCTATAAATATTGGCATTATTTACGAGTAGGCCATGCTTTTCCAAGACGCCGTTTAAATTTTCACTATTTTCCGACGTTTAGCTTCACACGTCTTCGTTAAGTCACTGACTCTCTTAACGAAGACATATTTAGTTAAAATTATAAAATCGAAAAATCACTGTTTGTAGTATAATTCCGTACTTGTTTTTTAAGAAGCTGACCACAATAAAGATTTCGATAGATGTGTAGTAAACATTTGGCAACGATACTCTTTCGATGGCCGTGATTTGTCGCTTGGGTGGCTCGCTTTAAATGTGGAGACATGAGTCTTGAAGATGAAGAACGCTCTGGACCACCAATACGTGTGGTCTCTCTAGAAATAATTTAAAAAGTTGACGATGTTGTGTTACTAATCGATGACATAGCTGCCGATGTTGGCGATCAGATATTTCAGAAAGTGAGTTCAAGTGAATTTTTGAGTACTCAATTTGATGAATCAACACATGCAGCAAACATGTCCCAACTCTTATGTTTCATGAGTAAAGACGGCAGACTATGTGCCCCAGCAGTGGCGTTGCGTGGAGAGTTCAGCAGAATAACAGTGCGCTTACTTAAAAATAAATATATCGAATCCCTATACAAAACGTTAAGAAAAAACATAAATAACTTACCCAACATGTTTACATTGTTGCAAAAAAATGCGGATGTGCGCGATGAAAAAACTGCACCATAATATATGTTTCTGTATTAGTCTCGGAAAGGTTCGTACGTAGCGACGTATATATATGTTTATATACAGAGAAGGATTGTTCGACGTTGAGAGATGTTATATTTGCATAGTTAAAGCGCTCTTTGTATCTGTACAACGGATCTTCAGTATTGGTAAAAAGTTGCCCTAATTTTATAAAATCTACATTTTTATCTAATACACTGTGAAATTTTTCACGAACACAATCACTTTTTTCATCTTCAAGGATATGCAGCACTAGATTTACAATAATTGCTAATGAGTCCGATAAGGACAGCGCAGTGTTCTGTAAATTTTTTATTGCGTCCAGTATTGGAACGTAACTGTCGTAAATAATTTTTAAATTTGCTGCAACTTGAGGATTGTTAAATAGAACCTGGCTGAGCCGTATTGCAGCTGCTTCTTTGGCATCTAGTTGTACAATCATTGATTTAATTTTTTCAAAATGTTTATAATAATAAAATGCTGCTTCTAACCAAGTACCCCATCGTATAAGAATTGGTTGCGGCGGCTCGGGTATATCAGGACACAGCGAATGAAATAGCCGAATCCGTTTCGGAGATTTAAGAAAAACCGCTTTCGTTTGTCCTATCAGTTGATCCACATCAGGATAAGTTGTACGTATAGTGTTTGTTACAAGGTGTAAAGCGTGAAGCAAACATGTGATAAAATTCTCATAAAATTATTTTCAATTATTGTTTGGTCTATTTCACGACCCCCCTTTAATATCGCCGCGACCCCTTTGAGGGTCGCACCACCAGGTTAAGAAACGATGACCTACTGGATATATATATATATATATATATATATATATATATATATATATATATATATATAAATGTTTAGATAATTTCTTAGCCGTTTATTAAATATAACAATTGATAAATTATTGGAGTTTTTCGGCTTTTATATGAATTATTTACAAATATCAAGTTAGTATGTATGTAATTGCAGAGTAAGGGGGGATGTAAACATTGCTGTCTACAAATTACAAAGCAAATCATACGAAATTTTTAATTGAAATATACAGGGTTAATTAAAAGTATGGAGAAGGCGATTTATTGTCGTTAATATTCATTTTAGGGATTTATGTTCAATATAAAAGTTTGTTAGGATATCTTGATCTACATTTGAGAATATTTTAATTTTTTTTTTCTTGAATTGTTTTTTAGTTACGCCTGTCCGCGCATTTTTTTTTAAATGGGAACTAGTAAATTTTACTCTACCATTCGATAGAGATTTTTTCTCTTTACAAATTTTTTTTTGTTTTTTCAAAATTTATTGTAATAACTTTTTTTATAAGAAAAAGCCGGTTCATGTGTTTAACAGATGTTCGGTACATCGCAGATAGACAGAAGCGTAGCGATAAACAAACTTGAGCGACATAATTTTATCAGTGGTTATTTTGTACGTCAAATCTTTGCAGAAATAATTCATTTGTGCAATTTGTTGCTGTTAATATTAACAATGTGGCGAGTTTAAGTGAACATGAACGAATTGAAATACTTATGATGTTGGGTTATGGAGATAGACGCAGAAGTTTACAAGACGTTAGTAATTTATTTAATGATACGAATCCAAATAGAAATCCAATTTCTAAATCCGTTGTTGGTAAAACTTTAAGACGCTTTGAACAAACGGGTAGCGTTAAAGGTTTGCCAAGGAGTGGTAGACCTAGAACAGCAAAAAGCGATGATAACAAACTGGATATTTTATTGCCTGTATCTGAATATCCCCATTTATCAACCAATCAATTAGCGGCCAATTTCAATATTTCACAGTCATCGATCGTGTCGTTTTCAAAAAGTGAAAAGTATACACCTTATAAGGTACACCTTGTACACGAGTTAACGAAAGATGATTTTGATAGGAGATTACAATTTTCTGAAGAAATGTTAAATATTTGCAATAATAATTAAAATTTTGTCAACAATATTCTTTTCTCAGACGAAGCTACTTTTTGCCTTACCGGTGAAGTAAACAGATATAACTGCAGATACTGGTCATCGGAAAATCCCTCTTGGTTTTTGGACCACCATACGCAGTACCCCCAAAAGGTTAATGTTTGGGTTGGCATTCTAGGCGGTCATATTGTCGGTCCCTTTTTCATCAATGGCAATTTAACTTCGGCTCTGTATTTGCAGTTATTGCAAAATGAAATAATACCTGCAAGTGCTACGCTCTATCCTCATGAAACCAATGAACACCTGCCCAATGACAGTATCTGGTTCCAGCAAGATGGCGCCCCACCACATTATGGTGTAAATGTTCGTCAATATCTGGACAACGTTTTTCCCCACAGATGGATTGGAAGACGAGGAACCATTGAATGGCCAGCCCGTTCGCCAGATTTAAGTCCTTTAGATTTTTTTCTTTGTGAATACGTAAAAAACAAAGTTTATAAAGAAAAGGTCGATAACGTCGAAGATTTACAAATCCGAATTACCAGAACGATACAAGAAACTCCCCGAGATTTTTTACAGAACTCTGTTCGGGGTTTTGTGAATCGATTTTGTTATTGTCAAATTACTAATGGACGACAATTTGAACACTTACTTTAATTTACTTTGTTGTTATTAATTTGTTTAATTTTTCTTGTAAAAAAGTTATTAAAATGAATTTAAAAAAAACAGAAATATTATTGTAAAGAGAAAAAACCTCTATCGAATGGAAGAGCAAAATTTACCAGTTCCCTTTTAAAAAAAAATGCCCGAACAGGCGTATCTAAAAAAACAATTGAAGAAAAAAAACAAATAATCACAAATGTAGATCAAAATATCTTAACAAACTTTTATATTGAACATAATTCCCTAAAATGAATATTAACGACAATAAATCGCCGTCTCCTTACTTTTATCTAACCCTGTATGTATAATATGGACTTGATATATGGACTTCTGCTAAAAGAAAGAGGAAACTGCGATTCATGTACTATGCCAATATGCACATTGAACGCGGTTCCTACAAATCGGAGATTAATATCCTAAAGCGGAACTACTGCTACGCTCTGTATATCGAGACAATAGAAAAGAGAGGAACCAAATTTTGGGCGACGAGGATTGCCTCACCTACCCGCACCTGCCAACGTCTAGCGGCCCACCCGGCTTTAGAGACAGCCTCAGGCCAAGGGTGGGAAGACCCAAAGGTACTTCAGGACACAAATTAAGGTGGTATAGGGCGTCACCGAATTTAGAACCGCTATTCGTCGCAAAATTCGGAAATTGTGATCATCAAAAGTAGGCAAGACGCACAGCGGGTAGGGGACGCAACCAGGCCGTCCAAAACGTAAAAAAAAAGAAAGAAAAAGGCGGATTTCAGCCAGATATAATCAGACTTTATTTATGACACCAACTTAAAATAATAAAAAAATAGAATTGACTTTGCTAATTACAAAAAAAAGACAAATTAAGTATGTTAACACACCGTTTGTGCACAGGTAGTTCACACCCCAGCAAAATACGTATTCCGTTGGTTCACAGATACTTCAAAACCAAAAATGGAAAGTCCGATCTTTTGAACAGACTCGGTACATATAGAGAGATTTTGTTACATGCAAATATTGATAAGTAATAAATTTGTGCAAATTTGCAAAGTTGTGGTCTGAGGATATAATCAATTAGAGTTAACGGTTAGATATAATTAGAGAAAAAAAAATTATTAATGAAAGCTTAAAATTAAAATGAAGGAATATGCAATACTAAAATTTTAATGTACAGATTTACAAATCTAGAAAACAAGTTTTATTCTAACGTGTTTAATACACACAAAATAATACACACGTTTTCTACGCTAAAGAAAATGCAGCAAGAAAAAAAAGAACTCTCCTGATATTTTAGAAGCAAAAATAAGTTTTAATACCTGTGAGGAACAGATGTGTAATTTAAATAAAACTCTGTAGAAATAAATTTAAAAATAAAAAAAACGTATAGAAATATTAAATGAGATATACTAGTTAGAAAGGCAATTGAATTATCTGAGTAAAAATGAAAATGATGCCTGTAACGACGCAATTACTAAGTTAAATAATTAACATAGAAAAATTGAATAAAAAAAAAATTGAACAAAGAAAACTAATTACAAAACATTACAGTTTAAATTAATAAAGAAATATTTTTAAAATCTTAGCTGTGTGCCCGTCTCTTTCCAGCAAGCGGGGATGTTCGTGAGCGTCGTCGGCTTCATTCCTGTGAACGACGTTTGCGTCGGTAGAGAAAAGACACCAGGATAATATCTGATAGTTAACAACGCAATAAAGTATATCGTTGAGAAGGAATCAATCGGCTCTAATCGTCATAAAGAAAACCCATGTCGGGTAATTGTAGTTACAATTAAAATTGTAGCGACTTAATTATAACCTCGCTCAGACGAGAGGGCTGCCAAAGAAAAATATAGAACACTACTTAAACCAATCAAGCCCTTCAATAAGCCGTTACAAAATAATGACGAATGACAACCATCGACCTTCTCTCTATCGATAGCGATCTCTCTTCCCCTAGCAGTCATCGCCACTCGAGAATCGAGAGGGGAGGAAGACTACCAATAAAAACTAATACGTAATTATTGTATGTGAAGATATACAGACGCAGGCGAAAGTACTACAGTTTGGTTTAAGATAAACATAACGGAATAAAATAAAAGAAGACGCTAATTCGCAACCAAAACGAGGACGTAGCTAGGAGCACGTAACACTACATTTAAAAGAACGACTCCCAAAGATGCTAAGCTTAGTTAAAAGAGCGGAACTACAAGAAGTACTCTAATGAGGTTGAGGACCACAATATATTTAGAAAGTTTACAGTGGAAGAGGCTTTACGGACACTCGACGTCATCTAATCTAATGTAATCTTACGTGTATTTAAATAGTTTTGAGGTAATTCCTAATTGTTTATTACCGATGCTCGGAAAGTCATATATTTCTAAATGTTTCTTATAGTTGCGGAAATAATTAAGTGCACACCCTGATGGGCACTAAATCGTCAATAAAACAATGCTTCATGGAGTGTAAATAAGTGTTATTTTTCAATTACAAATTTTGTTTGAATAAAAGAAAACATGTTTCAAATGTTTGATATTTGCCCGACCATACAAAACTTTTAGAGGAATCGGTCGCTTTTAGCTACGAATGAAAAAAGAATATTAGTTCAACATTTACATGAATAAATATCCAATACATTGAAATTGAAATCTAGTATGTTTAGATTGAAGTAAAATAGAGTCTCTGAATTCTCGAGAATACAAGGCAACCCTTTCGATCTCTCTGGATTACATTGTAGAAAACAACGCACATGTATGTATATACATGAATATCAAGTTCATTCCATAGAAGCATCAAATATCAATAAACTCGTAAGGCCCGCAAGGTTCGTGCTAGAGATATATTTTATATTCTTCCACGCTGTCAAAGAGGATATATGCAAAGACCATTTTCAGTGTAGATACAGACATATATGCGTACATGTATATATTTTTCATTCTGAATTTTTTGCGTGTACTTTTGGCTATATCGACTGACCTATTTACACGCGTGCACTCATACCAATGAATCTTTGTGTTCTCTATCAATGGCTGTGAACTTGATAGACTTCATAGCTGTATCGTAAACAAGTTTACGATCCGCGCTATGCGATTTCGTGCATATTTCAATTTACGCTGTCCTCTGTCATCTAGCAACATTCACAAAATGTCGTTTTAACACCGTGACTCTATTGATTAGAAATAATATGAGTTTTAGTGTCATACACTGTCGTCATATTGTAATTTATTTATTGTAAACTTTGATGGAGTGAAATATAACTACTTTTAGGAAAACGCTAGCAAAATTGTTGTAACAATCTTTATAACTACGTTAATAAAAACATTATAATGATTATAGCAAAACTTTCGATAGCGTTACCTTTCCGCACAAGCCCGCAAATACTTAAAAACAGACAAAACTGCTTTACTTATACACAACCTGCAATGCGATCACCATTTCGATTTTGAAAACACACAGATAATCGATAATGAACACACAATGAAAAGGGAAATAATTAATATTAAACAAGAAACAAATTCAATTTACAACAGAAGTGACATACAAAATCTAAGCAGTATATACTATAACCTAATAATGTAACGATCTGCAATTTACCCACAATTGTTATATAAATATCTACCATATGTTATTTAAATATCTGAACACTGGCTTATTATGTTGGCAGTCCCTAGTTTAGATTCGTGTACCAAGCTGTAATAGACATTTTTTCAATTAACAACTTTGTTGCTTCTTCCGAAGATACTATAAGATTAATGAGAAATAACATTAAATAAATAAGACTATAAAGCAGTAGTAAAATACCTACAAAATGTAGAGTTCAAAATAATAATAAAAGTGACGTACAAGGACAATAAAATTGATTAGATTTAAAACATTAAAGTAACTATAGATACAAGTCTTTAATACCTTTAAAAAACATGTATATCATTATTTTTTTGTAAGTATTTTACTACTGCTTTATATTCCTATTTATTTTATGTTATTTCTCATTAATCTTGTAGTATCTCCGGAAGAAGCAGCAAAGTTGTTGCGAAATATAGATATAATTAATAAATGAGTTTTTAATTGACAGACCGCCTGCCCGCTCTTAATTTATTTTGTTCGATATATTAGGATCGATAATTTCGTTTAAATTATATATATATATATACATATATATATATATATATATATACTGACATCTGCTTTCAATAACTCACATCTACTTTCAAAATAGGCATCTGCTTTCTAATCTGACGTTTGCTTTCATAACTGACACCTGCTTTCAAATCAAACATCTGCTTTCATTAACTGATATTTGCTTTAACTAACTGACATCTGCTATCAAAACTGACATGAGCTTTCAAAACTGACTTCTGCTTTCAACTTGACATCTACATTCAATAACTGACATCTGATTCATTAACACTGTTACTTTATAATGCATTTCTAAATAGTTTGAACCTGGGTCTATTGTGGCTTAGTGGTAAAAGCGACAGCCCGGCAAGCTGTAGACTTGGGTTCGAGTCCCAACGTAGACCATATTTTTCAAATAAAAAAGTTTCGTATGATTTGCTTTGTAATTTGTAGACAGCAATGTTTACATCCCCACTTACTCTGCAATTACATACATTCTAATTTGATATTAGTAAATATTTCATATAAAAGCCGAAAAACTCCAATAATTTATCAATTGTTATATATATATATATATATATATATATATATATATATATATATATATATGGTAGATTCAATATCTCTATATATATTTGTGCGTGAGTTACTTTTGATATTCTCGCGGTTGAATAATGAAATCGTTGTTTCTCGGGTTCTTCTCCGCGCGTGAGATAGGTCCTGAAAAGGACTCATTTTCTCAACGTTTCAATGAGATCGTACTCGTTGTCTTCCCGAGTTGCTCTTGCGGTGTTCGGAGTTGGCGGCCGAATGACCGCCATCTCCGGCATATCTCACACACGGAGAATAACCCTAGAAACACCTTGGAAATTCGGCTATATATTAAACATTTAATAAGGATGTTATTTGGCGAAGTAATGTGAAAATGTAGATATTGCTATCTACAAATTACAACGCTAATTAAGGAAATCTTTTGTAAAAATTCGTCCTTGTATGGGACTCGAACCAACGACCTTTAGTTCTCTCGACTAATGCTCTAACCAACTACGCCACCAAGGCTCTTGCGTTCGAGAGTTGTCAGAAAAGTCTTAAGTTACTTATTAAAGAACAGATATTAATATTCATGTTTTCGATCGAATTTTGCTAAATTTCATCCATTAGCTATTTGAAATAGAGTATTATCAAACTTTTTCGCGTTCATAGGATATGCGTATGATTTTCTGGGTTTTGTACGACGACTTTTTTTTATGAGTATATCGAAACAAAAACATGTATGGAATATTATCGGCCGCATGACGTTTTTATTGCGATGCTCTTTTTTTGTTGATATCAATTAGAGTCATTACGTCGAATATGCTGACCACCTTATGGCGCATTTTAATTAATGTGATTATAGTTAATTAGTTTGAACGTTGAACTTATAAAATAAAATTATTATGTTTATAATAAAACAAGAATAGTTAATCGTTAGCTTTTTATAGCGTGTCCATAAGATATCTGATTTTTAATTATTTGTATGTATTTATATTTTTTTCTATAAATTTCTGGTGGTACTGAAAAATAATGACAATACTGTAGGCGAAATAGAACAAAAAAATTCGTCAGTAAAGAGAATTAGTGATGAATTGGAGATGGAAGCCCGTATTATCGTCTGTATATTTAACTGCGACAGGGCCTGACTCGAATAAAGAAAAATCATTTTTTTCTTGTTACTACGTAAACATTGGATCGCGAGTTTTCTTATGAAGGCATTACTTACATATATCTGTTACTCCTTTTTTTCTTTGTCACTATACAAAGCTAAGGTTGTATAGTGGTTGATTGTGTAGTGAAAGTGTGTAGCGACTGCACGTGATTGGCTCGGTGGAGGGTTTCGACTTCTGTATATGGTACGTGTTTGGAACACTGAAACCAAACCCCTTCACCTGGCCAATAGCACGTCAACAAAATAAGTTTTCATTAATTCACAGTTTAATTTTAAGAATACAGTGATTTTTTTTGCCGGTGTATTCTTAGAATTAAAGGGCATATTAGTTAATTACTTAATGATAGAAATTTATAAAGTATCATATGTAACAAAATTAGCAAATATATCACTGAGAATATTAACGTTATAATACGTAGAACATATAACATTTAATTATATGAAATAAATTCTACTAAAGATAAGCACTCACAAAAATGAAATAACCATCAACATAATACGCTTATGAAATTTTTAAGGAGCAATGAATGCAAGTTACATAGAAATGTACTAACATTTTCCATTCATGTGATTCCACATAATGTGGAAATACGCATAACAGAATAAGGTAATATAATTTAATAGTTTTAATATACTTGTGGTAGAAAATACTACCAGAAGCGCATGAAATATACAATTTTAATCTCTAAAATGTCTTTATGCTTATTTCAGTGAGCGAATTATAATTATCTAAAGTGTGTCTAGTGGCAGAGTTATTTTCTGATGCAGTCGTTACAAACTTTAACATAATAAATGATAATTAATATTTCGTGGAGCGTCACGAATTGTGTCGCTAAGAATACAATCTTTTTCGGATTTCATGGTGATCGTTGTAAAAATACAGTAATGTAGTCTAATTACACAGTTAAATACAATTTTTGCTGAATGAAAACTGTTGATATTTTCTAATTAATTATCTAATGGAAGCTCTAAACCAACCCTAGTTCTGTTTCATCACATTATTTCAGAAATCGCTGTTATAGAAATTAACAGTTTTAATAATACAAGACTACAAACAAAATTTTTCCTGCATTCTTTTAATTTCCTTGTGTTTTCCTCTATCGAGCTAGGTTTTCATACAAAATCAAATCAAGTGTAATAATGTATAGTTTATTTCAAATAATAACAATATAACTTTGAACGGCTCAAATGCTTTTATTGCACCACCTTCTGTGACGATAATTATTACACCTGGTCTCCCTATTGAACGGGTACGGTTAACCTATTTGCAACGTATGAATCTAGGGGCCGTATTGACTATAAATTAGGGCCCTATAATATAATATTAAAACACTGTTAATTTCAAGTATATAATATATATATAAAATATCTGTACATTGGGTTTATATACAAAGAAAAAACTACAAATCGTGTGTGTAGTGAATACATATAGATATATAAAGCTAATTTATTTGTGTAATACACAATAAAATTTTTATGTGTCACCGCATTTCACAAATCATCTGTGATTGAGTCGTCTTGCAAATTGGTGTCTGTGTCTGAATCTTTTTGAAAATTTATAATCAAAGGTGCTACTATTTTGTACACGCGCGTATATTCGTCCTCTATTGCGTGTTTAACAGCATTTTTCCAATTTACAGCAGTTATATGTTCCACAGCATTTATTATGTGTGTTACACAGCTTTCACTAAATTTCGGTGTTTCACTTGTTCGTCTTATTGTATTTTTCAGTTGGGCCCATATCAATTCAATGGGATTTAAAATGCAATGGTATGGTGGCAAACGCAAAATGGTATGTCCTGCTTCTTTGGCTCTGTTATCCACATAATAATCCTTTAAATATTCTTTTGTCTTCATCACCTCTATTAATTGGCTTTTGTATAATGATCTTCAAAATATAAATCATTTGCTTCTAAAAATGTTTCAATATCTTTCTTATTATTACATTTTGTAGGAACTTTGGTTTACTGTCGAGAATGATACGGAGCGTTGCCATCACTATCACACATTTTTTGGTAAATTTGGCAGCAAAGTGTTACAAAACCATTCTTCAAATAAAGATGAGGACATATCTTCATGGTAATCTAAACTTGAGGATTTAACATTTTTAGCAGATAATAGCGGCTGTCCGATTCATCCTTTTTCTGACCCAGCATGAAGAATGATTATTCTCTTCCCTCTCGAAACCGGTGCGTCCAACTGACACATACTTGAACTATCCACCCAACCTTTCCAAATTGTGTCATGGGTGTCATACCACGTCTCGTCTAAATAACATATGAATCGTCCTTCCTGTCTATACCATCTAATTGCCGTTAAGTATTCATATCGAAGTTTCTGGAACCTCGGGCCTTCCATAATTGTGCGACGTTTGTCTATAGTGCCAGCTTAAAACCAGCTTTCTTTAACGTCCGCCACAAGGTTGCTTTAGAACACTGAATATTTATAGGCTCATCACTGATTCTTTTATATAAGCAGTCAAGTGTAGATACATTTCCTCTGTAGATGGGGTATACTTGCTGCCTAATAGTATCAATTTCATGCTCTTCAATTTTTCTCGGTGCTCCTTTGTCACTACTTTGCTTTCGAGGCCCTGCGCTATTCTTAATTATTTTATATATTGTTCCAAAAGGCACCTTGGTTAATTGCGACGTTCGTTGAATGTTCTGGGTTTGTAGTTCGTTATTTTCTTCCATCAGGGTTTGATAGACATTGAAAATTATCTGTTTTGCATCATCTGATATATGCTTTCTCTGTCGTGCTCCAACAGTATTATCACTATCCACATCATAATCACTAACACTTTCAGCAAAAGGTCGCCATATGTTCGTTAATGAAAGAGAGAAAAATCAAATATGTATACAGCAGCAAAAATTAACAATAAATGATAAATAGACTCAATATTAGATGTAATATATACCACCTCTCCTAACTATATTTACTTAAATTTTGTTTAATAAATGTAAGCACTTATTTCATCTAAATTGTAATTTAATGGCTATTTAACTATATATAATAACTATATATTCAAATTAACAACTGTTGGTACTTATATTATTATTAAATTTTATTTCATCTAAACTGCAGTAATTACAATTTACTTAAATTTTGTCATTACGGGCCTCAGCAGTTTGTTTGCGTAAAAGATAATTGTATTGAGCGGCCAGGTAGTTATTTCCGCAGGAGGTGAAATAAAAGCATTAGAGCAGTTCAAAGTTATATTCTTATAATTTAAAATAAACTGCAGTAATTACAATTAACTTAAATTTTGTCATTACGGGCCTCAGCAGTTTGTTTGCGTAAAAGATAATCGTATTGAGCGGCCAGGTAGTTATTGCCGCAGGAGGTGAAATAAAAGCATTAGAGCAGTTCAAAGTTATATTCTTATAATTTGAAATAAACTATAATATTTCAGTACATTGTTACATTGGATTTGATTTTGTATGAAAACGTGATAGAGGAAAACTGAACATAAATTTGAATTTAGAGTATTCATGTTATACATATATATCCAGATGGAAAATTAAAAAAAGCAAGTAAAATTTTGTTTCATTGACCTGTGTTATTGCAATAATCAATATATACGAGAATTTAGTGTGTAGTTTCCTATTTTTTCGGTTAAACAAATACAGGCGGACGAGAATACACGACAAGAAAACAATATAAATCCTATTGCAATTCGAAGCCGTCATCTAAATCAATCGACGATAAACGAAGTCCGAACTTATCTACGTCGTACGTTATCGTGAATTTATGTATTGTATCCGGACTTAAATTGACCGATCACTTATATTGCATCCGACTACGTGCCACGTTCAAATTGATTGTTGTCAGAATTGTGATAATAAAATGAAACCGGCCGGCATCAATCAATTCCATTTAGCCATAGGTATCTACCGTACAATTTAGATCTCCGTGTACGTGTCTGTTTAGAGATGTTCGGCGAAGAGATAGAAAAATGATAAAATGTTCGAATTCTGAAATTAGGGATCGCTCGTCGAATAGGAAAACAATTTACTAGGATTAACAGCGTAGAAAATTCTTGGAAATTAGTGAAAGGTCCACAAAAAAAATGCAATTACTGTGTTTAGAACTGAAAGTATGTTAACGTGGTTATATTCATTGTTTAAAATGGATAAAACGCTGCTATAAATATGTTGTTTCGACATTTTTTTTGCTTAAATTTAACATTCTGAGATATATTTACTAATTTTGTGTTTCCCTAAGTCTTTTAAATAAAATTTTCTAACAAGTATCGCTTGCATTCCCATTTGGCTCTGAAAACCAATGAGCAGGGTTGATAAAAACCACGATTTTCTTGGAAAAAATCAAATATCGTAAATTTTTTATAACATAATCATGTTTTTTTTTCATTATTCTATATCTTATTCTATTTCCATAAAAAAGTACTGAAACATATTGCCAAGAATCTGAAATTGGTAAAAAGCTGACACGTTTTGTGGTTTTGTTGCTGCAAGTTAGCAATCTTACCGCGAACGTATTTAAACGTGTTGAAACTTGTAATTTAGCCATTTCTTCTTAGAACAGGTCAGGACAAGAAAAAGTAATTAGACAAGCAGATAGCTAGGACTGCTTTTGCAACAAATAGCTTCAGGTCAATTGAACATATAGAAGTTCGAAAAGCAATTGAAATGCTAAGACCAGGATATGTTCCATCTTCTAGATTTCAGTTATTATCGATCCTTTTAGGTGACGTATTTGAAAAGGGGAAATCAAAATGTTGCAAATATCTATCAGATGAATCAGTTTGTATATCTGTTGATGGATGGTCAAATATTCATAATGAACCAATAATTTGTGTCGTTTGGGCAGCAGAGGGTGGAAACAGTTTCTTGTTCGAAGGTATAGATACATCAGGGCATTCACGTACATCTGAATTCAGAATTCAGCAGAAACGTGCTAGACGCAGTCTCTACAAGTTCTGAAGAAACTGAAGAAACCATAAATAATAGTTATTTATGTATTAAGGGCATAATTAGGAGATTATGACACGAGGGCAAGTTTAAAGCCTTAAATTTCCCGAGGGCCATAATCGGCAATTATGCCCGTGGTACATACAGCGTTTTATTCGATTTTAGTTTCCAAAACATTCAAAAAATTTACATTGCTTTATACAACAAATATGTTGCTTTACGTTCTAAATATGTCAAAATTGACAATTTGATGTTAATAAATGTTCCATACTGACGTTTGTTTTAATTACACAGGCCTGCATTTTTCAAAATTTGAAAGTTGATTTAAAAATTTTAACTGTTTTCTAGTAATTGGGTAGCGCTGATTTCAAATCTGCTTTTTTGTATAACGTAAGGTTATTTTTCAAACCAGTAAAATCAAAAAATACAGAAAAAATACGATTTATTCCATTTATAAACTAGTTTTATATTATATTAACAAAAATACAAAAATATACACATAGAAACTATTAGAAATAGTTATTTATCCTTCATGCTTCTTAAAAAAAGTTTTCGTTTTTCAGAAAAGCTTCGTTTGGTTGTTTTTCTGTCATATTCATTCTTCTAAAGGAAGGTCTCTTCTCAATGTCCAACAGTAACCGGCCTTCATTTTTGTGTCCCAGCGCCCTTGGTATCTTTTTTCCTTCTCTTTAATATCCTGGTGAAATCTTTCTCCTTGCTCTTCACCCACGTCCCCAAGGTTTTCTGGGAAATAGTCCAAATGGGAATGTAAAAAGTGAATTTTTATGCTCATATTGCAATCAAGAATCCTGAATTCTTCCAGCATATTTTCAACGATCTCAACATAGTTTGTGTCTTTATAATTCTATAGAAATTTATGTACAACTTCGTTAAAAGCATGCCATGCATGTTTTTCCTTATCTTCCATCACACTTTCAAATTCTTGATCTTTCACCAAGCTCCTAATCTGCGGGCCTACAAAGATTCCCTCCTTTAATTTTGCCTCTGACTGAGTCGGAAATGTTTTAAACAAATATTTAAAACAATTTCCTTCTTCGTTTAATGCCTTAACAAATTGTTTCATAAGTCCAAGTTTTATGTGAAGCGGTGGAAGTAACACTTTTTGAGGGTCAATAAGACTTTCGCGAATTACATTTTTGGTGTTAAAGTTACCCATTGTGGCCAGTCTCTTTTTATCCAATGCTGTTCTCGATTTGTGCTATCCCACTCGCGCAGGAAACATGGAAATTTAGTATCCCCAGACTGCTGACCCAAGAGAAGGCCAAAAATTTTTACACTTCCCAGTTGTGATTTTCATATTGTATTCTTAAAAGTAATTCCTGTAAATTTTCATAGTTTTCCTTTAAATGAACAGAATGGCCGACCGGAACAGAAGCAAAAACATTGCCATTATGTAAAAGAACAGCTTTAAGGCTCCTTTTTAAAGGGTCGATGAAAAGCCTCCAGTCAGAAGGTGTGTACTCAGGAGCTCCGAGGAAAGTAAGTAGATCAACAATTGCTTGGCAGCACACGAGTGGTCCGTTTTGTGCAAAATGTTTTACAAATCCAGCCTCACGATTTGTATACCAAGGGAAGGTAGTTTCTGGGGCAAGCAAATTTTTTTGTTTCAACCTAGACCCCAGTACTTCAGAAAGTACCAAATCTCTTACTAAATCATTCATTTCGGCTTGTGAAAATAGCTGAGGTTGGTTTTGACCTGAGGTTGATGGTTCAAAATCACTATCCATCTGTACGGAGCCGGAAGTTGAAGAGGTTTCAATATCTTCTTGTAGTACTTTGGGGGTATAGGTATAGGTACATGATCACTGTGAGGAACTGGTCTGATAGCTGATTTAATATTGTTTGGGTACAAAATATGTTTCAAAGTTTTTCTATTATGCCCCTTAATATCACAAAGCCAAAAGTAGCAATCTTCATGATGATTTTGCGGTTCTCTCCAAACCATCGGTATTCCAAAAAGAAGGCTTTTTCTATTCTCTTTGGTCCAATGTCTTAAACCTTCTTGACATACCTTACAAACAAGGTGCGGTGCCCAATCTTTATCTTGATCTCCTAAGCATAATATGCATTTTTCACAAATTTACCAATTGGTCTCTTAAACTTTTTCAAGACGAAATATCCACAAATATAACAGAAATCATCTGGTTTGTTTTTGCAACACCGGCTAGACATATTTTTAAGTAATGTTTATGTATCAAATACCACGCACAACACTAAAGACAAATTAATTTTACTTGTTTTACTGATCGACACTCAGAGCTATAATGAAGTAAATGACATTAAAATATACATTTTGTTTGGAGTGATAAACTTGAAATCCTTCTTCGCAGTACTAATAAAGTGAAAGCATAATAAATAGGATTTAGCAGGTAAAAATTCCCGGAAATCTTGTCCAAAATTAATACATGCAATAAACGATTTACATCAGGTAATGAGAGCCTATTTAACAAATTTCTTTAAAACCACAACAGAAAATCATTTTTGGGTTAATACCTAGAATTTGAAGTAGTACATTCATTTTAAAATGTATTAAAACGTCTATTATAAGTTTTTTTTATATTTTTTTCTTTTTCTTTTGTGCAAAAAAAAATCTGTGGGTGGTAGAAACCAACTGTATTTTAATTAGTTATTGCTATATAAAAACTGAGCTTAACAAACAAAAATCACGTCATCACAAATTTTATGCAGGCCTGTGTTATTAATCCATTAGTTGCCTAACAATTTTTGATTTATCTGTGCCATAAAGACCATTTTATGCCCGCATTTGGGTGCTTATAAACAAGATTATGGTTCTAATATCGAATAAAGGTTATTAAAAATATTAACAAGCCACCTTTCACATTTACTACTAGACTTTGTATGGCACAAAGAATTTTCTGAAAGGCATGAAAACGTTGAGAACAAAGCCACCGTCGCTGCCCGAGAATGGTGGAACAGCATTTTCATGAAAAACATCGACAGATGTCAGTTCTAATGTATATGTGATGATTATTTAAAAAAAAGCGCATCAAAAAGGCTTTATTAAAAGAATCTGAGATTCCAGGATGTTTACAAACTTTTAGTTATGTCGAGTATATTAGGGTAACGCAGTGACGTGCTAAACCTGAAGCTCGTTGGTTTAAATGTGGGACAAAATAGTTATTTATGCACCGACGGCATTATGGGTATTATATTGCTCTGAGGTCGACGTTAATTTAGCACGAGGGCCTCTGGCCCGAGGGATGAATGTCGACAGAGGGTAATATCGTATAATTGCCATAACACCAGTGGTTAATACAAGAATTTTATTTTTCAAGAAAAATGTATTCCAAAATTAAAATTATATTGAAAAATTTTCTGTCAACTGTCATGTCGATGACAGTCGCTTCGCATCTAATATGACTCCTTGAATCGGCGATAGAGGAAAGCACTTCTTCTAAGAATTAGAGTATCTAGCATAATATTAAATTCTGTTACAGCATGAGATAAATTCTTGTTGGCATTTCCAAAGTACTAGTGGAGATGTTTTCATTCCAAGAACTTTAACCTAACTTGGAAAGCTTCGGACCACATAATTTTTCAGGACATTTCGAAAACTGTGATTTTAATTTTGCTAAATAATGTTAAGAATTTGATTCTTTCTTTAGAAATTGTTGGAAATAAACAATTATTAAGTTTTACATATTTTAAATGACAGTTGTTGACACTTCAATGTTTTAAAGTTATCAATGTTTAGATTCATTTAACTTCATTAAAGAATGTTAAAGTTTTACTTCGTTTTTAGACTTTGTTAAAAACTAAAATTATTATCTGTAAAATATATATCCTTTCTTCTCCGGCCTTATTTATACTCAAACAACATTAACAACTGTAAATAAATTACCGGGTGTCATGGGCCATAATGCCAGGTTATTACACCCACGGGCGTTATGACCGTGTTTGTTGTAACCATATCCAAGGTGAAATGAACAAATAATACTTATGTGAAAAAAATAAAACATTTAATAGCTTAATATGTCATTTTGATAAACAATTTTCAAACAAAAATTTAGAAAAGTGTCACAAAATGGATCATTTAACTCGAAACTTCGAAAAATGACAAACATTAGTTCTTACTTTACATGACAATAGTAATAATTTAAATAAAATGAAGGTTAAATGTTAACCAAGGAAAGACGTGCGCTGAAACAAATCCTTTTCTCGCAATAAAAAAATGGAAACAAAAAGGTCGGGATAACCAACATGTAATATGAATTTCAAAATACTTTACAGGGGATTTACCGCACGATACCAACACACGCGTTCACACAAGCGCCCACGAAGGTACTCACATACACATAAATGCCAGATAGTACAAATTTCAGTTGTTTACCGCCGCCTCGTTTCTGCCTTTTTTGCGCCCTTTCTCTGCCGAAATTAATGCTTTAAAACGAAACAATTGGGCTTTAAATTTATCGTTCTTATTTAGAGTCGAGGATTATTGTTGTATTGCTCCGCTGTGCTTTCCCTCGGTTCGGAACATCGAGACCGCGATTATTAGTCTAACGTTCTATTAAGGATCATTTTTACACGTCAAATTAGTTAACTCTGTTATCGGCGGTGTCTTCTCTCTTTCTAATATGCGTTACCGACACACAACGACGTAAAATTTGTCTTTTGAGAATAAAGCGACTAAACAAAGGTAATTACTGAGATGAAGAGTAATACGAGGAGGACGTACCGAAAATAAAACGCATTTTATACCGTTGGAGTAAGATTAATAGATGTGTGTATCTAAACAGAATTAGGGTGGATAGGTGGTACACATTGTACGTACAAAGTAGCGTTTTTAAGTTCGTGGAATATGGGAAAAGGAGAAAAAATAGAAATACGAAATTATTTTCTTCTTCAATATTCATCCTAATACATTTTTCAGATCTTTTAATTAGCTTATGTATGCGTTTATAAAGAAATGTTATATCCTTATCAGAAAAATACGCCGAACTACGTTCTTTACTTCTACATCGTTCGTAAATTACTTCCCAAGCAGTTCTTTCTTTCATTTTTGGGAATATAATGAGAATGGGAACAGGACTATAGGGTGGGTGATACACGACACGAGCATTGTCGTGCAGGACCAGGACACCTTTCATCAATTTTCCCCTTCTTTTTTCTTCAAAGACTTCTTTTAACCGCTCCAGGATTCTCCAGTTATGGTCTTTGTAAACTATTAGCAGGATTCCTTCTGATTCCCAAAGAAACGTCGCTATTAGTTTTCCAGCCGACTGTGACACCTTAAACCTATTGGTTGGTCGTTTGCATTTTTTATGCTACTATATGAAGTCCTGTTTGGACTCAGGTTCATAACGATGAACTTAAGTTTCATCCCCAGTAAAAATTTGACTCAATGCACCATCCCTGATTACAGATTACAGAGATCCAAACACTAACGGGAACATTCCAGGTGCTATTGACCATAGTTACGTCAAGATGATCATGAAGAATTTAAAAAATGATTGTATCGGAAACTTCAATAATTCCTGCGAATTGTGTCTTCTTTAGCCAGCACCTTCCATAAATAATTTTTCGACTTTTTGAACTAGTATTGGACAGGTCATGAGATTCAAAAACAGCTTGGCACCATATTGATTTACTCAAATATTTTTGGTATATTTGCTGCCATCTGGCATCGTGTTAATGGACTTACAACTATATACGTATTTTTTCACTTCTATACTGGCATAGCCGGTCAAGGGAAGGTTGCCACTTTCGGCATAGTCTCTTTTGTCGGTCAGATGTCACTAGATTATATGGTGCCACCTGATAGGACAAAATTTGCTATACCTTATTAGACGATTTGTTTAAGCTTTACTTACTTCACTAGCCTAACTGATGACGCCTAATAGTAGTTGGCAGAAACACGTGTCTTAGGCAGAAGTAAATGCTGGAAAATACGAGGTGTATGTCCATGTGTACACTTATAGACGTGTATATTATTGCATGTCTGTTTCATTTGAAAATAACACTTTGTATAGCGAGCAACAGAAATTAATTTTAACTTATATTTTTCCATATTATTAACGTTTTGTAATAATTTTAATTCCCAACAATGTATCCTTTTACTAAATAAACACATTCTGACTTTTTTAATTTTTTTTTTAATTTTAATTTTAAAATAAAATTTTAAAGGGGTACAAATATACGGTACTTGTAATTATTTTATCACGGTACCAGGAAGGTTAAGGACGTTTTATAATTTATTTCTTAGCATTTATTTTATGCGTAATCTTTTAAGCGGCCGCCACTGGCGCACAAATTCGCCAGCTCAATTGATCAGCATCATCAAATTTGTATGTAATATTTTCAACAATATTTAGGTTAATTATTAAATCATTGGAAGCGAATATGTAAAGTTCTATACGCGATCAATAATACTAATGGATATTTAATATTGATACTTTAGGGCGATTTATGCCTATTTTAAAGCAATTAATTCAATATTAGGTTGTACTAATATTTCTTATAATTTATCCCAGCTTATTAGCTACTACATACGCATTAGTAGATAAATTAATGTGAGCAAGCAATGGTAAATAATTAAATAAGTAATTACTTTACCTACCTACGTAGTACTTCAATGTTATAAAGAATTTAAAAGTCCCTTTATTTTTAATATATACTAAAGTTCACCAGTTGCAAATAAATATTTATGTTGCCGTGACTCCTTTTAATCAATTTTCTTCATTGCAATTAATTATGGCAGGAGTCTATATTTTATTCAGTTTATTAATGTGTACTAGTCGGTCAAGTAGGAAACGCGTATGTATTACGCTATTGTGAAATCAGTTGCGTCAAATAAGTGCTTAATTTTCTTCATCGTTAAACGCAATATAAATATAAATATTGAAAGAATTAATTGTTTCATAGTTTCTTAAATTGCTGCTGCTAATTGGGTTCGTTGTTAAATATTTCAAAATCTAGAGAACGATCTAACTACATCTGAATATATGGCAGGTCCAAAATGGAAAATCTGGAGTTTTTTAATGTTTTAAAAACCTACAGTTTTACAGGAGGCTGTTACTGGCAAAACATGAGGAAGCTGAGCAGATTATACCAGATATGGAAGGCTAGGGGGTAACTAATCTTAAAATAGTCAATGGGGTTCACCAGTGTTCCCTGTAAGAAACAAGGATCTACTAGGTTTTGCGTGAACTATCGTCGATTAAATAATGTAACTAAGAAAGACAGTTATCCTCTGCCAAGAATAGACGATACACTAGACGCCTTGGCTGGAGCAAAATGGTTCTCCACTCTCGACTTGAATAGAGATTATTGGCATAGTGGGAATGAACTCCACACCTGACACCATTGCGTTAAATTTATAGTTCGAGTTCGATTAATAAAACACAAGGTAATTAAAAATTACTGAATTAATACATAATTAAATAACACTAACTATAACAAACTGTAATTAACAGTATTTATATTTATGTACACGATGTTTAGTTCTCGTCGCTGTTCTTAGATTATTCTGGATCTAGAATATTACGGAAAGTCATCACATCACAATATCAAATAAAACGGCTATTCATATGACCACTCTTTAAGTTTCAGTTTGTTTAGTTGTTTTTAAATTTCCTTTTTCTCCATATTAACATAAAACGACAAATAATTTACTTTAAATGAAATGAAGTATTTCACATTGGTTTTAATAATCCTGAAAAAGTGTAATATCTTAATTTTTTTTATCTATCTATCTATCTATATATCTCTCTCTCTAGATAATGTTACTAATTGATATAGTAACTAAATGATATGAGAAGAAATTAAATTGCGATGATAAGAATTACAAGAATAATAATAGTGTTAACATAAAAGTTCTAAACAGAAATAAGAAAAACAACCTAACCACAATATATATCAATAAATACTATATACGTATTTCGGCAACTAAGTTGCCGTCTTCAGTAGAATAACCTTAAAACTGAAAAAATGTTAAACGTATCCCACAGGTGATTTGGTGTAGAGCATATCTTCTAAGGTTTACCTTAGCCAAGAACGCTACGTTTAACATTTTTTTTCAGTTTTAAGGTTATTCTACTGAAGATGGCAACTTAGTTGCCAAAGTACGTATATAGTATTTATTGATATATATTGTGGTTAGGGTGTTTTTCTTATTTCTGTTTCAGATTTCAGCCACAGTCTCCACCAATTTCGGATAAAAGTTATAATTCCCTTGTCACCTCTTATATATCAGCGAAAGCAAAATAAACTTCTCAGGGATCATTACATGGAAAATTTAGTATGAGTAATAGGTGAGTTCAAATGCCAATGATAATAACTCTATTTATAATTTATAACAGCAATAATTCAATTTATAAAACAAAATAAATGTAATGGTGTATATATGATTTCTTTTAATCCATGCTAAAATATTGTGATTCTATGGTTTTGCAAGGACGTTTGTCACTGGTTCTTAATTGCAAATCACGTGTGTGTTTATCTTACAGCTATATAACATTAGAGAAAATGTGTAATTTAAAAGTTGAAGTGAATCTAAATTTAACTAGCGAACTTATAATAAATTACGGTAAGTGCTATATAATCAATTAAGGTATTTAACTTACGATAAATATTGAAATAATTTCCTCTTTTGTATCTTTATTTAAATACAGGTATTGAGGTTGACTTTGGGTACAAATTAAAATACTTGGCGAATAGAAATAGACTGGTAGGAGGCTACTAGGCTCCTGGAAGTTCTAGGTGTTTTTTTCTACAATCGGAACAGGTCTTACTCAGGAGATTGGAGGTATTTTATAGCACGCTAGAAGGTCGTTTGGATAATACGAGGCTTAATTACTCAGCACGTTGTCGAAGTCTAACTTTTCTCGTAGATAATTTTTTATGGAGTATTTATTTAGTTTAAACATTTTTTTAAGTTAATTTTGGAGCTGAACTTTTATAAACCTCTCGTCTATCTCTATTCTTTTAACATACCACGCCGATAGCCTTTCTTTCTGTGTATTTCATTCCATAGCTGGGTTATTTCAACGATTTTATGTGCAAATTGACATTAATTAATAGTTTAAGATCAATAAATTAATTGTTATAATGATTTCGAAATCTCTTTAACCCTTAAATTCCGAATGGGGGGACACTGTGGACCCCAACTTCAATGTTTTCGGTTTATTTTTTTTAATAAAAACTATTGGTCACCCTGCTCCTGGGTATGTGTCAGTTATAGTGTGAGGTTATGTTTAATTAAATACGAGTTCAGGATCTTATACCTGAAAACTTATATGTAATAGAAATGTGAGTGGGCCACGACGTCCCCCCATTCGGAATCAGTGTGACTATAACATTATTTGCTTTGTTTCAGATAAGGTTTGAAAATTCAAGAAAAATGAGCAGTAAAAGAACATCCAGAGTATATACACAAGTAGAGATACAGAGATTAGCTGAAAATTTCTATGACTCTAGTGATTTGAGTGAGTGCAGTGATGTAGATGAAGAAGATACAGATTTTGTTCCAAATGAAAATGTATCCGAATCAGAAGACGAATTGGAGGAAGAAGTCGAAGAAGATAGTGATGAAGAAGTAGGTGAACTTGAAGTTGATGTAGCAGAAAGTAGTGAAGAATTTGTGGCCAAGTCGGGATTGAAATGTCTTAGTAAACCAAAACCGCCTACACGGCGCTACCAACGTAATATAGTTACTGCGAAACCTGGTCCCACAGATTATGTGCAGAATGTTGTAACATGAAAAGACTATTTTGATTTACTTATTACAGACGACATAAAAGGACAAATTTGTACTCATACAAATGAGTGCACATCCAAATTCGCCAAGACAGTGGAAGAGCTTAGATAAAACTGAATTTGATTGTTTTGTGGGAATCTTTCTGAAATCTGGAGCTCTACGATGTAGAAAGCAAAGTGTTCACGAGTTGTGGACATCTGATAAAAGTATTAGACGTTCATTTTTTGTCGCCGCCATGTCTAGAGAACGTTTTCAGCAAATTTCGCGCTATTTGAGATTCGACGACAAAATATCTAGAAGTGAAAGAAAGGCGTATGATAAGCTAGCAGCAACAAGGGAGGTATGGGATCTTTTTGTTGAAAATTGCAAGAAGTCATTTGAACCTCACGAAGAGACCACAGTCGATGAACAGCTTGTGTTCCGAGGCAAGTGCCCATTCAGGCAGTACATCAAATCAAAACCAGCGCGGTATGGTATAAAGATATGGGCACTTGCTGATGTAGAAACATCATACTTACATAATTTACAAGTTTATACTGGTAAATTGTCCGGAGGTAAACCTGAGGTAAGTCAAGGGTATCGTGTGGTAAAAGATTTGCGTGAACCAATTTATGGTACAGGGCGCGGTGTGACTACTGATAATTTCTTCACATCTGTACAGCTTGCGAAGTTTTTACTGAGTAAGAACTTTACTCGGCACTGTTCGAAAATCTAAACCTGATACACGAACTGATACGAACTGAAAGTTCCAGGAATGCCAGAAAAGTTTTCAAAATTTGCATTTAGTGACGAGGTCACAATGGTAGCTTATGTACCTAAGAAAGGACGAATAGTACACGTGCTATCCACCCAACATTCTGATAACTCTATTTCTCAAAACGAGCACAAAAAGCCAATCATGATTGAACATTATAATAAGAGCAAAGGAGGTGTTGATAATGCCGACAAACTTATTCGTGAATACACGTGTGCTAGACGAACAGCTCGTTGGCCTTATAGAATTTTTATGAATATTTTAGACATTTGTGCCCTAAATGCTTTCATTTTATTTATTTCAAGAAATCCCGATTGGATGAAACACAAACTGTATCGCAGAAAATGTTTTATGTTGCAACTAGGAGATCAACGTACGAACGCCAACATGAAAATTCGTGCTGCAAAACCAGACCAAAAAAAAAACACATTTTAGAGGCCTTGAAAAATTGCGAAATTGACATCCCTAAAACATTGCTCACAAAACAGAATTTGGAACGAAAACGAGGTAGGTGCCATATATGTCCCAGAAATCAAGATAAGAAGTCCAGGATTAGATGTGACAAATGTAAACAATTTATTTGCGAACAGCACAGGAAAGAAGCAAAAGCAGTATCTTGCCTCACTAACTGCAGCGTTGAAGAGCCCTAGATTTAAAAATTATTATTTGCAATAGTTCAGTAGAAAAATATTTTATTTTACTTATTTTCGTAATGAATGATAAATAAATACTTGTTTAAGTCTATTGCAGTTATTATTATTTATAAAAAACGGCTAGGGTCCACAATATACCCCCATACGGAATCTACGTATAATTTAAATGGTTCGGAATTTAAGGGTTAAATTAATTTTATGATTTTACATGCATAATATAGTATAATAACAGGTTAATAATCATGTGCCTATCAATGTGCCTTTTCGCGCTAAATATTTTTGAAAAGTATAATCACATCAAGATTATGTTCTATTTATTTATCCTTTTTTTAAATCTTAAATTATAAAGTTATGCGACTAAAATGAACTGATACTAAATAAATAGCAATAATGAATTTTTGTAGAATTTATGGACATTTGATACTTTAAAACATTTCAAATTTATCAAACTTGATCTTTTGAATTGCACGACTAATTACTATTTAACAAATATTAATTATTTTCTTCTTATTTTGTTACTTAATCATAGATTTAAATGACCTACTACAATATATATATATATAAAAAGGCAATGTTTGTACGTCTGTCTGTTATAGGCTAAAAAACAATTGGACCGACTTGCGCGTGTCTTTTCGCAAAATTATCAATTTCAATAAAGCTATTGAAATCCTCGATCTGCCCAGTAGAAAGAAAGTTAGGGGTCCAATAATATAATATTAATAGTACAGTATGGTTATTTAAATGTAGATGGCGCCACGCGTCAGTACTACTCACATTGAAGTTGACGCATGCATAGAAGTAAGCTCGAACTGTTGTTTTGGCATTGGATTTATTTACATTTTTATAAAATGAAGATTCAATTTTCAATATTAATTTTTACGATTTTGCTGCATTATGAAGTGAAGTTTTGTTAGTATTTTTATTTTACATTCTGACTGCTCGATTCTGCTGTTATAGAATCGCTGTTGAAATTGCATTTTGCTGTTCCTAAAAATGCCGCCAGAACGACAAAATATAGATCTTCACATACATTCAGCCGAGGGAAAACGAGAAGAAAGACAAAATGAAACAGAAGAAGAAACAGCAGAACAAAATAGAGGAAATAGATTACACATGTCACAGTCAAGTGCTTCTAACTAAAATGAAATATTTTAATTTTAATTAAATACAATAATTGATATCAATTTTCAAATGTGTTCATTTAATCTGTATATATTTATATATTATAGCAATCTAGCAATAGTGAAGCATTTTCGGGTTCAGCCTTAATTTCCTAATACTCGTATGTGTGTTATACCAAAGCACTCGCCCCTTCCCTAACAGTTCATCAGAATATAAAGCTTGAAGCTTTAGCATGATGATTGTCATGCATTTATAACAATGCTATAATTATGACTATATAATTACCACAAAAATAAATATAAAGGCTTGGTAATAATGAAGATAAATCCAACTATTAAACTGAATTAATTCCGAAACGTTCTGAAATGATTACGTCTTTACGACCGGAGGGATATCTTAGTTATCTTAATGTTTTTGCAACCTCGAAAAGAACTGGCAACGATTAAATTTCATACCAGCGCGCGATAATTATATGACTGCAAGGCTCGCAGCAAGCCATGCATATAAACTATTAAAAAGTTTTCTGTAGACCGAGCGGAAAGAGCAGCCATTCGGAGAAGTTTCAGATCTGGAACGGCGCTTACGACTAATTTAAAGAAAAGGAAAAATAAAGGTCTATACACAATTAAGAACTCGTTGTGATCATAAATGTTTGGACTAAACGAATAGAATGTCAATAGTCGGAAACTTGTTTGAATAGTAATTGGCATTAAAAAGTTTAATCCTAGTTTTTATAAATGTATATAAATCTAAGTATAACTATTATTATAAACGACAACTTAAGATGCAAACCATAAAGGACATGGTAACTTAAACGTTAGAAAGCAAAGTGTATTGTAATTATCTAGTTTCACAACTGTAAATATTGGAAATCTATCTAACATTAGCTAAAAAAGTAATTTCAGAAAAATGGGATTGAATCACAAAATTCACAGATATGCCACTAATAGATTTCCTTGAAGCAATAGAACTAACCATAACTTCCACATATTTTCAGTTGGATAAGAAATATTATAAACAAATCGAAGGTTTAGCAATGGGAGCACCGATATCGAGTGTGATAGCTCAATTAGCTCAAGATAGCTCAAGAAGAAAATGTAATCAAAAACCTAAATTTTAAACGAACATTTTTTAAAAGATATGTCGACGACTGTTTAATTATGCTGCCAGAAAAGGAAATAAACAACGTACAAAATAGTTTCAACAATTTTCAACCTAATTTAACATTTACCATTGAAATAGAAGAAAACAACTCCATAAACTACTTAGACTTAACACTCAACAACATACAAACAAAATGGTACACAAAACCTATTACAGTTGAATCTCGATAGTCCGACAGTTATGGGACTGGGGCGATGTCGGATTACCGAAAACCTCGGATTACCTAAAGTTAGCCTTATTTCACTGAAATTAACCGTATAAGACAAGAAAATTCATTTTATGATGTATGTATTCTTTGACTAATGTGGGTATAAAATAATCAATTTGGGCGTTATTTTTTACAAATGAAAAAACAAATTGCTTGTATCTAAAAAATACAAAACACGATATGATTCGGCTTCTACATACAATGTAGGCCTACTTACATATCTTCTAATGAATTACCTACGGTGTACAAATTTACGATTAAAAAAAAATCTGTGATAGTTGTTTGTTTCCTTTTACAGTCTGTCATAGCTCTTTCTTGAATGTCTTTCAACATTAAAACGTTGTTGAAGTCAAGTTCACGTTCCTCGCACCAGCGCATCAAAGTGTTTGCAGCTAACATAGCTTCGTCACTACTGATAGATAGTGTATTTTGCCACCGCGGTCTCCTCAATCGTGTCGTCTTCAACATTAGACGTGCGTTCCTGGATTATTTCTTCTTCTGTAAGGTCAAAGTCAAGGTTGTCGTTTAAGATCCATCTTCTCAGGTCTGTCGAAGATTCTTGTGGAACGTTCGTATCATCGCAAAGTGTAAGCGTATCCTCTACAACATAGTCGTTATCTTCAGATTAGTTATTTACGTTATCTTTCTTTGGGAGGAGTGGGTTTTCTGGTCAAATATTTTTCCAAGATTTTATTAAAGTTAAAGGCTTGACTTGGTGCCATGCAAATGCTGCATTGAGAATGGCATCCTTAATGTTAAATTTTTTTTAATTGCTGTGATGTCTGCGTCAGGTTGGCTGACGATATCCATCTGTAAGCGGTTTTTATAATGTGCCTTTAATGTCTTAATCACATTCTGATCCATGGGCTGAATCAGAGCAGTTGTATTTTTTGGCAAATACAAAACCTCTATGTAACCATCGGCTGTCTTAACTGTCAATTCCTCCATGTTCGGATGTCCGGGAGCATTATCCAACAGTAAAGGGGCCTTTAACGGCAGATTTTTAACCTTCAAGTGTTGTTTTACCTCTGGAACAAAATGGTTGGGAAACCAATCAAGGAAAACTTCTTTAGTTACCCATGCTCGGCTTTGACTAATATAAATCACTGGAAGAGATTCAGTCTTGGTATTCTTAAGTGCCGAGGGGACTTAGATTTACCCACAGCTAACAGTTTTAACATATGGCTGCCAGCGGCATTTGAGCATACCATTAAGGTGATTCTTTCTTTTTGAAGTTTTCTTCCGGAAACGTTTTTTTCAACCTCTGTTACAAATGTCTTTGTTGGAAGTTACCGCCAATTTAACGCGGTTTCATTGGCATTGTACACTTGTTCAGGCGTAAGGCCTAGTTCAGCGATTTTGGAGTTTTAAGTTTTTGATAAAGTTAGAAACTTTTGTCTCATCGGCAGATAATTTCTCTCCGATCATTTGTATGTAACGAATACCATGCCGCTTTTTTTAAATTTTCAAACCAGCCATCGCTGGCGCGAAAATAATCTTCTTTTATGATTTCATTATAAAAAAAATGTGCTTTCTGTTTTAGAATATGCCCAGAAATAGGAGCTTGTCTGTTTCTTTGCTGTTTAAATCAAGCATAAAGAGCTTCCTGAACTTGGGGATATTCGCCCACTTTGAGGGTTTTTCTCTTATAGTCGTCTTCAACAAATTTTATAAAATGTCATACCTATTAATAATTTCCCACTTCTCAGGAAGAGCTAAAGTTTTATGCTTACGTTTACTGATTCCACTTTTGCCCGCCATCACACAACTCTTAACAAAACTAACAGTAAAATATTAAAGGTAAACAGATATATGATCGCACAAAGTACATATGTACGTATCGCTACTGAATGCCACTGAACACAAGCAAGTAACGAAACTGCTGGATCGGGGAAAGACAGGTCGCAATAGGCATCACCTGTACGTCTAGACCGATACGAGAGAGCGTCAGACTACCGAGCATGTCGGACTGTCAAATGTGGGATTATCGAGCTTCAACTGTACTTCGGGCCGATACGTTAACTTTTTTTCAAATCAATCTCTATCCCATAAAAGAAATGTAGTAACAGCTTTAGTAGTTAAGGCTAAAAACCTAACAAATCCAATTATCAGACCAACAATAATAAATAAAGTTAAAACTATTTTAACGAAAAACAATTATCCACCACATTTTGTACAAAACATAAAACACAGACTAAACAAGATATATAACAAAACTAAATGTCAAAATACAAATACAACATCAATTAAACTAACATATATCCCTACACCCTATATAACTGGATTATCCGAAGGACTAAACAACATAATCAAACCATTTAATTTTAAATTAGCACACCAAAACGAAAAAACCTAAAATTTCCACACACAAAATTAAAAGACCCAACACCAACTCTTAAACAATCACATACAGTATATAATATACCCTGCAAAGACTGTGACAAAGTTTACATAGGCCAAACAAAACAGCTACTTCAAGAAAGATTAAAAGGACACAAATATGAAAAAAATCAAACAGCCTTGAAAAACATCAAGCAACATTTAATCACAATTTTAACTTTGATAATACAAAAATACTAACAAAACATAATAACACGAAAACTAGTGAAATTTTAGAAATGATGCACATATTAAAAAATAGCAACACAGTTAATGATCGAAACGAAATAGATGGACTTTCAAAAGTTTATTACGCACATATCAAATAATGTATCCCCGTTTACAATTTCCGAACAAATGTTAATAAAACCAAAATGAAATTTTAAAATAAGTTAAGAGCATAATAAAAAAATAATTCAGACAAAAAACGCAGTAAAACAAGACCGTTAGGTCCACGTACAGAAACGAGCACAAAATATCTCAGTTGAAACACATATCCTTTTTCCAAAACAACTATGAAAAGACCCAAAAACTTTCATATAAAATATTATTAAAAACATAATTTCTTGTTCAGTTACAGTTTATATGCATGTACAAACTTGACAAAGACTAATAATTATTAAAAGTCGAAACGTCGGTTTCATAAATAAAATTGTTTGATTTCATTAAAGGTCGCTAAAACCAAAAAAATATTTTTATTTAGTATATACGAGTATATATATATATTATTATAGTCCGTCCCACCGCTTGGTCCGACTATAATAATGTATTACATTCAACTAGACTAATTTTTTTTTTATATCTTAATATATATCCACTTACAAGTGAGTCCAGAGTGTAAGTAAATATTTAATCTTTGTATTTATTACATACCTTTTCTTTTAAAAAAAATCTCAACTGCTCAGTCGTTATATGTTTAATGAATTGATTATGATTTTGAAAAAAAAAATATTTTAAGACTTATTTCTCTATAGTTTATTTCAAACAGTTATCTATCTTATTTTGATGCTTGCTGATGATCAAGTAGAAAATTATGTAATAAAGATTCTCCTGTTTTTTTTTGTGGATAAGTTTTAAGTGGCATTTATTGATTCTCTAATTGAAATCAAAGATAGATTTAATATAAATCAATATTGAACACAATTTAGGTAGACAAATAACAAGTTTTTTTTAATATAGTCTTATACAAAAAAGGTTTTAAATATATCTATACGTTAATATGCACGTATAACGCTTTTGTTTCATTATGAAACAGACATGTAAATAATTTACATATCTGTAACTGTATACTTGGACAATAACCTCGTATTTTCAGCATTTACTTCTGCTTAAGACATTGTGCAGTGGAATTTTCTAGCACCACGTTGGGTTAGCCAATTGTGCAGTGGATTTTACTTTGAAATTGCTTTATTTAATTTTAATTCACACTACAGCTTATATCGCCGGCTATTCAGTCTAGTAGAATCCTTGAGCTTACGTCTCTGGGTCGATCCTCTCGGATACCGGTATATTAAAAATTAAAACACAAGGTGTCAGATAATTTATACACACATTTTTCCTTTACATTAATATATATATTTAAAAAATAAAAAAGAAAAAAATCCCTCTACAAAGTGTATAGGGTGCTAAAGCGTCATTAAACAGTAGCAATGAGGAAACACTCTTTGTGAACATTGACTCGCACACAGAGAAAAACCTCTTGTGAAACACGATCAAATATAAAACTAATAAATATTAGTGAAATCTGTCAAGTTTAACCTCTACTGTGACCCCTTCAAACAAATATCAAAAACAAATTAGTTTTCAAAACTCACGCTAGTTGAAATATATTCATGCATCAAATAACATGACAAGGTCAATCCCCACTACAATTCCTCCAACCTTAAATTCAAAAAAAAATGTTCTCGACGTATAATATTAAGAAAAACAACTTCCCTTAAAAAAAAACATGACAAGCTTTCGCTAATATCCATATACTACTTTCAAACACATTATTATTACAATAAATACAAAATTTATAGCACTGAAAATAATCCTAATATCTAATAAATAAATAAAATAATTTTTATCAACTTACATTAAGTTTTTGTGTGATTTTAAAATACACGAGAGGCATCTTTTTCCACAAGATTTCTAATAAATATGAAAAACTTCGCAAAAATCGAATTAAGATTACTTGCACCTTACATTAAATGCAAAACAAAATACAGACCGATTTTATATAACACAAAGAACAAAATTGATTATTTTATTCTTTAAACTAAACACTTTAACAGTCAAGATACCTCTAAATCAAAAATGAAAAATTCTTCATATCCGCCTGGCTATCCCTACCATCTATCAAATCAAAATATACAGACAATACATCTTATCAAATACAATATCCGAAAAAGCGGCAAATTCAATTCCTTGGTCCACCTAAACATACGAGGGCTAATCACAATTTCATACATTAAATATTTTATTTATACAACATTAGATATATCGATCCCCATCTGAAATAAATAAATATACAAATGAAATAGCTAATTTTTTTTTTATAAACTGTCCCTAGTACAGAGTTCACTAATAGTTCAATCTTTTTCCTTACTTGTCCAAGGAAAATCCATGACAATATGTTTCCGCCATCTATAGGCGTCGTCAGTTAAGCTAGTGAAGCAATGTATACAAATGATACAAATCTTTATAAATAGATCTGTATCTGTATATGCCATTAAGCCGAAACCGCTTACTAGATAAAGCAAATTTCATCCTATAAGGTGGCACTTATTTAATAAGTGACATCTGACGGACGAAAGAGACTTTTCCGAAAAAAGGGATCTTTCGTTTGACCAGCTATGCTGATACGAAAAACGAAACAATACGGGTTGTCCATAAATAAGCCAGATGGCGGTAAATATACTAAAAAGGTTTTAAATATATCTATACGTTAATATGCACGTATAACGCTTTTGTTTCATTATGAAACAGACATGTAAATAATTTACATATCTGTAACTGTATACTTGGACAATAACCTCGTATTTTCAGCATTTACTTCTGCTTAAGACATATGTTTCTGCCATCTATAGGCGTCGTCAGTTAAGCTAGTGAAGCAATGTATACAAATGATACAAATCTTTATAAATAGATCGTATCTGTATATGCCATTAAGCCGAAATCTCTTACTAGATAAAGCAAGTTTCATCCTATAAGGTGGCACTTATTTAATAAGTGACATCTGACGGACGAAAGAGACTTTGCCGAAAAATGGGATCTTTCGTTTGACCAGCTATGCTGATACGAAAAACGAAACAATACGGGTTGTCCATAAATAAGTCCATAAATGTCTGTTTCATAATGAAACAAAAGCGTTATACATGCATATTAACGTATAGATATATTTAAAACTTTTTTTGTATATTTACCGCCATCTGGCTTATTTATGGACAACCCGTATTGTTTCGTTTTTCGTATCAGCATAGCTGGTCAAACGAAAGATCCCTTTTTTCGGCAAAGTCTCTTTCGTCCGTCAGATGTCACTTATTAAATAAGTGCCACCTTATAGGATGAAATTTGCTTTATCTAGTAAGGGATTTCGGCTTAATTGCATATACAGATACAGATCTATTTATAAAGATTTGTATCATTTGTATACATGGCTTCACTAGCTTAACTGACGACGCCTATAGATGGCAGAAACATATGTCTTAAGCAGAAGTAAATGCTGAAAATACGAGGTTATTGCCCAAGTATACAGTTACAGATATGTAAATTATTTACATGTCTGTTTCATAATGTAATATCGTCTTGTTTAAGTAAATGGAACTATCTGATAATACAACGTCCAAATGATTATATTTATGCACAAGTTACAAGAAAGAATATAGAGAGAGCACTTCTGTAAGTATTTAATTGTTTCTTTTTTGTTTTTAAATAATTTAGATATTTAGTTTGACTTCCTTCCTTAATTATTGCTACAACTTTATTTAAAATTCCTTCATCTTTAACCGTTTTGTAAATTCTTAATTTCACAGAACTATTAAACTAATTTATTTATGTCTAATAAATTTTACTTTTAGATAATTGGACTACTTTAAAATATGTTTAAACAAATGAACTTAATATATATTTGGGTATCAGAAAAAACCTAATGATGTTTTGAATATATCATAGGTTAATGAATTTTCAAAATATTAAATTTTAATATAATGAGCATTTATTTAAAAGGATAGTCAATAATAAAACCTGGGATTGCCTTGTCCAGAACTGTGACTTGGTTTCTGGCTAGCACAATGACTCTACGACTGGTTTCTCAAGAAGTGGCCCCGACGTTTCGAATAGTGCTTCCGATAACTTTGCGATATGATAATTTTCTAGTTCTGATGATGTACAAACGATTCGGATACTGTTCTTCTCCTTATTAAGGAACTGGCGGCTCCTTCTCGCAGGATATTTATTCTTGCTCCTTCGAAACCTCTCAAAATGAATAATAAAGGTAAAAAAATTAATTATTACATTTTCTTTTTAGTATAATCTTCTTTAAATTGAATAATTTTTTTTTATTACTAGTCCTTTCTATCTCCCTAATAACCAAAACTCCTACTTATTTACACAAATTATCTCTTAATTTGTATAAATTCAATAATTTGGAAACGATTTGCTGCTTCAATGATATATAATACTTATTTTCTTCCTTTAATAATTTATTTAATCACTTTAATTCGCTTTCAATTGCTTTTTCTTCTATTTTTCTAGGGACGCTTCTCAAATTTTCAATATGGCGCCTAGAAAATTACACCGTCTCGCACGTCCGTTCCCTATCGAAGCTGGGTCGCGTCTCTCCATTCAGATTTTCCTTTTCAAGTCAACTACTTTTTTAATTATTCATAATACCAACATATTTTCAAATAGTATACAAATATTTGTGAGTATTTAATTTTGAATTTTAAAAGATAAATTTAATTCATTTAAATTTAACAACTGTTATTAATTTTTAATATCTTCTTTCTTTTAATTAAAGAAGTGCTTTATATTTCACAATAGTATTCACATTTTATAATTACATTTCTTATTATAATACATAATCTAAAGCTTATTTCTATATGCTCAATATTCATTCTTTCTTGTTTGACTTTTAAAATGATATATGTAATATTTCCAGTTCTTCAATTATTAATATATATATATATATATATATATATATATATATATATATATATATATATATATATATATATAACAATTGATAAATTATTGTTATATTTAATAAACGGCTAAGACATTATCTAAACACTTATATATATATATATATATATATATATATATATATATATATATATATATATATATATATATATAACCTAATTAAAATGTTGTTTGAGATGTATATAAATGGACATGTGGACCTTTGTATTTGTAAATTCCACTTTAACATGTCAACATACGTATACGATAATGAAGGCTATGACCCCACAGGATTTTTAATAATAAAAGGATATGCAAGGTAGGAGCCAATTTCTATGCAAATCCACTTGTGTATACCTGTATAAACAACGGTACACCTTTAAATCCGAACCCTATTATTTTTTTTTTTACAATTGCCAATGAATACGTAATGGACTATTACTTGAAATAACCAGGGTTTTACATTAATGTTTTTTTTTTGTAAGCGTGCGGCAATTCTTGTCTTTACATGAAAATCTACATAATACCTGTGTTGTCTGCAACTTATAGAACCAACTAATATATTCAGAAAACTTAAAAAGACTATTTTTATGAACATGTACTTTATGATTGAGCGAATACATTATGTCTTTATAAAAAGTTAATTGAAAAAGATTCATGTGCTGAACATATTTTATATTGTTTTTTTTTGTGTTTGAATTGAATCGAATAAACGCGTAAAATTAATTTTTTTCAATATATTTGGCTATTATTCGATCTTTAAGAGATCGAAAAATAAAAAGCACCACATGCAACTGGGTTCATAGCATGCTGCGTTGCAGAGTAGTTCATGCCCAAATGCAAAACAAAACGATCTCTATGAGGACAATAAAAGGGTGTTCTCAAGGAGGCGTATTGTCACCGCTACTATGGAATCAAGTAGTGGATAATCTCTTCCGGACATTAAATGACCAGGGAATATGGACGCAGAGGTTCGCCGATGACATTGTCATAGTGTCCGAGGGGAAATTCCGGGGACAGTGGCGAGCATCATGCGAAATGCTCTGCGAATGTCAATCCTCAAAAAACCAAGTCGGTAGCCATCACAAACATGAGAAAACTAAATGGTCTGGGTAGCATAAGGCTGTTTGGACAAGAGTTAGAACTAACAAATGAAGTGAAGTATCTAGGCATAACACTTGATGCGAAACTGAATTGGAGCAGACACCTAGTCAAAGTGGCAGACAGGGCGACGCAGCTCTTCTGGAGATGCAGAAGAGCTGCATGTGGACTAAAACCAAATGTGGTACACTGGTTGTACACAGTAGTAATAAGACCAACGATTACCTATGGAGCAGTTGCCTGATGGAGGAGGACGGAGCGGACATCGTTGGTGGGGCTCCTCACGACTCTCCAGCGACAGGCTCTGTTGAGAATCACGGGAGCTATGAACAGCACGGGAACCGCCTCTATGGAAGCCATCGTGGGTCTCCCTCCGCTGGAACTATTTGTAAAGGCGGAGGCAATGGCTGCGATACAGAGGCTGAAGGCCAATGACGTATGCTGTCCTAATAAGGTTGTAGGGAGCCATACAGATATCACAGGAATCATAGTGGAAAAGCCGATATTTCAAATGCCGGCGGACAGTATGGCAGCTAAGCTGAACATATTTATACCGATTAGGGAACATGTCGAACAAAAAGTCGCTCGATCGATTATGGTACCGCACCTGGTACACTGATGGATCACAATCTAGTCAGGGGGCAAGTGCAGGCATATGCGGAATGTTCTCTAGAAGGAAGATATCGATATGTCTGGGGAAACATACTACGATTTTCCAGGCCGAATTGTTTGCAGTCGTAGCCTGCGCCGAGGAAATTTGGGAGGGCGGCTGCGCCAAAAAAAATTAACATAATGACTGATAGTCAGGCGGCTATTAAAGCCATTATGAACCCATCTACCAGGTCTAAACTGGTGAAATATTGTAAACAGGTCCTAATAAACTGGCACAAGGCAATCCAGCGTCGCTGATATGGGTGCCAGGACATGAGGGAATTAAAGGCAATGAGATAGCCGACAAACGGCCAAAGAAGGTACGAATAGGAACTTCAATAGGAACCTGTACGTGGAATCACTAAGGATTCCGCCAGAATGGAGATCTGGTTATGGCTAGAAAAAGAACATAAAAATAAATGGAGGTTAACGGAAGGTCAATTCCATACCAAAACACTACTAAGGGAGCTGGACGGAAAGTTTTCAGCCAACCTAATTCGTAGTAACAAAAACGAAATTTAAATAATTACCGGGCTAATAACCGGACATTGTCCTTTAAAGAAGCATTTGTACAGCATGGGCTTGATTAGCGAGGCCTGGTATAGTTGATGTGAAAAACTGGAGGAAACTAGCCTTCATTTAATATGTACGTGTGAGGAACTGAAGGAATTCAGACAGAAATATTTCGGGAGAGATCTATTGGATCCTTCGAGTGTACTCAAACTTCCCCTGAGGAGGATAGTGGCTTTTATCGAGGACACAAGACTAACAGAGTGGAACTGAGAGATCTATTGGGGATAGTACAAGGAGCAGTATGCTCAAGTGCCTGAACGTGCTGGCGTCCAACCCAAAACAGAAAAAGAAGAAGAGAAGAAACATTCATGTGCTCAACATATTTTATATTGTTTCTTTTTGTGTTTTAATTGAATCGAATAAACGCGTAAAATTATTTTTTTTTCAGTATATTTCGCTTTACATACTAAACAATAAATAAAGCTTATCACGGGTTTAAGACTTTTCTGTATTTCTAGAAATATAGTCCACAACTCTTCTGTGTAGTTCGGAGTTATCTTAATTCTTTTTCGGTAGAGATATTTTCAGACATCATATTTAAATCTGGGGTAAGGAACTATAGTAGCAATACATTTTCTTGACGTTGATTTAATATTTTTTTCTAATTAACACGTTAGCAGCGGTACATATTTCAGGCATTATATATGAGCGTATCTTGTATTACGTTTATTAGACTTCGAAATTTTTGTTAAAATGCGATGCCAAAAAATCAATATTTATTGGAGATTTTTAATGGTAAAGATAGCGTTTGAATTGTTAATTATATTTCAATACAAGTACTAAGCTAATTCAATACACATCTCTGGAGGTATGTACCGCAAATGAATAATATAATATTCCCTCCGTCCATAAAAAAGTATCCGATTTTAGATTTGTTTTCGTACACAAATAAGTGTCCATTTTCTCGAAACAAATTTATTCTTTATAAGTTAAAGTACAAATTACATAAAACAAAGCTAGTTAAGGTTGTTAAACCAGAAATTAAACTAAATCGACCATATTTTGGACTTTTGTCACAAGACCTATGTTTCAGTTAATAACAAAAGGTAGCATCCCTTTCTTTGTAAGTGATCTTTTTTCATATGGGGCAATGAATAGTTATTATAACCATCAATTCTCACAGTTGCTATCATACACTGCTAGCGAGTCGAGCATGTTTTATTCAGAGTATCACTATCTAATTCAATGTAGGCATTTATAACGGCATTGATTAATTCGTCGATTGGAACCGATTTTGAGCTGCAAAGACTGAATAGCATTGAAAAATCCCAGATCGAGAACGTTCATATCAGGACTATATGATGGCTTGAAAAACATTTTAATGTTTAAGTTAGTTCTTTGGCAAGCTTTCTTAAAACCTATGTCCTCAGCATCGATATGCGATTTGGAATTAGCTTGTTGAATCCAGATGGTTTAAAGACCATTAGATTTACACCATTTCTATTAAATTGCAAGTAGCAATTTTTCGATTATCATATTTCTGTAATCTTCTCTAGTTACATTCGAAATAACTTTAGTTTCCATTGTACCAGAAGGGCGACTTTTGCTGTTTCTCTTATCAGGTTCTTCAAATACGAAAGGCCAAATGCCAAGTTCACCATCAAAATGCTTATTTTGAGATCGATTGTAGCGAGGACGACTAACAGCGGCTAGAAAGATTACTTTCATAAGGAAGCGTTTACCTTTACAGGTTCTATGCGGTTTCTGTTCGCCCTCTATCAGGTAGCATGTATGGGCTGTTTTCGTGATGTAAAACCACTTTTTACCAACATGGATTTGATCAGTCATATCCTTGAAATGATCCCTTTAATGCTCATCCTTTCCAACTTGTACAACCGGTATTTATGATTGACACAGTCAAATGCCTTGGATAGATCTATAAACAACCCCAATGTAGGCTTACGACTATCTAAATTTATATATATATCTATTAATATGGTATATAGAGCAGTATCGTGTTTTACCAAGTATGAAGTCATGTTGTGTCTCACTTAGTATGTTATTTCTAATTAGAAAAGACATTAATTTTTTGTTCATCAAATATTCATACACTTTGGAAAATATAGGCAGAATATTTATTTGTCTGTAGTTATCAATAGAGTTTATGTCACTTTTCTTATAAAGAAGATGTACAATAGACTTTTTTAGTTTTGAAGAAAATATTTCCTTCTGGAAAGATAAATTGATTAATATGGCACAAAAGTGCGGCAACATGTTCTATACAACATTTCAACGAAAATGAAAATATATTGTTCTCATCAGGTGTAGTTAATGAATGTAAGCCTCTCACACACTCAATAACATCTAAGCTTGTCACCGGAGTTACAAAAAAAAGTTGATGAGAAATTATTTAAATATTTACTAATATTTGACAAGTTTGCATTACTAGAAAACTTAGTAGTAACAATACTAGAAGGAACTGTAGAGAAATAGTTATTAAATGTTGTAAATAAATCCAGTTCTTTTGCAAAATTATGGGGTAGAACATTGTTACAGGTATTCTTATGTATGAGTTGCCACATAGCTTTCATTTTATTTTTTGAATTATGGACATAGTTTTTGTTATTATTTATTTTGTATTGTTCAACATAATATTTGTAATACCTTTCGAAGTTCTTGAATTCATTTTTAAATATTTCATATTTGGTTGACATTTCCGTAAGAAATAAGAACTTCTCATATACAGTTCATAAAGTGTAAGTTTTCAGTTCAAGGTCAAATTCGAAGCATATGATTCAAATCAGTACTGCAGAGCCAAATGAAGTCAGTATTCAATCGCGGAAACCACCGTTTGTCATCATAAAATATAAACGTCATGTTTCAATATTGTCAAAATTTTAGTATGTTACTTGCAATATAACCAAAGAAAGCATATACATAACCTACATGTCAAAATACTAATAATGAGTAAAGTGGGAACATTAATAGTTCAAAAGTATTGTTTCTTTTCTAGTTCTGTATAAATATATTCTATCCAAGAAAACTATGCCGAAATTATTACTTTAATATTTGAACAAATTATTTTAAATGTTATTTATAATTATAAACTTACGACACTATTCGATCAAAAATTTATTTAAAAAGAAATATTTCAAGTCAGATATCAATAGTGAAATGCATAGGTATTGAAAAGATCTTTAGTGTTAAGAATGTTTGCATTATTAAGAATGACATACCTACCAAAATCATTTTCTTGCACTATATCTGGGTTAAGAAGATTGGGAATGTATTAATTTGATGAATAATTTAGATTTCTACTTAACTTATATATTGTTTATATTTTAAATAAATTTAAATATATTGGAAAAGAATGTAAAAGTTATGTTCGTAACTCTTTCAAAAAGAATTAAAACCTTTTGAAAGTTGTAAATATATGTTGTCAAATTACACTTATAAAATTATACATAAAAGAAACATTTATATAGTCTACATTTAATATTTTATTGTTTCTTAAGAAAATAATGGTATAATAATACAATGCAAATCCATATTATCCTTTATTAGATGAAGATAATATTTAACAAACACATGAGGATTTTCTGATAACTACATTTGATAATTTTGCAGGTTAGTACACTACCGATAAAAAAAAAAAAACTACACCACCAATACGAAAAAAACAGCCTTCATTCATATAAAACTTTGCCACGAGATCTTTATCATGTAATGTTTCGTTGAACCAGTGGCAGTAATTTCTTCGCTGCTTTATATTATGTGCATGCAAATGATACACATTGATGGTTTTAATGGCAGTATTAATGTAACCATATTAAACTTCTACAAAATATAAATACAAAAATATTTTGTCAAAATAAGATAGTTACCTGCTTATTAATGTTTAGTGAACTTTTATAGAAGTAAACTTCCCTGTTTCATCCAAATAAAACCTCAAAAATATTACTTGTATTATTTTCAATAGGTATGTTATTTAATGTGAATGGAGTATATATTACAAAAATGAATGAAAACTAGTCAGTTTTTTATTCTGACTCAAAACTTGAGTCATTTACATTATTATTGGAGCAATCTCAGCCCTATCAAGAAATTGCTCCCGCTCATGCCATTTTTTAATTAAATTTTCCGTTTGCCTAGCACAATTATAACAAGTAATTTCATCACACTGTTGCAAAGCTTCATTCCACATTTCTTTAACTCTTTCATCTGAATAACCATTTCTTCCAATATTTGAATTATAATAGTTTTTAACCTTAGTCCAAATCATTTCAATTGCGTTCAAGTCACAATGGTACAACCTTCATGTCCACTCTCACATTATTTCACCTATAATAAATATCTTCTCTTCTTTATGATATTTTACTAATTGAATTAATTCATTCTTAGTCATTGCAGGTGAATAGCTTCTATCTTTTTTTCTCAACCATTCCATAATTTCTGTTTTTTTGAGGAGGTATTTGGTTGTTTATTTTGACTAGCGTTATGATAAGGAGCATTATCTATTATTATAAGTGATGGTACCTCAAGATTTGGTATAAGCTGATCATTTACCCATTGCTTAAAGGAGTCACCATTCATTTCTCCATGGTAATCACCAGTGATTGTTTTTGATGGAAAAATCAGACTAACTCCTTTAATGAAGCCATTTTCTGTGCCAATATGTAAAATAATAAACCGTTTACCATCATAGTCTTTGGGTTTCCTAACACTTTTTATATTATCATTTTGCCAGGATTTCATTCTATTCTCTTTCGAAAAGATTCAAATTTCATCAAGGAACATAATCTGACGTAAAGTTGAATTTAAGTTATTCATATATTCCCTTAAAAATACATTTCTCATTCAGACTATATTTAATTTCTCTGTGAGCACTCTCCTGTTACACTCTTTCTTATATTTAAAACCAATATCTTTAAGCAATATTGCTAAAGTAGTTGTATGAAGAAATTCTTTCATAGCCAAAACATTGCTTAAGTTTTTTAAGGTAAGATGTTTTTCTGAAAAATTTTAACATGTAATAAATATTTACAATATATTAAAAACATACTTTCTTTATACATGTCATAAACAGTATTTCAAACTTCCATTTTAGTTGCTTCTGCTAAGTCCTTAGTTTTTGGCTTCTTACAAGACTTTTTTTGCTAGGAGACGATAAAACTGGATTCTGAATGTTACGAAGTTTAATAGTGCAGACCGTTCTACTAGAAATATTAAGGGCTTCTGCTACCCTCTAAAATAAAACTTATTTCATAATACCGCCTTATCTAACTGATTATGTGAATTACCTCATGAACGCGGTCGATGGACATAAATGGTCCACCATTCTCCTTTACCCGTTAATAGGCTGTAAGATTTAATACAAGCTGTTTCGCTTGAGAACCAAGAGGTTTACTTGGCATCTAAGAAATATTCTGTAAAATAAATAGGTTAGAAATGTCAAAGTAATAATCAAACAATTTCGTACTTATTGCTATTAATTGATATTACTATTTATTATCAGTATTGTTCTCAAAAAAACAGATTTTGTAATTTTTGATAAACTAAATATTCAAATTGGAAGAATGCTTAACCCAGAAGTCAGAATACCGGAAACAAAGTTAATAAACAACAATATTGAAATAATTTGACAAGTCGAATATCATAAGACTATCTCCTAGACAACCTATCCTTTTTATTTAATATAATATTTCAAAGACGTACGTCTTAACTCAAAATGACAAACGTCTGTAGTATTACAGCGCGTGTTCATGTGTGTTAGAAAGAGATAAAGTACAATTTGCGGTTCACACTTGGGCAGTACGAACTGAAAACTTATACTTTATGAACTATAGTTGCAATACTTCTGGTGATATCCAGTTTTTATATTTAATATAACGTTTGGCATATGGAAAGCATATATTTAAATAGTAAAGAAAAGTGTCAAAAAATGTCTCGAAGGCTTCTTCAGCCGACGAATTTTCATATACTAGATCCCATGTTTTTAATGATAATAAGTGTACAAAGTGCTGATGGTTGTGGCCATTAATATCTCGCTTCACAACATAGACATTACTACAAAGCACTTGCTCCAATTGAAAGGTAATAAGATAAATGATCCGACATATTCAAATCAATACACATAGCTTCATATGCACTTAATGACATACTTGTGATAATATTATCAATACATGATTTAGTCGTACCGCACACTCCGGTTGGAGATTTTATCGGTATTGTCATATTATAGCAAGCTATAAGATCCGAAAATTTAGAAGTGTATCTGTTATTGATGTCAAAATGTATACTAAAATCTCCACCCAGAATAACAGTTTTGCCCTCTAAACTTAATTTATCTAAGATAATGGTTAGAACAGAGATGATTCTTTCAAAGTTAGCTTTAGGCGGCCGATACACAGTCACTACGACGATGTTAGCGTTATAAATTTCTGTCGCATAACATTCCACTTCACGGACGGAACTGAGGTTGGTTATGTCATTACGAGGCTGGACACATAGTGTTTCTCTTGCATATATTGCAGCTCCGCCATGTGCCTTCATAGGTTGACAGAAGGAGGAGATCAGCTTATAATTATTGATAACTGACACTAAAATGTAAATTTAATAATAAATTTAATTCCTAAATGATCTATGTCTTTAAACCTTTACCTTATTATTTTTTATTTATTAGTAACATAACATAAATATTAAACCCAGCCTTATTTATACCTCATCTTTTAGTAAACAATTAAATGGGAAAGCTAAAACACACAAAAAAAAAGATTAACTTCCATGACAATCTACACAATTGATTTTATAACGAATTTCCTACTTTATTTCACGAAACGCGTCGCAGGATCTCCTTAGAGATAAAAGAAAAATACGTAAGGAACTACTGTGCTTTTGGTTTTAATCCTGGAGATTTCCGCGATGTTCGTCACAGATTACAATAGACACTGATTGTGTTTCCAAAAAGCACCCGAGCTTTACAATAGAATATTTGATTAATATAATTTATGGAGGAATCTTTTTCTTGAAAAATAATCTTGCTTTTCAAGGAGTAAATGAAAGGGCAAAAATAAATCGCGAGTTTTTTCAGATGTTATATTACAACTTGAGTTGTTTTGGAATAAAGTCGCATATGACAAGGTAAGGAAAACTAAATCAGTATACTCGTCACATAAATTAAGTAGTAAACGAAACAAAAAAAATACGTCAGGAATTATAACTCCTTACAAATTATTTAGGTCATTCATATTGCTGGTATTTGAATAAATTTTTTTCTACGTCTTCCATTTACGTAAACTCAGAACACATTTAAGTATTGTATAATAAACTGCTTAGGCATCCTAGACTGGATTATTTTGAAATTATTTGATTCTAATGTACCAACACCTGGAAACAAAGGATGTAAACAAATACTAATATTGTTTTCATTTCCTTATTCTACGTTTTCATCTATAGCTCATTTCAGTTTATTTTAATTTGACTAAATATCAGGTAAGAACTTTTATAGCATCCTCTGCGACGAAGGCTTAATGATACGCAAGCACATCTAAGATGTGAGCTGTTCCTTACTTTAATGCCAGAGTTTTGTGTTTGATTGGGTAAAACTCCAACTGAATCTTTTGCAGTGATTCAAACTGCATACCCAGATGATAGTTTATCAGGATGTAGAGTGTTTGAATGGCATAAGAAATTCGGAGACGGTTGTTAATTAGTGGAAGATAAATGTCAACGCGGGCCACCAACAACAGCACGGATTGATTCAAAAATTGCAGAAATTAACGATTTGATCCAAAACGATCGTCGGATTGGCATGTATCGAATTTCTGACATTGTTAGTTTGTCTTATGCTTCCACTCAAAAAATTATTCATAAATATTTAGAGTACTGAAAGGTCGCGGCAAAATAGATTCTAAAAGTGATGACCGATGAACAAAAAGCCAATCGAGCGACAATTTATCTGCGACATAATCCACAGTTTTTACACAATTTAGTTATATGTGACGAGAATTGCAAGACCGCGAAAACTGTGAAAAAACAGATTCTTCCGAGTGATATTACTTGCTGTGAAATTATTCCATATCTCTAGTTCGATTAACCTTCTTCCTGATCGGAAGTAATTACAATAGTACGCTTTTCTTGGCTCTCACCGGCTTCCCACCATTAAGAAAGATATTCGCTCGAATTCATACTCACCATTGATACATGTTAAACTGAAGCTCTTTTTTGACAAATACAAGAAGTTATCGCAAGTATGCGGCGAGTTGTCAATTCTTTTTAATATAGTTTGCATAATATGAAACAAACATGTAAATAATTTACATATTTGTAACTATGCACATGGACAATACACCTCGTATTTTCAGCATTTACTTCTGCTTAATACATATGTTTCTGCCATCTAGGCGTCCTCAGTTAAGCTAGTGAAGCAATGTATACAAATTAATACAAACCTGTTATAAACAACTGGTTTGTATCTGTATTTAAATTTACTGAAATAGCCCGCATAGATCAAGCAAGTTCCGTCCTATAAGAAGACAACTATTTAGTAATTGACATCTTACGGGCGAAAGAGACTTTGTCTGGAGGGCTACCTATCGTTCGAACAGCTAAGCTGCTACGGGAAACGATAAAATACGTATGTAGATGTAGTCCATTAACAACCAGCCAGATGGCGGTAAATATACAAAATATCCATGTGCATAGTTACAGATATGTAAATTATTTACATGTTTGTTTCATATAGTACAAACGCTTTATACGTGCTTAACGTATTGTCATACTTAAACAAAACCTTTTTGTATATTTACCGCCATCTGGCTGGTTGTTAATGGACTACATCTACATACGTATTTTATCGTTTCCCGTAGCAGCTTAGCTGTTCGAACGATAGGTAGCCCTCCAGACAAAGTCTCTTTCGCCCGTAAGATGTCAATTATTAAATAGTTGTCTTCTTATAGGACGGAACTTGCTTGATCTATGCGGGCTATTTCAGTAAATTTAAATACAGATACAAACCAGTTGTTTATAACAGGTTTGTATTAATTTGTATACATTGCTTCACTAGCTTAACTGAGGACGCCTAGATGGCAGAAACATATGTATTAAGCAGAAGTAAATGCTGAAAATACGAGGTGTATTGTCCATGTGCATAGTTACAGATATGTAAATTATTTAGATGTTTGTTTCTTATTGTACAAACGCTTTATACGTGCTTAACGTATTGTCATACTTAAACAAAACCTTTTTGTATAGTTTGCATACATTATCATATATAATGAGGTAAATTAACGACACTGCAGCGCAAAACGCGTCCCGGCCAAGTTTACTTCCCCGATATGTTTATTCAATGTATAGTGTAGCATTCGATTGGATAAGCAGTAGGGATAGGTCAGAAGTAGGTGTGGTATACACTACGTATTGCGTATGTACTCGTATTTCTATTGTATCTATCATCGACGTATGTGATCAGATTGGGCACAGACACGCCTGGCGCCTGGTGCTATAAACCTCCCTTCTCTCTTATCTAGTGTATCATTCACGTCTCCACCGTTAACTCACCACATTTCTAGACGGTATACCCATAACTTACAAATAAATCTAGCGGCAAAATGAGTATGTCTTTATCCTGATGATAAGTCATTGGCATCGATGTGGAAAGCAAAAAAGCTGTTATTATGCAAGAGGCAAGCACTTGATTCAAGACAATTAACTGAAATCCAATTCCGAAAGGACACAGTCCCTGAAAATGACGACTAAGAAAATGGAAGAAATAGTTACTGTAAGGCTTCCTGCGACATAATATTCAGTTCTTAAACAATGCGGTTATATACAAAAAGGTTTAAGTATATCAATACTTAAAAGTCCGTCAGATGTCACTTATTAAATAGTGCCACCTTATAGGACGAAATTTGCTATATCTTGTAGGCGATTTCAGCGTAAAAGTATATACAGATACAAATCTGTTCTTAAAAAGATTTGTATCATTTGTATTACATTGCTTCGCTAGCTTGACTGATGACGCCTATAGATGGCAGAAACAGGTGTCTTAAGCAGAAGTAAATGCTGAAAATACGAGGTGTATTGTCCATGTGTACAGTTACAGAAATGTATGTTGCATGTCTGTTTCATTTGTAACTAATGCGTAATACGTGCATAACGTATTGATATACTTAAACCTTTTTGTATATTTACCGCCATCTGGCTCGTGTTAATGGACTACACCTATACGTATTTTTTCGTTTATGTAAAAGCATAGCTGGTCAAGCGAAAGGTCGCCTTTTTCGGCATAGTCTCTTTCGTCCGTCAGATGTCACTTATTAAATAGTGCCACCTTATAGGACGAAATTTGTTATATCTTGTAGGCGATTTCAGCGTAAATGTATATACATATACAAATCTGTTATTAAAAAGATTTGTATCATTTGTATTACATTGCTTCACTAGCTTGACTGATGATGCCTATAGATGGCAGAAACACGTGTCTTAAGCAGAAGTAAATGCTGAAAATACGAGGTGTATTGTCCATGTGTACAGTTACATATATGTATATTGCATGTCTGTTTCATTTGTAACAAATGTGGTTATATGTGAGATTTGCAAGACCGCAGAAGGCGAAAACTGTGAACAGCATCGGTAAAGTGATGCATTTAATTTTTTTTTAATGGGGCATTATTTATGATCATATTGTAACTAAAGACCGTACAGTAACTGGAGAGTACTATTATAATGTACTTCGAGGAACCCTAAAGGTAAAGTTAAAGTAAAAAACGGTCGCTTTATCAAAACGTCTGTTGGATCCTGCATTACGACGATGCTCCGACTCCTAGATCAGCGATTTGTCAACGAACACTTGAAGAATAATTTTGGGTGGAAATTATGGTTCATCTTCCCTACTGACTTGATCGTGCTCCATGTGACTGCCACTTGTTTACTGAAGTCAATAAAGAATAAAGAGGGAGAAAATTTAATTCGAATTTGGAGCTCAACAACTGTGTAAACTAAATTAATCGGTTATTTCGAAAAGGCCACATCTCCTCAAGCGGGCGAAAATGAGTTAAGCTCACCAATCACTTTAGAATATGTTTTAAGCTTTGTTACATGTGAAAAGGTCACATTTCCGCTGTTCGTTAGTGTAACTTGAACAGCTGTGATTTTCTGTTTACTTCGAAAAGGCCACTTCTCCGGAGATGTGGCGTTGTCCAACAACATGCTTGCGCCGTAGAGTTTCTTAATGTCAACAGACGTCTCAGTCTGCAGTCGCTTGTGATCTCGTGCATTGTTTTTACAAAGATGCTTAACTCGGACAGTGAAAGCAGTGCCATTATAGAAATAAATCAACAAAGGAAGAGAGAGAAGGGCATTATTAATCGTCCTAAGTATAAAAGTGAAGTAATCAAGAAGGCTAAAGTAAAAGGTAAGGAGGATATAAATCAAAAGGGAAAGAAGGTTATTCCGCGAAAAACGGGAATCGACTGCAGTTGTCACAAGAAACGTTGTAAAAATTATTCAGAATTGGACAAAATATCTTTGTTGACTTCTTTACATTAATTTAACGACAAAAACTCTCAAGACTCCTACTTAGAACCTATGATAGAAGTAACACCTATTATTAGAAGACGAAAATCGCAAAATGCCAATAAACAAATTGACAGACACCATATTTTTTTGTTTCATGTTTATTTAAAAGGAGTACGCAAGTAAGTATGTAAGAAAGCTTTCCGGAGTTTATATGATGTTGGCGAAAAGCATATTAGACGATTATGTCACCTACTAACTACTGGAGCCACTCCTACAGATAATAGAGGTAACTTTGTGAAATCCAGACATAATTTAATACCAGGTGAGGTGTGCTTTCAAATAAAAGAACACAGAATCGTTCGACGTGAAAGAAGTTTATTATTCTAACAATGTACTGAAAAAGTATTTGTCCGCCAGTTTGGATGTTAAACAGATGCATAAAATGTTTATGTGAAAGTTTCCTGATTGGAAGAGGAAATACAGTTTTTATTTAAAATATTACCATGAAAATTCACAATGGATTACATGCAAAATTTACCTATACCGGGTATACCTGTACAAGAAATTTTTTACTATTGACAGATATGGGTTTTTGAGTTCAGTATACATAACTTAAAAACAGGAGAAGCTAAATTTTTCTCTTATTATGAGGGTGAGGCTCTCAAAGGACCCAATGATGTGTGCACTTTCTTAAAACAATATTTTTGAGAATGAGGTCCTTGCAAGTGTAAAAGAACTTCATATATTTTCAGATGGATGCGCCGGCCAAATAAGAATCACACGGTCGTTCGCTTCCTTTTAGCCCTCTCCTCCTAAGGAAGATTAAGATAAATTTCTCATTACTTTCCAATCAGGGGACACTCATTCCTTCCGTGCGGCAGAGACTTTGGAGTAGTAAAGAGGCTAGTTCGCAAGTAAGACCGAATTTATCTTGCTGAAGAATATTACGAGCTTATCAAAAAATCCTCAGGAAAGTCTCTCTTCTCAATAAAAGGAGTGCATAATGAGGAAAATTCAGACTTTAAAAAATAGTGGCCCAAATATTAGAAGAAAGTCGTCGAAGTTCGTCTTATCAGGTGGCACTATATAGTAAGTGACATCTGACGGACGAAAGAGACTATACCGAAAAAGGCAACCTTTCACTAGCTTGACTGATGACGCCTATAAATGGCAGAAACACGTGTTTTAAGCAGAAGTAAATGCTGAAAATACGAGCTGTATTGTCCATATGTACAGTTACAGATATGTATATTGCATGGCTGTTTCATTTGTAACAAATGCGTAATACATGCATAACGTATTGATATACTTAAAACCTTTTTGTATATGTACCGCCATCTGACTCGTGTTAATGGACTACACCTATACGTATTTTATTCCTTTATGTACCAACTTAGCTGGTCAAGGGAAAGGTTGCCTTTTTCGGCAAAGTCTATTTCGTCCGTCAGATGTCACTTATTATATAGTGCCACCTGATAAGACGAAATTTGCTATGTATTGTAGGCGATTTCAGGTTAAATGTATATACAGATACAAATCCGTTTTTTAAATAGATTTGTATTATTTTGTATACATTGCTTCACTAGCTTGACTGATGACACCTATAGATGGCAGAAACACGTGTCTTAAGCAGAAGTAAATGCTGAAAATACGAGGTGTATTGTCCATGTGTACAGTTACAGATATGTATATTGCATGTCTGTTTCATTTGTAACAAATGCGTAATACGTGCATAACGTATTGATATACTTAAAACCTTTTTGCAATTTTTTTTTTGTTACAGCTTATCTAAATTTTTTTATGCTCTTGCTTTTCATTAAAACTTTAAAATGTATCATAAATTGACTCTTTGTTTAGCAAAAGAACTGATATCCTGATTAATATCAAAATGAAACGTTTTTTTTGTTCTCCTGTAAAATTTACTTTTCTGAAGTTGTGGCCTTTTCGAAATAACCGATTCAAATAGACTCAAAAAATGGTATCTGAGAAGTTTATGACACGAGAACAAGACGATGGGAGGGATAAGTTACCTTGAAGGATAGTTGTTGAAGTTTTCTAAATAAGCGTTTAATTTTTCTACAAAGCACGAGTCTCGTTATCTTCTGATATTTCGTCATAAGTCTATATTTTTTATTATTGTCTAATCATGAGACTTAAAGACGGCAGACTATGTGCCCCACACTGTTAAATTTAATAATACACATAAGGTGTATTAGATAAAAATGTAGATTTTACAAAAAAGGGTATGATTCATACCCTTTTACAACCTTTTCGTATGTTTTTAAAACACATTTCAAATACTTAAAATCATAAAATTTTGTAAAATCTACATTTTTATCTAATACACCTTACGTGTATTATTAAATTTAACAGTGTGGGGCACATAGTCTGCCGTCTTTGATCATGACACAATTTAAAATCCTTTAGTGTGCACCTTACTTTTTGCATTGTACTATTTATGATATGATGTAGATTTTACAAAATTTTATGATTTTAAGTATTTGAAATGTGTTTTAAAAACATACGAAAAGGTTGTAAAAGGGTATGAATCATACCCTTTTTTGTAAAATCTACATTTTTATCTAATACACCTTATGTGTATTATTAAATTTAACAGTGTGGGGCACATAGTCTGCCGTCTTTAAGTCTCATGATTAGACAATAATAAAAAATATAGACTTATGACGAAATATCAGAAGATAACGAGACTCGTGCTTTGTAGAAAAATTAAACGCTTATTTAGAAAACTTCAACAACTATCCTTCAAGGTAACTTATCCCTCCCATCGTCTTGTTCTCGTGTCATAAACTTCTCAGATACCATTTTTTGAGCGCCAATTTCGACCATATAACCTCTAGATAATGCGACCGATACCAGACAACTCTTCGATTGTGACGATGGTGGGGATTGGGAGGGCGACGGGTGAGGGAGGAAGAAACGACGGTATGACATGCTCGATCGCCTACGCAAAAGCATCTCCCAATCAGTGGTGGCGGTTTGTTGGGGCGCATAAATTGAATTTTTGTTGCACCGATTCGATAAATTGTTCAGGACGTGGGTTGTGAGGGACAATAACTTAATAGCATCAAAGCGTGTTCACCATTCGGGACGGAAAATTGAGGAAGTGGGGAAAAAACATGCTAAAACAAACCGATGCATGTTATCCACGTTTCAGTGAAAATATTCTTTTGATATTATTGATGGTTGTGTACATATCGTTCTTGTTCAAATATATGTACGCAAACACAAATATTATTATCCTCACTTTGAATACGAGGGTGGTTCAATAATTCATTAGAAAAAGGTAGAAAAACAAATTATTTTGTAATTTTTTTTTAATTTTTCAACATTTGGGCATTCTTAATAATTTATTTAAATTAATTGCCAATTCTAAGTCATCATAGGCTATTTAAAAATTCAATATTATCGTTTAATAAAATTTATTTACTTTAATTGGCAATCAGGCTATTTCAAACTCTAAAGTTTGTATGTTAAAATATTTTGGATCTTCTTCTTCTCTGTTTTGGGTTGGACGCCACCACGTCCAGGCACTTGAGCACACTGCTCTTTGTACTATACGCAATAGATCTCTCAATTCCACTCTGTTAGTCTTGTGTCCTCGATAAAAGCCACTATCTTCCTCAGGGGAAGTTTGAGTACACTCGAAGGATCCAATAGATCCCTCCTGAAATATTTCTGTCTGAGTTCCTTCAGTTCCTCACACGTGCATATTACATGAAAGCTAGTTTCCTCCTGTTTTTCATATCTCCTACACCAGGGCTCGCTAACCAAGCCCATGGTGTACAAATGCTTCCTTAAAGGACAATGTCCTGTTATTAACCCGGTAATTATTTTAATTTCTTTTTTGCTACTCCCAATTAGGTTTTCTGAAAACTTTCCATCCAGCCCCCTTAGTATTGTTTTGGTATGGAGTTGACCTTCCGTTAACCTCCATTTATTTTTATGATCTTTCTCTAGCCATAACCAGATGTCCCTTTTAGCGGAATCTGCTCCTATGAAGTTCCTATTAGTACCTTCTTTGGCCAGTTTGCCGGCTATCTCATTGCCTTTAATTCCCTCATGTCCTGGCACACATAACAGTGACACTGTATTGTCTTTTGCCAGGTTATTGAGGACCTGTTTACAATATTTCACCAGCTTAGACCTGGTAGATGGGTTTATAATGGCTTAAATAGCCGCCTGACTATCAGTCATTATGTTAATTTTTTGCTTGCGCAGCCGGCTTCCCGAATTTCATCGGCGCAGGCTGCGACTGCTAACAATTCGGCCTGAAAAAACGTAGTATGTTTCCCCAGACACATCGATACCTTCCTTCTAGGGCACATTCCGCATATGCCTGCACCTGCCCCTGACTAGATTTTGATCCGTCAGTGTACCAGGTGCCGGCACCACAATCGATCGAGCGACTTTTTGCCTGTTCCCTGGTCGGTATAAGTATGTTCAGCTTAGCTGTAAACATAATTTCAGGTGCCATACTGTCCACCGGTATTTGAAATATCGGCTCTTCCAGTATAGTTCCTGTGATATCTGTATGGCTTTCTACAACCTTGTTGGGATACCATACGTCATTAGCCTTCAGCCTCAGTATCGCAGCCATTGCCTCCGCCCTTATAAATAGTTCCAGCGGAGGGAGACCCACGATGGCCTCCATGGAAGCGGTTCCCATGCTGTTCATAGCTCCCGTGATTCCCAACAGGGCCTGTCGCTGGAGAGTCGTGAGGAGCCCAACCGACGATGTCCGCTCCGTCCTCCTCCACCAGACAACTGCTCCATAGGTAATCGTTGGTTTTATTACTGCTGTGTACAACCAGTGTAACACATTTGGTTTTAGTCCCCAGGTGTGCCACTTTGGCTAGGTGTCTGCTCCAATTCAGTTTCGCATCAAGTGTTATGCCTAGATACTTCACTTCATTGGTTAGTTCTAACTCTTGTCCAAACAGCTTTACGCTGCCCAGATCATTTAGTTTTTTCATGTTGGTAAAGGCTACCAACTTGGTTTTTTGAAGATTGACAGTTAATCCCTCCTCAAGGCACCATCTTTCCACAATTCGCAGAGCATTTCGCATGGTGCTCGCCACTGTCCCCGGGAATTTCCCCTGGGACACTATGACAATGTCATCGGCGAACCCCTGCGTCCATATTCCCTGGTCATTTAATGCCCCGGGGAGATTATCCACTACTAGACTCCATAGTAGCGGTGACAATACGCCTCGTCGAGGGCACCCTTTTGTTGTCCTCATGGAGATCGTTTTGTTTTGAATTTGGGCATGAACTACTCAATATATATATTTTTTTTTTGGATGTAACTATAGCTATTTTTAATCCGGAGCATTGGATCTACTCATGCGCAAGTTTGACATCTTGAAATATTATGCGAGTCATTGTTCGTATATTTGTATTTCATTATCGTTCCTTTTGGGCAATTTTAGGTAAACATATTAGGATGGTTTAACTTGTCGTATAACCATTTTTCAAATAATCTTTACTTTTTGGTTTATTTGGAGAGCCATCTAGACGAGACTTTCTTAAACTCTTTGTTCTAGATCGCTGTAACGTTTGGTATAATTTTAATCGTTTATAATCGCTTAATTAATCCGAACTAATTAATTAATTTTTTATTGTGGCTTCCTCATTTGTTTTTTAATCATGTCAGGATATCCGAATAATTATCAATCTTTTATTTCAATATCCCGTATGGGGGTAGTACTTTTTTTTTGTTAATAATGACGTATCAGTTATTCTGCTTAAATTAAAGGACCATCATTCTTGGCGTTCTCTTCTTAATAGTTCCCCTTTGAAGTAAGTCGACGAGTGTAAAACTAGAAAGTCAATTTGAGTTGATACAATGTTTGCTGTTCTGCATGAAGGCAGGAATTGACCAATTTGCTTTGTTTCATATAAATTCACTAGTGCAGTGATATTTAGTCGAGGATATTTTTCCCCGGATTTGAAAGTTTTACGTCCACGTGTTTGCTTCAGGTGAGTTCTGAGATAAGAGGACGGCTGTAATTATATCACGACATTGTTCTCCATTTTGTTATATTACTCTGGAATCTCAAATTCCAAAACACATAACAATATTTCAAATATTTGAAATGTTGAAATTATAACTCAGTGTAACCAACGTCAAAAAATTAAATATCTAAAATATTCGTATTGAACATGACTATTATTTTAAACATTTTTTAATATTTAAAAGGCGGAATAGAAAAAATAGTATAAAATACACAAAATAAGACATTTTTGCGCACTCGTTCATTAGAAAATTCGCCTACGGCTCGCTTTATAAACCTTGAACTCGTGCGCAAAAATCATGTCTTATGAAACTTGTATCTTAATATACTATTACCACCACTCCAACCTAACTCGGCTTTTGATACTTTTAAATTTCTTATCCTCACTGAGTAATTGAATTTTCAATGATATAATAAACTTACTATAAGAACCAATGTATTTCGAAACATTATGTATAACACTTACGCGTAACCTATATCACATGAGGTATTTCGCAATGTCTTGAAATTGGTTAACTTTATCAGCTTGCTTCTTTGTTTATATATGCATTTTTCAAATCCAACTAATACGGTAACAAATCCACAGCGTCTATAGACTTAATCCGGTGACTCGTCTCCAAGTGCCAGCGCTTTCTCCAAAAACCAATGGAGCTATAGCCGTTTTGACGCCGGATTTGACATTTAGAAGGACCCCCGGTTAGCACCAGGGAGATCTCAAAAAGGTCTTATAAGGCAATATATGTGTATGATGAGAAACATATTGCGGTATTTCGCTACACTCTAGCATCTAGAGCTGTTTTAATGTCATCGTGTCTTCAAAATTCGGTCCCGTCAGACATTGAAGACATGCTTTGTGATTTGTTCCAGCGTGTTTTTAACTTCTGACGACACGTCACTGTGTTCATTTCTTTGAAATCAATTGTTGCCATGATCTTCTTTCTTAATTGAGCCACACTTGCCATCCTCGGCCGTTTTCGTTTGGCCTTCGCCATTCCATTGATTCCCCTTTCGACAAGGATTGAATAAATTGTTACTGGTTGCCGCGACAGAGGTTTAAAAACTTCTGAATTGCTAACAATAATGGTGGCGTCCACCTCGCACCGATCTTATTCATATTAAGGTGTTCATGAAGGATTCGTGGTATGGTTGAATCAGAAAGCCCACATATTGTTGATAATTCCTTGACCTTCAAGCGCCTGTATTACAACGTCGTCCGCCTAACGAGCTCGATGTTTTCCTCCGTAAGCGCCTCAATTGACCGACCGGCACGTGGCTCGTCTTCTACGCTTTCTCGCCCAAACTAAATTGTTTTGCCATTCCTTTACAATGGAAAGAGAAGGGGCAGATCTACCGTATACAGCATCTAAGCGTTGTATAATATCCTTAGGATTAACACCTTTTCTCAGAAATTTAATCACAAATCGGTAATCAATTTTCAACACTACGAAAAATAACGCGACACGACCAACACAAACAGTTGTTGCTATACGACTGAGACAAATACGCGTATAATACTAGCGGAACATGGTAAGGCCGGCAACTTCTGGCTTGCCTCGTACGTCTTCTATTACGCTGCCGGCCTTCACCTTAAAAGAGAAGAAAAACCACGTAAACCTACTCTCTGGATCCTCGACATAATAAGCCGGTGCATTACCTCTAGGCTATCGACCGCATACAAGAAGTCATGTTGTTTCCTTATTGTCACTTCATTCATACACAAGCGTAATTATGTTAAACGTCAAGATTTTGGAAAATAGATGGTGACATATTTTTAAGAAAAAAGTTAGTCCTATATACACAGAGCTTGACCACCCAGTTATAGAGCATCACAGTTTGCGGTAAATTAATTGTAAACTCTTGAAAGCTGTGGTATATAATAAATTAATTATAATTAATTACACAACATCACCGCAGTTTGAAAACATATTGTGCGTAAGCGAAACTTTCTCCCCTAAAACTCGGAAAAAGTCACCAGAAATTAACATAAACAACCAGAAGAAACAGCAGCGGTGGAACAAAACAAAACATACTAAATATTGCCAGAGGAGGGGGCTTTTGGGAAATTTATAGTCGACATTCCGAAACACGCACAATAGCGGACATCATAAATATATAGATATATAGCATACAATATAGGGTTTATACATAGTATATAAGCAGACATATAGGGGATGGGAAGCACGGTCTCAGTTGAAAGATTCGAACAAAAGATTTTCAATTTTGCCGGCCGCGAAAACAATTAACGACACCACCTCGTAATTTATATTTTATCGTCGGTAGAGAAAATTATATATTATCAACACGAAAGAGGTCATAAAATGTGGGAAGTTCTTCGAGGAAGATCCGGCATGATATCTAAAGGAAGAGGCAGGCCCAATACTAATTAAATATTCCTTCACACTTCCTAATATACTTCCGGATTCCACTAGTGGCTGTCTATCTGGTAAAAATATAGAAACCTCTATTTTCACTCAAACAGATTTACGATGAATGAACACGCAGGCTTCGTCGGTTAGATTTCCTCTTTCTTTCTTTCAATAAATGCATTTGTATAAAATATTGAATACTGTTTATGCCTTGATGGCAATGGTGTTAACTTATAAGAAAGGGTCTATGTCCTAAAAGTATACCCTTCCTCATTAATTGATAATTCACTTCTTTCATTTCTAATATCATTTGTTTTATATTACTAATAATAATAAAAATAATTTCTTTGGAGACTGTGGTTAAGTAAAAACTTAAAAAAGGTATATAACCCATTACCACAATTATTAATCATATCATAAATATGTATTTCGACAACTAAGTTGTCATCATCAGTAGGTAAAACCACTAATTAAAAGTCGCACATGGGGCACAGTAAAGCTAGAAAACCGCTTACGCAACAACTACTTTACACCGCGTCCACGTATAAACTAATTTTAACATGCGAATATAAACTACGAAAGATCGAAAAGGACTTACCTCTTAGGGAAAGGCATTCACATATGTTTACTCTCCAAGTTGAAATATCTCGAACGAAAGAACGACAAACATTCCTTTCTTAAATGGAACGGCACTTAACATGTCCTAATAACTTCAATTTTAAAACCGACGATGACACAATTATGGTAATAAAAATGAAAAGAGACAACTGAAAGGAATCGGTGATCTATCACTATTCATGGAATATTGTTTATTTTTCGCGATATGTATACTTTCATAAGCATCAAGTTCGCTGGGTTTATTAATTCCTTTGACCAGCTTCAACCCTGTAATCGACACATTGTGAAGTGTGCTTAAAGCATGGTTGGCAACGTTAGATTTTGCTGGTCTATTGTATTTAGTATGTGATATGTGTTCTTTAAAACGGGTTATTATTGGTCGTTTTGTTTGGCCTATATATTTCAAATTACAATCCTCGCAACTAATTTCGTGTATACCTGATTTCGAATTAAAATTAACTCTATCTTTAGTATTCCCTAGGAGACTTTTGATAGTATTTCCGGATCGAAAGGCAACCTGGAGACCTCTTTCTTTCACAACTTTATTAATGTTTTTCGTGACGGGGTGGTATGGTAAACACATGTACTTTTTCTCCTGGTTACTTTGCGATATCAAACTTGTGGATTCGCGGATTGTATTTTTTATTTATTGATTATTTCTATGTCAAAGCCATTGTATGTTGCGATATTTTTAATGAATCGCGACATACAATGGCTTTGACAAAGAAATAATCAATAAATTAATTAGAAAAACAAAAATAAGAAATACAATCCGCGAATTCATAAGTTTGATATCTCAAAGTAACCAGGAGAAAAAGTACATGTGTTTACCATACCACCCCGTCACGAAAATCATTAATAAAGTTGTGAAAGAAAGAGGTCTCCAGGTTGCCTTTCGATCCGGAAATACTATCAAAAGTCTCCTAGGGAATACTAAAGATAGAGTTAATTTTAATTCGAAATCAGGTATATACGAAATTAGTTGCAAGGATTGTAATTTGAAATATATAGGCCAAACAAAACGACCAATAATAACCCGTTTTAAAGAACACATATCACATATTAAATACAATAGACCAGAAAAATCTAACGTTGCCAACCACGCTTTAAGCACACTTCACAATGTGTCGATTACAGGGTTGAAGCTGGTCAAAGGAATTAATAAACCCCGCGAACTTGATGCTTATGAAAGTATAAATATCGCGAAAAATAAACAATATTCCATGAATAGCGATAGATCACCGATTCCTTTCAGTTGTCTATTTTCATTTTTATTACCATAATTGTGTCATCGTCGGTTTTAAAATTGAAGTTATTAGGACATGTTAAGTGCCGTTCCCTTTAAGAAAGGAATGTTTGTCGTTCTTTCGTTCGAGATATTTCAAGTTGGAGAACAAACATATGTGAATGCCTTTCCCTAAGAGGTAAGTCCTTTTCGATCTTTCGTAGTTTATATTCGCATGTTAAAATTTGTCTATACGTGGACGCGGTGTAAAGTAGTTGTTGCGTAAGCGGTTTTCTAGCTTTACTGTGTCTCATGTGCGACTTTTAATTAGTGGTTTTACCTACTGATGATGACAACTTAGTTGTCGAAATACGTATTTAGGATACGATTAATAATTGTGGTAAGGGGTTATATACCTTTTTTATACTAATAATAATAATAATATTTATTGGCCAACAGTCAATACCAATTACAGGACAGTAATAATTAATTTCTAATGAATAAATAATTATAAACGCACAAAAATAATATATTAAAACACAAGTTTTATAAGGCACCATTTTGTGGAACAAGTGCAGTTTAGAAAACGAGAGAAGGCGAGTTTTCTAAAGAACGAGTTTATGAAACGAGTTTTTTATACTATTTTTTCTTTTTTGCATTTTTTTACATTAATAAAGTAAAATGATTTAATTTGAAAGTTCAGAGTTTTATTTTTATATAAAGCATGCAGTTGGTCACATTGATACTTGATATTTTCAAATTTACATATTTCTATCGCCGAAATATTATTTATTAATTTTCGTTAACATTACTTGATATTTTATTTAAAAATATAAACATAAATGACATAGAAACTAATATATTTTGTTCTCGATTGTATACAATATACGTTGTTTGTGTAGTCTACGTACATATATCATATTTGTCAAATGTACTTAAATTCACAAAATCAAATAACAGCAATGATATCTATTTTTGTGTTCGCACAACGCCAACATTGAAAAATGAAAAAAGCGTATAGAAATGAAGCTGATTTCGATACTATTTTGGCTGTCATAATGAGTTCATTGCGTACGCAAAATAGAAAAATATATGTTTCATTACATGTAAGGGATCATTTAAAATGCGCGTCTGTTTTGATATAGCGAATTATGAACTTTCTTTTGCAAAACACATTAACAAAATATATAAATATGTTCATCACACCTTCCCTTTTCAAGTATGGAAAATTATGTCGTGCATATGAGCACCTCTACTGCGCTGACATGCAAGAACTCTGTCGGTGAAATTTGCTGACTGCCTGACAATTTTTAACTTGATCTCGCCGACAACACGTCGAATTTCCTCCTTCACGTCAGGGATGTTTTGGGGTTTATTGAGATACACCAATTATTTAAGAGCACCCCAAAGAAAAAAGTTATAAGGAGTTAAGTCGCATGACCTTGGTGGTCATTGATGGTTGGCATTACGCGAAATGAAGCAATCCGGGAACCGCTCATGGAGCAACTGAATTGTTTCGCGAGAAGTGTGGCAGCTGGCACTATCCTGCTGACACCACAACCTTGAATCTCCATTCCATTCAAATGAGGTTACAAAAAATCTCTTATTAAAGCACGGTATCGGTTTCAATTAACCATCACAGCATGTCCTGCCTCATCTTCAAAAAAATAAGGCCCCATGATATCGGCCGCTAACTGTCACTCGCTGTGGATGCATTTCCATTTCTTGAATAATGCAAAGATTTTCTGATCCACAGATGCGGCAGTTCTGCTTATTCATAAATCCATTTGAATGGAAGTGCGCTTCGTCACTGAAGATAATTTTCCTCGCAAAGGCGTCGTCCGCCTGTCGTCTTCCCAAGAACCAATCAATAAACCATTGTCTTTTCTCGTGATCGTCCACTTTAAACTACTGCGTTAACTGAATTTTGTATGGGTTGTAATGGAGATCATACTGGAGAATTTTCCATACTGGAGGAAGTCCTATGCCCAACTCTTGGGAATGGCGAAGAACCGATTTCATTGGAGTAACAGCTACACTGTCACGAACCACTGCAATGTTTTGCTCAGATCGGCCAGAAGGATGACGTCCAGGACTTTTAACGTTTAGTGTAGAAACCGCTTCATTGAACTTTTTCATAAACCTGCGAACTGTCGATTCATTCGGTGCTTCATCACCCCCTAGAATGGCGCGAAGTCGATTGACATAACTTTCTCCGTTCTGATAAAACGTTTTCACAATTAGCACACGTTGCACATTAGTGAACTGATCCATGGCTAGACAGAGACTCAGACAACAATCGGAATGTTTATGGATGTCAAAACAATAAAAAACTTTGTCGCCAACCGCCAAATATTTTAAATATTTTCAAAGTAGTATGTTATTTTGCGAAGTAATTGTGAATGTAAACATTGCTGTCTACAAATTACAACGCAAATCATACGAAATATTATTTTAAAAATTTTCGTCCACGTTTAGACTTGAACACAAGTCTAGGGTTTAATATAATATTCAATATAAAAACCGAAAACTCCAAGAACTTATCAAATGATATATTAAATGAACGGTTAAGAAATTATTTATATACCTATATTAATAGCTAAAGGAGTAAACATTGGCAATTACAAAATTCAAAATAACATTTGAATATTAACATCGGTACCTTATAAGGCGGTTCTAACAAACTTGACACCAATGTCCATCGTGGCTCAGTTGATTAGAGCGACGGTCTGGCAAACCGTATACTTGGGTTGAAAATTTTTCAAATAATATTTCGTATGATTTGCGTTGTAATTTGTAGACAGCAATGTTTACACTCACATTTACTTCGCAAAATAACATACTAATTCGAAAATATTTAATATAAAAGCCGAAAACTCCAAGAATTTATCAGGGTCATAAGAACTTGTTTATATTCTTTCGTTACTAGTGGAGTAGCTCTTTCTAATGCCCAATAATGGTCGACCAACCCATTCTTGCTCTGTTCTTCTAGTGTATTTTCTCGTCGTTTAAATGTCATGAAAGTTTTTCTTATATTTCAGACTTTCTTTCTCCTGGTTTCAGAAAAATAGTGTAATGTAGAAAAAGCATAATATTACATTCATGCTACACCCTAAACACAACAGAATGACACAGACACGAATTGCGTTCTTGGAATTTCCAACGTAGTGTAAATATAACGATTTCGCGAGATTGAACTCTCTCAGGAAATCTGTTCAAATATATCACACTAGGATTTTCTGTATTTCAATTGTGTTTATAATAAATTTGAATGGCATCTAGCTTTTCAGCTTTTGTAAATATTCTTTTCAAAATCGAAATTTGAATTGAAACTATTGGCGTGTTTCATGCGGGTAGTGTTTGAATTTCAGTGCAAACTAAAAAAACTATTTCTCGAAATATTGAAGCTTACGCAGATATTTGTTTGAATAATGTACAATAGTTCGGTACAGCAGAGTGTCCAAGCAAGGACAGATATATGTATATACACTGTTTTAAACTATATCGATCTATTAAGGTGCGATGTAAAGTGCTTTGATGAATTTATACGAAATTTATACGAAATGTTCATTATACATTTGTAGAGGAATATATTTGGCTGCTACAGAAGAGGCCAGAATAGCATAGTCATTTAGTGTCACAGTATACAGAAGAGCCAGCTATGTACAAACTACTTAGCATTAAAAATCTACAAGAGACTACCCAAACGTCCTTAAGAAAATGACGATAGCATAATTAATAAACTTCTTTTACTGGGTAAATGACCTTCCAAATTGTAATTATTCATGTCCTATTCCATTACTTTTATATTCTCTTTATTATTCTATTCGTATTTCATTAATATACTCCTGGAAAAAATTGATTCAACAATGAAACATATCATTATTACTTCTAATTTCTCAGTGTTTTAAATCATTAAACATTTTATGTAGTTGGGCCTCGTCTGTAATTAAAGCAGAAAAATGGATTGTCCACGCAACTTAAGCGAAAAAGAAGCAGTGAAAGCGGTAACTTTAGTTAACATTGGAGTACTCAGCGATAAGTGATTTGTTAGGAGTTAGTCAATCAACAATTAGTCGCAAAGTCGGATGTTTTATTAAACTGAAACGAAGTTACTGTAGAATCCCAGGACAGTAAGTCGTGGGAAGTCTACAGTTGCAAGAAATTAACATTACCTTTAGCCAATCGCCTTGAAGAACGGGAGATCTACCAGCGTAGAGCTAGACAGGGCCCTAGTAGCAGCGCAAAATGTGTCAATTTATGCACAAATGGTCATGAGAAGACTTAGTGAAGGAAGATTGCACAATAGAAGACCAGTTATTACACCACTGCTCTCCAGGAAATATAGTTGCAAGGAAACACAGAGATTGGACCATCGGCGACTTAAAGCAAGATTTATTGTAAAACGAAATAAGACTAATTCCCAGATTGACGTAGACTAGTCTGGCAAAAGCCAGGAGAGGGGGTTGCTGGCTATAATATCTGTCTGAGAATCCCATTTTGTGGTTGATAGATAATGTTCTGGGAAGGAATTTCTTTCAATAGTCGCACAGATTTCGTTTTTTTTTTATAGAAGTGATCCATGAGTGAACATTGCTATACGCAACGGGCAACAATAAAAGTTCACTAAAACTGGCTTTGTTATAATGTTGCGCAATCCAAACACCCTCCTCGGAATTACCTTGCGTGGGCGGGATGATCTTAAATTAACAAAGAAGCCCGTCTGTGGCAACGGCATCAAACTCAGTGAAGATGGTCGTGCGGTTCTTGTCGAAACGTTGATAAACTGATTAAAAATTAAATAGGGCGCTACCGTAATTTAAGAGCTGCTTCTCGAAGATGTTATACGTCACGCGTAGATCGCACTTGTGCTAACGAATTCACCACAGAAGGACTAGCGTAATTACAGAAAAACAGGAAGTAATAACACGTAAACGTTTCACATTAAAGAAAAAGAACAAAGTTTATTATAAACGTTTTCGTCGATAATAAAATTGGCAAGGTTAAATAAAAAGTAAAGAAAACCGTAGTATGTTTCAATCAACTGAAAAAGTGAAACTAAATATAACGGGTGTTCAGAAACATTCGAAGTCAAGTGGGCTCTGAACAAAAAATCGTATATCTTTACTTAAGTATCTGATTTGTAATAATTATTAAATGAAAACTGTTGTCTGTCAAAAATTGTCAGAATCTAATATCGAAGATACTAATTTAATAACCTATAAAATTGTATTAAGTAAATGTATCAATCTATCTCAGACATTACTTCATATTTTCAAGGACTACTTTGACTTCGAATGTTTCTGAACACCTGTTATAATTAAATTAGAGTATAAAATTATTTAAATGAATATATAATTGTTGAACATCAGCATAATTTAATTATAAATTAAAAATGCAAAATCAAGCGTCAAAAACTCTTGTGCAACATTGTATATTCACCAGTCTATATATTATAGAGCATCAAAAAAAGTAAGAAAATAACAAAAAGCAAATGTGATACGTATACGCAAGGCCTTGAGTACTCGCTCACAAACGAATTTAAATCTTAAATACGTAATCTTAGGGCAACATATCCTATGACGCTATGTAAATAAAATTTAAAAAACAAATGAAATACCTTATTTTGCAAGTAATTCTTAATTAAATTGAAACAACAAATTTGTATATAATCTAAATGCATCTACGCAAATACTAAATACATAAAATTAATTAGAAATTAGTAATAACAATAATAAAGCTTTAACTGTTCAACAAAATTAATGGACATTCAAGACAAATGAAAAGAATGGAAAATTATTCTGGACGATACTATTGTATCTACAACAAAGAAATTATTTAGGGTAGAAGACGAATAAAATACAATTTAATGTGAACTATTTTAATATATCCTACAAATAAAAAGATTAATGGATGTTTATGTTGCAAAAGACAGAATGAATTAATGCTTCTTAATATTTTGTGCCGCTAGTTTTCTTAGATCACGATGCAAGTTTTTAAGTGATAATATATCAGGTGAAATAGCGTAATTAGAGGCAAAACTACCTTAAAACTTGTTAATTTTGCTCAAGATTAACGTGTTATGGTGTTGTTTCCGTTTCAAACGTGGTCATCGCAGTGATTTCCGGAATACATGATCTCATACATTACTCCAAAGGCTTCCCCACTTCAATTTATTTAACTAGTCGTACGGCAAATTTCAGTAACCAATTATGTAGTTCAAAGAGCTCGTAACAAAAACCCTTCAGATATTAATTTATGCATTAGAATTAGCGAAATACGAAGATTAGGAACAAAAATAAATATCGTAAAGAAAGCTAGCGGGAAAATTACTCACCCACAGCTATTCGAGGGGGTTAATTAATCTTCGACTTAGTCAGTAACATAAAACTGTGATACGTCAAACAACTTACTGCTGCCATATAAACCACCTATTTCAGTGTAAAATTATCTCGATACAAAATCACGTAGCGGCGGCAGTCATAAACACAACCAGACTCGCCGAGATTTATTAGAGTGCCCGTAGTTTCCCACACGCATCTCCTTCTCTAAAAGTTCTTGCCTCAAAGCCGGTGAATATATAGCAACGGCCAAAAACTCGTACCAACAATTTTACTTAGAAAACATCTTAAAAGAACACGCGTTGCCATTCGTTCCATTTACGGTGCAATTTCATATTTATTCAGGATAACGCTAAGCCACACGTGGCTAGAGAAGCCCTGATCTGAATCCCATAGCGCATATATGGAATGCACTAAAGCTATCAGTTAAAGGCCACATACCTGCTCCAACAAATCTTAGCGAACTTGAACAAGTCGTTCTCCTCGAATAAGTGAATATTCTCCAGGAAACCATTAACAACTTAATCAATGGCATATCCGGACGAATGCAAGAAGTTATAAGAGCTAGAGGAGAATCGCTACTGAATTTAAATTCTTACGATTTAATTTCACTTTCAGATAAATTACTACTTAACATTCTGAACTTACTGCAAATGAGAATTAATGAATATTAATTCCCATTTTTACATGTCAATGTCGCCTTATGTGATGCATTAATAACTACAATCCGACAAACCAAGTTTGTACTAGCATGTATAACACACCTCGTCGCGACTACGATCTTACTGGTTGTTAGGATAATTAAAAATTACTGAAAAGCCAATTCCATCAACGGAAAGTACATTGATAAGCTTCAATTAGAGCGAAACGCGTCTGTACGTTCCAGTTGATGGAATCGGCTTTTCAGTAATTTTTAATTATCCTAACAACCAGTAAGATCGTAGTCGCGACGAGGTGTATTATACATGCTAGTACAAACTTGGTTTGTCGGATTGTAGTTATCAATGCATCACATAAGGCGACATTGACATGTAAAAATTGGAATTAATATTCATTAATTCTCATTTGCAGTAAGTTCAGAATGTTAACTATATATACACAAAGTAGAGATTTGAAAAGCCATGTCTGTCTTCGAGATACCGTATATTGATAAGCTTCAATTAGAGCGAAACGCGTCTGTACGTTCCCGTTGATGGAATTGGCTTTTCAGTAATTTTTAATTATCCTAAATTACTACTTGTCATTTATCGCTATTAAATAAAAACAATAATTCGCACATAACCCATTGATTTGGAATTAAGTAATATTTCTTTTATAACTTGAAAAACATACTGTATATTATATTATATTATAAATACGCAAGTTAACTTTTAAATTAAAAATTAAAATTAAAAAGAAACCATGTGACAAATTGAAATATAAATTTAAAGAAAGTGTAAAATACAATTTTGAGCGCATAAATAAATGCTTAATTCCTCTAGGGCGAACTTCGGTTTATCAGAAGAAAGTGTTGTTTTCATTTTCAAGATTTCTCGTCGAAAAAAGGGAGAAAAGTAGGCCGTGGCGTAACAGGCCCACTTGAAATCAATGACATGAGAAGAAAGTCCGTGAAAAGTCCTCCATGGCCGCTAAAGAAGTTGTATACAGTGCAAAGAAATCGAAAAGTTGTTTTTCCATTATAACTTTTTTTCCTTTTTCCGAAGTTGGTTAATAAAATTGTATGAAGGATGACTTGATTGAAACATGAATAATGTTCGCTTTCAGTAATAAATTAAGGCATGCTTAAAAGTATTGAAGGCAATATAGGTTAATGATGTTTATATTTTCTTTTTTTTTTTTTTGAAAGGACACGTACGCATACATATACATTATAAGTACTTGTTTATGTTGTTTTATCAAAGAAGATTTAATATTAAAACGAAAAATACCTGACTGGATGTTAAAATGTTTTTGTACACTTCGGCAATTCCCATGATTAAATATTTCATTTAAAACCGTTGTTGCCGCTTACAATTCATTAGATTCGCTAAATTACTTTTACTCGTGGGGCTTTTTTACTGGCAAGCATGATAATAAATATTTTTGAAATAGCTTAGCACTTGTAATACACTTTATACGTGAGTAATCTGAACTTTTTTGAGCCTAACATAGAAACAATTATTTTCCAGTCAAATGTATTTCTATTTTTAAACATAGTCTCCGTTTAAATCCATATAATTTTCCCAGCAACACCTTAACCTCTTTAACCCTTGCAAATAGTAGTTGGCGTCTTTCTCTACAAAATATTTTACGTATACGATGGTCTCTTCGGTCGATGAAAATCACTGTCCTCCAAACGAAACTTTAAGCTTAGGAAACAATAATAATCGCTGTGGACCAGATCTAGTGAATATTATGGGTGGTCCATCAATTCGAAGTGCAATTCGTTAATTTTGACCATGGCAACCGCCGAAGTGTGAGCAGGTGCGCTGCCTTGATGGAACAGCACTTCTTCTTCTTGAAATGCGGCTCTTTTCACAATTTTTGCCTTCATCTAATCAAGTAATGATGCGTAATATACTCCCGTTATTGTTTTATATTTTTGGAGACAGTTGACCAACGCAATGCCATGACTGTTCCAAAACACAGTCGCCATTACCTTTCCGGTCTATGAAACCTTCATCGGAACGGTTTCACTCCTTGCAATCCATGGTTTTGACGGTTATCTTGCCTCAGGAGTGTAGTGGCTGACTTAGGTTTCATCTACAGTTATGAATCGATGCAAAAACCCTGAATCGTTTCGCTCAAATCGCTCCAACAGGGCTTTGGAAACGTTCTTTTGAATGCGTTTTTAGTCCAAAGTGAGCAAGGGCAGCACTCAACGTGCGCATACTTTACGCATGTGCAATTCTTCAGTCGATATATAACAAACACATCCTTTCGATATGTTCATAGCCTCTGCTAGCTCTTTAGCCTTGATTCAACGGTCGTCCATCTGGTGAACATTTTTAATGTTATCGATGGTGGCCGCAGTTTTTGGCTGTTCCGAACGTTCATTACCAACCAAGCTGTTACAACAATGTCTAAACTCAGCTGACCATCTTTTCATGGTGGAAAATGATGGGGTAGAGTCCCCGTAAACAGCGGCCAACTCGGTTTTAATTTACGCGGTCGTATTGCCTTTCAAATGCAAGAATTTAGTCGACTGGCACAAATGATTGTCGAACAACAACTGAGCGTTCAAAATGGTTAAATTTTCACAGGCATCTTTTAAAGCAGGGATGCACAGACTTATAGGAAACAGGAGCCACTCGGAAAAATTATAAGCCAAGGACGAGCCACTACAAAGAATACTTATTAACACAAATATTTTTATTTTTAAATAGTATGAATTACTACAAATGATAAAAATAAAAGAACATTCAAACATGTTTGTTGTAATTATGTAATCGTGATGTAATTTAATCATTACAATGTAATATTTCATGTTTTATTATTTTGATGCATGACATTGCATTGACCTAACAATTTTGTTAATGTTTGGCTCCACATTACTTGTCGCCACACGTAAAATTCCGTCCAGATTTTCATTTGCCAGGCGGTTTCGATTTTTTGTTTTGTTAAGTTTCATCACTGAAAACGTTTGCTCACAAATATATGTCGATCCAAATAAGCTTGCGCATTTCAATGCATTCATTCGCAACTCTTTATAATCGGTTTTCTCAACGCAACGGTAAAAGTTGAGTAAATTACCTTCATTAAACTTGTTTCGTAAATTAGCATCATTTTGCATGTCTATCAATTCCAGTTGTATTGATTCCGGTGCATTTTCGGGTGAAATGTTGAAAGGATTGCTGAAAATGTCTAATAGATGTTTAACTTTTTTGAAGTCTAGAAAACGATCATGAAAAGCTTGTATTAAAATATCAATTTTTTCAACATAAGCGAAATTGACATCAGCTTTATTGAATTCCTCCATAATTTTTTTGGAGTTCGAAAAATTGCTGTAATTGGCTGAATTGATTTGTGTCCTGAAAAGACTCAATTTGCAGAGTGCGAAATCAATTGATTTTTGCCTTGGAGTCGCGTATTTAAGACATTCAAGTGATTTGTGATGTCTACAAGAAACGCTAAGTCACACAGCCAATCAGGGTTGTCGAGTTCAGAGACGTCCCTTTTCTTTTCCGCCAGAAATATTTTGATTTCTTCAATCAAGTTAAGAAAGCCGCTCTAGTGACAACCCACGACTTAGCCACCTTACTTCAGTGTAAAACAGCAGATCACCATATTCTCTTTTAATATCCTCGAGAAATTGTGAGAATTGTCGGTGATTGAGACCTCGTGATTTTATAAAGTTTACAGTAGGTACTACAACTTTCATCACATTTTCAAATCCGAATAATTTTGAACAGAGGGCCTTTTGATGTATAATGCAATGAAAATGCATTAATTCCTTGGTATCTATGTTTTTAGTTTGTAAATACTCTTTTAACATAGTTATTATCCCAGATTTACTTCCAACCATTGAAGGTGCTCCGTCAGTCGTAATTCCAGATAATTTCGTTAAATCCAAATCCATTATAACATTTTTGCAGAAGAGCTTTGAGCATGTCACTCCCCTTGGCTTGACTAGTCAAAGAACTCATACCAATCAGTTCTTCACTCTTCACTCACTTCAAAATTTTTCGTTACACCTCGTAAAAATATTAGGAGTTGAGCAGTGAAACTTATATCTGTAGTTTCGTCGAGTGCTATAGAAAAATACTCAAAACTTTTCGATTTCGTAGCTAATTGCTTTTCTATATTAGCTGCTAATGTGATAAGTCTTCTTTGAATAGTCATCCGATTTAGTTGAATTTTCTCAAACCTCTTTGCATCTATCGGACACATTTTTTTGCGGCGATATCTAAACACTGCTTAACAAACTCACCATATTTAAAAAGCCGACAAGTTTTCGCTATTATTAGAGATATTTCAAAGCTAACTTCAGTAGCTCTTTCAGCATCTTGAATTGGTTTTGTAAACATAGCTTGTTGGCCTATTAGGAAATTTTTTGCGTTCGATTTTCGCCGGTTAATTTGGTAAAAGTATGATGCTGGGTTTCATAATGCCTTTTCACATTATATTCCTTCGGAATAGAAACACTACTCTTGCATATTGAACAGTCACTTTTGTTATGCGATGAAATAAAAAAGTATTTTTCGGTCCAAATATCTTGAAACTGTCGATTTTCATCTTCAACTTTACGACTACGTTTTTTACTGGGGCCTTGTTTATCCATATCAAAATTGATATTATATTGATACGTAGGTATATACCAAGTTCGAACGACGAAATATTTATTCTTCACAGATTAGAATTCAAGCAATATAACGTTCGCTTGTCCGTAGTTAAAACTTAACTGCCCCGATAGCGGGCGATGCGTTGTATTTATACGAGTTACCTAACATCGAGAACCTACCACATTGTTTGGGGATAATACCGACGTGTTTCGCGAATCTTCAAGTAATCTAGTTGGTTCGACAGATTTCTAGTCTCGTAACAATATGCTTGGAACGACGAGGAGCATACCTGTCCTACCTAGTAAACCTGAACAAGAAAGTGGTATGTACTTAAAGATACATATCTTACTAATAATTACAAAAGTTAGATTAAAATAAAAAGTTAAGAAATATATTTGAATGGATTTTTACCTACTTTTGTAGTTTTTCGAACAATTTTTAAAACTCGTTTGTGGCCGCATAAATATCGACAGTGGGCCGAATACAGCGCGCGGGCCGCGGTATGTGCATCGCTGTTTTAAAGCATATACGATTGTAGTAACGAAATGGTTTTGTTTTGGTGAGTAACGCCATCTTCATGTTTAGGTTAAAAACTGCATATGCTGTATTCGCTAAATTATTTATGGGGATATTTACCATGGACGATACTATTTCAAAATATGATGTTTTTTATTATCTCACAGCTATTTATCATATTATGGCAACCGAGTATCAATTAATAAGTATAGCAAACGCCAATTAAGTTGGCGCGAGGAGGAGTAAGTTCGCGCAGGATCAGAAGTATTGGGGAGATTTGTATTTGGTTTTACATCAAATGTCAGATAATTCTAACCTCTGAGCGTGTATAATTTTATGATCCCCTAGCAAAGACATTATGTGCCGTGAAACGTCAATGACAAATGTATTCTGACAATTACTTGAGTAGTGGGGGTGAACGTTTTTAAAAACGGCTTCTGCGCACCCCCTCCTCGCGCCAACTTAATTGCGATTGCTATAGTCGTCTAATTAAGCTCTGTATTGTACCTAGCCGCTCCGCTACGTCAACTTGTCTTACTCGAAATTCCAGCATTCCAACTGCACTATTCATTTCGTCAGAATGCAAAACAAAATTAAAATTCAACACATTTTAAGATTCAACAATTAATTGTGGTTACTTAAAGGATACTTTTGACAGATACTTGTTTAAAGCTTACCTAGCAACCAAACTGAATCAAAAAAAGGAAATATTAAGCAAATTAAAAGCAAGTAAATAAAATAAAAATTGATATCCTTAGATGATGTCAATATGTTTATTTATATTTGTTGTTATTATTGCCAAACTATGAGTTAAGTTTGATGGAATTGTATTTTTTTAGTAAAAAAGCTCTTAACATTATTTGACATAAGGGCGGTTAACTCAACCACACAATAACATATATTTACTTAGCGTCCTATTCGCATGAACGTACGAATTCTATTTATTACTGTTCGTATACATACGTATATATATATATATATATATATATATATCAAAAATTAATTAAAATTCGGGTAAGCGGTCAATTAAAAAACTCCTTTATTAAATTACCCTATATTTCGCGACAGACTTTGTCGCTTCTTCTGGGGTAAAAAATGTAGAGTTAAAAAATAATAAAATTTTATTATTTTTTAACTCTACATTTTTTACCCCAGAAGAAGCGATAAAGTCGATCGCGAAATATAGGGTAATTTAATAAAGGAGTTTTTTAATTGACCGCTTACCCGAATTTTAATTAATTTTTGATAATATATCACGGTCGATAATTTCTTTTCAATTATATATATATATATATATATATATATATATATATATATATATACGTCTGTATACATCATATGAGGAACTGAACATATAAAACCAGGAGACGCCGTCGTTTAATTAGCGACCCGGTAAATTATTGGACTTCCGTTAATCCGCTTTACCTGCTTGATGTCGGATTTAAAGATCCGGTTGACGGTGAAGTTTGATGTCAATTAGTTTTGAATTATTATTATTCTTAGTTCGAGGTTAATTAGTAACTACGCAGGCACAAACGCAAGTATAAACCTTAGAAGTTTTCCAATTATGAAAACACATAAACTGAAAGATCGTTACCTGAAAACTATATTATTATTCGTAAATACTTTGATAATTAAATTTGACTGCTTTATAGCACGTCCCGCGTTCATTAGTGACGAGGGACGGTATTAAATAAAAATTTTGAAGTAATTACGCACGTTCTTAATTAATATGTTTGGGTATTTTAATTGAAAAGAAACCTTTGCACATGTTAGAAATATGCGTACGCCACATTCTTTTTGCCCTTTTAATACGATCGACAAATAAGCTTTGCTTCATGAGTATTAATACTAATTTAACTGAATAGTTGTGGAAAGTTCAAATGTAATTATGACAATATCGGTTTAATTACTTTATTTTAACCTAACAATAACACATTGCAATGATATGTGATTATTACTATTTGGAAAAGAATTTATAACAAATATATCTATAGTTCCTTTCAAATTATCTTAATTTACCTAAATGGAAAGTATAGTGCATTCAGGATTATAAGAAACTAACTCTTAATATGTTAACAACTGTTGTTGCACCATCTGTGGTGACAATTCTCTCATTGTTATTGAATGGATACGGTTCATCTAATACGAATCCATTGGCCATATTGACTACAAATTAGGGTCCTATATTTAATTACCATAGGTAACCTGTATATCTGCCTAAGTATGTAAGGTAATTAATGCAAAGGGACAAATACGATTAATTATTATTAATTATTTATTATATATAATTTTGCATATGATGTTACCGTATTACTTTGCACTATAAGTATTTAAGTATTGCGGACCGCTTAATAGGATTATATGTTACGTAATACGAGCCCTAACAACTATATGTTCGGACGATGAACGAAATGTTAGAAAAATGCAGTTATGTTTATTTTAAAATGTCTTTTTCGTCTTCCCAATCTAAAAATTAAGGCAACTACCCTTCATTTAACAAGAAATTTGATTGTAATTGATTAACATTTTATTTTGCATAAACTACGTAACATTACAAAGAAAATATAACGAATTTACTGACAAATAAATATTCGGACGCATTTGAATCTTTATAACATTAATAAGAGGTAACGTCACCTTTTGCAGCAATAACGGCTTGTATACGTTTTGACATGGAATCTACTAAAGTTTTACAATATTCGGGAGCGAAAGAGTTCCAAATTTGCGTAATTTTTGTCTTTAATGCTGGAAGTGTACGTTGAGGATCATTACGCAAAGACTTTTTCATCTGGTGCCATAAAGTTTCGATGACATTCAAGTCGGGACTGCTTGACGGCCACGATAAAACTTTTACATTATGGTCACCAAACCATTATTTTGTTGTTTTCGCAGTGTGACAGGCTGCACCGTCTTGTTGAAATATATAACTTTCGTTTCCAAAATATCGAGATGCTGTTGGGACAAGGTTTCTTGATAAAATATCTTGGTACTTTTCTGCATTTACAGTGCCATCAATGAACTCATATTCACCAACTCCTTTACTACTCATACACCCCATATCATAACTCCTTTTGGAAATTTTATAGTACGTTTTAGGCAATCCTCATGAAAGGCTTCAGATTTTGTACGAATGGCTCTTTTTCGAAAATCGCCTATGCACACATCAAATTTAGATTCGTCGCTGAATATTACATTACTCCACATTTGTTGTCAAGGAGTTTTTGAATTTTGCCCAATCTAAACGTTTTTTCTTTTGAATAGTCATTAATAATGGCTTTTCCTTTGCCTATAAAGATAGTGGATAAAGGAACATCATTTGTTTCCATATTGTAACACGCAAAATTATAAACTTACTTCATAAAAACTGTAACCAGACTTATGCAACCATAGCCTACAGCATTCAATGGAGACGTTTAAATTTATCTCATGATTCCATTGGGCTTGTATTTGCCGCAAGGTACCTCTTCTATTTGTTCTGCAAATTTTGACCAGAGCTCGACGTTCTCTTTCAGTGATAGTACGGCGTCGGCCTAAACTTTTGCCGCGAACATCAATACTAGCTGTATCGCCAAACTTTTTTATAATATCTCCGACAGTAGATTTGCAAGATTTAAGTCATTTGAAATTTTTTACATTGATTTACCTCTGTAATACTGTGAAATTATAATATTTCGCAGTTTTTTATTAGTTGCGATACCACGCGTCATTTTCTTATTAAACAAAATGGCGAACATGACTTTAACTGACAACTATTCATCAAAGCACACTTTATTTATCAATCAACGCGTTCATAATACTAATTTCAAAGCCAATAACGATTATCGTCCGAATATTTATTTGTCAGAAAATTTGTTATATTTTTTTGTTGTCTTCCGTAAATTAAGCAAAATGAAATAGTATAATCAATTACAATCGAATTTCTTGTTAAATGAAGGGTATTTGCGTTAATTTTCAGATTGGGAAGACGAAAAACACATTTTAAAATAAACATAACTGCATTTTTCTAACATTTCGTACATCGTCCGAACATATAGCTGTTAGGGCTCGTATACGTATTAAGTAAATACGTACATAATGAACATACCTCTTAGGTCCCTAACTGTAACAAATAATACAATTCAAGTAAGTAGTGGGGTATGTATATATTTACTGTATTAATCATTTATTGTTAGTATTTATTGCTGCATACAAATTTGAAGGTTACGGTTTACCATTTCCCTCTTGTTTTCATTACCATGTGTGCGGCCTTTTAGTGATAGTGATAGTGAGAGGGATTTGAATAATTATGATTGGAAGACAGCAGACAAAATATTTAACACCAGACGCAAAACAGATCATTTTTAATATCTATCATGCCCTGATGGAAGAAAAGAGCGATGGACACACCAAGAATATTGAGTGAACGTAGAAATTAACAAAAGTGCCTAAAGAAACAATAGATAAGGTAATTAAAGGTGATGGAGGCCTTCGCAAGTAAAGAAGTGACAAAGGAACTTCGAGAAAAGTTAATGATTATGACACCGATACTATTAGGGAGCAAATATACTCAACGTACAAACAAAATGTTGTACCTACTCTTGAGTCCTTGCATAAAAGGATTAATGATGATCCTATCAATATCCACTGTTATAAAACAACCTTGTGGCTGACATTAAAGTAAGCTGGATTTAAGTTGGGCACTAGAGATAAACGTCCTACAATTATAGCAAGTTGGAGGTTGCAAAAATTTCAGTATGACTACTTAATGGTAGTTAAAAAATATAGAGAGGAAGGACGATTAATACGCTCTTTAGACGAAACGTGGTATGATACTCATGACACTGTTACCAAAGGTTGGGTGGACAGTTCAAGCATGTGCCAGATGGACGTGCTTGTTTCGAGAGGGAAGAGAATTATTATTTGTCATGCTGGCTTAGAGAAAGGATGGACACTGGATAGTGATTATTTTCTGCAAAAAAGTCATAAAGTTTAAATTACCATGAAGATATGTCCTCATCCTTTTTTAAAGAATGGTTTCGTGATTCTTTATTACTAAGTTTACCTAAAGGTAGTGTGATGGTGATGGACAATGCTTCATATCATTCCCGACAACAAAGTAAGGTTCCTATTAAGTATTCAAGAATCTTTAGAAGCCAATTATTTATATTATGAAGATCATTATACGAAAATCAAATTATTGGAGGTGAAGAATGCACATTATTATGTTGATAATAGAATCAAAGATGCAGGACATACAGTTTTACGCTTACCGCCATATCATTGCGTTTTTGACCCAATAGAATTGATATGGGCCCAACTTAGAAACACCATGAGGTGAACTAATAAGACGCCGAAATTTAGTGAAACTACCATAACATACATTAACAATGCTAGGGAACACATACGTGCTGAAAATTGGAAAAATACCGTTTAACGACAGAGAAGAATTGAGACCGTTATTAAAAATAAATGACTATCTGTCTATGTGAAATTCTAGCTAGTGGGCAACTGATCCGTGTCGGACGGGGCTCGTAAATATTGGATACATATTATAGAGAAATTCAAAAATGTATTATTTGTGAAAAAGAATAATCCATAAACAATATTTCCTTTGAATGAAGATACTTGTTTCCTATATACATTGGGTGTTTATTCGTCGGTGTTTTCTATTTCCCATATATACTCCGTATACATCAAAACAGATAATGTTTATCAATAATAACAGAGACAGTCCTTAAGGGCAGATTCTTTTTAACTTCTTACGTAAACAAGTCAAAATCGATATGTTATTTCTTAGAGGGCTCGATTCGCAGCTAGAATGCCATCACTCATAATCAGGAAGAGCGGTCGCAATGTGGTGTGACATAGCCACCATTCACCGCATGAAAATACCGCGTACTTCATCATGAAATATTCATAAAACTTTGATGGGAACGTGCAGATAAAATTTAAAAAATCTTTTGACGGACAGTGAATTTTGCATACAATGATTAAAAGTAATAGAGTGATGAAGAAAAACGATAATGTACGCGATATATTGAAAAATAAGTACACGATTTATAACATAGGGGGAGTTGATAAAGCGTGTTATGTTCAATAAAAGGAAACGAGGGAACATAAAATTTTGAATACTGGTTTAGACCGAAGCTGTTGCTATTAATCGCTGCAAATCGATATAAGCGCCAGCCGAGTTTGGTTCTATACGAGGGATATTTGATGAGAACTTTTAAATGAATAGATATCGTTGGTTTGAAAAAAAAGCTTTTGATTTTTCTACATAATCACTTTTAAACTCTATATACTTAGACCTGCGATATTTCAACTTTATTATGCCTTCCAAGAAGAAGGATCTTTCAAACTCCGCAAACTAAGCCTCAGTTTCTGTGATGACCCCTACATTCAATGCCAAATTTCGGTCCTCTAAGCTATTTCTTCAGGTTCAGGAATAAAAAATATCAGGGAGCTAGATAAGACAAATACGATGGACGATACAGCAAATCGATTAATTTAGGGCATTTGCAACCGAATGGATTGGTGCATTGTTATGGACCAACATTCATTTCACCAAATGTAAGTTCTTCCTTCTATATTAATTGCCCTATCAATTCTCGATATTCGACAGCTTCTTCTCAAAAAATACATTTTTGGGACCAGCAGCTCCCTTCTGTTAATTTTACACAAAACTCATACTTCTGAACCATATGTCGAAATACTCTTAACAATTGAGTTGTAAACATGAAGTTTTGTGTTTCGTCTAATGTTTTCTTCCCAAAGTATGGAAGTGAGTGCTACAATAGTGTCAATACCTTTTGTAATCCTTTCCTGGATCACGTCTGTGCTGTTTCCTTGCTTGTTGAAAATTACTCCTAAATATTTAGCTTTGTCAACGATATATTTATTGTTTCGTTTTCCAATGGTAGGTTGTCATCTTTATCGCTGCCTACAATGAGGTATTCACATTTACTCAGATTTATTTTAAGACCCGCTAGTGTATACTCTTCATTCAGCTTTCTAACCATATAACTCAAATCCTGCCCGTCTTCTATGATTACTACCTGATCATCTGCGAAGAAGAGAGTGTATAGGGTATCATGACTAGCTTTGAAATCCATGTTCTTATATTTGTGTGTCCAGCCTTGTAGGGATTGGTCTAGTTATATTTTAAATAAGGAAGGAGACAGACAATGCCCATGTCTGAGTCATATTATTGACGACATAAAAACAATTGACTTGGTTCGCACAGTCAAAAAGAATGAATGAGACGAGATGGCCAAGGGAAAGTGTTAGAGTGGATACCTCCAGAAAAGCGAAAAAGAAGAAAACCAAAGAGAAGCTGGAAAGTTGACATTAACGAAGCCATAGATGTCAGAAATTTAGAGGAAGACTTGTGTTGCGACAGAAGGAAATGGAAACTGGGGACAGAGAGGCAGCGACAGACGTAGATAATCTAGATACATAAATATATATATATATATATATATATATATATATATATATGAAAAAATGTGTGAAAGCCATATCCATTCGGAATGTGCAGATACCGGTATTTCATTGTTTTTACAAATCATCAGTACACATTATCCGGAAATAGATATGACTTTCATTTCTATACTGCGTGTATATATACGAACTATGAAAGACGCAATGTAAATGAGAATTATTAGCTATTAAATTCCTACATTACATGCAATTGCCGCTCTAATTTGTTGTATAAATTTCTACAAATGACAAAATCACATTTGCCTAAGAATTCAGACACAACACGTCGCGACGCCAACCGTCCAGGTTGTCCGGGCAAATGAAAAAATGTGTGAAAGCCGTATCCATTCGGAATATGCAGACAACAAATTAGAGTGGCTGTTGCACGTAATGTGGGCATTTAATAGTTATTAATTCTCGTTTACATTGCGTTTTTTATCATTCGTATATATACGCAGTATAGAAATGAAAGTCATATCTATTTCCGGATAATGTGTACTAATGATTTGTAAAAAGAATGAAATACCGGTATTTGCATATTCCGAATGGATATGGCTTTCACATATTTTTTCATTTGCCCGGACAACCTGGACGGTTGGCGTTGCGACGTGTTGTGTTTCTATTCTTAGGCAAATGTGCTTTTGTCATTTGTAGAAATTAATATAACAAATTAGAGCGGCAATTGCATGTAATGTGGGAATTTAATAGTTACTAATTCTCATTTACATTGCGTTTTTAATATATATATATATATATACATATATATATATATATATATATATATATATTAATGTGGTGCTGAATAGACCTTAATGATAAATATAAAATTTAATGTTAAAAATAAACTGTGGCTGATAAGGTATTTTCTTTTTTTAAAAATATTGAATTATAAATATCTATATGCAATAAGCTATCCAATGTTACACATAGATGGGGTTGTATAACGTTAAAACTATTATTTGCGTATGATGCAAAGATACATAATCGCTAATAACTACATATATTTAACCTAAACAGCTGTTCCGGTATATAACTTCTTATAAGTATAATTGGGTGGGCGAAAGTTTGTGTTATGTGTCCGGCTAGACAGAACAATTTAGACTCTTGTGTGGGCATAGAAAAAATACCCTTTTAAATAGTCGGTTCGGTGACTGCAATAGAACACTTACAAAATCAGCTGATGTCAATGCAATAAATAATGGTATTTCTATATTCAAAACTACGAAATAAAACGAATGAGATAAGGACTAATATTAAAGACTTTAATGAAGTGATAGCCAAGAAAGAACAGGTAAGTGGATAAATAAATTAAATTCTGAATATATAAAATGTATCATGTCACGTGATAAAATAAATATGAAATAAAATCTAGGTTAAACAACACAACAAAATAAATGTGACATGAGTAAAGCTAAACGTAAAAACGAATTCAATGATTAAAATTTAATAAATTAACAGGAAACTGTATTCTTCGTAACTTAGCTTAGAATATATTAATCTTAAAATGCAACATAGGTTATATTTGTTTAAAAAAAAATAATTTGATGGTGGTTTTATTTGTTGAAGTAAAATTAATTTATCATTTTCAAAATTCGTAGGATGATTAAAAAAATACTTATGTGGATATGGACAGGACTTGATTATTCTGGATTTGGCTGGTAGATCTGTGAATGCAGGCTACAGGTATGAACGGCAATCGGATGGCGTCCCCCGCTTATTGTTCGATCTAACGGCTGGCTTCCCGGTGAAATGTAATTTTCGTTTTCTTGGACACCGGTTACCGTCTGGACTCGCAAAATGCGTTAAACAGGAGCCGGATATACTGGTAAGGTTTGACTAGATTTGACGCATGGTTTTTTTAAATTTATTAATACTTTTTCTTTTAAATGCAGAGCGACACTTAAAATACGTCTAGGTGTTTTTAATGGAGAATTTTCTAGTGACGCCAACTTTCATTTGTCCTCAATCCTAACTTCTGATTCGTTCAACTGTATGTATCTTTATAATCTCGACGTTTTATTATAATGAAAATGACAATTTAATCATTTTAAATATACATATGCTTAATATAAATTATCTAGTTTATATTAGTGAGTACATGTTTGACGTGTGAATGTTGATAATTGTAAATAATGCTAATTTTATAGTGGGGATAATTCCCGCTGTAATTATTTTAAATTAGTACAGTGTCGCCTAAATAAATGGCGTCTTTTATTATTAATCAATTAAGTTGAAATATATTTGGAAATACAAGATATCGGAGTAAAATGACTTATGCAAATGAAAAGATACAAATTAATAAATGTGAGAATGAATTTAAAACAATTAAATACGCGAAATCAACTTTATTGATATTACATATGAAGAATTCAGTTTCAATATTTTTTTAATTATTCTAAAGCTTACATATTTATATTACAATTCTGTCTTTTGCTAACTGAGGCATTCTTATGTGTAGGCTTGACCTACATCAATATATATATATATATATATATATATATATATATATGTGTGTGTGTGTGTGTGTCTTTGTGTGTGTGTGTGTGCGTTCTTTCTTTAATTTAGCATTGAAATGATCCTATAAACTCGGTCCAATAAATATTACGTTCTTGCGATTGTTATTCTCTTTTCCAGATAATGGATACAGATATTATGAAGTGCGAATTCCTAAAAACTACAGCTATAACCTATCCTTCGGCGAATGAAACCACTTTTGCCTTCGTTGGCGCTCATTCGCTCATAAAACCCCATTGTTGATTGTTCTTTCGTTTCAGGCGTAAGATATTTCGCCGTAGAAAAATAGAAAACGTATTATATTTTAAGCACCAAGTTTAATAAAAATAATAATGATAATAATAATAATATTTATTTGTTTAACCAGTTTAACTAGGTGTTAGTCTAGTAGTAAATCACTAGACGATGAATCTGACGAACGCTTTCAACAAGTATCTCCTTCGTCAATTAACTAATCTGACGAACCATATTCAAACTCTGGTCAGCCAATAATATCCACGGCATTTTTTCGGTCCCAGGCTCGACTCAGGCTGACAAAAATGAGTACTTGACGGTAAAACTCTGGGGAAAAATAGGAGGTCGGGTGGGTAGCACGTTACCATTCTAATTTAGAATAACGAATAGATGAAGCCGTAACATGCCGATCATATTACCACCGAATAGTATGCTGGACAACCAGCATGTTGGAACCACATGTTCTGTCGCACTTCTAAGCTAACGTCTTCAAGTATTGCTCGCAGTTAATTTTTTAAAATGTCTCGATAAATTTCACCATTCAAATGGCCTTAAATAATGTGGAGGCCGATAACTTTATTCCCTATTATTCCACCCCACATGTTGACAGTCCAAGGACGCTGGTGTTCAACTTTGCTAAGCCAGTGCTGATATTCAACACTCCAGTAGTGTGTATTGCATCGAATAACTCTTCCGTATTTTGTGAAAGACGCCACGTCGGAGAACGACACGTAACTAAAAAAATTTGGGTTTTGTTGTAATTGTTCACATGCCCACTGACAAAAGGTTTTTGAAATGAACGCCATGAAGATCTTGATGTAAAGACACACGATATGGATGATATTTATGACACTATAAAATTTTCCAAGCACTGGTGTGGGACAATGCACAATCGCTAGCTATTTCCCTTGTGCTAACATGAGGATTAACAGCAACTGCGACTTCATTATTTTCTTGGGTGACCATTGCTTGACTGGTCCTTTTTTTCAGTTGGATACTTTCATCACTAGTCAATACGATGAAATAAAGCACGTGACCGAATCCTATCCAGAAAACACTGAGCGTAGAGATTGACTGCATTATCAAGACTTCTGCCAGCTTCTCCATACACTAGAACCATTTCAATTTTCTCTTGTATAGTTAAATACTCCATTCTATAATAGGTACTATTAATAGCGTAACAGAAACGGGTCTTTTGCTTTTCGAAATGTTCTTCGAACTCAGTAAAATAAGTTGTTTCTTAAAGTTATTTCTTTCTTTTGTACATTAGTTTGGGTTTTCGGAATTAGAAAAAATACGAATAGAAGAAATAACACAAACGTTAAATACATATATTGTATATACAATGACATTTCTATTAAAATTATTTTCAACTTAAGAAATGGTATTAAAATATACATTTTTTTTTTTATTTGAAAGCACTCGGATAAGTCATGAGCGAATGTAATCGCGTTGACCAAGTACGTCCGTTCCTGAGTTATGATAATAGTACTTTCTTGATGAGTTGATTTTAGTGGTATTTTTCTCATTGCACATGGATTGCAGAATCGTATGCATAGGTTCACAGTGCGAGAAATTGAAAAAAATTGAATTTCATGGATCTATCATGAATTGAAAAAAATGTTTCAGACAAATCCTACGTAGTTTTTCGAGTAGAATTCGAATCTGTAGTAATGTACGGTGTATTAGTGGACCATTACATTTTTGGGATTCAAATTGTCGCCGGCATTTTTCAGTTTTCTCTGGGGCGCGAGTTCTGGGACACTTGGTGTCATATAGGCATGACGTTGCTGAAAGAAATAATGTTTATAATTGTACAAAATATTGACCAGAAATTATTTCATCGTGTAATTATCATTATTTTAGCATTTTAGTTTGTTGTAAATAATATGACAATTTCCATTTATGTGTAATATTCACAATTTACCATTCCCTTACAGGTTAGTCGACTTTCAGTGTGCTGTGGCTTTATTATTTTCCCTAGCGGTTATAGCGCCATCTATCATGAATTGAAGAATATGTTTCAGACAAATCTTGCATACTTTTTCTAGTAGAATTCGAATCTGTAATAAAATATAAGGTAGCCCACTTAAGTTCTAAAAGTTACCCTAGCCCCACCTACCATGGAGGGAGAGAGAGAGAGAGAGAGAGAAAGAGAGACTAGCGCTAGTGTATTTCCTCCATTATTAAATTTTAAGTCTGGACATATTTTGCTGAACTGTTCATTTTTCGAATTATTTGAGTTTCAAGTTAAAAAATACACACGGTATAAATGTGATGCAGATATTGTGTTGTATAGGATTTCACATTATTATCATATTGTCTTCCGTAAAGTAAACACTAGCGTTTTATTTTATTGTTAATATAAAATACATTAATAATAAGAAAAGTAGGGTCTCGAAAAATACAAATGTATTTTTAATAATATAAAATATGATTAAAAATTGGGTGTGAAGAACACAATACAAGTATTGTATTTGTGTTATTTGTGAATGTATCACACCCGATTTTTAATATTTTACTCTATTAAAAATGCTTTTATATTATACAAGATTGGTGGGATTTCACCTACTCAAATATGTTTCAAATAATACTTATTCGACCGCAATAATACCAAGTACAAATCCACTCCCGTACAATTTAATTTAATGTAGTGTTTAGAAAAGTGGTAAGGGATTAATAGCGGATGAAATTAAAAAGTAACGTGTAAACAGAAAAAAAAAAAAAACGTTTTCCGAGAGGATTATTTTAGCTTGGCGTTTCCATTGCTTTCTTCATCCTCTTTGGAGATCGCAGGCACAGAGATTATTATAAAAATGTATTAAATACAAAATCGTCAGTGGTGGATAGAGCTTCGAAGGGCGATTAGCTTAAAATATAACTCACATTTTTATATTTAATATTAGCGGAGAAATCCCAAAAAAAAAACTGAAAAACGTTGAAATTTCAAGGGTAAATTTTTACCTCTTAAACACGACATTTCGCTTGTAACTGTTTACAAGCTCACCATGTTTGAACTATATCGAAAAGTTCAAATTCGGGACATTCCCTCGTTAATACAAAAATCTATGTGTATTCAGTAACTGTATACTGTGCTTTGATTTAACGATCTCATCATTGCAGTCATGAAGTGACGTATGCAAATTAGCTGCCGAAGATACTGCACAATCTTAAACGACAGATGACAAGAGATATCAGACCGGCAGCACCCATTTACAAGACATTTCGAATATTGGATCGGAGACTTTGTGAAACAGGCAAAGGCAAAACAGGCTCTTTGTTAATTAACGTGATGAAGGTAAACCAAGACATCGTCGTACGATCCATGTCGAACAAGAGTTTCTTCGGGGCTTGCGGAAAGCCTTTTAAGACTATTTCATGTTACAAAAGTACAACCATTATAAGCAAATGACAATTTTGAAAGAATAATGTTTGCGACACAATTTTAATTAAAATCCAAGAAGATCTATACATTTTATCAGTTACTTTATAATTTCCATTTTTGGTTTTCCCTTATTTATTGTCAAGTTCCGGTATCATAATTTGCTTGTGAATCATTTAAATACGTTCAGCGGATACGTATATCGCTATCTGTGTTTAAAATTTGGTAACTGTATCACCCCCACCCCTTATCGTTTTCTATGCCAGAGATTGAGAGATATTCGAGCTCCGACCAGTTAAGTCTTGTAAAAGTAGTGCAAATTTTCAGTAAGAAAAGCAATAGTTACGACTTTTAGACATATCGTATACATCGCATAAGCGGATCAAGTCGAAGAAGTGACTAAATTTATTAGGAACAGCCAATTTTGTTTGAAGCGACTTTAGAAGTTTAGGGGAAATAAATTAAACCATATTGTAGAACGGCGGCGAATCCGATCGTCGGAAAAGTCGGCTCTCTGTTGAAGACTGCATCCAAGCACTGCATCCTATAACATCTGGGACTATCACAGGGTTAAATTAGCTGGTTACAACCAAGCCAGAAAGAATAAAAACCGTATCGTAGCGAGTTTTTCTCCCAAAGGGGCGAAGATAACTATCCTCTCCAAAGGACAAGACGTATTTAGGGAACCAAGTAATTCGTATGATTATTATTAGTTTGTATAGACTAATATCATTCGTTATTTTATTTTTTTTTTATATCCTGCCGTAATTAATTTAACATAACATTTTAAAGCACGACTCATTGTAACTCCAACCTATCTTTTTATATTTCACCTTAAAAATAATTTTTGTCCATTCATATATTTCATTAGCATTTAAACATAAAATTAACTTTGTCCTTAATTGAAATTAAATTCTAAATTTTGTGTCATATTCGTACATAGATCTTTTTCTGTAGCACATTTCTTTTGCTGACAACTTTTTATTGCCGCTTGTGAAACTAAATGTTTTTTTTTCATGTCCAGGTGCATATTGTACGATATATGTCGATATATTTTGGATATAACGATTGAATTTAAAATAAAATTATTTTTGGTATCTTGTAAAATATTTATTACCGCTCATATTCTGTTTGTAATAAATTGTAAAGTTAATTCTGGGGTACCTTAGGAAAAGCTACGTTTATTTAAAAGCAAAACTATTGTAATTTAAATTTATTCTTATACCGGATTTATTTCTTTATGACTTGTTGAGAATTTAATATTTTCCGGACTAGTTTTAACATAATTTTGTTGTAGTCTATGGTTTTTCGTATTGTTATAATTTATTTTCCTTTTGATATACAGTATGAATATATATATATATATATATATATATATATATATATATACGAGAAAAAGTAAATAATTTAATGCTCTTATGTAAGTCAAGACTTTAACATATTTAATTTCTATAAAATATACATTTTTTTTGTCGTGAATTAAGTTAATTGCTTCTACGTATTTTTTTTCTTTGCCTCTGGGTTTTCGCCTTTAGAGATTTCTTTTTAGGTATCCTGTACAGCATTTTTGTAGTAATACTTAGAAAGTATATAGCGTGTGTTTTGTTTAGTCTGTATGCGCATGCGCCGAAAAACGCGCAATCCCTTTTCTCAGTTTTCAGACTGAGCTTCTGTAAGCAAAACTGAGTGGCGCTACCTTCTATCCGTTATTATAATCACCCACACCAGTCTCCACTGATTAAGGGCATACACCGTAAATAGAAGCTCGCAGATAATTGTGCGATACGACTACGGTTTTGTTAGTTTTCGAACATCTTCAGACGCCATTACTGCGCCTGCTTCTCGCGTAGGTACTAAGTGACGAATGCATGTTCACAGGAGATGGTGTCTTCAAGAGTAACAATTTCCATTTTTTGGCGAATGAAGATCCCAGAACTATCCGAGAATTTAGACACCACAGAAAGTGTTCTGTGAATATTTAGTCAGGCATCTTAAATCTTCGAATTGTATCAACAATATTTCTTTCGAATAACGGCACTATTAAGAGCACTAAGAGCATTGTTAAGAGCACTATTACTAAGAGCAACGGTGCTATTCTCCTTCACCATAGCGTTCACCCTTACACAGTCCATCTAACGAACAATGGCTAAATTGGGTTAGAAAGTACTGTCTCAGTTCAGTTCTACAGTTTAGAATTGACTTCAAGTGACCATCATCTCTTTGTGACACTTAAAAAATGCTTGGGAGCCAAGCTATTTGCCCCTAATGAGGAAGTGAAGAATGCGGTGAAAAATTGGATACGTCTTCAACGGAAAGAATTTTTTTAAACTCAAATATGAGAGCTACTGAAGCGATGGGACAAGTGTATTTAAAGGGTCCGGCAATAGTATGGACTAATGCCGTTATTAATTTAAATACTGTTCTAATCTAAATTTTCTTCAAAGAAAAGTTCTTTAGATTATAACTTGACATGGTTTGGTCAAATTTTTGTCGTGTTATTTTTTACAATGTCGTTACTATGACAACCAACTTTTGTTTTTTAAATATTAACGTATGTTTTTTGTATTATTTTCTGAATCAGTATATTTTTCTCCCTACAAATAGTTAAATTTTATGAGGGGTTACATAATGACATTTCCGAGAATAATCGAAAGAAATTCGTTATAAGTGTTAGTCACTTATAACGAAATTGTCGTTACCTGAGTCTGTTGGCGATTTTCGATTGTTTAACAAGTGTTATTTTTTTATAATTAGCTTCGCTGTTGAAAATTGCTTGTGTGTCAGTTACATTTGAGTCTGTTAAAAATGGTTCACTTAACAGAAAAGAAAAAATTTATATTGTTATCATGGTAGGATATAGTGATCGAGAACGAACACAATAATAAGTATGCATATTATTCAATAACGAATATCTTAACCGTGTCTTAACCGTGCTCCTATGACGAAGACTTGTTTTTCCAAATTATTATTAAGTATTATTAAAACATAAGCAAACACCGGAAGCGTAAAGGAAAAGACAAAGACGGGAAGACCAAAATTTCTACTGGTAGTGATGCTGCATTAAATATTTTGTAGGCGGTGAACAAACGACCCCGGGCGTCGTGCAATCTTCAACGTGAATACAATATTTCTGAACGATCTGTTCGTAGAGTGATTAGAAGAGAGAAATTTTGATCCATACAAAATTCAATTAGTCCAAAACTCACGGCAGATGATTTCGATAGAAGAATGCAATTTTGTGAAATCATGAGACATTCCAACAAAATCTGGATTTTGGAAATAACATTTTGTTTTCTGACGAAGCCACATTTGTATTAAATGGATATGATAACAAACAATATTGTCGATATTGGGCTTAGAAAATCCCTAAATAGACGTTCACACTCAACGACCCCAAAAAGTGAATGTTTAGGCAGGAATTATTAATTATAGTATTATTGGATCATTTTTTATGGATGGCACGTTAACAATGGAGAAATATTTAAATATATCGCTTAAAAACGTAGTTCCGACATTACAAGACATTTGCCCTAATAACAATAACCTGTGGTTTCAACAAGACGGGGCTCTTCTACACTTTGGTTTAGAGGTCAGAAATTATCTGCGTAATGTTTTCCCGAACCGGTGGATTGGACGAAGAGGGGCAATAGAGTGGCCGACCTGATATCCAGACTTAAACCCTTGTGACTTATTATATACCTATGGGGTTACATAAAAAATAAAGTTTATATGGAGCGGTCAAACAATTTAGAAGATCTTCGAATTAGAATTATGCGTGAAATGGGGACAAAAGGAAATAATGTATTTGGAAATGTCAGGCGCTCTTTCAGGGAGAGACTAGAAATGTGCATACAGAAAAATGGACGTCACATTGAACACTAAATTAATTTTAATTTATATTAAATTGTAGTTTTTAATTAGAAACGTTGATTTGTATTCATAGTTATAATTGTGTATTATTGCTGTCATTTTGTTATAAGAAACTACTAATTTTATTGAATTTGTGGTTATGTAATTCATTACAAATTTTGTACGGGCGGATGTTTGTGTAGATTGCTAAAATAGCATAAAAAACATACGTTACTGTTTAAAAAACAAAAGTTGGTTGCCGTAGCAACGACACCGTAAAAAATAACTTCACGAAAACTCGACCAAAACACGGCAAATTATAATTTAAAGAACTTTTATTTGAATAATAAAATTTAAATTAGAATAGTATTTAAGTAAATAATGGTATTATTCTATACTTTTGCCGGACACGGTATATAATATTAATTTGTAGTTTGTAAATACTAAAAATCGATTCTTGCATTTTCCAATGTAGCATTAAAGTACTATTAAAAACTGAGTTGTTGTTTTAATAACGGTGTCACTTTGTAAAAACAAATCACAACATAAGAGCGTAACCAGTCAACGTGAATTTTGTAACAACATGCAGAATAGCAATTGCTATTTTTATTGCATCACGAACAGATGGGGATTTCAATTTGATACACGGTAGGCAACACAAAACAAACAACAAACAGAACTGCATTTGAAAGAGTTTATTTTAAAATTAAACCATTATCTGACAGGACAAACAACAAGAACACAAATGGTGACGTTTACTTTAAACATGAATGGTATATTGTATATGCGAATTCAGGCGAGGAAACGGTTGTAGTTTTAGGCGAAGTGCATATAAATTGCCGTAAATGAGCAACATTTCTCTACCTGTTCTCTACTCATGCCCACAATTCATATATGCACGCAAAGTATACGTAAATCTACAAATATGGATTTATAACATTTTGCAAATTCTATTTCGAATAAATGAATAATTTTTTGACGAATATCAGGTTCTTTAGAACGTTTGTAGCGATATTACGTAGAATAAATTTTAGCGTATTTGAACATGTTGTAAGTTCTATTATTATTTATTTCGTGTATGGCTTACATGGATTGAAATCTACACAGAACAAAGTTAAATCTTAAAATCACGCCATTGATCCAGTCCAACACGGAATCAATGGCTTCAAATAAGTTACTCATACCAAGCTAGCATGATGACGTCGTAGTGACGTTATTTTCTGGTGATTTTTTGGTCACCGACGTCAACTGGCTAAATTTTGAAGTTCCTTTTTGGGCATAACAGAGACAAAATTATTGGCGTGACTGTAATGTCGTTATTCTAACGTCACTTATTGGTTACAAAATTAACGTACATCGGCCAAACAAAGAGAAAGGTAAACGTAAGAAGAGACGAACACCAAAACTCCGTAAGAAAAGACGAGAAAACTTAATTTTTGACTCAGGACGTAAAGGAAACGTCCCACACGATAGACTTCAGCAATACCAAATTATTGGCGAACATAGAACATATGAAAATCGAAATTATCAGGGAAGCTATCGAAATTGGGAAACGTCCGGACAATTTGAATTCGCGAGATGATACCCAGAGGCTACCAACATCATGGAAACCAGTATTAAGCAAAGAAGTTGTCAACAACAAACAACAAACAACAAACAAAAACACCTCCACCGCAACCCAACTAGTACACTCTAGCTACAGGCCCAACGACACGGAGCCGCGCACACACTCAACCAAGTGTAACCAACCAGAACGCTAAACGGGATATAACCACCATCTTACCATCGACTACGTCAGTTTACGAGTAACCAGAAGAAGAAGCAGACAATTATCGCAGACCTGAAGATGGCAAATGTGATTTTGCCGAAACGTCGTCCAGAAACCAACACCGGTCTTTACGAAGACCAAACAGTGGAAACGTGGAAGAAAACCCAGAATCCAGTTACAACATATATTATAATAAAATGCTAATTAGCTTATGGAAAGCACTAATTTTAATTAGTTACATTTCTATTATTATATATAGGTATGAGATTTCTTAGAAGGTGGAAGCCTATATCATATTTATATTGAATATTTGCTAACATAGAGTGTCAAATCTATAATTAAATTTTTAAAAGTATATGACTTTCCTATATTTTCCAAAATAATTGGACAATGTAAATATAGCTAATTTTAGATACAATTGTTAATATTTGCTAATGTCAAAGGTTATATGAGAAGGGAAAATTAGTTGTAAAGCAATAAGTTTATAATATTACTCAAAGATCAAAATTATATTTGAAATGTCAAATATTTTGGAAAATCTGTATAACTAAAGCTACCAATAATCTTCAAAAGAGGAAAAGCTGTTGGGTCGCTATGGTTACTTATTGATAAAATAGGGAGAATAATTTTTTGCACTATAAAGTTCAGTTGTATTTTAGTGATATGATATTTTAGAAAATGTATAAAATTAGAAAAATTAAAGTTATAGTACTTCAAATCAACTTACTTTTATATATAATCATAAAAGAAACTGGTAAAACAGTAACATTTTGTATAGTTGGATACTGAAGAAAATATCATTGTTTGAACGGGAAAACCTCACAAGACATTTCTTAAAAAGGTCGTTATACTGCTTTTTTTCCGTTTATTATATGTGTTCACATATTCTGCTTGTGTTCAAATTGTTATAACACATTTTTATTTCGAGTGAAACCATTTAGCCTTTCCAAACCTAATGTGATCGGATCACCCTGAATCAACCTTGGAATGAATTGGACTGACTCTAGCGACCAAACAATATATAATCGAGATTATCCATTATTAAAGGAGATTATTTACCTTGTATAATCTGGAGGACTCCACACCTTTAAGATTTGTTAGGATCGTGACCATTTTTCCCGTTTGGGTAATATTCAAGCTGTACGTCAGGAGAACCAAGATTGATTGCAGAGATTAGATGCCTTTAGACGAAAATTATGAAGTTAGAAAATGTTGAGCTGAGTCTGTATTATTTGGTTTACTATCAAAAATTTAACTTCAAATAAATAAGATTTTCTTAATAAACAGAGTTTAAGCTAAAACAAGTCGTTTGTGTGTTCGATAAGTTAATAAAATATTATCATATTAACCTACATTTACCGAGATATGTACAACTAACATACTTTTCTTGCCAAATAAGAATTTTTCACTACCCTTGAGATATTTAGAGAGCTCATTTTCATTATTTCTAATAATTTAATTAAACACCAGCTATTTTTTTAAAACAAAATACTATTTTGGTTCTCCAGGTTTTATGATCGTTAACTTCGAACGTTTACCATCTATAAACTTATCCTGCGCAGAAATATATGTATTAATGCGTGTGTAAATTCGAATTTAAATTCATTTTATATCTTCAAGTTAAATGTTTTGCCTTTAAAACTCTTTTTATTATACGTTTTAAGAGATAAATAGATCGAACTTAACGATTATATAAATAGAGAATGATAATAAACACCACATAAGTTGAAGGTGGTGATTCAAATAGATATTACATTTACAAATTATTTATTTAATTAGTTTCCAACGTGGAGCGAATTATTCTATATTTTAGCACCCCATCGTTTTGCTCGAATTATTATTTAAATATATATATATATATATATATATATATATATATATATATATATATATATATATGTTACTCTTGATGTTCTCGCGAACGTATGATGAAGGTGTATTTTCCCGGGTTCTTGGCCGCGTGTGAGTTTTGTCCTGAAAAGGACAATAAGGTAGTGCTAGGCGCACATTAGACGATCTCCAGCTCTAACCAGCGACAGACCGACTAGCTCCTGAAGATGACGATTGCGATCTCGTTGAAACGTAGAGTAAATAGTCCTTTTCACGACAAAACTCACACGCGGCCAAGAACCCGAGAAACTACACCTTCATATATATATATATATATATATATATATATATATATATATATATATGAAAAAATGTGTGAAAGTCGTATCCATCCGGGATGTGCAGACATCGATGTTTCATACTCATTAGTAATTGTCAATACACCTTACACAGAAATAGATACGACTTTCACTTCCATACTGCGTGTACTAATTACTAATGAGTATGAAACATCGATGTCTGCACATCCCGGATGGATACGACTTTCACACATTTTTTCATTTTCCCGGATAACCTGGACGGTTGACGCCGTGACACGTTGCAGCTACATTCTTAGACAAAGGTGATTTTGTCATGTGTAGAAATTGATGCAACGAATTAAAGCGGCAATGGCATGTATGTGAGAATTCAATAATTATGAGTTCTCATTAGCATTACGTTTATCATTATAAGTATATATACACGCAGTATGGAAGTGAAAGTCGTGTCTATTTCTGGGTAAGGTGTATTGACAATTACTAATGAGTATGAAACATCGATGTCTGCACATCCCGGATGGATACGACTTTCACAAATTTTTTCATTTTCCCGGACAACCTGGACGGTTGACGCCGTGACACGTTGCAGCTACATTCTTAGACAAAGGTGATTTTGTCATGTGTAGAAATTGATGTAAAGAATTAAAGCGGCAATGGCATGTATGTGATATATATATATATATATATATATATATATATATATATATATATATACGAATTATATTGAATTTAATTGGAGTGAGAAATGAGAATTATTCAAATCTCATCTCACATACAATTGTCGCTAAATTTGTGCAGTTGATTCTACAATCTGACAAGATTACTCCTGCCGAAGAATGTAGACGCAAACACGTTGCGACGTTATCATCCACCCATGCGGATAATGAAAATTGTATGAAAAAAAAACACATCCGTCCAGAAACGTGCAGATATCGATATTTCGCTGTCGTTACAGCTCATCAGTACACGATATTCAGACAAGACATGATTTTTATTTGTATACTTTCGTGTATATATACGAATTATATTGAATTTAATTGGAGTGAGAAATGAGAATTATTCAAATCTCATCTCACATACAATTGTCGCTAAATTTGTGCAGTTGATTCTACAATCTGACAAGATTACTCCTGCCGAAGAAGGAGTAATCTTGTCAGATTGTAGAATCAACTGCACAAATTTAGCGACAATTGTATGTGAGATGAGATTTGAATAATTCTCATTTCTCACTCCAATTAAATTCAATATAATTCGTATATATACACGAAAGTATACAAATAAAAATCATGTCTTGTCTGAATATCGTGTACTGATGAGCTGTAACGACAGCGAAATATCGATATCTGCACGTTTCTGGACGGATGTGGTTTTTTTCATACAATTTTCATTATCCGCATGGGTGGATGACTAACGTCGCAACGTGTTTGCGTCTACATTCTTCGGCAGGAGTAATCTTGTCAGATTGTAGAATCAACTGCACAAATTTAGCGACAATTGTATGTGAGATGAGATTTGAATAATTCTCATTTCTCACTCCAATTAAATTCAATATAATTCGTATATATACACGAAAGTATACAAATAAAAATCATGTCTTGTCTGAATATCGTGTACTGATGAGCTGTAACGACAGCGAAATATCGATATCTGCACGTTTCTGGACGGATTTGGTTTTTTTTTTTTTTTTTTTTTTTCATATATATATATATATATATATATATATATATATATATATATATATATGTATTGAATTTAATTGGAGTGAGAAATAGCAATTATTCAAATCTCCTCTCACATGTAATTGTCGCTAAATTTGTGCAATTCATTCTACAATCTGACAAGATTACTCCTGCCGTAGAATGTAGATGCAAACACGTCGCGACGTTAGCCATCCACTTGTGCGGATAATGAAAATTGTATGAAGAAAACCAAATCCGTCCAGAAACGTGCATTATCGATATTTAACTGTCGTTACAGATCATCAGTACACGATATTCTAACATGGACATGATTTTATTATTATACTGGATGGCTAACGTCGCGACGTGTTTGCGTCTACATTCTTCGGCAGGAGTAATCTTGTCAGATTGTAGAATCAATTGCACAAATTTAGCGACAATTACATGTGAGAGGAGATTTGAATAATTGCTATTTCTCACTCCAATTAAATTCAATATAATTCGTATATATACACGAAAGTATAATAATAAAATCATGTCCATGTTAGAATATCGTGTACTGATGATCTGTAACGACAGTGAAATATCGATATATGCACGTTTCTGGACGGATGTGGTTTTTTTCATATATATATGTATATATATATATATATATACTGAAGACAGTATTGTAAATCTGATCTAACCACTATTGTGCATGTGAACATCGTAACATGTAATGTTGTTATGTTAAATATTATTTTATGTTGTTCCCGAGTGGATTATGTATTTTACCAACAAAACCGGCCTTTAAGGAGTCTGCCCCGGAAACGAAGCTATAACCAGGACCAGGGGACAAATCATGGTAATCTTGCTAGTGGCTAGCTGAACCGACATCACATGGCGATCCTGTCAGGATCTACTGACAATTCAACTCCGGTAAGTGGAATGCGGAACGAACCCCAAACGGATGGTTAGCAGGAAAACTAAACAACCTGGGGAGGTCGTCATATTTTATTCATTTAACTAGAGCAAGATACGGTTTTCGAAACTTGAATGCTAAGCAAGTAAAAAAAAGGGTGATGCTTTGTTTAGATCGGAACATAGATCATTTTGAATATTTGCGAATATCATTCTTAACGCGTTATGTGTCTTTAGTATGTTGATTTTATTCACTTTTCTGTTTGTTAATATATGGTTATTTTGGTTAAAATATTTTCTCAGTTTTGCAATCTTTTCTTTTCTAACCTTTCCGTAAGAAGTTTGATGAATCTAAATGCAATTGGTATAATTCCAAAATTATTTACATATTTTTTTCCAAAGCTTCCTACTAATAATGTTCAATTTAGAAAATAATGATTAATAACTCTAAAATTATGAGACATATACATAGGGAAACCAATACCTGTACGATACAAAATATTTATCTACTTACTATGGCATGCTCATCTACTACTCATCTACAATTAAACATTACTTAAATAATTAATTAATTTCTAACACCATGTAAGAGATTTCTTGAATATATAGACATTACTCAGATTCTTATACCCTTCGCTGTCTCCAGCAGAAATATGACGTAGTTCACATCAAATACGTCTTAGATATGTGGTTTTTAAAAGTACATTGTACAAGTACAAAACTATTAATGATGTGAAACTCGGCTCAACGGTGAAATCGGATATTATGATATTTATGATAGGAAAAGCGTATGATAATAATTGTGGTTATGTTAAACCAGTCGAAAATACAAAAGCGATTATTATTATATATAATAAGCTATATTAAAAGGTAAGTGCTATACATGTAATTGACTAACAAAGATTCTTTATTTTGAGGTGTCTAAATGATTATGTTTACTAAGTTAAATCAAGATATTATTTTCCAAATTTTGAAATTAATAATATAAAAAGAATGTGATTACTTTGAAAGGTAATAAAAGACCTGTGGTTCGTAGAATGGGCAGCAAACTGGAAAATGGACTTCTATGACTCAAATCTTGGTGTGCAGCCAGGTATGATAAATGATATTTGGATGAGTCAGGTGAATTTTCTGTATATCGGATCCGGTGTTGGTTATTAGGTACTTCCTTCCGATAGGTTATCAAGTAAGTTAAAACTTTATTACATTTAATAGCTTGAGCACTCGGTGATCCTCACCAAATGATGCTCATGAAGATTTCTCGAATAAAACCGATTTTACTTAAAAACGTGAAAATATGTTTAAACGTTGCTGTAACGATATATGCACCTTTTGCATATGTTTATGACTTCAAATCTCTACTGTCCAAGTTTTTTCAAATTTTGAAAATTTGCTTAAAAAAATATTTTCGATGATTGCAGTGGTCACTTACCTTCTAGGTAACACATAATATCATATATAATATTATTCTTCGAAAATTTTGGAAATCCTGAAACGTAACGAAAACGGTCCAATAGGCAGTAAGAGGACAAAATATGAGATCCACACAAAACTTTATTTAACGAAAACATAAACTAATTGTGATGAAAATAATAAAAACAGTTTGCATTTTTATTTATACACAAATACACACCACACTTTGGACAATAATGTATTGGACTTGAACTGCAACCTGACTTCCTACAACGTCCCCGTTTCTCCTGCACAACAGGCCAGTGACCTATACTATCGTGGCGAATATTTTTCTGTGGAATGCACATTGCTGCGTGCCCTTTGCGTTTTTTGGAAGCATGTTCGTCATCAACCGAAGCACTACTACGTTGACCAACTTTCCTTGATTCAATGGTTTTTCCCTCTTTCAGCAAACTGTCTGCTATTCGACTCTTAAATTCAAAAAGCGTCAGTTCGTTTTTTCTCGGAACACCAAAATCCCGACAATCGCGCCCATACAGCACCCAACAGTTGACAATGGTCATGTCCATAAAATGGAACAGTAGCCGGTGATAATATTTTTTTGACCGAATTGTATTCCTGTAAATGCCAATCAGGGAGTTCATAAGATCAACACCCCCCGTGAACTTATTGTAATTGCTGATTGCAGAAGGGCACTGGATGTCTCTGTGTTCTTTTTTTATTTTGTCCCACCTACGGATATGTCCCAAAGGTTTCGCTGAAGAAAAGTTAGTGAGCAGTATTACAGATCGACTGTCAAACCATTTGATTATTCGGCAAACAGTATTGGTCGTTTTCATTTCTATTCCCTGAAAAGAGCCTCGCCCATTGGCTTTCATAACTTTATCCGTTGTTAGGGGACATCATGGTAAACGGTTGCTTCGTACATTTCCCAGACAATACACACCTTTTTTAGCTAATTCATCCACCAGTTGAATAGATGTAAACCAGTTCTCAATATATAAAAGATGATCTATAGACGGGACATTCCTGCAAAGTGTCAAAACAATGTTTCCACTTGATCCTGTTTTAGGGCAGCCGGGAGTGGCGGATATTTGTCATGTGTAATTATCGAAATCATAAACCATACCGCTGGAGCCGGCTAATATATACATTTTGTAGCCCCATTTATGGGGTTTCTTTGGTAGATACTGCTTGAGTGCTTAGCGACCTTTGAAAGGAACCATTTGCTCGTCGACAACTAACATCTGTTCCTTAGGAATCTCTTGGTATTTCCTTAGCAAATGATCTAAAACAGGTCTTATTTTATAGAGTTTATCTAGATTATCGTGATCAATTTGACTATTGTCATTACAGTGCAAGTTCTTCTTGATCGCCTCCCGTCTGTCCCTACTCATTACATTCGCAACTTCTCGGACAGAAAGTTGAGAATTCCAATAAAGACGTGTTTTCGGCATTTTCAAGAGTGACATGAAGAATATGGTTCCCAAAAATTGTTCCAACTCATTTTTGCTCATATCCAGGGGTTTATTACAATTTACTTGTACGCTATATAAATTTGATTGTTTGGTTATTAGGTCTAACAAGCTATCACCAAAGAACGAACGAAAATATTGTATTGGTTCTTTGATCGAAGTTGGTTTTGGAATTGTCCCTCTCCATACTGGAATATCTCTGGCCGTAATTTCATTATCGGTAATATCTTTGTATTGATATGAAAATTTTTGCCGCGACGTAGGTCCAACTTGTTGAGTCACATCTTCATTATCATCTCGATTTCTTACATTTCTCTTTCTATTAGTCCCATCCTCTTCTGGCACTTGTTCTTCTATTTCCGTTTCACCTTCATCAAAACTCTCCTCTTCCACTTCTTCGACAGTAGGATTGTACTCAGGATCATCCGAATCGCTAGCCAAGCTAATGTCGCTACCATCATTTATTTCTCTTGCAATAGCGCGCTTCTTACCATAAAATAAAGCCGGATCCATTTTTTAGTATTGCACGCCCAACTGACCCAACGCTGAACTAAACAAAATGGTCAAGTTTCACAATTTCACTGAAGAACGAAGTCGCCGAATTAGACACGTTTGATAGTAAACCAAGTCTAGAATAAAGCAACTGAAAAGGTGTTATCTATGGTGGTGTGCAAGAACACAGCAATCTGTTACCTTTACAAACTCATAAACAACTGGACTAAAATTCTACTAAATTCCACTAGAGAGCGCTCTATTCAGGGATGCAATAGGAAATGAAATGTACCGAATACGACGTAATAGGTGCCCGTACAATCGGAGTAAGATTTCTTCCATAAGCGGTATTAGAATGAAATGTGACGAAAACGTCACGCTCGTCCTTAAAGGGTTAACATAGAAAGATTTTAACGAACGGGTAACACCAAAAACCCTGTATACAGGCTGATTCATTTTCGGCCCTCACCATGGGGATCTCTCTTATTATTGGAGATAGAGTATAGGTTTAAATTTGGCAAAGTTGTTAAATTTTGTGTTTGTTATAAATCCGTGAAGAAAATAGACCTGTGACAAATGACCTTCGTAATTTAAAAAAAAACGCGAAAACCCCATTTTCTTCTTTTACCTGTAGCACCGACATTTGGCCTTGTAGAGAAAAAATAAAAACACATCCTTGTGGCCATTTCTAAAACTCTACCCAGTGGTGTACTCTAAATTTTTATACAACGTTTCGTTTCTTTCTGGCCATCATCAACTATCTAATTTCTTATAGGCGCCATATTGGATTTAGACATCTTCAGAAAGAGTTTTTTTTCTGATTTCAACCATGTACCACATGCTGACTAAAGTTTTTGACATTAGGTTTTATTTGAAAGAATAAATTATAAGATTAAATAAGGTAGCCTTTGGAATTTCAATCTGTCAAACATTTCATTTATTGTTCATTAATAATACAAAAATGTCATACACTAACGAAGAGAAACGAGATATGATAAGTATTTTTTATTCTTCGAAACGAAATTCAACAGTAGCGAGTACTTCTTCTTCTTCTTCTTTCGATAGGCGTATCGCCTGTTTAGTTCCGGTTTCTTTGTGGCGGCAGTTCTTGTGAATTTGATTGCCAGCTGTCTCGCCAGCGTTTTGGTGGTCGTCCTATGGGTCTTCTTCCGTGAGGTATGTTGTTTCGTACTATTCTGGCCATTCTGTCGGGATTCATTCGACTGACATGGTGGTTCCATTCTCTTCTTCTTTTCCGTATCCATCTGACTACGTCATCCGTTTGACACTTCTCCCTTATATATGTACTTCTTTGCCTATCATGTAATGTGTATCCTGTTATCGTTCTTATAGTCTTCATTTCGGTTGTTCTTAGTATCCTCTTTGTTATCGTAGTTTCCGCTCTCGTCTCCGCACCATATGTCATCACCGGTCGTACGCATGTTTTGTATATCCTTGATTTGCATTCCGTATTTAGGTGTTTGTTTCTCCAGATTTGATACCTAAGATGTCCCGATATTGCTGCTGCTTTGTTTACTTGTTTCCTCACCTCATCACCCAAAAACCCTGCGCCTGTAAGCGCCTAGTAGCGAGTACATGATAACAAAAACATTCATAAAAATACATAGAAAAGTAAACAATAAACAATTACAGTAAATGTTCAATTATCTGGCCATCTTCGGTAATGCACAATTGGGCACGCCTTCGGGCATTTTGTACTGCCCTTTGTATAGTTCTTCTAGGAACTGCATCGAAGGCATTCTGAAGTCTGTCTCGTAATTCTTCAATGTTCTGTGGCGCATCTACTTTATAAATATTATTTTTAACATATCCCCATAAAAAAAAATCTAGCGCACTTAAATCAGGTGATCTCGAAGGCCATTCAACAACTCCCCTATTTCCAATCCAACGGTTTGCAAACTCTTGATTTAAGAAATTCCTAACAACAGCTGCATTGTCTGCTGGTGCGCCATCTTGTTGCCACCATAAATATTGTAATTGATTTAATGGGATATTGTAGTCAAGATAGTCAGATACGTATGTACGTAAATTGTTTAAATATCTTTCTCCATTTAAATGTTCTTCATACATAACTGGTCCTAAGAGACGATTTGCCAAAATACCCATCCAAACGTTTATTCCAAAACGATGTTGTGGTCTTCTAGCCCTGTTTTGTCGGGGATTTTGTACTTCCCAATAGTGCTCCGTATTTCTGTTGAACATTCCAGAATTTGTAAATTTTGTTTCATCTGACCAGATGATTTAGCTTAAAAAATTTTCGTCATTTTCTATCCTTGCCATTAACCAATTACAATATTCTAGCCTTCTCAAATTATCTCCAGGCAGTAAAGAGTGACTAACATGGATCCTGTATGGTTTAAACCTACTTTTATGTAAAGTTCTCCAAACTCTGACCTGGCACAAATTTAATTCTGACGCTACTTCGCGTGTAGATATTGATGGATTATTATTTATCTATAAAAATACAAGATTAACATGAAATTTGAAAACACGCTTTTAATTTACCATTTGTAAAATATCTTGTCGATTTTCATTTAAATTCCTGTTGCCTTGACCATTACGCGGCTTAGTAAACAATCCATTCTCGACCAAATTTCTGTCGAGATCTAGAAAAATGGTACGATGAGGCTGTTGTCGTTATGGATATAATTGTAGATATCTTGTACTCGCTACTGTTGAATTTTGGTTCGAAGAATAAAAAATACTTATTATATCTCGTTTCTCTTCGTTAGTGTAGGACATTTTTGTATTATTAATGAACAATAAATGAAATGTTTGACAGATTGAAATTCCATGGCTACCTTATTTAATCTTATAATTTATTCTTTCAAATAAAACCTAATGTCAAAAACTTTAATCAGCATGTGGTACATGGTTGAAATCAGAAAAAAAACTATTTCTGAAGATGTCTAAATCCAATATGGCGCCTATAAGAAATTAGATAGATGATGATGGCCAGAAAGAAACGAAACGTCGTATAAAAATTTAGAGAACACCACTGGATAGAGGTTTAGAAATGGCTACAAGGTTGTGTTTTTATTTTTTCTCTACAAGGCCAAATGTCGGTGCTACAGGTAAAAGAAGAAAATGGGGTTTTCGCGTTTTTTTTTTTAATAACGAAGGTCATTTGTCACAGGTCTATTTTCTTTACGGATTTATAACAAACACAAAATTTAACAACTTTGCCAAATTTAAACCTATACTCTATCTCCAATAATAAGCGAGATCCCCATGGTGAGGGCCGAAAATGAATCGGGCTGTATACCTGCATATTTACCATTCGTATTGTTAATTTCTTTCGAGAATGTAAAAACTGCAGTAACTTTATCTGTTATAATAGAGTAAAGAACAAAATAATAGTTTTTTATCTTACCTGGCCTACATACACGCATTAGTAGACAGCAAATAGTATTTTGAACAATATCCGGTTAATGGTTAGTTAACTACAAATAAGAACAACAAAACAGATAAATAGATGCGCTAGAGTTCATTTAATTAGGAAAAAAGTAATACAATGGAGTAATGCAGAAACATAATTAAAAAGGGTGAGCAATTTAAATATTTCTTTTACTTATTCCCTGTCATAAAGTTTAATTTGTCTTTCCAAGGTTTTGTATATAATGCGTATTACAAACAAATTCGTCTTTTAAATTTTTTTATTTCATGTGATTACAAAACAATATCTCGTAGTTGGAAAATCCGTGTAGCAATTTTAGGACACAAATCAGGCGTACTTGCTAGTAGTATTCTTTACAAATTGCCACATATCGGAGGCTAGGAAAGTACTTCCATAGAACCCAGCAAATTGTCCGGCACATATGACGGGCGATGTGGCTAAAACCACCGACTCAAATAAAGTTCCAAAAATGTTGCCAGCATAAGGTGAATCCATTTCCGAACAAAATCGCAATGTATCTACAGATCCCGCTGGACACCATTCTACTTGTCGATTCGCTCTAGTAATTTTATCTTGGTGTTGACAATCGAATAAGAAGGATCCAGTTCTGGCTTCTACTATGGCAGCTATATCATTAAATGCCTTACCAGTAAGTATTTTATTACCGCAAAAGAGGGAACAATTTTTACCAAGCCTGTTATTCGCTATTTCAATGACGTGAGAATTTGTAAATGGCGTCGAAATATTTAGTATCACCACATCCTCTCGTACATCGATAATATCTCGTTTGAAATTAATTTCTTTTCGTTCGCCGTGTTCACAATCCATATTTTCGTCTCCAGCAAGCAAATACGTAGTATTTGCATTCTCAAGTAACAGACCACATACGGCATTCACCAATGCTAGACGAGGGTCAACGTAAACAGCCAAGCAAGGTATCCAGGTTGTTTTTTCCTCTTTAGGATATATAAACTCCCCACAAACACGGATTATAGACAATGTGTCTGTCTGTGTTTTTGTATATGTAAATATCATAGGAAAAAGAATTACTAAGACTTTATAAGAGACCATGTTATTTCTTCTGAATTTCTGTACTTGAAAAAGCAACGTTTGTTGGAACGTAACTCTTATAATTTGATAAACAATTACCAATTTAGTAAACAATGGATTGTTTTTATTTCCTTGGCTTATAAAATTTATGTACACTTTACAAGATAAGAACTTGTGACGTCTGCACTGTTTATCTATTGATTTGTGATATTTTATTTACAGACTTGTTTAAAAACTCTTTTAACGATAATTTTAGTCCGGGCATAATAAAATTCATAGTTTTGAAAATCTTACTTACTAATTTAATTTTTTAACGAAAACTGTGTATGTTTATATATTCGGATTCGCTGCTAACCATTGGGTTCTCGTAAACCGTAAGAGATACGAAGAAGGTTAAATTGTGGCAAAGTTGTAAAAATTAATGGGAATTACTATACCGCAAAGAAATTTGCGGTATCATTTTTCGTTTTGGAGATCTTTGGTAAAAACCAAATTTTCACATTTCTTTCTTTCTTCAATAACTTGGTTGTTACGCAACGAATTGAAAAACCAAAAGCACTTCTCCATAGTAACTTTTTCTGCTGCATCCAGCGGTGCTCACTATTTTTCGGTACTACAACGTTTCCTCACTTTACAATCGTCATCAACTGAAGAAATTTAAGTAATATGCAGCGTATTAGGATATAATACAAAAGTATTTTTAATAATATATAATATTATTAAAAATGGGGTGCGAAGAACACAATACAAGTTCATATCTATTTTTAAATGTATCTTCTCCAAAGACGTAGATACGTATTTCACATTTCTACATGATTATCAATACGCCCCTGTTGGAGAAGAGACACATTCAACAAACATAACTACCTTGCTATCTCGCAGATATTATTAAGACAGAGCGTGAAGGAATATTCAACGCTGTCTATATAATAATCGCAGAACTAGCCGTGGTGTTCCATATATATATATATATATATATATATATATATATATATATATAGTAAACCTAATCAGTAGGCGATTAAAGGCCTGTATATTACTTCAAAATATATGTATTTAAAAAACTCTACATGTTTCGGCTGTATACGCCTTTTTCAAGAGAATACAAAATATTTTGTATTCTCTTGAAAAAGGCGTATACAGCCGAAACATGTAGAGTTTTTTAAATACATATATTTTGAAGTAATATACAGGCCTTTAATCGCCTACTGATTAGGTTTACTATATATATATATATATATATATATATATATATATATATATATATATATATGGAACACCACGGCTAGTTCTGCGATTATTATATAGACAGCGTTGAATATTCCTTCACGCTCTGTCTTAATAATATCTGCGAGATAGCAAGGTAGTTATGTTTGTTGAATGTGTCTCTTCTCCAACAGGGGCGTATTGATAATCATGTAGAAATGTGAAATACGTATCTACGTCTTTGGAGAAGATACATTTAAAAATAGATATGAACTTGTATTGTGTTCTTCGCACCCCATTTTTAATAATATTATATATTATTAAAAATACTTTTGTATTATATCCTAATACGCTGCATATTACTTAAATTTCTTCAGTTGATGACGATTGTAAAGTGAGGAAACGTTGTAGTACCGAAAAATAGTTAGCACCGCTGGATGCAGCAGAAAAAGTTACTATGGAGAAGTGCTTTTGATTTTTCAATTCGTTGCGTAACAACCAAGTTATTGAAGAAAGAAAGAAATGTGAAAATTTGGTTTTTACCAAAGATCTCCAAAACGAAAAATGATACCGCAAATTTCTTTGCGGTATAGTAATTCCCATTAATTTTTACAACTTTGCCACAATTTAACCTTCTTCGTATCTCTTACGGTTTACGAGAACCCAATGGTTAGCAGCGAATCCGAATATATAAACATACACAGTTTTCGTTAAAAAATTAAATTAGTAAGTAAGATTTTCAAAACTATGAATTTTATTATGCCCGGACTAAAATTATCGTTAAAAGAGTTTTTAAACAAGTCTGTAAATAAAATATCACAAATCAATAGAAAAACAGTGCAGACGTCACAAGTTCTTATCTTGTAAAGTGTACATAAATTTTATAAGCCAAGGAAATAAAAACAATCCATTGTTTACTAAATTGGTAATTGTTTATCAAATTATAAGAGTTACGTTCCAACAAACGTTGCTTTTTCAAGTACAGAAATTCAGAAGAAATATCATGGTCTCTTATAAAGTCTTAGTAATTCTTTTTCCTATGATATTTACATATACAAAAACACAGACAGACACATTGTCTATAATCCGTGTTTGTGGGGAATTTATATATCCTAAAGAGGAAAAAACAACCTGGATACCTTGCTTGGCTGTTTACGTTGACCCTCGTCTAGCATTGGTGAATGCCGTATGTGGTCTGTTACTTGAGAATGCAAATACTACGTATTTGCTTGCTGGAGACGAAAATATGGATTGTGAACACGGCGAACGAAAAGAAATTAATTTCAAACGAGATATTATCGATGTACGAGAGGATGTGGTGATACTAAATATTTCGACGCCATTTACAAATTCTCACGTCATTGAAATAGCGAATAACAGGCTTGGTAAAAATTGTTCCCTCTTTTGCGGTAATAAAATACTTACTGGTAAGGCATTTAATTATATAGCTGCCATAGTAGAAGCCAGAACTGGATCCTTCTTATTCGATTGTCAACATCAAGATAAAATTACTAGAGCGAATCGACAAGTAGAATGGTGTCCAGCGGGATCTGTAGATACATTGCGATTTTGTTCGGAAATGGATTCACCTTATGCTGGCAACATTTTTGGAACTTTATTTGAGTCGGTGGTTTTAGCCACATCGCCCGTCATATGTGCCGGACAATTTGCTGGGTTCTATGGAAGTACTTTCCTAGCCTCCGATATGTGGCAATTTGTAAAGAATACTACTAGCAAGTACGCCTGATTTGTGTCCTAAAATTGCTACACGGATTTTCCAACTACGAGATATTGTTTTGTAATCACATGAAATAAAAAATTTTGAAAGACGAATTTGTTTGTAATACGCATTATATACAAAACCTTGGAAAGACAAATTAAACTTTATGACAGGGAATAAGTAAAAGAAATATTTAAATTGCTCACCGTTTTTAATTATGTTTCTGCATTACTCCATTGTATTACTTTTTTCCTAATTAAATGAACTCTAGCGCATCTATTTATCTGTTTTGTTGTTCTTATTTGTAGTTAACTAACCATTAACCGGACATTGTTCAAAATACTATTTGCTGTCTACTAATGCGTGTATGTAGGCCAGGTAAGATAAAAAACTATTATTTTGTTCTTTACTCTATTATAACAGATAAAGTTACTGCAGTTTTTACATTCTCGAAAGAAATTAACAATACGAATGGTAAATATGCAGGTATACAGTAGGCGATTAAAGAAATAATCCAACAGAAAAAACTCAAAAAGAAAATAATAACTTAATAAATAAATGGCATAGACTTAACCTAATAGATTTCAACCCTAAAAACAAACTTCGCATTTTTAATTCCCACCCTCCTTCAATATATGGTCTACCTAAAATTCACAAAAATAATATCCCTTTAAGACCAATAGTATCTAACATACAAGCCCCTACTTATAATATAGCAAAATTCCTAGGTGATAGCATATCTAAGATGTTAGGAAAAACTGAATATCATACTAAAGACTCATGGCAATTTCAAAATTTCATCAAAGATCAAAAAGTCCCAACTAATCACAAAATTATATCACTTGATGTAGAATCTTTATATACTAACATTCCTACAGATCTAGCTATAAACATAATAGAATCCAAATGGGATGAAATTAGTCCACACACATCACTAAATAAAAACGAGTTTATTAGAGGTATACACTTCTGTCTCGATAACACATATTTTCAATACAAAAATTCTTTTTATAGTCAAACATTTGGTATTGCCATGGGCTCTCCTTTAGCTGCTCCTATTGCAAATCTAGTAATGGAACATTTAGAACAAAACGTTATCAATTCATTAAACTTCCACCCCATTTTTTTCAAAAGATATGTTGATGATATCATAACATGTATTCCGACCAACAAAATAAACTATCTCTTAAATAAATTCAACAGTTTTCACAACAAATTAAAATTCACTATTGAAGAAGAATTTAATAACAGTATTAATTTTCTTGGTATTTCTTTGAGCTATGATAGACAGGGTACTATTTATACAAATTGGTATAATAAACCTACAGCTTCTTTTCGATATATGAATTACCACTCAAATGCTCCTACAGTATTCAATAAAATGATTATAAATAATCTGACTGATAGGGCAGTAAAACTATCACATACTCAATACAGAAAAGATAATATCAAAAAAATTAAAACAATCCTAACTGATAATAATTATCCACCACAACTTATAGACCAAACTATTAAAAAAAGAGTACACCAAATATACAACACTGCAGACACCAATAAAAATTTGAACAATGACACAACATATATCACAATTCCATATGTTCCACAACTATCGGAAAAAATTAAATACACTTTAAAAAAATATGATATAGCTACAACATATAAACTTAGTAATACTAATAAACATTTATTTTCAAAACTTAAACCTAAAATAGAAAAAAATCGAGAAACACATGTCGTATATAAAATACCATGTCGCGATTGCGATAGTTACTACATAGGCCAAACGAAACAATATTTATACAAAAGAATACAAGCCCACAAATACTCTAGAACAGACAAAACTGCATTGTCTACACACAAACTACAACGCAATCACCATTTCGATTTTGAAAACACACAGATAATTGATAAAGAACAACACACAGTGAAAAGACAAATTAAAGAAATGATCAGTATTAAACAGGAAAAAAATTCAATTAACAACAGAAATGATATAAAAAATCTAAGCAGTATATACTATAATTTAATTTTGTAACGATCTACAATTTACCATCATATTATATTTTTATTTTTTTTTTGTTATATACCTTATGTTATTTAAATATCATTTAAATATCATATACTTTTGCTTATCATGATGACTGTTCCGTGTTTTGATTCCTGTCTAGTTGTCCGAGCAGGTTTTCGTGGTTTTCCTTCTCGTTTTGAGCGAATGCCGACAACTTTGTATCTTAAGTCGCTCCACGGGCGCATACGTAATAATAACTCATGTCTTGCTTTTCCCTGCCTATCCCTGTTTTCTGTTTTTTGCTGATGTGGTCCTCTACTGGGTTGCAGCCTAGCATATGCGCTACAAAACTCTAGGGGGGGTCTGCCCGTTGGGCAGTCAGGTGCCATTCCGCCTTTCCAGCAAGAGTGAGGAACCATGCTACGCGGCGCTATCTCGTCGCCGCGCTATGCACACACCACTAGGACCGGTCCTGGGCGACAACCTGGCTAGGCTGCCGTTAACAGCACACACACGTTCGACGTGTGTGCTATGCCCCCGCTTCGGCGGAAAACGTTAAGATGGCATAAGTGTGACCATCGTCGACTGAGGTAGCCAATAAGAGTGTTCCCTTAGTTGCGATGAGCAACCCCGTACAGGGTGCGCTTCGCCTGTCTGCGCCTTGCCTCGTTGGGGCGGGGGTCAGACCGTCGAAGTACTGCACGGAATTGTAAAGAAGTTGTCGGGAAAGGGTTGGCGGCCCTACGTAACGGCTGGTTATCCGACCTCTCTAAATTCATGCGACCGATCACTAAACACACGCACGAACGCACCGACATACAAAACCCTACACTTACGCTCTCACACAAAACCACACACCCATAGAGAGACGCAAGCTGCCAGCAGCAACCAACACACAAGTTCATACCCAGAAGGAGACACAAATTGCTAGCAGCGAACAACACATATTTTCACACCTTGTTATCTATTTTTTGGAATACTAAGGCATGATTTATTATTATTACTAGAATGTATCTTTGAATAATTTAAACCATAGCAACTTAATTACTTGACATTTATATCCTGTCATTCATATTTTGTATTCTCTTGATAAAGGCGTATACAGTCGAAACATGTAGAGTTTTTTAAATACATATATTTTGAAGTAATATACAGACCTTTAATCGCCTACTGATTAGGTTTACTATATATATATATATATATATATATATATATATATATATATATATATGTTGTTATATACGTATTCGGTTTACGCCGACAAGTAGTGAAGACACGATAATACAGTTTTTTATAGATACGGTGGTTACCGACTATAAGGAACACCACGGCTAGTTCTGCGATTATTATATAGACAGCGTTGAATATTCCTTCACGCTCTGTCTTAATGATATCTGCGTTAGCAAGGTAGTTATGTTTGTTGAATGTGTCTCTTCTCCAACAGGGGCGTATTGATAATCATGTAGAAATGTGAAATACGTATCTACGTCTTTGGAGAAGATACATTCAAAAATACATATGAACTTGTATTGTGTTCTTCACACTCCATTTTTAATAATATTATATATTATTAAAAATACTTTTGTATTATACAAAATTGGTTGGTTTTACTTACTCAAGTATGTTTCAAATTATGTTGTTATATACGTATTCGGTTTACGCCGACAAGTAGCGAAGACACGATAATACAGTGTTTTATAGATACGGTGGTTACCGACTAGAAGGAACACCACGGCTAGTTCTGCGATTATTATATAGACAGCGTTGAATATTCCTTCACGCTCTGTCTTAATAATATCTGCGAGATAGCAAGGTAGTTATGTTTGTTAAATGTGTCTCTTCTCCAACAGGGGCGTATTGATAATCATGTAGAAATGTGAAATACGTATCTACGTCTTTGGAGAAGATACATCCAAAAATACATATGAACTTGTATTGTGTTCTTCACACCCCATTTTTAATAATATTATATATTATTAAAAATACTTTTGTATTATACAAAATTGGTTGGTTTTACTTACTCAAGTATGTTTCAAATTATGTTGTTATATACGTATTCGGTTTACGCCGACAAGTAGCGAAGACACGATAATACAGTTTTTTATAGATACGGTGGTTACCGACTAGAAGGAACACCACGGCTAGTTCTGCGATTATTATATAGACAGCGTTGAATATTCCTTCACGCTCTGTCTTAATAATATCTGCGAGATAGCAAGGTAGTTATGTTTGTTGAATGTGTCTCTTCTCCAACAGGGGCGTATTGATAATCATGTAGAAATGTGAAATACGTATCTACGTCTTTGGAGAAGATACATTCAAAAATAGATATGAACTTGTATTGTGTTCTTCACACCCCATTTTTAATAATATTTTATATTATTAAAAATACTTTTGTATTATACAAAATTGGTAGGTTTTACTTACTCAAGTATGTTTCAAATTATGTTGTTGTATTAGGATATGTTTCCTTTAATAGTCTGCTTGTTTTTAACATATATGCAGCACTGTCACTGACAAATAAAAGTATTTTTTCTTTGTACCTGTCGTCCGAATTAAACATTGCGTGCATATTCTCGTAAATTGTTTTAACTACTGTTTCCGCACAAACTGTATTTATAACTTTTCTTGCTATTACATATGCGTTATATGGAATAGTTGGCCAGTTGTAACGTTTACCACACAGCGTCCTAATCTATCGACAGTTTCGTCGGCCCATATCCGTAGGTACTGATTTGAAAGATGGCTTCTAATGCATTCTATTGGTTTCGTGTGGCAATTAGAAACGTAATATTTGCGTAAGGTGGATTCATCAGGAACATATCGACCAGTATATTTTTGGTGAAATGTTTTGAAGGTGGGATTGTTAAGTTTATTTAATGGAATATTTGCTGCATTTAACCCTTAAGTACTAACACATGGAATTAGTTGCGACAACACTAATAGCCCGTCTTAGAGACGGTAATTAAAAAAAAATCTATATTTTTGTTTAATAATTTGTATTTGACATCAAATGATTCATTAGCACTATAACTATACTAGAAAACCATTTTATCCCTGATTGCTGCTGAAATAAAAAAGAAAAATCACAATTAAAGTTCGTTTCATGTTTTGATTGTCTATCCGTCTGTTTGCATTTTCAAAAACAAAACACCAATAAAATAATACAAAAACATTTATTTTTATACTGAAAGCACATAAAGACATCTAACTAAACAAAAAATTTTTTAAAAATAAACAAATAAAACAATTCTGGCATGACGTTCACCGTTCGTCTTTTTTTCTTGTAATGACATAAAGAGCAATCTTTCCTTCTTTCTAACTTCTCAAGTCTACTATCTATCGGTTATTAGACTTCCTCAACACCTAGGATTTCAGATATACTCAATTTTAGTTTTTTTGGTACAAATGAGGTTTCCAGCCTTCTTTTGAGATGTGGTTTCACAAGTTGAAATGCTAACTCTTCTATGAATTTTGGTCGTTCTAGATGATTAACATTTCTGTATATTCGTAAAGTATGTGTGAATTCACTGTACTAATATCAAAAAGTCTAAAGAAAATAGCCATAGGCCTGCGACGAGTTCGACGACTACAACTAAATTTGCTACACTTTGTAATGTGTCAACTCCAGCTTTAGTGGACTTGTAATCAATAATAATATCACGCTTTTTGGTTAGCGGATCGACAGATGCATGGTGATGAGAAGACGATACTAAAAGAACAGCCTTATTAATTTTTGTTGTATAGTAAAGAAGGGTAATATCTTTTGTATAGCCGTATAAAGCAGTTCCTATTGGACGATTTCTTGCTGGTTGAAAAATTGCAGGAATTTCCTTTTTGTTTTTCTTTACTGTACCAATACAAGTTAATCCTCTTTCTTTTAGGGCTTCTACAAGCGCAATAGACGTGAACCAATTATCAAAAGTCACTGATCTATTTGAATTATTAAGTGATTTTGTGAGCCGTAGTACTGCCTGTGTTGGTTTATTGAATTTCTTTTCCTCGTCTGATGGTCCATTTCCATTAGAATTTTTACCTGTATAGATATAAGCGTTTAGCAGATAATTAGTTCTGGCATTGGTGCAGCACATTACCTTTATCCCATACATGCCCTACATTTTAAAACGAGAACGTCCCCTGAAGCCAACAAGCATTTCATAAATGCATGCCGATTTGCCTATAACATAGCATGATTGGCAGTTTTTAATAAAAACTTTAAATATTTCAGAAACTGGAGCGACTGGGTCCACTGTTTTTCTTACATGCCTAGCTTCTGGGTCGTCAAATCGCAGACAAGTTAGAAGAAAAGCACGTCTTTCTTTTGACATTATGCACCTTATGATTTCCCTCCCAGCTCCGTTGGTGGCAAATAAAGTATTCAAGTTTTCCTTATTAGATTTTAATAATGTCGTAAATGCTAAAAATCCCATGAAAGCGTCAAATTCAATTATATCTAAATCCTTAAGCGTTGGTGAATTCTGTTTCTTGTATTTCGCTCTCTCTCTCTAACTATTCGTACATTTGTCCATCTTATAATACTGTGGCAAATATCATCACTAAACAAGAGCTTCTATGCTGAAATCAAGTCAGGAGAATCTCCAATATTTTTCGCAGCGTTTCGTAAACCAGGCAACTGCAAAACTATATAGTTTCATTTGGTTTCATTGTAAAAAAAGGTTATGGCATTGAAATGATACTACAACAAAAAAGAAAACAAATAATTTATTTAATATCGAAATCATAATCAAAATTTACATATAGCTACAGAAGTTGTTGAAAATGTTGTCCATTTGCATTTAAACACAAACCAACTCTCCGCAATCCATCAAAAACTTAAATAATATGCTGAAGGGCTTCAATATTATCAGCTGTACGTTTAGATGGACGTCCACTTCCAGTTTTTCGACCGACGCTACCAGTCTCTCTGAATAACTTTACACAATTTGTCAAAACATTGTAAAAATCATTGTAGTCAAACACTAATTCAGGATGTTCTTCACTAAAATCAGCCATGCATTCCGTAATTGAACACTGCCACTCGCCATTTACTTTCACACCTGTACGGAAGTAACATTCGGTAATTTTTGCTTTTTGTTCTATGTTGAATACCATTTTTTAAATAAATTTAATTTTCTTAATAAGAGTTTTGAAAAATTTGACACAAACTTATAGTTTCAAAGTCAAATAATAAATGTCATTATGTGGAAGTGGCTAAAGTTCAAACCCAATTTCACAGTCTACTCTAATTATGAATTTTTTCGATGGCTCGTTATAAATATATATCAATTGATAGATTCTTGGACTTTTTCGGCTTTTATATGAAATATTTACAAATATCAAATTAGTATGTAATTGCAAAGTAAGTGAGGATGTAAACATTGCTGTCTACAAATTACAAAGCAAATCACATGAAATTTTTAATTAGAAAATATTGTCTACGTTGGGACTTGAACCCAAGTATACGGTTTACCGGACCGTTGCTTTACCACTTAAGCCAGAATAGACCTTGGTTCAAGCTTTTTTGAAATGCATATATAACGTAATAGTGTTAATGATTCAGATCTCAGTTATTGAATGTACATGTCAAGTTTAAAAGCAGAAGTCGGTTTTTAAAGCAGATGTCAGTTTTGATAGCAGATGTCAGTTATTGAAAGCAAACATCAGAGATTGAAAGCAGATGTCTGTTTTAAAAGCAGATGTCTGTTATGAAAGCAAATGTCAGTTTTGAGAGTAGATGCTTGTTTTGAAAGCAGATGTCAGTTATTGAAAGCAGATGTCAGTATTTTGAAAGCAGATGTCAGTTTTGAAGGTTTGAAATTGCTAAGTATTACTCCATTGCTATATGAGTATTTAGATAATTTCTTAGCCGTTCATTACATATATCAATTGATAAATTCTTGGAGTTTTCCGGATTTTATATGAAATATTTACAAATATCAAATTAGTATGTAATTGCAAAGTAAGTGAGGATGTAAACATTGCTGTCTACAAATTACAAGGCAAATAATACGAAAATTTTCATAACTTTTACTTCGTATTTCTCTTAAAGTAAAAAATTTGGTTTACTATACTAAACTCACATTAGTAGAAGGGAACTACATTCACTTTTTACCAAAATATTTACATATTTCCTTTACAAAATATTCAACACATGACTTTACTTTGACTTTTGCAACTTGCAAACACAGAAAACCTTCTAATTAAAATCTTCGTCTCTTATTTATTGTTACTCAATTAAAATCCGTATATAGAGAAAGAGTTCTTCGTACCAATGCATGTTTCACATGGAAAAAGTCTTCTTTTTATTCGATACAAACATCATCAATAACTCAAGACAGAACACTCGCCAAGTCAGCTGAAAATTTCGCTGCACCACTGATTGCCCCTGTCACGTAGTTGTTCACAAGCATTGCGCTTTTGCTAGCGCTATTGTGATTTATAACAGTATGCACCTCGATCGAATCCTCTTGCTCGATTTACTTCTTCTTGCATGTGAAAAATAAGAACTCATCACCGCGACGAGATGTGAATCATTTGTCACCGGATGTCGCTGGAACCGATTCGGTTACCACGTAGCGGTAAAGATCGGATGAGTTGAAGTGGAACACAGCATAGTACACGAGAAAAAGAAGGTATTTGAAATATTTTACGAGATGTGTGTGTGTTATGCATGTGCGTGTATATGACAGTGTAATCCCTTGCTCCATAATTCTCTGTAAAGTCCGTAATATATTCCCGATCGCTGGGTGGCGCATTTTATGGCTGTTGCTACTCACCGTGTAGATTTGAAAAAAACCGGATTCTCGAAGGGTTTTGTAGAACGTAGTTGGAACTTGTTTGGTTATGAAAATGTGCATTCCTTGAAATTGAAATATATAAAATGTCATTAACTTCTTACTAATCCTTGCTTTTTTGTTTAGTGAGTTATTTTGTACATATTATTAGTAATAATATATTTTACGTCTAAATATGCTTTCTACATTTTACGACGTTAATTATATATAATAGAAATAATAGAAAAAAATTCACACTTAAGCAGGATTCGAACCCACGTGCATGGCTTGCCGGGCCATTGCTTAAATCACTAAGCTATTAAGGACTGTAAATTCGAATCATTGCGGGAAGGCCTTAAATCACATTAAGGAAACAGGTGAATTTTTTCTATTAAAAATTCGAATAATTAGCGTCCTAAAATGTAGAAAGCATATTTACATTGTAACGAAGTTTGCTCTCGAACTTAATATTATTAGCGAATGTTTGCACTTTTTTAATTCAATCAGAAATAAAAGCGCAAAATTGTTTTAAGTTTGGAGAGCAGTGTATATTTGTGTAAATATATTTATTGAAAGCCGCTTTTCCTTATTAATGATTTTAGACATCATCGTGATTATTATATATAGGTATATGGTCCGACGACATTTCAAGACACGTTTCTGCCTTGCATTTTTTTATATCTATGCCTTTTATTAAAGCAAAATCAAGCAGATCTGGTGTCTTATTTACATCACTAGGCCAATAAGTTGGTTCGCTGGTCGAGATACAGTTTAGGTTATTTTTCTTAACTGCCTTTTAGAGTTCTCTTCCCTTAGTTGTGGCCTTGACCCCCAAAAATAATGCTTGGCCTTGTAGTCTCCTTCGACTAAAAATTGAATTTAGGATTCCAGAAAAAGGTGTTATCTTTATTAATTAATTATTTTAAAAAAAGGGAGAAAGATAACTGCCCAATATTGTCAATACTGGCCCTTCTCATTCGTCCGTTGATGCTACAACAAATTTGGTCGAATTACTTTACAAATTGCTTCTAAATTTAGAAAAAAAGTCTCGGTGTAAATAAATTTCGGACAAATGAAGCGGTGATATCCGAAGCATGTACATATTTTGCCGAAGGATTATTTTTTGGATGGTTTGAAAAAATTGGAAATTCGCTGGGCTAAGTATGTAGGCTTGTTAGGAGATTATGTCGAAAAATAAAATATAGTTTTTAATAAATATTTTTTATCATAAAATAACTATAAATAAAAGGAACTCTAATATTTTATATTATTAAAAATACTTTTGTATTAATAATATAATATATTTGAAGGGGCGAGTGGATGAATGTGCTATGTTACAATTTCTGAAAAATTTAGATTTTTTGGTGGAAGAATATGTTATGTGCTACTGCATTATGCCACGGATTTTCGTGGTTAAAATACACTGTTTCTTAGAGTTATGGAATGGATGAATGTGCTATGTTACATCATTTTATGGACAGCAAATGGATGAACATGCTATGTGCAATTAAATGTACATATCACGTTCATCCACTCTCTCTCTCTCTCTGTAAACAGTTTCAACTATAGGGTGGAATAACGTGCTAAGTTTAATCTAACCATGCGCAGATATGACAAAATAACATAACCTGTAAGTTTCGCGTGTCAGAACCACAATAATAGGTGCTCAATGTTTTTGATTGATAAGCATAATTATTGATTAAAACGACAAAAATGGTATCAAGAGGTCAACAGATTTTACAAATACTGAAAAACACAAAAGATAAACAGCCAGATTTAGAAATAATCGGTGCGCAAGACTTTAAAGAGTGTAATGATGTGAATGTAAAAAAAATGGTGGTACAATCTGAAACGACGCCAAGCAATAATAATAATAATACTTTGGAAACACCAAGTATGTAATAAAATAGTAGTATATTATACACCGAGGTTGTGAAGACAATAATTTTCTAGGCCGAGCTCATTTATACAAGGTGCGAGGGCTTGAAGACTTTTCACAACTGCGGTTTACATGCAATTTTTTTCACTACTAGCACATTATATATAATAAACGCTAAGTTGCCATGGCAACCAGGCATGAAAACTTTGTCCGCACGATACGTACACAGTGTAGCTAATTAATGATGAAATATGTCGAAAACAAAAATATAATAACACTTTGTGTGCCCTTAAATAAAAAAAATAAATAAATATAATTTCATTGTATAAAATTTTTTTTACGCACAATGGTACTATTTCACTTTTAACGAGTGCCCAACACTAACATAAATTGTCAAGTTTAGGGAAATGGCAGAAGTCAAAAAATTAGACTTAGACAACTGTCATAATTACAAGGTAATACAAAATCGTATTATACTCGACTATCTACACATTTTTAATTAATTATTTATAAAAGCAATGGTGAATTAAATGGGTATGTTAGCAATGGCAAACTGACGGAATATGAAACGCTTTCTGTAGATCATATCAAAACAGACTTACCTTCATCTGAAGTAAATGATACGGAAAACAACAATGTTAAAATAGGAGATGGAGTTAATTATGATGATAAACAAATTAAATTCTGTAATGAACTGCTGTGTAAGTATATTTGTATTCTTATGATAACAGTAATTATATTCCGACGGCAACTATAAAGCTTATTTCATAATGTACACTGAAATATATATTTATTATGTATATTGTAATGTATTATCGTGATATAAATATCTGATAATAAAACTATTCACAAATATGTAGCACAAAATAATTAGTTTTAAAGCATTTTTTATCCAACACCTCACTTCTTATACAAATAGATTGGTCATAAACTTATTTAAAGATCTATTTTAAAAAACTTCAATATTTTTTCTATAATTTTTCTCTAAATTTAAAATGCCTTTTTTAATTTTGCGAGATTGTATGAAGGAATTTGTTTAACAGTTTGTAACCGTTGTCACAAAGTCTATCAGAATTATTGCACCAAATGCAGAGTGGTCGTACATATTTTGAACATAAACCCTTCATAATACATATGCCAGAGCAAGAGAATTACCGAAATATACGTTGGAAACTAGAGAGTCATATGGAGATTTGGGAATTTCCTCTTTGAAAGTTATACCCTGAAGATGTAAGATTTGGCCCTTTTAATGGACTGAATTCAACAGAACTGCCTTTGAGAATAAAAGGAGGACGGTGGGTGGTTAGTGATGATAAATCAGAGCATCTGAATTGGATGCAATACATCAATCCTGCCAGAAATATTTACGAACAAAATTTACTACCGTTTCAATATAATGGCAAACTATATTATTGTAGCACTCGCAGAATTGAGGAAGGTGAAGAGCTATTGGTGTATTTTGATGAGAAATATGAAGATAATCTTGAAAATGCAGAAATGGATTTTGTTCCCATCGCAAAACAGGACGTTGAAAATGTTTTTGCGTGCACTTTTTGTTGCTTGGGGTTTGGTTCAAAGGAATATTTAGCTGAACACAAAGCTGTGTTTCATAGTGAAACTACTGAAACATTTTCTGTTGAAGGTAAGATGAACCATTTTAATATGTGCAAACTACTGTGTAGTAAATTTTTAATTCGAAACATGAAAGCGTTTATTTCATAGACTAATGATTGTATTGATCCAGTGCGTATTTTGTTATACTGCGGATTTAGTAAATGTAGTATTGTTTGTTCAACAGCAATTTATTTCTTACTAATCAGAATTAATACTTTGCAATGTCAGTCAATAGACTTAAATTTTTTAGATTTATTAAACTTATATATGTATTTAATAATAGCCAATATACAGCTACTAATCATAAATTTGTGAAATATACGTAATTGATGACTAACATTTTTTTTCAAAAGCTAAACAAAAATTAATGCTAATTTTATCGATTCTCCTAAAATGAAAATATAAATAATACCTTCCGATATTTACATACTAAATATATATATATATATATATATATATATATATATATATATATATATATTGTTAAAAGGCTGACAAGGTGTAAATATAAATGCAAGTGCAAATTACGTTAAATGTAAATGGTAAATAATAAATTAGTTGATAGAGTAATTTTTTTAAAATTATAAAAATGTACACAAGTATGGTTCCAAATTCAACCTAAAGATGGAGTTGTTTATAAAATATTAAGTTATCACTTGCGTATAAATCAATTGGTAAATCAATGTACCTAAATTATTTATAATTAACCTATACAGCTTTTCTCTCGTTAAATCTTAAAAAAGCAATTTAAATTTGATCTTGACATTTCAATCTGACGTTAGTGTCTTTATGTGTCACATCATTTTATAATCTGGCATGACATTTTTAGTAAATTATTTACCTAGGTATCATTATTAACCTAGATAGAGAGAAACAGCTTCACAATAATTATTACAGAATAAGAGTGTTAATAATGATATGTTTCTAGGCTAGTAGTGGAAAAAATAAAATATTACGTTTTACATAAAATTATTATTATTGTTCTGTTTGTAGAAGCAGAAAATGTTAAGACGTTCGCCAATTTAAAGCCTGCTAGTTTTGAGGATACCCAGCCTAGTACAAGTGGTTTGAATCAAATGACAGATTTATCGACAGGTAAGATTAGAGTTAATTTTATTACTATTAGGCATCGACATTGATATTTTGTATTTTTTTTAACTAAAATCGAGTATGGTACTTTGCAGATACATTTAGAGAATCATCTGATGTTAATGGTGATGATGAGCGGATTCTGAAATACAGTGATAATGAGTTTCAAGGATGTATGAACGAAGAAAACAGTTCAACCTCAAGTTGCAATGAAACAGACAATTTTCCACAAGCAACTTCTAACACTGAAGCAAGTAAAAAGCCTAATACAAGAAGCACAAACACAAGTCAGACGCTAAATACTGAACATGATCCAGTCCATAACATTATTGAAGGCATCATACAAAAGAAAAAGAAAAAATAATTTTCTGTGAATGAAAAAGTTAGCAGGAAGAGAATGAGAAATGAAAGTGAGTGGAAGAAAAGAAAGCAGACTATAGCAAGAGAAAAAGGTGAGGCCTATATTTCCTATAAAGGAAAAAAATGGAAGCAAAAAATATAGTTTCAACTGATCTTTGTAGCAACAAATGTAGTAAAATGCAATCAAAAATTTAATATGCAAGATAGAAAACGCGTGCTTACCGAGTTTTATAACTTAAAGGTTATAAATGCGAAAAATGCATTGCTATTCGGAAGTATTCGATCCCTTCCAGTAGGTCGTAAACGGAAAAATGCAAAAACCCACAAATCGTGTTTCTACAAATATACTATCACACTTAATAATGAAGAACAAATTGTTTGCAAAATGGTCTTCTGTAAACTGCATCAAATAAGTAGAGGCAAAATATTGGTCATCAAACAAAAAAAAAAGCGGTGATTCTGCACCATCACAAGATATGAGAGGTCGTCATTCCAACAGACCACATAAGTTAGGCAACAACGTGGTGGAAGCAATAATCGAACATATAATAAAAAAAATTCCGTCAGAAGCATCCCATTATTCTTGGAACAGCAACCCTCATAAGCTATATCTATCTCCAGTTTTGAACATGTCGATTATGTATCGTTTGTTTTTAGCAGAGTGTAAAACTGCAAAGCGAGGGGTTGAATTTCTTGTGAAAAAATCTTCGTACGCAACAATATTTAGGACAAAATTTAATCTGTCGTTTATACAGCCTAAAAGTGACACATGTAGCACTTGCGATGCAGGAAATCCAAATGAGGAACATAAAGAAAATGCTTCGACTGCATATGAGTATCAAAAGCAGAATAGAGAAATGGCTCGAAAAAATTCAAAAGCGTGTTACATCACGATGGATCTGCAGCAGACAATGCCTTTGCCCAAACTTACAACCTCCAAAGCGTTCTATCTAAGGCAACTTTGGTTTTATAATTTTGGTTTCCACCTGGTGACAGTAGACGACGATAAGTCATTTATGCAAACTTGGACTGAGGACATAGCTGGACGAGGTAGTTCTGAAATCGCTAGTTGCTTATACAACTTTGTGAATAGTTGCTAAGAAGTAAAAGACAAACAAAATTTAATTATCTGGTCAGACTCATGCGCTGGCCAGAATAAAAATTTTAATATCATTTGTATATACCAGTTGATGATACAGAAAGGCTTCTTCAAAAGTATAGACCATAAGTTTCCGGAGGTCGGTCACTCCTAGAACGTATATCAAGTAAACGACATGCATCATTGTTTTAGGGTAATAGAAACTTTACCAAGTCAACTGGGACTGATGCATAAAAAGAAAAACATGTTGAATATTCCATTTAGAGCAATTAAGTGGCTACGTGTTGAAGAATTCGGTTCTTATTTATATAAAGAAACGTACGATGTTTATACACCTTTCAAAAAAGTATATCTTTTAAAAAACACCAAACGGCAAACGAATGTAAACTGCGAGTTAACACGATTAAACACAAAGACAAAAGTGGGAAATATATCCGACAAAAAAATTGACAATCTTCGTGTGCAGCTTCCATACATTGACGAAGAATATCGTTGGTTTTATGAAGATTTGTTGGCCAGATACGATAGAATCCACCAACAACCAGCAGAACCGAAAAGAAGGAAGACCAAATAGTTTTTGAAATTTCCTAAAATCATATTATGTATTTTATAACAATAAAGCATTAGCATTTAGCACGATCTTCCCTTTATATATACAAAAAAGGTTTTAAATATATCTATACGTTAATATGCACGTATAACGCTTTTGTTTAATTATGAAACAGACATGTAAATAATTTACATATCTCTAACTGTATACTTGAACAATACCTCGTATTTTCAGCATTTACGTCTGCTTAAGACATATGTTTCTGCCATCTATAGGCGTCGTCAGTTAAGCTAATGAAGCAATGTATACAAATGATACAAATCTTTATAAATAGATCTGTATCTGTATATGACATTTAGCCGAAACCGCCTATTAGATAAAGCAAATCTCATCCTATCAGGAGGCAATTATTTAATAAGTGACATCTGACGGATGTCAGCTAAATGAAAGATCGTTTTTTCGGCAAAGTCTCTTTCGTCCGTCAGATGTCACTTATTAAATAATTGCCTGCTGATAGGATGAGATTTGCTTTATCTAATAGGCGGTTTCGGCTAAATGTCATATACAGATACAGATCTATTTATAAAGATTTGTATACATTGCTTCATTAGCTTAACTGACGACGCCTATAGATGGCAGAAACATGAATTTTTCCACGAAGAAAAATTAAAGAAACAGTAAAAGACTATATATATTTATGTACATTTTATTCCAGGAAAATAATTAGAGATATTTTATATTTTATTTAAAATTTGATTATAATGTGTATTTTTGTCCACGTCTGTAGAATGTTCGAGAGTGGTCTTGATGTTTGCGGTTCCCGCCACGACGGAAGTATATTGTCGTAGTTGGTCTTTTGATTTTGTTCTAGGTATGAAGATATTCATTTCCGTAGGGGAGCGTTAGAGATTTTTCATCCGTTAGACCGATAGGTTGAGTTAATTTTTTCTGAATAAAGACTTCCTTTTTATTCAGTATATTATAGTTAATTTCGGTTTGTGTTTTTAGTTGTGATATTTGATGTGTTTAAAGTAATTTTCGATTAATTACGAGTTTCTGATACTTGTAATTTTTGATTTGTGCGCCTATCTGAAATCTCTCGTTAAGTATAATTTTTTTGTGAGGTGCGACGAACACATTAATTAATGTACGTGTGCATTTGCAATTATATTTATATATACATATATATATATATATATATATATATATATATATATATATTAATTTAGTTATGTTATTTGTATATTGATTGAGCTCGTAAATTCAGTAAATTTTAGTTTATAATATTTTACAGTCAGAAAAATTTTCAACATTTTAGTTTTTTTAGCTAGTTTTTGCGTTTGGCTGGCTGTAGTTGTATTGAAGGTCAGGGAAATTTGGTGGGAGTTTGATCATGTTATAGAGCGCATGATCTTGTCATTTTTTTGAGTTGCGCGCTCACAGATAATTTTCTGTTTGACGTTTGAAGTTTTTGGTTAACGTAATTAATTAAATTTGAAAATTTTGCTAACTATTTAATTAGGTTAAGTTTGTTCGCGGTCAAAATCGAGGTTTTCTATCTTGTGTACAAGTCAATATTTATACAAGTTTTCCTCAGTCTTATACATTAGTGTTGCATAAGACACTCTTAATACTTTGTTAAGAGAGTTTTTTTTTTAATTTTTTTTGGAATTATATGTTTGCATTGTTAATGCGAGTTTCATAGCTAATACCTTTTTTTTATTTAACACATACCCTTCGTGGGTAACCCTGAAGATACAAGAGCTCCTGAAAGGCTGAACCGACTAGCAAGCTGCTGTGTATTGTGGGCCAATTCAAATAATTAATCAACACCACAATCCATAGCAATATGTCTTAAGCAGAAGTAAATGCTAAAAATACGAGGTATTGTCCAAGTATACAGTTACAGATATGTAAATTATTTACATGTCTGTTTCATAATGAAACAAAAGCGTTATACGTGCATATTAACGTTTAGATATATTTAAAACCTTTTTTGTATATTTACCGCCATCTGGCTCGTTTTTGAAGGACTACCCGTATTGTTTCGTTTCGTACCCGCTTAGCTGGTTAAATGAAAGATCGTTTTTTTCGGCAAAGTCTGTTTCGTCCGTCAGATGTCCCTTTTTTAAATAATTGCCTCCTGATAGGATGAGATTTGCTTTATCTAATAGGCGGTTTCGGCTAAATGTCATATACAGATACAGATCTATTTATAAAGATTTGTATCATTTGTATACATTGCCTCATTAGCTTAACTGACGGCGCTTATAGATGGCAGAAACATATGTCTTAACCAGAAGTAAATGCTGAAAATACGAGGTATTGTCCAAGTATACAGTTACAGATATGTAAATTATTTACATGTCTGTTTCATAATTAAATTCCCTTTATATGTTTGCATTTATATGACTGGATGGCATGGAAGAATGTGTTATGTGCAATAAATATTTTTTTTAGCAAAAACTAGCAACAATAGGAGCTTTATGTCGTAATGATTATTTTGTTTCCATTTAGAGAATTTATATAAAAAATATTGAAGTTTCCCGCTCTAATAATAAAAAATTCACAGAGAAATAACCTAAAACGCACTTTGTGACGATTTAGTTAATTGTAACATAACACATTCATCCACTTGCAGCTTCATTTATTATTTAGGTACATACACAGAAAGTGTATATGGTAAATAGGGACCGAAAATTTGTATTTTTAAAGAGTTTTTTAATTTTATTTATATGATTTAAAAACAAACGGGTGGTAATTAATAAAATACGATGTACATTTTTATTTGTTCATTTTGTAGTTCAAGTTGAGTAAAGGAGTATTAATATTAACTAGCAATACTTTCTCAAGATTCTCCTCTGTAAAATTTGTTCTCTTTGAATGAAATACATTCTTGAAGATAGAAAACGTCCTTTCTACACCGCAACTGGTTATAGGTGCATACTGGAAATATTCTTTTATTTCAGCGCATTTAGCAGTTAGATTTTGAAGCATTGTTCACATACGCAATTGCCGCAAAGTTATTAAATCTTGATGTAATTGTACCTGGCTCGTACGCTTGCTTCGTGTGAACACGAAAATATCCTACCCCTTCTTAATGCTCACGCCGACGTGGATATATTCCACTAAAGATGTGTAGAAGTGGAACCCCTTCCAATAAGGGCCGTTTTTGTTCAATATTTTCCACATAAAAGGCCCAAAATTTCACATAAAAGGCAATTATTCAGCCAGTCAATTCGAGGCTTCCTGACTAATACTAGAGATACCCCGACATTCTCCTCCAACCTTAGCTCTACGCTAATATGATCTTAGCGAAGAATTAAGCAACCGTCTCTCTTTTGCTTGTGTATTGATATTAGTTGAAGCATAAGTAGATGAGTTATATTTCCCGAAGATGATATTAGTTGTCTTCCCCCGCACTCTACCTTCTTCTAGATAAAGAATCTGACACCATTTTATGTTGCGTTTGTACGAACCGTTTCCGCTAATTTTCTGTACAAACGTGACATCCATTATACTCAGGAGTCTTCTGCATTCAAAGGGAAGGTTGAGGGAGAAGAAAGAGGAAAGTAACCGTAAGCATATGTCTCTAGTGTTAACGTCACCGAAACAAACAAGATAAAACTTTGCATTAAAAAAAGCTGAATAATTCAAAAGTAGATGATTTTCTTGTCAAAAATAAAGGCAAATAAAAGTAAACTAGGCACAAGTTTTGAGTTACTAACAATCAATCCATGTTAAATTTATTATTCAATGTATTATAAATTCCTTAATTGTTATTAATTAATACAAAGATATTTTTAATAATATAAAATATTATTAAAAATCTGGTGTGAAGAACACAAATACAGGTTCCCTATTAATATTTTTTGTGAACGTGTCCGAACATATCCCTCCCCAGAGACGTAGATACGTATTTCGCCTTTCTACAGGCTCGTCGGTACGCCCCTGCTGGTGAAAGGATATTCTCAGACACATTCACAAAAAAGAACCACATCACCGAAATTATCCAGACCGGGCGTAGAATAAATTCAGCGCTGCCTGTTGTCAGACAGCCGAAGTACCTCGCCCCGTCCACATAACCAATGTGAAGTAACGACGCCCTTCCAAACTGGTGGGGTTTACCTACTCATGTATGTTTCAATTATTCTGATTGTTATTAATTAATATATTCCCTGAAATAATATTTAATCTAAATTCCCGACTATCCAGTAATTAGAAAGCAATATAATAATTATGATACTAGACACCCTTAGAACCTCACCGTCCGCCGAATTCATAAGTATATTCTGATTTAATTGAACGCGTTTTTCCCAAGACATTCACGACGGGGCAAACCATTCATAAGAATTCTCTCGCAAACCGTCTGAATGTTCGAAACGTCCGTATTCGAACAGTAAACGCGTCCGTAGTAGTTTTTCATGTACCATTAGTAGAATCCTACCACATTACTTGTGCAGCTACAAACGATAAAAGAGTTGATATCGTAGATAGTATATCGCAAATTGTCATTTCTTTGGAAGTCAGTCATAGAAACAAAACTCTACTGTTAAATATCTATTGTCCGTTTTGTTTAACGTATGTGTGAATTTACGATACGATAGAATCTTTTCGTTTGTCCACGAAGAATAACGAGACCAATTAATAATATGTTCAAAATACACGTTTTGGTTAATTATTTTCTTTAAATTAATATTGGATGTATTTTTTTTGTTAATAAACATATTGTCATGAATTTTTCACCGAAGAGAAAATTAAAGGAACAGTAAAAGACTATATATTTATGTACATTTTATTCCAGCAAAATATTTAGAAATATTTAATATTTATTTAAATTTTGATTATAATGTGTATTTTAGTCCACGTCTGTAGGTTATTCGAGCGTAGTCTTGATGTTCGCAGTACCGGCCAAGCGGAAGTATATTGTTGTAGCCGGTCTTTTGATTTTGTTTTAGGCAGGGTGATATTTTCATTTCCGAGAAGAAGGAGTTAGAGATTTTCTATCCATTAGACAGATAGGTTCAGTTAATTTTTGCTGAATAAAGACTTCCTTTTTATTCAGTATTTTATTGGTAATTTCGGTTTATGTTTTTAGTTGGGTTATTGCTGATGTGTTTAAAGTAATTCCCGATTAATTATGAGTTTCTGATACTTGTAATTTTGATTTATGCGACCTTTCTGAAATCTCTTTTAGTATTTTGTTGTGAAGTGTGACGACTACATTAATTAATGTACGTGTATATTTGCAAGTATAATTATTTATATATATATATATATATTAATTTAGTTATATGATTTGTATATTGATGGAGCTCGTAAATTCAGTAAATTATTAGTTTATAAAGTATATTTATAGTCAGATAAATATCAAGGAAAATTTTCATACTTTTTATGTAGTATTCTTTATCAGTAATATATTTTAGAAAGTAGGAATTGGTGGGAAAATTACATTTTTACCATGTTGAATGTGCGCATGGGTTAATTTTGATGCGCGCGCTTACAGTAATTTTTCTGTTTGACGTTTGAAATTGGGAATAACGTAATTATTGAAGTCTGATAGTTTTCCTAAATATTTAATTAGTTTATATAAGTCATTATTTATAAAAGTTTTCCTCACGCTGTGGCATATTTAGTGCCTCAGCACTTCTTTATACTCTATAAAGTTGAAATTTTTTTTTTTTTTTTTTGTATTAAATGTTTGTATTGTTAATGTTTGTTTTCTTTGCTAATACCTATTGTTTTATTTAACACGTACCCTTTGAGGGTAACCCTGAAGATACAAGAGCTCCTGGAAAGCTGTACCGATTTGAGTGAAACTGGGCAAGCTATTGTGTATTATGGGGCAATTTAAATAAGTAATCAACACCACAATACATAGCAATATGTATATCGACTATTGTAAATATCCTTCGGGTGAAGAAAATATCATATTGCAGTGGTTTTTTCCCTGCAGAAGCAAGAAGAAAAAAGAAAAAATATTGAACATTATTTGAATAGCATTGATTTAAAAATGTATTTTTATTTTATTGTGTATGTTTTTATTTCAGACTGATAACGATGTAAATTTAAATTGTAAATGATAAAGTTTGTAATGTTTGATTTTGATCTAGGAATGTAGATTGTCCGGGTCTAGCTTGATGTTTGAAGTCGGCGCCAACCTGGAAGACGTACTAGTACAGAGAGTTATATTATCGATATCTTGATTTTGTTATATTAGGTAGGGATGCCCTGGCGGTTCTTGGAACTTCATTTTAGAGATAGAATAGTCCTTTTACAGATAGGTTGAATTTTTTTTTATTAAATTAAATAAAACGTAATTTTATTTAATCTTAATTTAGATAATTACGGTGTGTTTTGGTTGTGCGCTCTTGTGTATTTAAAATTCATTACGTAGATTTTATGAGTATTTAGACTCATAAATTGATTTAAATAAAAAACCTATCTGGATCTCTCGTATAATAGTTTTTGTGGCGTACGTGTACAAAACTAAAAATGTATGTATTCTAGTATTATATTTATATAGATATATTTGTAATAATATTTGTATTGAAATTGAAGCTTCTTAAATTCATAAAAAGTTAATTTGTAATATTCTTGTAATCATTTGAAATATTAACAAAACGTATTAGTCTGTTTTTTTGCATATAGTTTTTGTTCATTTCAGTTATTGTAAAATATTAGGAAGGTGGGAGATTATTTTGTCACAAGCTGGATATGCGCTTGGTTAATTCTAGTTGCGTGCGAAAAATAGTGAAAGTTCTATTTTTGACGTTTGAATTTTGAGGGGATAAAGTAATTTATGACAGCTAATAAAGTTTGTTTATATTTATTTAGATTTTGTTCGGATGTCAAGTCAGAGTTTTTTTTCACTCCTGCACTGTCAATATTTGCAAGAGTTTTTTCTCTTTCAGACGCAATTTAGTCAATGCTCTGCTTTATATTTGATAAAGTAGTTTTTTTTTATATATATATCAATTAAATGTTTGTGTTGTTAATGGTAGTTTTATTTCTTGAGTTTAATTTGTATTATTTCTATTTTTAAAACACGATTTTCGAAAGAAAAACCCTGACGAGTAGGAGCTCAAGGAAGGTGCCCACCAGATTGAGTTTAGTTCGGCGAGAATACGGTGGATTGTGAACATCAGTCAATAAGCAAATAATTAAAAGCACAATTCACTGCACAAATAGTAGGTGATTTTTTTTTGAAGAATTTGTTATATTAATGGTACTAAAAATATACTTTATTTTATTTTATTACATTTGTTATCAGATACAAATTTACAAATCTCATTTATGTTTATAAAAATATTAAGAGAATATAGAGAATAAACTTGCTTTTTTTGTTATTGTTATCCAGTCCGTTTTTCTTAATACACACAAAAAAAGAACAACACTCACACGTGTTAGAAAAGAAAAATAGATATATTATTATATATCGTCCAAAATAAGTTAATAAAGATCTAACGCTAAGAAATAAGTAATTAAACTTCTAGTTTCAAAAAATTCTTTTATTGTAAATACTACTACAATATTGTTTCGCCATACAATGGCTTCATCAGGTGGATGAAAACTTTATTTACAATAAAAGAATTTTTTGAAACTAGAAGTTTAATTACTTATTTCTTAGCGTTATAATGCAGTTTCAACAAGTATCTCCTTCGTCAATTAACTAATAAAGATTTACCGAACTCTTTCAACTACGACTGTAACTACCCGTAATTGTGCAAGAAACTAACGATCCTTCTAGTATAACATCGATAGTCGTTAGTTTCAAATAAATTTTAATTGTGACTTTTGGTTCCTGTATCAAACTGATAAAAAAAAAATAATAAAAATTAACATGAATATGTATTTAAGAAAATTCAAATGAATAAAAATGAAACATAAAAGATCATGGTTTAATCCTTGAATCAAAGAAAATATCATCAAAGTATTTATTAGCGTTTCCTCTCATGCGAAAAATTGGACGTTTAACTAAACCGTTATTCTTAGCAAAAGTCACAAAGTTTTGTGATCCAAATCGATACACTGCAAAGGATATCCAAGTAAAAGGGGGCAGTGTATCTTATTTTTATATAAACTTGGCACCAACGCTGAGCTATATCATTAGAGTATGTTTTATTTAAAGCGCATTTACTATACATGGGTGTATCTTCCTATTTTAATTTAAATGTTTTATCAGTTTTTACAAATTCATTTACTGACACGACAATATCTCCAATAAATGTTAAAAATACATTTAATTAATATAGGAAAATTGTAGTAAAGAAAAAAACGAAATTAATCAGCGTAAATCTGCTGGCTTAGTATACACCCAACAAACTAATTAATTTTACGGTGGACTAATTAATTAATCCACCGTACCGTAAATCAATCATTAAAGAACAATAGACGTAGGAAATATATTCAGATCGACAAAAATTTACAATTTACAAAACATATTACACCCATCCAATTAGTTAATTGAAAATGCAACAATCTATAAATAATTAAATTAGAATTCTATTTCGACACGTGTGCACATTATTAAGATCAGCCTTTCATTTCTGTAAATCACAGTGAAAACCAATAATACATTTGTCACAGTCCAAAATCAATTGGTTGATGTCAGAGATGCCGACAATATTTATTTAGCGTTTAAGACACTGGGGGATTATTTAAATATATTCGTTTTTTATTCGAATTCAGAGTAAAACGTAGCAAATTGGTCGACGTGAGGATTTAGGTTTGTTCGATTTTGTATGCTGAATAATAATGAGGATTCTCTGGTGAAATGAAAATTACTTAGAAATACAAAAACCGTTACCCAATTTAAGAACGACGACTATTTTATATTATAATACATGGGCTGCTAGAAATGTTCCTGGAAAACATTTGAAAAAAGAACATATAAAATTTAATTAACAACTTTATTTCTTTAATTGTTTCGACCATTGCTTGATGTAAATCCATATCACTAATAAATAAAACACACTTAAGATGTTTTAAATTTACACTTTATTAATAAAATAATGACAGCTGTTTCGCTAACACAGTAGCTTCTTCAAATTCAACTTAAGACTAAAGATACATACAAGATACAGCGTTAATCAGGTAGTTGACCCAAGTTAAAATTCTAGGAACTATTACATTTATATTTTGCTTTTTGAAAACTATACCATGTCCTACTTGTGTGAGGTTTAAGTATAAAAATATAGTATAAGAAATTAAGAAACAATATTTCAATGGGTGAACAGATTTAACAGTGGAGATGAATTCAAGTCTAATTTATCGTTTAGTAACATTTCTGAGTTTTTAAGTTTATTAATTTCTAAATATTCTAAACAATTTAGTTTTCTATGGTGTCGAATTGTAAATTAAATTCGTGCTCATTCTCTATTAAATGATTAGAGTAGGCTGAGTCAGTTTTCTTATTGATATAAGAATGATAGTGGTCTTGGATTCGTTTTTTAAACGTTCTACCTGTCTGTCCAATATATGTTTTGGTACATGATCCGCATGATAACTTATAGACTCCTGATTTATTGTCTTTGGTAATTTTTTCTTTATTATTTTTAATATATTTGGCTAAATTATTATTAGTTTTATAAGCAATATTAATGTATTCTTTTTTAAGGAATTTTGATAATTTAAGTTGCTGTTGACCTATGTAAGTAAATGATTTAAACTGCTTGTCTGGATCCACTTTAATGATCGGGTACACCTCCCTTAATGATTTATTGACTGATTTTTTAACAATTAATTTATCTATTAGATTTGGGTCATATCCGTTGTTGTGAGCGATTTGTTTTATAATATTAAGTTCTTTATTATAGTCTTCATTGGACATCAGGATGTTAATAAGTCTATGTGTCATGCTGTGAAAAGCCGCTACCTTGTGTTGGACCGGGTGGTTAGATTTATTATGTATCGTGGTATCTGTATGAGCCACTTTGTGGTAAATAGAAAAATGGACCCTATTGTTTACACGTTTTAAAGTGAGATCCAGAAAGTTTATACTATTATTAAGCTCCTTTTCTATCGTAAACGTGATATTAGGGTCAATGGAATTGATAAATTCATAGAGAGTGTTCAACTGCCTATCTGTACCTATATATCCTATCAATATATCATCAACGTATCAAACATAGTATTAAAAATAGTCTAGAGTTAGTTAATAACATTAAAGACCGCAACTTTCCGGATAACACGAAACTCATATCCTTTGATGTCAAGAACTTATTTCCTAGTATCCCCCCCCCCCCCCCAATACAACGATAGATCTAATTGATAAAATATTATTATACAATAGAACTATTCCCATAATAAAAGAAGAGATCTTAGATTCACTAAAAGTCTGCCTAGAACAAAATTACTTTTCTTTCAATAACAAACTCTACCTTTGTAAACAAGGTCTTATCATGGGAAATCCTCTTTCTCCTTTACTTGCCGAAATTTATATGGATTACCTGGAAAATACGATTTCTCATAATGACAGATACGTGAAGAACATTTTGTTTTGGTACAGATACGTTGATGATATATTGATAGGATATATAGGTACAGATAGGCAGTTGAACACTCTTTATAAATTTATCAATTCCATTGATCCTAATATCACGTTTACGATAGAAATGGAGCTTAATAATAGTATAAACTTCCTGGATCTCACTTTAAAACGTGTAAACAATAGGGTCCATTTTTCTATTTACCACAAAGTGGCTCACACAGATACCACGATACATAATAAATCTAACCACCCGGTCCAACACAAGGTATGACAGCATGACACATAGACTTATTAACATCCCGATGTCCAATGAAGACTATAATAAAGAACTTAATATTATAAAACAAATCGCTCACAACAACGGATATGACCCAAATCTAATAGATAAATTAATTGTTAAAAAATCAGTCAATCAATTATTAAGGGAGGTGTACCCTATCATTAAAGTGGAGCCAGACAAGCAGTTTAAATCATTTACTTACATAGGTCAACAGCAACTTAAATTATCAAAATTCCTTAAAAAAGAAAACATTAATATTGCTTATAAAACTAATAATAATCTAGCCAAATATATTAAAAATAATAAAGGAAAAACTACCAAAGACAATAAATCAGGAGTCTATAAGTTATCATGCGGATCATGTACCAAAACATATATTGGACAGACAGGTAGAACGTTTAAAAAACGAATCCAAGACCACTATCATTCTTATATCAATAAGAAAACTGACTCAACCTACTCTAATCATTTAATAGAGAATGAGCACGAATTTAATTTACAATTCGACACCATACATGTAGAAAATAAATGTAGAAAACTAAACTGTTTAGAATCTTTAGAAATTAAGAGACTTAAAAACTCAGAAATGTTACTAAACGATAAATTAGAATTGAATTCATCCCCACTGTTAAATCTGTTCACCCATTGAAATATTGTTTCTTAGTTGCTTATACTATATTTTTATACTTAAACCTCACACAAGTAGGACATGGTATAGTTTTCAAAAAGCAAAATATAAATGTAATAGTTCCTAGAATTTTAACTTGGGTCAACTACCTGATTAACGCTGTATCTTTATGTATCTTTAGTCTTAAGTTGAATTTGAAGAAGCTACTGTGTTAGCGAAACAGCTGTCATTATTTTATTAATAAAGTGTAAATCTAAAACATCTTATGTGTGTTTTATTAATATATCGAATTTCCGACATTGTTGTTTGTCTTATTGCTGCACTCAAAAAATTATTCATGGAGATTTAGGGTACCAAAAGGTCGCGGCAAACTGGATTCCAAAAGTGATGACCGATGAACAAAGACGGCCGCTTTATCAAAAATTCGCCTGAATCCTACATGACGACAATGCTCCGGCCCGCAGATCAGCGATTTATCAAGGAACACTTAAAGAATTGAGGGTGGTAATTATGGTTCACCCTCCCTACCCACCTGATCTTGCTCCATGTGACTTCAATTCGTTTCCCGGAGCCAAAGAAGAATTGAGACGTCGAAAATTTAAGTCGAATTTAGAGTCCAACAACGCGATAATGAGTGTACTAAATAGACTATAAAAAAATTGTGTCTCTGATGTTTATGACAATTGGATAAAACGGTGGGACAAATTTATTGAACAAAATGGAGAGTACTTTGAAGAATAGGTTTTCTAAATATATGTTTCATTTTTGTACTACACCACCAGTCTCGCTATTTTCTGATATTTACTCGTACATAACAGGTTATAATTTTATGAATGTTTTCTATACTTACCGAAGAGTTATCAGAAAGTATAGACTCACCTGCAACAAAAAAAAACAATTTTACTTTAAGCTTAAGTCTGTAATGTAATAACAAAATAGTATATTAAAAAACGAGTTTCATAAGGCACCATTTTGCCGCACGAGATCAGTTTAGAAAACGAGCCGCTTGCGGCGAGTTTTCTAAAGAGGGAGTGCGGCAAAAGGCCTTATGAAACGAGTTTTTTATACTATTTTTTCTATTTTGCGTTTTTTACATTAATAAATTGCTTAAATTGGAATTATTTAATTTGAAAGTTCAGAGTTTAATTTTTATATAAAGCATGCAGTTGGTCACATTGATACTTGACATTTTCAAATTTAAATCTTGCTATCCGCGAAGTATATTATATTACATATTATTTACTACTTTTCGTTTACATTACTTCATTTAAAAATATAAACATGAGTGACATAGAAACATATATATGTTGTTGTCAATTGTATACAACATACGTTGTTTGTGTAAAATACGGACATATATCATATATGTCAAATGTGCATAAATTCTTAAAATCATATGACAGCAATGATATTTATTTCTGTATTCGAACAACGCCAACATTGAAAAATGAAAAAAAGCGTATCGAAATGAGGTTCATTTCGATACTGTTTTGGGTTTCATAATGAGTTCATTTCGAACGCAAAATAGAAAAAGTAATTTTTATTATAGGTTTTTATATTGGGACATAAATAGGTGACGTTAATTGAATAAGTGTATTTATTACATCATAAATCACTGCGAAAACGAAGTTACAATTCAATTCATTTGCATATGTTAGATAAGTAGAAAAAATGTTACGTTGTAACGTGCTAGCCAATTAACCTGATTAATTATTACTATATTCCAAAACCATTACTAATTAATCACAGCCGTTTTAGACTGTCAACTTTACTGCTTTTTATTTTTCACGTTGTCAACGCCGTTGTATGTCTTTGGTGTATTTTTTTTAATAACAAGCATCATCGATTATATTTCAAACATAAAAAAACTAGTTTCAAATGACGCACACAATGAATCGTTGCTACAACGACCTTGACTACTTAAAATACATTTTTTTTTCTAAAGCAGATGTGAAAATGTCATTTGATCTATAATTTTGAACCGATAAAGTAGTATTTTAACCGCAAGGGTAAATAAAATTTAATATTATAACAGCAAGGGTAAATAAAATATTTTAGTTTTTCATATTTTTATTTAAATTATATATACGGGGTTGGGCAAAAGTAACGCATCGAAGAAGTCGAATAATTCCGTAAATATAAACCTTAGAATAAAATTTTGTTAACAAAAGTTTTTTGACAAGTTATTTTGTATTGGCTTCAATCATTTGTCTTTTTTTTTTCATGATGATTACATATGACAGCCAAAAAATTTTTTATTTTTTTAAATGGAAATAATATTATTTTTTAGACAATTCGGAATCTTTATTAAGTTCTGAATATGAATACGTACTACTTTCATGGGGTTAGATAATAAAAATATTGAGAAAAAAATAAAATTTTATAAAAGTAAACAAACTACAAAATTAAATTAAATGCTCAAAGTGACGTCCTTCTACGACCTGACAGAGTCCTAAACGTTCCCAAAAATGACGAATTGTATTTTGTAAACTATTAGGTGGTATGGCTTGTATATCACGAGTAATTTTTGCTCTCAAATCCTCTAGGTTTCTAGTTTTCTCCTTGTATAGATGAGACTTCAAGTGTCCCCAAAGAAAGAAATCCAATGGATTTAAATCGAGAGCCCTAGCGGGCCAATCAATAAAACCCCGACGTCCAATCCAACGACCGGGAGAAATTGTGTCTAAATACTGTCGAACATTAACAGAATAATGTGGCATCCTTGGTTGATTGTCGTTAGGAAATAAAATCAAAAGATCTGGTACAATATGGTTACGCAATAAGTGTAAGTAACCATCACCATTTAGGTTGTATTCCAAGAAGTACGGACATATGATTCGTTGCCCAACAATGCCAGCCCACACATTAAGTTTCTGGCGATGCTGTGTTTAATTTTCTCGCATCCAATGTGGATTCGCAGTCACCCAATAACGGCAGTTATGCCTATTTACAAATCCATTTAGACAAAATGTAGCTTCGTCAGAAAATACGATGTCGTTTAAAAAATTTGGATCGTTATTGGACAATTCCATTATTGTTTCACAAAATTGTAATCTTCTGTCTGGGTCATCTTCGTTAAGTTCGTGCAGTAAGTGTATCTTATAGGGCTTGTATTTGTTCGCTTTTAATATTCGTCTAATAGATCTGCTACTCATATCATTTTCTAATCCTAGTTGAGTGGTTGACGTAGTGGGATTTTCCGTTACAGCAAGTAAAACATGAAGATATCGGTCTTCATTAGTGATATCTTTTGGTCGGTCAGCTTTAGGTATATCTCTAACATCGCCCGTTTCCCTAATTTGAGTAACCAATCTCGAAACTGTTGACTGAGCTATAGGATCTCGATCCAAATAAACATTATTGAATAAAGTGCAAACTTCGTGATGTGAACGTTGCCTGTCACCATATCCGACCATCATAAGAATTTCTATTCTTTCTTTAGTAGTTAATTTGACAATTTTTAAACAAAACACGTATTAAAAAAAGCAAGTTTTACGATGGAAACTATTTTATTGTGAAACGTCAATAATTCAATGACAGTCAAAAAATCTACAATTTCCAAAGCAATCTACAAAACACTGCACTAGTCCAAATGTACGTTTATTAAATTTTATTTTTTCTCAATATTTTTATTATCTAACCCCATAAAAAATTACATATTCATATTCAGAAATTAATAAAGATTCCGAATTTTCTAAAAGAAAATATTATTTCTATTTAAAAATTTTTTTTTGCTGTCATGTAATCATCATGAAAAAAAAACGCAAATGATTGAAGCCAATACAAAATAACTTGTCAAAAAACTTTTGTTGACAACATTTTGTTCTAAAGTTTATATTTCCGGAATTATTAGACTGATGCGTTACTTCTGCCCAACCCGTATATAAGACTATACATTCCAGTCTGGAATTTCAGCCGCTCTTTGAGCTCGTAAGACTCGTTTTGTGGTGAGTCACCCCATTTTCTGGGGTCTATAGATATGTTCTTGCCTTCTTCACAACTTTTCGCCATTCTTCTCTATTTAACATTAATGCTCTCCCTTCTACGGTCCCCAGGTCTTTGATATCATCCACTACTTGGCCCTCCCAACTAATTTTTGATCTACCTCTTGCTCGTTCTCCAAATGGCTTCCATCTTAAAATTCGTCTCAACGTTGATCCCTCTTCTCTTCTGTTGACATGTCCATACCACCTTATTCTCATCGATTTAATAACTTTTACTATATTTTCTCTCTCCAATAACTCCTCTATCTCATGATTCATAAGGCTTCTATAACCATCATCTTCTTTTTTGATCCATAAATTCTTCTGATTATTTTTCTTTCAAATGTTCTTAGAGCTTCATCATCTTTCTGTGTTAATCTCATTGTTTCTCAAGCATATGTCACTACCGATCTAATGGCAGTTTTATATATTCTTATTTTTCGGTTAATGTTGATTTCCTTACTTTTCATATATTTCTTGCATCTATAATATGCTCTGTTCCCTGCTTGAATTCGATGTTTCACCTCTGTTTTCTGATTCTTACTACTTACCATGGATCCTAGGTACTTAAATATATCCACTTTTTCAAAATTGTAATTTCCCATCGCCACTTCTTTGCTTTCCTCAATTTTTTCTTGTCTTGCGGTTCTCATATACTTTGTTTTCACTTGGTTTATCTCAAATCCTCTCTTCTTTGCTTCCGAGCCGAGTCTCAGCAAGGCTTCTCTTAGACTATTTGGATCTCTTGCTATTAATGCTATATCATCTGCATACGCTATGATTTGAATTGATTTTTCAATAATAGTCCCTCTAAAACCACAATCTCTTATAATTCCTTCTACAGCTATATTGAATATAGACGCAGATAGTCCATCTCCCTGCCGTATTCCCGATTTAAATTCAAATTCTTTTGATATATAGTCCTGCAAAAAATCTGCTGCTCTGGATCGTTTCATCGTCATTTTCATTAGTCTTATCAACTTGCTAGGTATTCCCAAATTTTCGGCATCTTTGTAGATCGCATCACGTCTCAGGCTGTCAAATGCTTGCTTAAAATCAATGAATAATATTCGAAGTTCGATGTTTTGTTCATAGAATTTCTCTATAATTTGGTTTAATATATATGTATAGCATCGATAGTTGATCTTCTCGGTCTAAATCCCAGCTGATATTCTCCAATGATGTCCTCTGTCTGATTTTTCACTTTTTCATATATTAAGGATGTCACTAGCTTGCAACATACACTCAAAAGTGATATTCCTCTATAGTTTTCACATAGCATTGGATTTCCTTTTTTGTACACTGGAATTATTAATGCACAACTCCATTCATTAGGCACCCCTTCCTCTTTTCATACCTGTCGGATTATTTTATATATTTGTTGTTTAAGCTCATCTCCTCCGTCCTCCTCCTCATCTTCCTCCGAAGGTATCATTTGGTCCTCATACTCTTCTATGCGAAAGGAATCGCTATATTCATCCTGTTGTAACTGCTTATGTTTATTTAGTAGCCCTTTAAAGTATTCCTCCCATTCTTCACTATCGATATTCGCAGTCATATTTCTCGTGTTTTCTTTTCTTACTTGTCGATATAACTTGTTGTTGTTATTGTTATCATTCTCAATATCATCCATCATTTCGTCAATCCATTGCGATTTCTTCCGCCTTACCAGTTTCGTACCTTCTCTTCTCCTTTTACTATATTCTTCATAGTCTTCTTTCGCTCCTGTATTTAACCATTTTAGTCTCATTTCTTTATTCTTCTTCATTGCTCTTTCACATTCAATATCAAACCATCCATTCCTTTTCTCTGCTTTCCTTCCTTTAAATTTAAATGATAGTTATTTATATATCAAGGAATTAAAGTGGAGCTTTAATTGTGAGGGATAAAGTGGAAGTCACGACCGCTTTAACGAGTGACTTAGATCTCCTGAACGAAAAAAGCTTAGTTTAATGCCGTGTTATACAATAGGGTAAAGGGCAAAGGCAACTGTAAACACTGAAAACAGAGAATACCATACAAAATGATTGAATATGGTTTTAGCTCCGATTTTGATAAAATTCACTATGCAGGGTGTTTTGAGGTCGAAGATCACGAATATGAAAGTATTTTATAACGGAATCCACGCAGTTCTGAGTTATTTCCATTTTTTATTTCTTATGCTATTCCATTTGCAGAATCTCATAATAATAATAGATTTTAGGTGAAAAGATTAAAAATACTTAAAAATCGCATTATTTATTAACCTACCTCAGAATTTGTTTTTATTGGATTATTTCGTGATATTTTGAATTATATCCATCTAAAACCTGCTTCCGGCTATGTTTCTTTTATTCATTATTGTATTGTGGTTGTAATACAGCGGCTTACAGTGGTGCTAATACTCTATAATTTCGTAAATTGACATAATTTCAGCTTGTAAATTTTCATTTGGCATTTGATGTATATACAGGGTGTCTCTGAATATATATACAAGAAATTTTATGGACTGATTCCTAGGGTTGTTATGATGATGAAAGTTAATATGAATGCATGTCTTAAACGGCTTAGTTTTAAAGTTACGGGATGTTTAATAATAAATTAAAAGTTCATACAATAAAACGTACTAATAAAACAAAATTAACTTATAAAAGTTGTTGGAGATGACCGCCTTCAACTGCAATGCAAGATTCTATCTTTCGTTGCACTGATTGGTGAGTGCGTTCAAGAATATCGGGGGTGTTTTAAATTGTCTCAGATGCTGCAACAATACGATTTCTCAGTTCATCAACATTTTCAATTGGAGTCACATAAACTGGTGATTTTAGGCGATACCAGAGAAAAAAATCTGGAGAATTTAAATCTGGAGATCGCGGAAGCCACGTTTGTGGACCTCCTCGCCATATCCACCGATTTGGATACCCACAGTCAAAACACTCACGAGCAACTAAACTGATATGTGCTGGAGCATCATCGTGCATAAGATACATTTGTAATCTTAATAGCAACGGGATTTCTTCTACCAGTAGTGGCTGTATTCTTCTCCATTTAACCTCATCAGCAAAAACTATGGACCTATTAAGTAATCTCCAACAATTCCGACCCACACATTAACAGAGAATTGTCGAGAATTGTTGATGTCGGGTTTTCAATGTTTCGTATGGGTTTTCTTTGGTCCTTGTATGATTATTATGAAAATCAATAATATAATTTCTGGAGAAATTAGTTTCGTCGATGTATACTTGAGCCAAAAATTGAGGATTTAGTGCGATTTTCTGTTATATGCATTGACAAATAGCCAATATTTGCGAAAAATCTGCTGACAAAAGTGCCCGTACCCGTTGTATTGTATGTGATATGAATATAAGAGTTGATTGTTTAAGATCCTCCAAACAGTGGGCTGACTTATGCTTATGGTAGAGGTAATTATTCTAGTGCTTGCAGTAGGATGTTCCTCGATTTCATTTAGCACCATTTCTTACTCTTGCGGGGTTCTAACAATACGTGGGTGCCAGCTATCAGCCGTAAGTTTTTTTAAACTTCCTATTTCAGACTTTATTAAAGACGAGCAAATATCGAATGATGCGGGATGACACCGTTCGGGTATCGTTCTTCATAAAGACCTCTAGCTGCACACAACAAAATGCATATCGTACAACTCAGCGTTTCTGTAATTTATTTTAGAAAACTTTGACAATACCTAGACACAATAATATTAAAATAGCAAATAAATATTTTCCGTTCAAAGTGAATGCTTTGCAGAGGCAGGTGTGATATTAAATCTTCTTAGTTATACTTTAACAAATGACTCATATTGTAGCAGCATTTGAGACAATTCGAAACACTTCCGGTATTCTCGAACGCACCAATCAATGCAACGGAGAATATAAGATTACCATTTTCAAAATGTTATTTTATAAGTTAATTTTGTTGTATTAGTATGTTTTATTGTATGAACTTTGAATTTACTATTAAACATCATGTAACTTTAAAACTAAGCGGGTTAAGACATACATTCATATAAACTTTTATGATCATAATAACCCTAGGAATCAGCCCATAAAACTTGTCGCATATATTTTGTTCACATTTTATTTTGCACGTGAAGTAGCTTTCAGAATGGAATAATAACTCCACATTGACGATGGTTTGATATTCTTTGATTTCCCATTAAAATATGCTAGCATTACCTCCTCGGAAACGGTTTTATTTTCTTGTTACTGGTCCACTTACAGAATGCATCATATTCTTTTCATAAAGATGCTTCTATTTTTCTGGTAACAGATTTGAAATTGCTGCATCGCTTCCGCCTAAACTTCAGCCGGAACATACAGGAAAATTTACTGCAATTTTAGCATTATTAACGGTATTAAAACGGTTTTCCCTCAAATGCCGCAAAAGCAGCGCGTCTTCTTCGTGCGTCGATATTCGTGGACGAGCAGAACCACGTCTTCTCGAAACTGTTCCTTCCTCCTCACATCGTTTCTTAATATTTAGCACAGTAGATTTATTGATGCCAAATTGCCGTGGTACTGCTCTAATTGACCAGTTATCTTAAAATTTACCTATAATGCGAGCCTAACTTAACAAATCCAAATGCGCGGGCATATTTCTATCTATATCTGTCAGTCAAGTATGACAAAGTGATTTGACGCGATATGACAAATGGAAGTGTCAAAGCCTATATAACGAGCGATCATTAAAATTTTCACTCGGAGCTGGCCGTGTATATACAAATTATGTCGTAGCTTTAGTCATTAAGATGTTATTTCAAACATCTGTCAGTGTCAAATATATATTTTAAAGTTTCATCAAAAGAAAAAGTAATGGCCTTTAATGATATGCATAAAGCGTTTATGGTAGAATGTTACTTCCTGACATCTCAAAAAATTGATGGTATTTGGCAGCATTCAATAGAAAATTGCCTTGCGGAGTTTGAAGAGAGATATCCAAATACTGTTCCTAGCTATAAAACTTTCCGTGATACGCTAATGCATTGTGTAAATCTTTTTCGTCAAGCAGGCAGTATTTTAAGGAAAAAAGGAAGCGGTTCTCCTCTCAAGAGAAGTCGCGGCGTAATTGAAAATGTCAGACAAATTATTAACGAATCTCCTCAAACATCTATTCGCAGAGTTTCGCAACAAGTAGGGCTTTCGTATGGAACTTGTCAAAAAATTTTAAAAAAGGACTTGCACATGTATCCATATAAATTAACTTCTGTACAAAATCTATTACCTACGGATTATGAAAAAAGAACACAATTTTGCCAATGGTTTATTCAAACAATGACAGACAATATTTTAAGTCATACTTTTTTCACCGATGAAGCTTGGTTTTATTTGAAAGGTTATGTTAATTCGCAAAATATGCGTATGTGATCCAGTGAAAATCCTCATTTCTACAGAGAAGTTCCTCTACATCCAGAAAAAATAGGCGAATGGGTAGGTGTGAGTCGTCACCGATTAATAGGATCAATATTCTTTGAGGGCACGATAACATCGGAGAAATATCGTAACGAAATTCTCAGTGTTTTTACTAATCAATTGACTAATGATGAACTCCAGGTCGGATGTTTTCAACAGGATGGGCTACATCTCACGTTACACATGAAAATATTCAGTTTTTGCAACAATTTTATGGCGATAGGATAATAAGTAGAAATACAGCGATTCCATATCCACCACGATCGTGTGATTTAACAGTAATGGATTTTTTTGTGTGGCCATATATAAAGAATATTATTTATGAAACACCAATTAATAATCTACCAGAGTTAAGACATAAAATCATTGAAAAATGTGAACACATCAATAACTCACCGCAAATACTGATCAATGTTTTCAATTCTCTACGAAATAGAGTGCGATTATGCTTGGTGGAGAATGGTCAACATTTTACACATTTTTTATAATATTCTATTACTTTGTATAAAAATTATAAATATATTTAATATAAAAGTCAGCATTTAAAATTATTTTTTAACAATCATGACGTTTGAAATTATAATGACAGATCTCCTCTAATAACTTAAGTTAGGACATACTTTCTGTGTACATGGCTTACTTGAGCGAAAATTTTAATGATCACTCGTTACATTTATATTTATCCCGTAATTATGGAAACCGAAAGCCTGATTTAAATTATCGTATATTAAGTGTACGCCAATTTATTGCACAGAAATGGACAGTTCTCCTTACGAAAATGAATATAATTTTAAGTTTGTTTTTTAGTTCATCTTCTTCTATCAAAGCAAACATAAAACATGTTTCTAGAACGTATACATTAGGTTTACATTATGTAGATACTAACAAAGGATTTGTTTTTATTCTTGTCTGAAAATATTTTGTTACATTCATACTATATTGCTTATAAAATGGGAAAATATAATTTAATGTAAATAGTCTTAAGATTACAGGAGCAAAGTGGTAATAAGGTGGCGCTCTAAAAGCTTGAGTAAACTAAAGCGATGTCTCTGAGGAAATAGGAATAATCTTTATCTATCTCAGTGGAAAACTTCTGAAAATAAACAAAGAAAAACTCGAAATGAACTTATGCCTTTTCTCTCGCCAGCAAGAGGATGAGGTCTACAGCATTTCCGCATGATAAATTCCCCTAAAGCTTCGTCACTCGTGTCCATACTGTCGTCAGTAGTGAGAGAGTTTTACATGCATAAACCAAGTCTCTTTTCATTGTATTCACGAATGGACATGTCTTATTTACTCCGAAAGCACCATTATGTCCAGGCGGTGGGCTTCGCATCAACGAAGCGACGTTCCTTTGGCGTTTTACCACTCAGGAAAGTGGAACAATATACACTTCAGGGCATTCTGCTGCTCGAGACGTAGATATACGGCTTTACTGTAATAATTACCAGTATCTAATGAGTTTTCCTGTTCAGGAGTCCCAACGAACAAAATTACTGTGGAATTCGTATATCTGTTCTTGTTTCTGTGTTCAAAGCAAAATACGAATAAATGTACAGGTATTTGTAGGAGGGTAACTAAATTAAACTTAAGATATCGAAATGTTAAAATTTAGTGAATTTTAGCGGTTTGTATTTAAATTAAAATGATATCTTTATTATGAACTCAATTTCTTCTCAAGTAAATACTTTCGACAGTGTGACTTACTTATCAATTATTTTATAATTAACCCTTAACTTGACAATGTATCTCCTCGGATACATATATTTCAATTATTCTCAGTCACCCCGCACTTTATTTATCTACTATAGGAAATTAACATTACCGATGGTGGCACCACGATCTTTGCCAAGATGGCATCAAATGAGGTATACCTTAATAGTTTTGTATATCGCCTATCGTATATTGGATCGGCGTCATATTTTATGCTGATTTTAATTTCTTCGTTAAGAAAAGTATATTGTGTAACGAGTACACTCGGCAAAGAGGGGCGATTTCCAGGGAAACTCAAGCGTCCGTATCAAAGCACACTTGTTCAGTATTATTCCACTGGTGGTTTTGAGTGCATGTCAGTACACATATACTTAGAAAATGTCACATTTAGGTACATTTCGGAAACGGCGTATTTCGATGAAACTAGAAAACGTAATAGCGATTATGCCGGATTTAGAATACGAAGGCGATAGAATTAAATGCGTAAGGTGCAAGGACTATTTGACGTGTACCAGCCCGTGGAAGTGTAAACGCCACATAAAAAGTATAAAACACTGTTCTGCAATCCATGGCAAACGATACAACGAACAATTAACATTTGATATAGGTGTTTGTTTTATTATATGCAATCTACCGTTCACTTTACCAGACCAAAAAGCGTTTGTCTCCTTCTGGAGCAAATATTCGTATTATACATTACCAAGTCGGACATCGATAAGAAACGTTATGCCATCTACTCGTGACCATGTTGAAAGAAGAATTAAAGCAGAATTGAAAGATAAAAAATTGTGATTATGTGTGGACGAAACTGATCGGAAAAAAAAATTCTGTGGTAAATATGATGGTACGTACAATGGAATAATTTGAACCGTCATCATCTATCTTACTTGCTTCCAAAAGAGTTGCAAAATGTACTAGCGATGAAATTTTAAAAGTGGTGTTGAGCGCATTGAACAAATTTCAAGTTTCAACAAACCAACTTTTAATGTTTGTGAGTGACGGTGAATGACGTAATTTATTATCATTGAATGCATTTTTCGAATTTCCTACATCAAATATTATTTATTATCCAGGAGATCAATCAAAAGTTTCAAGACGTAGTAGATCTGCTGAAGCTGGTCCTTCAACATCCCAATTACGACCAATACCTCAAGAAAATTCCGACGAAGATTTTGATTTACCAATTGAAAACCAAGAACAAGAAATCAATATGCAAGCCGATGCTCCTGTCTCTAGCGATTCATCAAAACCAAATCAATCAAATTAAACAACAACAGGAGCTCCAATTGTAATTTCGAATGTATTACCTAAAATGCTTTCCTTAGGCCGATCTCTTAAAGAAGAGAATCTGTTACATGTAACATATAAAAATCTATGCTTTAAACTTTGTGGCACTATTGACACCTAAATGTTATCCACCAGTAAATGCTTTAGTAGCTTATACGAAGGCAATGTTTCTAAAGTCCCCAAAAACGTACAAAGAAATTTCACGAACTGTGTCCCAAAGTGCCTGAACCACCATTGCCGATTAATACGCGTTTTGGAACATGGTTAGAGGCTGCGTTTTACTACTGCGAACATTTTGATGATGTAAAAATAGTATATTAAAAAACGAGTTTGATAGGGCATCATTTTGCCTCACGAGATCAGTTTAGAAAACGAGCCGCGTTAGCGGCGAGTTTTCTAAAGAGCGAGAGCGGCAAAAGGCCTTATGAAACGAGTTTTTTATACTATTTTTTCTATTTTGCGTTTTTTACATTAATAAATTGGAATTATTTATTTGAAAGTTAAGAGATTTATTTTATGTAAAGCATGCAGTTGGTCACATTGATACTTGACATTTTCAAATTTAAATCTTGCTATCCGCCAAGTATATTATACTACATATTATTTATTAATTTTCGTTAACATTACTTGATATTTCATTTAAAAATATAAACATGAGTGACATACAAACATATATATGTAGTTGTCAATTGTATACAACATACGTTGTTTGTGTAAAATACGGACATATATCATATCTGTCAAATGTACATAAATTCTTAAGATCAAATGGCAGCAATGATATTTATTTCTGTGTTCGAACAACGCCAACATTGAAAAATGAAAAAAAGCGTATCGAAATGAAGCTCATTATTGACAAGGATTCAGATTTTTTCAAACTAAGACAAATTTGTGAAGGTCCATTAAGTTATCACAAGGATTACTTTGAATTTGCAAATATAACATCACTCGATGTGGAACGGTCGTTTTCATAATTGAAAAATATTTATTCCGCACGCTGTACTCATTTGATAGCAATAAGTGTGGAAACATATTTAATGATTCAAATATTTAATAGATGCAACCCAATTTGTGATTTCATGAAAGCTTTTTAAAACAGTAAGTGTTTCAGCACGTTATATAATATATTTTTTATCATTATTTTATATGTAAACATTCATGCGTCCGCATCGCCTATGCTCACTCATGAAAGTCACGAACATAAATGATGCGAGTAGGTAGACGTTACTGAACGCTCGCCTTGATACGGCCGCTAGGTCCCTACACGTTGTTCTCCGCACTGCACTGAAACTTGCCACTCAATACCAACTCTTGTAACGAGTAACGAAAGTAACATTTTTTTTAAGCGATAGAACTATGTTCGCGAAATTAAAAAAAAGATTTCGACGAGTTAAACACTATACTTATGACCTCGCCTATGGCATTATAACAAACTTAAAAAGAATACGTAAACAAATACTTTATTTTCAATTAAAAATTACAAAGCTATAGATCATATTTGGATTAGTTATGATTTAAACAATGATTCATAGAATATGTAGACCATAAGGTCGATGGCTTCAAATTTTTCCAAAATTTTGCAAAATATGCAAGCAGCATAATTTCCGAATATGAATTTACGCTATTCAATGAATTTTACATAGACTTCTTCATACCTCTTCCTTGATTTTTCTCGTAATAAGCCCGCATAGGTTTTCTCAGCTTGATTTATTATTTCTGGTGGTGCATTGGGAATATCTAAATTACTTTCTGAATCAGAAATCATGATAAAGCTACAACCAGCACAAACTGATATTATTTAAAAATGACTCGATATAGCAACAGCAGGCAAATAGGCGCAGGTGAAAATTAGTAAGTAATTTTCGTCACTAAAGACGAAAGTTAACGTTATGGGATTTTGTCTCTTTGTATAAACGGTAGTAGAAAAACATCTTTTTTCTACGACTCTTTATAAAAGCACACTTTTTTGTGTCAAAATTTGCCAAAAAATGTCCACCCGTGTTGACTAATACAATTTCTACATAACAGACACAAAAGGCCAAATAAAAAATAACCAGAGAGAGATAGAATACCAAGTAAATACAGAATAAAGACATACAATTCTAGAAATGAAGGTATGTCCGTACGGAAACATCAGTTTCACCTTGCTTACATTTTTCGTCCTCTTTCCCGAGAGTGTTTATCTCAAACCGCAGACGTTTCATGAACTGCGAGGACGTCAAAGTTGGAAACAAATTGTTGTTTGGTATTACTTTGTTTTTGTTAAATTATTCTACCTCTTTACGTAGCCATTACGAAAAGTTCCTCTATAAATCAAGTGATAAAATCATAATGCACGGGCATTTACGAAACACAGGATTTTTAAATTTCCGATTCATAAATTATATAAATGCTTGTTTTCTTTATAGTAGATGTCACCCACCATCATCATTACCAGTGTTTCTGTTATATCCACGAGAAACAGCGATGAATTACACAAGCCCCTAGAGAAATTTTTTTTTTGCTTAGCGAAGAGTTAATTTTATACAGTTTTACATTTAAGCGAAATTAAAGCATTCCTTCATTATTCATTAATAAATGCTAATCAAAATTAAAGCATGTAATTAGATCTGAAGCTTTCTAAAGTTGAAATCTATTGTTTTTATATTAGACCTCGTTTGTCTTTTTTTTTTCAGAATTTTTTTCCCCACCGTGTCGGTTGGATAAATTTATTGGTCCGAAGATAATGTCACTTTAAATGTTATTTATTGGTGGGAAGATTTATTTAGCGGACAAACCACTTTTTATCGTAGAATGATTAAATTATTTCAGTTTTTACCGCTAGTGATTGTCACGTCTAAAGCAAGGTGTTCTCAGGGTTGCCTTTAAATTCACATTACTAGCAAATCGATACCAACGGGCTTGTTAAAATCACGTCTCGATATCTAATGAACCTTGACTTATTGATTACAACAATTAGATTTTAAAAATTTTTAATGTAGCGTTCGATATTTCGTATTGTGAAATGCCAATTTAACCCTAGAATAAATAAAGAAGTCTCCCGTACTCCTGGTGCTTATTGCGTCTAATATACCTACTCAATACAATCCCCATTTTAGGAATGGCTTATACAGAGTGTCCCCGGATTGAGCGCATTCACAATAGGTATAATAGACAAAAATTTTCGAATTGGAATTTCATATTTCGGGATTCCGTCTGAAACTTATTTTTAGTTTACTTTCAATTTTTTAAAATCAAATAGGCCTTTAGAGTTGAACAAAAATGATTGTTGTTGTTCAGGTAAAGTACCTTCTCCAATCACATTTCGCCAAAACGTTACTTAGAAAGGTTATTTATTCAGGTTGCTCATGATCGTGTTATACTTCAAATTCGACCCTCGTACAATTCAGTTCAGCTATATAACATTTACTAATTATCGTATTACTTTAGTTGTTTAAAAATTAGTTTACCTTATTCTGCAATTTGTTCGTTCGCTATTTTTGAATAACACTGTATATTATACCAGGCCTACTATAATTATAACTACTCTTTGACTGTACAATACCTAAAATTTAACTATATTTATTGTACTACTTGATTCCTAATATTTATCTTGGTTATATATGTACTATTGTCAGTTAATTGTTCCAATTGTAACTTAAGCCTCTCTTTTAAATATCGTAAGGCAGTTGGCTTTATTTTCATCGACATTTTATCGGAATTTTTCAAGATATTTCATTAAAAATGATTAAGCATTTAATTTTGCTAAAATACGATACGTAGGCCTACAAAGACATCTATTATTTATTATTGGTGATGTTGTACTAAGGTTCGATAGATATACACAGACCTTTTATTAGTAATTATTTATGGTTTTGTACGAGTTAATTAATGATTAGCGACTTCCTAAGTGTAAGTTGATTATTAACCTTCCTTTATGATCGATTTCTTGTTGGAAATTAATTAAATGTGGGATAATTGGAATACTCTTTCGAATATGTTTTTTTTTTTCTATAATGACGTAGATCCAGCTTCAAATAAAACTGGACATGAAGTGGACTTGGATCTCATTTATTGTGCTCTTGTTATAAATTTAAGTGGTTGTTCCGTGATGATAAAGAATCATCTTATAAGTTAGAATTGATTTATACAGAGATACTATTCGCAAATGCGGGTATGCATTTCTAACTTGGGATATAGGAAGTAACGAGATATATTATTATTGTTACTTTCTCGTGTAGTCGCACCGATAAATGAAGATGTAAATTATAAATATCGGCCATGTGGTAACCCCGAACACGTTTTATACTAGGTGAGTGTCTTCGGGAATATATTTGGTAGATTTTATTGTTATTTCGAAGAGATTTGGTGCCATTAATTAGTTCGAGTATTATTCTTATATATTTTTCTGTTCCTGTATAATAGGGCAAGCAAGTTGGTACGGGCGCTTTAAACCCCAAAATTAAGTCAAACAACGTATGCTGGACATGAGGTAGACTTCCATTTTGTTCCTTCTTCTCTGCAGATGCCATAAGAAATGTAGTGGTACGCAACAATATAATCAATCGTCGGCGTCACACGGAATCACACAAATTTGTATTAATGATTGAGTTGTGTGATATATATATTAAAAATATTTAGTGTCGTTCACTTTAGCTAAGATAAATTTGCCATTTTGTTTTTTGTTGTCCGTAGTGGAAAAATTATAACTAATTTAATAGTCGATTTTATTAAAATCATTGTGTTAGATTTATTTCTACCTATACTGTGTGGAAACACAAAATTTATTTAGAAATAATTTTGATATTATAATTTCTGTAATTTTCATCAGTAAAATTTACTGAAGAATTCATTTTTTTTTATATAAGTAAAATATACCTGCATATACAGTGCGGACAAGGCTTAATAGATAAATTTTGGTATAAACTTTTATCCAGTGAAATTTTCGCCATTAGTTTAAATACTTGTGTGTGTTATATAAAGTATTATTGCATATACAAGGTGTGTTAATATCTCTATCTTCTAATTTATGAATGAACGTGGGTTTAAATGGTATAATTTTATTTTCTTTGAGAATTCTTTCTATATCCGATTTACTTATTGATAATACAGTAGACCGTTTTCTCAGGGCATCTGGCGGCCAAGAGAGACACGCTGGCCACGGTTTCTTTGGGTAGCTAAGCTACTACTACAATGAAACTATAGGTTTCACTGTGTAATCTGCTCCTCGTAACCTAGATGCCTACAATATAGCATGTAAGCATAGCATATCGATGTATAACTAACATGAAGTGTAAAATACAGTGATACAAAAATAATAAAAACATCTATATATAGATACACGTTTCGAACTCATCCTAGGTCTCGTCAGTGTACGTAGAGAAGCGCTTTAGTGCCTTACGTTGCTACTAAGTATAACACAATCTTATACGTCACAGGTCATGAAAAATCATTTTTGTATTACAGTATTTTACACTTGCTGTTAGTTAAACATCAGTATGCTATCTTTTAGATACTAAAGTGAGGGTATTAATGATTTTTAATTATTATTTTATAACAAAATAATTTGAAACATACTTGAGTAGGTAAAACCTCACCTCAAAAATATTTTTAATAATATAAAATATTATTAAGAATCGGATGTGAAGAACACAATCACAAAACAACATTCAGCGCTGCTCAGTGACTTGCGCCTGTTAGGGCAACTCGTGATTTTTCGTCGCTCCTGTGTTGACTCACCGCACACGGGTTGTAAGGCCGTATACGCACTAATTATCTACTCTTCGGTGACAGTTTTTAATGAAATGCGGCACATCCAATATAACACCTTTATTTACATATTTACATTAATTCATACATTAAAATTGTTGGTAAAGTAAGACTGTTGTCTTTTGATAAAATATGAGACTGGTGTCTGTTGATATTAAATGTTGATTGCTGTCTTGAACATTGTTCTTACGACTTTTGTCTAGAACGTTGTTCTGGGGCGAATTGCTACTGGCGACTTGCTGTGGCGACTTGCTACGACGACTTGCAACTGTTGCCATCGCGCTCTGAGCTATTAAAAACTTTTTAAGCATTGTAGGCAAAATTTATCCTTCCCCTCAATTAACCTTGGAACAATTAACAAAATAGGCCACATGCGGCCAGATAACGAACAAAGGTCGGCAAAACTACAAAGAACCTCCTTGATTGTAAATTGTGCCTACTAAACTAGCAAACGTTGCAGATAGTTTTTGAATCTGATTGTGTACATGGCACGTTCACTCATACAATAAAGTAACTTGAAACGTATCTAAAGAATGCGGCAATAAATAAGCGCCGGCATGAATAACGGTTGACGAATATGTAATACGCAGCATCCTAAATTTAGTGAAACGTTTGCATCTTAATACAATAACAAAATATAATTATACAAAGGTTTTTAATTTTGTTTCTCACTCTTAGATTTAAATGCTATAATCTGATTTGATGATAATGATTTCTTATATTTAATGTATAATATTAAAATGAATAATACTTATTTTTAATATATAATCACAAAATGAATAATACTTATATTTACTATATAATATACAAATTGGTTTCGCTTGGAAGACGAAACAACGCCAAAACAACTGACACTGTCTCAAGTGCAGAACTAAGCCAAGTGTTTCCATCTGACGGTGCAAGCGCTCGCTTGGATGACACGTTTCACGTTCGTTTCCATCGAACTGAATATGGTACGCATAAACACATGGACCGAGTTTAATTAGAACTAAGTCTTTTATCTGGAATCAATCTGCTTAATATTTCAAACCACGCTATGTAACTACTAAAAAATTTGCGGTTTTCTTGATTCTTTTTTTTTCGCCAATTGTAGTTGTTACGGTGGAATAGTTTTAGGTTTTAGATTTTGTACTATTTGTAATTTTTTTTCTTGTAATATACAACAAATAAATAAATAAATAAATAAATAAATAAAGTATCGAGATAAACAGTTTGATTGCTTAGAAAATGTGTCTGCAAAAGCATTGATGATAATTCACTGTCGCCATCATAAAGTCTCCCAAGTGTAATACACAGAATGTGTTTTTTTCGGTACTTTTCCAATAAACGTGTGTGTTCCAAAAAATAGACGAGAAGCTTGTTGTAAGTATAGACGAGTGGGAAATTACGTGTGCCCTATTTTTTTTTTAAATTTCGGTTATATTTTATTCCAACTGTTAATAAAAATGCAATTTTTGGAGATTCATGTGTATGTACATATTCAGTTTCTGGTGTTCTGTACACAAATTGGCACAGTGCAATGCAAACTAGTGTAGAACGATTTAATTTGTTAACCATATTCTGTTTGTTTTCATCGCGAATACAATTGCAAATGAATACAAAGGCAAACAAATTCTGCAATTAGTATGTAGGATAAAAGCCATACTGAAACGATTGTAACACAGGAACCAGTACGCTATCTCTTCATTAACGTTTATTATTTTGCCAGTTGAATATGAAGATCAACAGAACAATATAAAATTGTTGTAGTGCCACCGAGATAAAGCTAGGCTAGTGATTACATCTGTAGTAATATATGATGATTTAAAAGCGAATATACAATTAATAACACTATTTCCCTCAGAAAATTTCAACCAATTACATTAATGCAAATTACAGAAATAAACTAATAACCGACGAATATCTCCCGAGTATTTGATGCGCCATGAAAATATCCGGGTATTTGCACATGTGCATAAAGTGAATATTTTTTGACATTTTTTGGAGTATAGAAGTATCCCGTAAGTAAGCTCCTTCCTTGCAGAATACTTCAAGCTATTTCCACACATTAGTCTGTTATTGATTATAATTTGATTGAATAAAACGAATAGAACACATTTTTAAAATTGAAATGTTTCCATTATTGACATTAGCGCCTGTTGTTAATTTATTCTTTTTTCCCGTTGGAAATTACATTTTTATTTACGGTACTTTTACAATCTCTATTTTTTTGATCATACTTCATCCAAAAGTAATTTTTTTTTAATATTTTTATGTTAAAATTTCTAATATCAAAATTACCTGAAATTTTCTTCGTTTCTTGCATTCAATTTTTGAAATTTTTGAACGATTAAAAATGTTCGCGTACATGGCATGAACTCGGGACATAACTACTGAACATTTTTATTTTGCGGTATTTTTTTATGCCAAATGAAAAATTTATTTTACAATCAATTTTTTTATCGTAATTCATCGAAAAGTAATTATTTTTTGTTCTTTATTATTTCTATTGTGAAATTCGTACTATCAAAATTGCGTGAAATAGTCTTCAAGAAATAGTCGTCCTTATATTCCTCTTGTATACCATCCTTGAACATTTTTACTTGCGCACTTCGTGCACTCGTAAAATTATTCACCATTTGGGATATAACTACTGAATATTTTTATTTTGCGTTGTACTTTTTTATGTCAAATGAAAAATTTATTTTACAATCGATTTTTTTATCGTAATTCATCGAAAAGTAATTATTTTTTGTTCTTTACTATTTCTATTGTGAAATTCGTACTATCAAAATTGCGTGAAATTGTCTTCGAGAAATAGTCGTCCTTATATTCCTCTTGTATACCATCCTTGAACATTTTTACTTGCGCACTTCGTGCACTCGTAAAAATATTCACCATTTGGGATATAACTACTGAATATTTTTATTTTGCGTTGTACTTTTTTATGTCAAATGAAAAATTTATTTTACAATCAATTTTTTTATCGTAATTCATCGAAAAGTAATTATTTTTTGTTCTTTATTATTTCTATTGTGAAGTTCGTACTATCAAAATTGCGTGAAATTGTCTTCGAGAAATAGTCGTCCTTATATTCCTCTTGTATACCATCCTTGAACATTTTTACTTGCGCACTTCGTGCACTCATAAAAATATTCACCATTTGGGATATAACTACTGAATATTTTTATTTTGCGTTGTACTTTTTTGTCAAATGAAAAATTTATTTTACAATTTTTTTTTTTATCGTAATTCATCGAAAAGTAATTATTTTTTGTTCTTTATTATTTCTATTGTGAAGTTCGTACTATCAAAATTGCGTGAAATTGTCTTCGAGAAATAGTCGTCCTTATATTGCTCTTGTATACCATCCTTGAACATTTTTACTTGCGCACTTCGTGCACTCGTAAAAATATTCACCATTTGGGATATAACTACTGAACATTTTTATTTTGCGTTGTACTTTTTATGTCAAATGAAAAATTTATTTTACAATCAATTTTTTTATCGTAATTCATCGAAAAGTAATTATTTTTTATAAAACAAATGTATTTTTAATATATAAAATATTATTAAAAATCTGGTGTGAAGAACACAAATGCAGGTTCACTATTAATATTTTCTGTGAACATGTCCGAATATATCCTATCCTCAGAGACGTAGATACGTATTTCGCTTTTCTACAAGCTCATCGGTACGCCCCTGCTGGAGAAAGGATATTTCCAGACACATTCACAGAAAAGAACCACCTCGCCCTATCACCGTAATTATCCAGACCGAGCGCAGAAGTAAATTCGGCTCTACCTGTTGTCAGACAGCCGAAGTACCTCGCATACCGTCCACATAATTAATGTGAAGTAACGACGCCCTTCCAAAGGTTAGCACAGCCAACTCTCTAGAAAACTGCATTTTGTTTGTGCCTTCACTCATACTACGGCTTAACCGCATGTGTAATGTATCAGAATAATTGAAACATACATGAGTAGGTAACCCCACCAGTTTTGTATAAAACAAATGTATTTTTAATAATATAAAATATTATTAAAAATCCTGTGGTGCCCTTCTCCACTTCGATGACAGAGTGCTAGATATCTTTCGCTGAGATGTAAGATCGACACCGATATCTAAGAGTGGTGATATCGCTCTCGTTAATCATCGTGGTTGCTTATTTATAGGGCTTTAACTATCTGTTAATGAAGAGTATCGTTTTGGTGGCCTTCCTACCTACAAGGATTTATTAAGCACCACGTTATTTTTTTTGGAAGCACCAATTACCCGTAAGGGGATCTTTTTTTACATTCTCGTACATAATTTTGAAATTAAATTATTTCATTTAATTTTTATTCGTTTATTTTCATCTTAAAAACAGATGATTTTTTGTATGGGCAACTGAAGTCGCCCGAAACTTTGTTTTTTTCTTTTTTGTTTTTTTGGGGGTCGAAACGATTTTTTTAGCACCGTAGCAACTTTTCAAAATGGGAACCAAATCTAATATTTATAATTATCAACTTCATAACATTATTATAAATTTTGCAAAAGTCTTTGCAAATTTGTGAAATAAATTATTTCTAAGGGTAAATATGTGTTTGCTTAACAACGACACGATTTCATTGCAGGTACATCCAGAACTACACATTTAGCCAAAATAACCCAAAATGTTAGTGACGCTTTAGATGCTCCAGTATAAATAATTTATACTGATTTTGCCAAATCAACCAAGTTGGATGCTTTCGATTTGTCGAATAGTGTATTTCAACAAATCTCTTCTTTTTTTTTTTTTTTTAATTGAATCGGCCGATACTTGCTGGAAATCCATTATATGTAAATGGGATTTAAGTAAAACACTTATACTAATTTCCAGTATATATACTGGAAATTAGTATAAGTGTTTTACTTAAATCCCATTTACAAATCTCTTCTTATTTGAGCCCAAGGATCTAATTACGTCTACTATATCAGCTTTCAGTCCAGACAGTACACATCATGCTAGAGATCTACTCAAGGACATTTATTATTTAATATTTTTGTTAATAATGTCATTGTGTTCTAATTTGAAACTAGGTTTCTCTTCTAGGTTCTCTTCTGTACAATTTGTTCTCTTTCAACGAAATACATCCTAGTAGATAGAAAACATCCTTTCTACATCGCAACTGTTTAAAGATACATACTGGAAATATTCTTTTATTTTAGCTTTTAGCAGTTAGATTTTGAGGCATTGTCACCATACACAATTGCCGCAATGTTATTAAATCTGGGTTTTTATCAAAAATTGCGTGTAGCTTTTGCCAAAGGCAATATTCGAAATCACTTGGAATATTTTGCAAGTTATTAATAGCCACATCTAATGTGGTTAAGCCATTTAATTTAAGATATTGATTTTTAAAATAAGTGATTAATTTTGTCAAATTTGCAGTGTTCCTGAAGAAAGTACAACTGATTTTTTAAATTTTAAATTTGTTCCCTACAGTCAGAAATACTTCGAGCATCGTCATTTAAACATATAACGGAATTTTGTAAACTGTTGAAATTCTTTGCATAAAAACTAGTAGCTTCCAACCATGTTCCCCACCTAGCTATTACTGGCGAGGTAGGCGGTGATAAAGATGGAAGTTTTTCCTTGTAAAGGGCTACTCTCAATGGTGTTTTTCTGAAAATTTTTTAAAAGCGGATAGAAATCTATCAACTTCCCGAAAATTGTCTTTGATATATTCACAGATTCTATGGCGAGCATGTGCTACACAAGTAGTATGCAGCATATTAGGATGTGTTTCCTTCCCTGCCTGTTTTTAACATATATGCAGCATTGTCAATGACAAATAAAAGTATTTTCTGAATGAAGCATTTGGTGCATATTCTCGTAAATGGTTTTAGCTACTGTTTCCGCATCAATTGTATTTATAACTTTTCCATACCAAGGAAGTAATGCAGTTTTATTGCATTATACGTCAAGAGGCCCTCTTCAAAATTATTGGGATTTGAAAATGTGATGAAAGTTGTAGTACCAACTGTAAACTTTATAAAATCATGAGATCTCAATCACCGACAATTCATACAATTTCTCGAGGATATTGAAGACCAATATGGTGATCTCCTGTTTTACACTGAAGTAAGGTGGCTAAGCCGTGGGTTGTCACTAGAGCGGTTTCTTAACTTGATAGAAGAAATCAAAATATTTCTGGCGGAAAAGAAAAAGGACGTCTCCGAACTCGACAAGCCTGATTGGCTGTGTGACTTAGCGTTTCTTGTAGACATCACAAATCAATTGAATGTCTTAAATACGCGACTCCAAGGCAAAGATCAATTGATTTCGCAGTTATACTCTCATGTTTCGTCCTTTAAATGCAAATTGAGTCTTTTCAGGACACAAATCAATTTAGCCAATTACAGCCATTTTCCGAACTACAAAAAAGAGAGAAATTCAATAAAACTGATGTCAATTTCGCTTATGTTGAAAAAATTTATATTTTAATACAAGCTTTTCATGATCGTTTTCTAGACTTCAAAAAATTAAATCTGTATTAGACATTTCCAGCAACCCTTTCAACATTTCACCCGAAAATGCACCGGAATCAATACAGCTGGAATTGATAGACATGCAAAATGATGATAATTTACGAAACAAGTTTAATGAAGGTAATTTACTCAACTTTTACCGTTGCGTTGACAAAACCGCTTATAAAGAGTTGCGAATAAATGCATTGAAATGCGCAAGCTTATTTGGATCGACGTATATTTGTGAGCAAGCGTTTTCAGTGATGAAATTTAACAAAACAAAAAATCGAAACCGTCTGGCAAATGAAAATCTGGAAGCAATTTTACGTGTGGCGACAAGTAATGTGGAGCCAAACATAAACAAAATTGTTAGCTCAATGCAATGTCATGCATCAAAATAATAAAACATGAAATATTACATTGTAATGATTAGATTACATTACGATTACATAATTACAACAAACATTTTTAAATGGTCTTTTATTTTTATCATTTGAAGTAATTCATTCTATTTAAAAATACAAATATTTGTGTTAATAAGTATTCTTTGTAGTGGCCCGTCCTTGACTTATAATTTTAGCGAGTGACCCCTGTTCCCTATAAGTCTGTGAATCCCTGATTTATGTGGTCCATCATAATTTCGGCCTCTCCTGTTCGCTCCCTAATTATTACATACAGTAACGTAAACAAAAGTTATTTATTTATTTATATCAGATAGTTTCTAAAATGATAATAATAATATTTGTATTAATAACAATTTATTAGAATAATTGAAACATACATGAGTAGTTAACCCCACCAGTTTTGTATAATACAAAGGTATTTTTAATAATATAAAATATTATTAAAAATCTGGTGTGAAGAACACAAATACAGGTTCACTATTAATATTTTTGTGAACGTGTCCGAACATATCCCTCTTCAGAGACGTAGATACGTATTTCGCCTTTCTACAGACGCATCGGTACGCCCCTGCTGGAGAAAGGATATCTTCAGACACATTCACAAAAAAGAACCACATCGCCACATCACAGAAATTATCCAGACCGAGCGTTGAAGTAAATTCAGCGCTGCCTGTTGTCAGACAGCCGAAGTACCTCGCCCCGTCCACATAACCAATGTGAAGTAACGACGCCCTTCCAAAGGTGGCACAGCCATCTCTCTAGAAACTGCATTTTGTTTGTGTCTTCACACAAATAAAATGCAAACAGGTAGCGCTGAATTTACTTCTATGCTCGGTCTGGATAATTTATGTGATGTGCCGATGTGGTTCTTTTTTATGAATGTGTCTGAAGATATCCCTTCTCCAGCAGGGGCGTGCCGATGAGCCTGTAGAAAGGCGAAATACGTATCTACGTTTCTGGGAGGAATATGTTCGGACACGTTCACAAAAATATTAATAGTGAACCTATATTTGTCTTCTTCACAACATATTTTTAATAATATTTTATATTATTAAAAATACCTTTGTATAATAACAATTTTATCAAAACTTATTTCAACTTCACGCTTTATTAATTCCTTAAAATTGATACTTAATCATTCGCAAGAAAGTAAAAGTAAAACGATATGCTGCGCGGTTTCGCTTTTATTTGATACTGATATTCCACACAGAAAATTACGAATTGCGGTCTACCCTCGAGTTAAATTAACTTTTTGCGCCCGACCAATAAGGTTTGAGTGTACTTAGCGAAATCCAAGCGAACCCCGTAATATCAAAGCTCACTTTTTGGTTATACAATGCCGAAAATTGAGGCGCCGGGATGTACGGCCGAAAATATATGAGATGTTTATTAAAGGTAGAATAATATTTGAAATTTCCGCCCTTCTCCCTCCCAACCCTCTTTTTTAACTACATACCCAAGTGAATATGTACAAGAGAAACGTTACAAATTACTTAATTGTATCCGTTCATGTGAAATCCCAGTATGCGCTGGAATATACCATTTCTTTCTATTCCTTTTTTTCCGCTTTGTGTTATTCTAAATGTGGGTGAAATATCAACGAAATCCATTTGAAAATCATATGGTAAAGCATTTCTCCAAAAGCCCCAGGTATAGTTATAATAAACGGGGGGAAATCATGTATTTTTATTTGAAACGCTGCTAGAAAAGGTTCGAATTCTGTTTTGATATTTACATATTATGTAATCATATACTTTGTTCGTCAGAAAATTATGTCATTACAATGTTATTTGGTTCGAAAATAATTACGTAACAAATTTAATGTGAGCATAGAACTTTATCGCAACGACAAATAAAATAAAATTAAATGAATTTCAATTAAATATGTTATATCTACGCAGGGATATTTATAACAGATATCTTGCAACATGTTATTGCCATTAACAATGCAGTTTTGGCATTAATTACAATAGAGAATCCCAAAAATATATTTTGTTTTATTCGTTATTATTTGTACTGGAATTTATTGTTCTGATATCGCTATGTCGACAATATTTGATATTTCAGAACATATAATTATGCAACTCTTGTTTTAAAGTACGCTATATATGTATATATATATATATATATATATATATATATATATATATATATATATGTAGACAAGGAGTCTTTGCCGTTAAAAGAAATATGTAAAACAATTAGTGTTGGGGAATCCGGCATTAAAAAACCATTAATTACTAATGAGAGTTCTTTATTTTTTTTACCCTATATTTCGCTCTGAGGGTTAGAGCTTCTTCGGGGGTCAAAAAGTGAACTATTTGTTATGAGAAAATTATACATTTATAATTTTCTCATAACAAATAGTTCACTTTTTGACCCCCGAAGAAGCTCTAAACTTCAGAGCGAAATATAGGGTAAAAAAAAATAAAGAACTCTCATTAGTAATTAATGGTTTTTTATTGCCGGATTCCCTAACACTCATTGTTTTACATATTATACATTACTAGAAGACCATTATCTGATTTTATCAGAGCCAGGATGCGACTATTTCAGGCATGTCACATGTGAGTTGGGAACTGCTAAATGTATTAAAGATACTATATTAACTCACTTGAAATCCAAATCGGTAAAACTCAGTGAAATAGTTGTTGTTGGTTGCGATGGAACAGTAGTAAACACAGGTTTTAAAGCTGGTATTATTCGTTTGATGGAAGAAGAACTGAATAAACCATTACAGTGGTTTATCTGCCAGTTGCATTCCAATGAATTACCACTGCGACATCTGTTGTTACATTTGGACGGAAAAACTACAGGGCCTAAATGCTTTTCAGGTGCCATTGCATATCAGTTACAAAAATGTGAAACAATGCCAATAGGCGAATTCAACGCCATTCCTACAATATTACCTCAAATTTCCAGGGGTGATTTGAGTACCGATCAAAAATATCTGTACGATATTATGATCGCTATCAGCACTGGCGTTTTTTCTTCAGATTTAGCTAACATTGAACCTGGATCTCTCAACCAGTCTAGATGGCTTACAACAGCAAATCGAATTCTAAGATTATATGCTACTAAATCGGACCCCGAAGAAAAATTGGTGATATTAGCCACGTACGTGATGAGAGTTTATGGTCCGATGTGGTTTAGAATAAAATTTAATCCCTCGTGTATAAACGGAGCTAAGCACCAGTGGCAAACAATTAGTCTGAGTCGCTATTTGAACGCCGATATGAAGAAGGTCATTGACAAGGTAATCCAACGAAATGGATTTTTTGGTCACCCAGAAAATGTTCTTATTTCTATGCTTGGAGATGAAAGGGAAATCATACGAGATCTAGCATATCGACGAATTTGAAAAGCAAGAAGTGAGAAAGCTCCAGGACTTCGAACGTTTAAACTGCCTTCATTTAATTTCGATGCTGAAGGTTATACCGACATTATAACGTGGCGAGACTGTGAGATAACTGAGCCACCTCTGACTTTAAATTTATCTAATGACGACTTGAAAGCCATTGTCAAAGACGGTCTCGGCACATGTCAAAAAATTAAAGATTTTCCATGCCATACTCAAGCCGTTGAGCGCTGCATCAAAGTGGTGACAGAAGCTTCAAGTGCAGTTTGTGGAAAAAATAAACGAGACGGTTTCATCAGGGCAAGGCTACTATCACTTCAACAAATGCCTACTTTTGATACAAAAAAAACAATTTAATATATAATTATTGTATTTCTGAATAATTATCTAGTTTACCATTATTTCTTGTATCGCGCTTCTTTAAATCTGTATAAAAAATATAAGATATTAACCTAACAAATAAAATATATAGTTTGATAACAATATGAAAAATAGGTAATTTTTTTTTAATTTTCAATTGTGTTGGGGCACCTCAAAACATCATTACAAATAGGTAATATTTCGTACGTTTAATTTACTCATTGAAATGCAACTTTATATCGCTATACCATTTTAAAAAACAAATTTTTTTTTTTATTCATACATTATCGCTCCACCCTAGGGTACAATAGTTACTTGAACAAAATTCTGCTGTTTACCATTTCATTCAGTAAACTAAAATATAAATACACATTATTACAAACCATTCAACATTTCTGTAACTAAAGTCATTTTCAATTAGAAGAGTTTTCTCGGAGAAAAAAAGAAACTGATTTCAAGAAAAGAAACGAAGCAACACCAACACCAACATCACGCAACTTCTAACTATGTATATGCAGAAAGAACATTACAGTCTCCTCGGTTTAATATTTAGGTAATAAAGTGTAAAAATTACCTATCACGAGGGAGTTCTTAACATTTGCATGCTTTTTGTTTTTTAAACTTTTATTGGTATTTTTTTATATTGCGGAACTCGTAAAGTTTATATGCAATTATGTGGACGTGGAATGTTCTAAATATATTTTTTATTACTCATAATGCTAATAATATATATTTCTCTCGACGATTTAAGTACTTAATACAGCTATATATTTCTTTTAGTACGTTAAAAATTGTTATATAGGTGCAGTTTTTGTTTCCATAGGCATTTATTCTTATCCCTGTAGTATGTACGATGATCACGTTCTAGACTGCCACAAAATTAACCTTATTTCTAGTTAATTCTAGTACTATGTGATCGAAATCTTTTATACATTAGAATGCCAGAAAGTAAAATTGGTTGCATAAATTGACATCGTCGACATATAGTGTCATGTTTTTTTTTTGACAAAAGTCTATATAAAGGGCTAGATTTTAAGGCCCAATAAAACATGATTTTCTGTAGTAAAATATTGAAATATTTATTGATTTATAATGTATATGTTACCGTGAAAGTCCGAAAACCGGTGATAGTCGAGATATACCGGTGAATGTCAACATTCACCAAGTTACTTGGCGTATGTCCGATATATTCATCAAATATCATTATTTCTAACTTACACCAGCGAATGTCAACATTCATCATGGACTCATGGTGTATGTTTAAAAGAATTTGTTTATAAAAAGAAAACAAAATAAAACTCTATAGGTTATTATTTATTTTGATTAAAACATGGATGAAGTTTTCAAATGAACATAAAGAAATTGTTGAACTTAAAACAAACACAACAAACATAATATTAATATAACAAATAAAATGCATTTTATTTCTTGAAATGAAATTAAAAAAAAACAAAGTAAATGTATGGCAACCTTATTTATTGCAACAACTTAAGCGACCATGACACTTCGAATTACACAAAAGCCTATTGTTTTTACAGCTACATTTAGCCGTGGAACACTTCTTTTTGCAGTTACAGCGTATATAGCCTTGCCCTCCACTTTTTGAATTAACAGAAGCTGCTTCTCTTACCGAAATTTCTTGATCTGAAATCTCATCCATGGAAATTAACTTTTCCTTGCAAATTGCGAATTGATTACGAGTGAAAAGCTGCTTGAAGGTGCCATTTTTGTTCGCTAATTTATGAAAGTCTGTATTCTCTATCCCAACAACAATAGCTAACACATGTCGGGGATCTGTACGAACACGATCGACGTCGGGGACTTTAATTCTTACGGTATCACCAATTTGGGCCGCAGGAAACTTTTTCTTTGAGGTTCGTAACATTTTTGCTACTTGGAGTAGTATATTCTCTTTTGCTGCTACTCTTTTTGAATTGATTAGCTCGTGCTGCCTAGTCAGCACTTGAGATGAAGACGTAATCGGTTGCAAATCAGTCAGTGTTTGAGTTGAAGACGTGCTGGGTTGTGGATCAGTCGGCACTTAAGATGAAGACCTGTTGGTGGCAGATGAAGGTGGATTGGCTCCAATGGTATTTTGGTCATCCATATCACTTACATCTAAAACATGGTCAGCAATATGGTCACTAACCAAATTTTCTTCACAAGTATTAACGTAAGCTTCTAGCTGTTCCTCGGTTTCAATGTTTGTAATTTGCTCATTTGCTCGTTGGGGAGAGATGACGACGCTATGCCTCTTTTTGGTTTAACGCCAAACAGAGCTTCATATCGACTCTGGCGTATTCCTTCATGGTAAGTTGTGTTTTTTGCGAATTGGACAAACGACAACCCTTCCGACCATTTATTTGAATCATTATCATGCATCCACGCAGTTAACATATTCTGTATGTCTTGATTGGCTCTTTCGACTGAGCCTTGTGTTTGGCTGTGACGAGGCTTTCCGTGCACTATTTTAACATCTTTCCACATAGCGCAAAGTTCAGATATGACTTGGTTACTGAACTCTCTGCCATTATCCGAATGCAACATAGCGGGAGCACCAAATATTAAAAAAATTTAAAGAAGGTGATATGCTACTTCTTCTGCTCTCTTGGTTTTTAACTGGACAAACTTGGTTAAGTGATCTTGGTAAACCATTATAAATTTGTAATCGCCATCGCTGTGTGATTGCAAGTCTATCAAATCGACTTGGCATCTAGAATTTAATTTGGAACTCACCATTGGTTTTACAACAATACCTTTTTTAGGAGCACTGTGTATCATTTGACATTGTTGACATAACTTTAAATAGAGCATTATGACATCATAAGAAATATTTTTGTATTTAACTTGCAATTCTTTTAGCATTCGTATTCTTCCTCCATGGCCTGTTCGTATGTGAGTTTCGGAAAGTATATTAAACAACTCTTCGTTTGTAACATAATACTGGATATTCGTTTCTCCTGGTTTTAATGGCACAATTAACTTTTCTTCGTCACTAACTTTTAAAATGTCAAAACGTTTTAAACGTCTGTAGTCCAAAGGGGTACTGCACTTACTTTTAACAGAAATTATTTCAGAAACGATTTTATAGTACCTTTCTTGAGAAAAATAAAAACAATTGTCTTCTCGTTTATTTCTTATTAGGGTATTTAACTTTTCAAGAAATTGATCACTATTTACTGCAGTAGCCATTGAGCACAAATTATAATACCTGTTGATGACGTTTCACCTGCCACGGGTTGTCTATTAGATAAGTCTCTGCGAGAACTGTCTTTACCGATTGATCATTTGGAACTGATCTATGAATTTGAATTTAAAAGAATATATAAACAGTTTACAACCCTCTGAATTTGGGAAATCCTAGAGCTATTGTAATGAACTACGGTAATAAATGGAACAAAACTAAGAACTAAATATTCGTTTCTTAATAAGCCTATTGTGAATTTGAATAGATGCAAGAAATTACAAATACCTGTGAAGAAATTACAAATACCTGTGAAGAGTAAATTAAATATAGCTGGAAATTCCAGAATGAATGGTTTGCAGTGACGTGTATAATATGAATAATAAACTTATATTATAATAAATGTCCTGTCGTTTCTGACATTGACCGAAGCTTATATGTGTTTGTCGACATACACTGGTGAAGGACCGAATTTATAATATAACTAATAATTGCTCGGTCTTTCACCTATTCATCTGGTGTCTGTCGACATTAACCGGTGTATGTCGACAACCACTACTTTCGGTTTTTCACGGTAACATATACATTTGGGAATTATGTATGAAATAAAATATCTTGTAAATGACCGCTATGGCTTTGCTGGCATACGCTTACTCTTTTGACAAAATTCGCAATACCATTATTGTATACATGTGGCGGTATTTCATTGATAGAGCGTATAATTTCGGCCTTCAATGCTTCGGTGGTTGTGGTCTTATCGGCATAAACCCGTGACTTCAGATAGCCAGAAATCCAAAGGTGTCAAATCGCAAGAACGTGGCGGCCAATTCTGGTCACCACACGACCAGGAGAAAACTCGTGCAAGACAGTGAACGTTTTACGGGTGGTATGACATGTGGCCCCGTCCTACTGAAACCACATGTCGTCCAGAGTAATATCTTCTAATTGAGGTACAAGAAACTGCGTTATCATATCACGATAACGTTCGCCATTCACCGTTACTGCATTACCTTCCGCATCTTCAAAAAAATACGGTCCAATTATTTCTCGAGGCCACAATGCACACCAAACAGTAACATGTTTCGGATGCATTGCTTTCTGATGAAACAATCGTAGATTTTCTGAGCCCAAATGCGACAGTTTTGCCGATTTACGAAGCCATCGATGTGGAAATGGCCTTCATCACTGAAAATGATTTTGTCCGCAAAATCGGCATTCACTTCTGTTTGCTTAAGTATCCAATTGGTGAACTCTCTTCGCTGTGCATGGTCTGTTGGCAGAAGTTGTTGAGTCAATTGGACTTTGTAGGGGTGGAGATGCAAATCTTGAGTCAGAACACGCTGAAGAGAGGCTGATGTAATGTCCAATTCTTGTGCACGATGACGAATCGACGTGTCTGGACTCTCGGCCACACTCTCGCGAACTGCCGTGATGTTTTGTTCTGAATAACCTCTACGAGCTCGTGTCGTGTGTTTCACATCACTAACCGCACCAGTCCTTTCGAATTTTTGGATTATTCTTTTTACTGTAGCCGAATTAGGAACATTCTGTCGACCGAATATTAAGTATACGCACTTTACGAATGATAGCAATCAAACTTTCACCATTTTGATAATAATGTTTAACAATCAGTACTCGTAGTTCTATTGTGCAATGCTCCATGTTTACTAACATCAATCTGTCAGTTTTCGAACTGTCACATCATAATCACGTGTCATTATGACTATCAAACATGGCGGGCAATTCAAATTTTGCACTCTTATTGAAACACCCATTCGAAACGTTTCAATTGAAAAAATTAAGGAACGAATCAGGTCTGCTTATGTTAAATATCTAATTCATATTGAGAATTTCATTCGGACAAAATTTACGGATTTCTGGAAGTATATTAAGGACATGAAAGGAAGAACAAGAATCCCTGGGAAACTTTATTATGATAAATGTGAATTTAATGATCCGCAGAGGGTTAGTTGATGGTTTTGGAGACTTTCTATCTGGTGTTTTTTTCCTGCATCCGTTCTGCAACTGTTCTGTTTTAGATACTGCCGCAAGCATATTGTCCTCTAGATTTTACGCTATATCTCTAATTTAAATTGAGAAAATTAAGTCTGATTTTCCAGATAAGTCAGCAATGGGTGATGATTTAATAACCAGTTCTTTTAATAATATAAACCAGTAAGGTATTAGCAAAGCCATTACAGACTGTTGCTCTGAAGAGAATACAAAATATAAGTATATATATTATATTTTGTATTCTCTTGATAAAGAGACTGCCGAAACATGTAGAGTTTTTTAAATTCATATATTTTGAAGTAATATACAGACCTTTAATCGCTTACTGATTAGGTTTACTATATATATATATATATATATATATATATATATATATATATATATATATATATATATATAGTGATAGGCCAACAATACCTGTAGAAGTTGACAAGATAAGAAGCATAAATTGAGTAATAATATAATTAGATAATAGTGCAAATTTAAAGGATGAATTTGACAGTTATATGACACGAAAAACTAAAAATGTAAAATATATTAAAATGTCAAGTCCAAGTTTCTAAATTTAGGTACTTATAAATGTTAAATAGTATATTAAAAAACAAGTTTCATAAGGCACCATTTTGCCGCACGAGATCAGTTTAGAAAACGGGCCGCGATAGCGGCGAGTTTTCTAAAGAGCGAGTGCGGCAAAAGCCTTATGAAACGAGTTTTTTATACTATTTTTTCTATTTTGCGTTTTTTACAATAATAAATTGCTTAAATTGGAATTATTTAATTTGAAAGTTCAGAGTTTAATTTTTATATAAAGCATGCAGTTGGTCACATTGATACTTGACATTTTCAAATTTAAATCTTGCTATCCGCGAAGTATATTATATTACATATTATTTATTAATTTTCGTTAACATTACTTGATATTTCATTTAAAAATATAAACATGAGTGACATAGAAACATATATCTGTTGTTGTTAATTGTATGCAACATACGTTGTTTGTGTAAAATACGGACATATATCATATCTGTCAAATGTACATAAATTCTTAAAATCAAATGACAGCGATGATATTTATTTCTGTATTCGAACAACGCCAACAAAGAAAAATGAAAAAAAGTATATCGAAATGAAGCTCATTTCGATACTGTTTTGGGTTTCATTAATATGTTCATTTCGAACGCAAAATAGAAAAAATCTATTATTTCATTAATATCAGCTGTTTATTACCGTAAAACTTGATAATTGGTGATATAAATAAGGGTAGACTAATCAGTAATTATGACATACCTGTACTTTTCAAAAATTAAAGAGCGGCAAAAATATTTATTTAGATATGTTCAATTAATGTTTATATTGTTATCAAATGTAGGTACAGGTACACATAAAATATCAATGTTAATTTAGGGAAATAGTATTATTAATAAGTAATTTATCGGCGACAAACTTATATATTATTGTTAAAATATACAAAATATTAGGAAATAACCCAGCTATGGAAGTATATACTGAAGCAAACGACAACGACGGGGTTTACACAAGGAGATTCTTAATAAAAATACCACGCTTAGGTCGTAATAGTTTTTACTCTACAATAATCATCGAAAAAGTGCTTAATACGATATAAATAACTCACTCAGTAATATCCTCGAGAATAGCCATCTCTCTAAGATTACACAGTAGAATTCTCCACATAATCTATCTCTATAGAGGTTAACAAAAAACTCTATTTCCATTGACCTGTTTTTGTGACCACAAATATCTCATGCATGCTATTAGAAAACCTATTTTGTACCTAGAAAACACCATCCATATCCTTCCGATACTTCCTAGAAGCCGTATTTGTCGTCAGGTATTTTAATAATATTACCACGCTTAAACACCTACCTAGAACAGAATAAAGTACGTTAAAGTCAACTGGTAACTGGTTCAGTATTTACCACTACTAATATCAAATTTGATTATATTTTATTGTTAATTAATACTTGCCATCAATATTTATAAGCTTAATGATCTAATTTAGGTAAACAACCACTTTAAATTTGCAATATTGTTATTTTACGTTCATATAAAAATAGACATACATAATTTGCAATTTTGAACCATATTGACACGAATCTCTGGACAGAAACATAGAACATATATTTCTTGGATATAATAAAATGAAATGCTTGTTTACACGTTGAACTGTTGTTTTATTAATATTAAATTTCAAATATACATAGAATCGATATTATTTATTAGCAAGAGACATTATCAGTGGATTTTTTAACTCTAAATATATTATTCTCATGAGAATTATAAGCCCTTCAACATCCTGAGATCTACATATATTTCCTACAAATATATGTAAATCTTAGGATGTTGAAAGCCTTATAATTAATTCGAATGAGAATAATATATTTAGTGTTCAAAAATCCACTGATAAAGTCTCTTTCTAATAAATAATATTGATTCTATGTAAATTTGAAATTTAATGAATTAATAAAAAAAAAGAGTTCAACGTGTAAACAAGCAATTCATTTTATTATATCCAAGAAATATATGTTCTTTGTTTCGGTACACAGATTCGTGTCAATATGGTTCAAAATTGCAAATTATGTATGTGAATGTAACCTAACAAAATTGCAAATTTAGAGTTGTTGTTTACCTAAATTAGAACATTAAGCTTTATAAATACTGATGATAAGTATTAATTAACAATAAAATATAATCAACTTTGATATTAGTAGTGATAAGTACTGAAACAATTTACTTTAACGTACCTACTTTATTCTGTTCTAGGTAGGTAGGTGTTTAAGCTTGGTAATATTATTAAAATACCTGACGAAAAATACGGCTTGTAGGAAGATTCTAAAGTATCGGAAGGATATGGATGGTGTTTTCTAGGTACAAAATAGGTTTTCTAATAGCATGCATGAGGTATTTGTGATCACAAAAACAGGTCAATGAAAATAGCGTTTTTTGTTAACCGCTATAGAGGTAGATTATGTGGAGAATTCTACTGTGTAATCTTAGTGAGATGGCTATTCTCTAGAATATTACTGAGTGAGTTATTTATATCGTATTAAGTACTTTTTCGATGATTATTGTAAAAATTATTACATCTTAAGCGTCGTATTTTTATTAAGAATTTCCGTGTGTAAACCCCGTCGCTATCATTTGTTTCAGTATATACTTCCATAGCTGGGTTATTTCCTAATATTTTGTATATTTTAACAATAATTTATTAGTTTGTTGCCGATAAATTACTTATTAATACTAATTCAATATTTACCTAAATTATCATTGAAATTTTATATCTACATTACATACATAACAATATAAACATTAATTGAACATATCTAAATAAATGTTTTTGCCGCTCTTTAATTTTTGAAAAGTATAGTTATGTAGAATAATCAGTAATTAATAATTACTGATTATTCTACGCTTATTTATATCATAAATTACCAAGTTTTACGGTAATAAACAGCTGATATTAATGAATGAAATGAAATAATGGATTTTTAACGAATTTAAATAGTATATTAAAAAACGAGTTTCATAAGGCACCATTTTGCCGCACGAGATCAGTTTAGAAAACGAGCCGCTTGCGGCGAGTTTTCTAAAGAGCGAGTGCGGCAAAAGGCCTTATGAAACGAGTTTTTTATACTATTTTTTCTATTTTGCGTTTTTTATATTAATAAATTGCTTAAATTGGAATTATTTAATTTGAAAGTTCAGAGTTTAATTTTTATATAAAGCATGCAGTTGGTCACATTGATACTTGACATTGTCAAATTTAAATCTTGCTATCCGCGAAGTAAATTATATTACATATTATTTATTAATTTTCGTTAACATTACTTGATCTTTTATTTAAAAATATAAACATGAGTGATTTAGAAACTAATATATATTGTTGTTAATTGCATACAATATACGTTGTTTATGTAGAGTATGAACATATATCATATCAGTCAAATATACCTAAATTTTTAAAATCAAATGACAGCAATGATATTTATTTCTGTGTTCGAACAACGCCAACATTGAAAAATGAAAAAAAGCGTATCGAAATGGAGCTCATTTCGATACTGTTTTGGGTTTCATAATGAGTTCATTTCGAACGCAAAATAGAAAAAGTAAATTTAGATACTTGGACTTAACATTTTAAGATATTTTACATTTTTAGTTTTTGATGTCATACAACTGTCAAATTCATCCTTTAAATTTGCATATTATCTAATTATATTATTATTCAATTTAAGCTTCTTAGCTTGTTAATTTCTACAGGTATTGTTGGCCTACCACAATATATATGTACAGTTCATAAAGTGTAAGTTTTCAGTTCAAGGTCAAATTCGAAGCATATGATTCAAATCAGTACTGCAGAGTCAAATGAAGTCGGTATTCAATCTCGGAAACAACCGTTTGTCATCATAAAATATAAACGTCATGTTTCAATATTGTCAAAATTTTACTATGTTACTTGTAATATAACCAAGGAGAGCATATACATAACCTACATGTCAAAATAATAATAATAAGTGGGAACATTAATAGTTCAAAAGTATTGTTTCTTTTCTAGTTCTGTATAAATATATTCTATCCAAGAAAACTATGCCGAAATTATTACTTTAATATTTGAACAAATTATTTTAAATGTTATTTATAATTATATACTCAGGAAAATATTCGATCAAAAATTTATTTAAAAAGAAATATTTCAAGTCAGATATCAATAGTGAAATGTATAGGTATTGAAAAGATCTTTAGTGTTAAAAATGTTTGCATTATTAAGAATGACATACCTACCAAAATCATTTTCTTGCACTATATCTGGGTTAAGAAGATTGGGAATGTATTAATTTGATGAATAATTTAGATTTCTACTTAACTTATATATTGTTTATATTTTAAATAAATTTAAATATATTGGAAAAGAATGTAAAAGTTATGTTCATAACTCTTTGAAAAAGAATTAAAACCTTTTGAAAGTTGTAAATATATGTTGTCAAATTACATTTATAAAATAAAAGAAACATTTATATAGTCTACATTTAATATTTTATTGTTTCTTAAGAAAATAATGGTATAATAATACAATCCAAATCCATATTATCCTTTATTAGATGAAGATAATATTTAACAAACACATGAGGATTTTCTGATAACTACATTTGATAATTTTGCAGGTTAGTACACTACCAATACAAAAAAAAACAAACTACACCACCAATAAGAAAAAAACAAACTTCATTCATATAAAACTTGGCCACGAGATCTTTATGATGTAATGTTTCGTTGAACCAGTGGCAGTAATTTCTTCGCTGCTTTATATTATGTGCATGCAAATGATACACATTGATGGTTTTTATGGCAGTATTAATGTAACCATATTAAACTTCTACAAAATATAAATATACAAATATTTTGTCAAAATAAGATAGTTACCTGCTTATTAATGTTTAGTGAACTTTTATAGAAGTAAACTTCCCTGTTTCATCCAAATAAAACCTCAAAAATATTACTTGTATTATTTGCAATAGGTATGTTATTTTTAATGTGAATGGAGTATATATTACAAAAATGAATGAAAACTAGTCAGTTTTTGATTCTGACTCAAAACTTGAGTCATTTACATTATTATTGGAGCAATCTCTGCCCTATCAAGAAATTGCTCCCGCTCATGCAATTTTTTAATAAATTTTCCGTATGCCTAGCACAATTATACCAAGTAATTTCATCACACTGTTGCAAAGCTTCATTCCACATTTCTTTAACTCTTTCATCTGAATAACCATTTCTTCCAATATTGGAAATATGGAAAAATCAGACTAACTCCTTTAATGAAGCCATTTTCTGTGCCAATATGTATAATAATAAACCGTTTACTATCATAGTCTTTGGGTTTCCTAACACTTTTATATTATCATTTCATTCTATTCTCTTTCGAAAAGATTCAAATTTCATCAAGGAACATAACCTGACGTAAAGTTGAATTTAAGTTATTCATATATTCCCTTAAAAATACATTTCTCATTCAGACAATATTTAATTTCTCTGTGAGCGCTCTCCTGTTACACTCTTTCTTATATTTATAACCAATATCTTTAAGCAATATTGCAAAAGTAGTTGTACATGTATGAACAAATTCTTTCATAGCCAAAACTGCTTAAATTTTTTAAGGTAAGATGTTTTTCTGAAAAATTTTAACATGTAATAAATATTTACAATATATTAAAAACATACTTTCTTTATACATGTCATAAACAGTATTTCGAACTTCCATTTTAGTTGCTTCTGCTAAGTCCTTAGTTTTTGGCTTCTTACAAGACCTTTTTTTGCTAGGAGACGATAAGACTGGATTCTGAATGTTACGATGTTTAATAGTGTAGACCGTTCTACTAGAAATATTAAGGGCTTCTGCTACCCTCTAAAATAAAACTTATTTCATAATACCGCCTTATCTAACTGATTATGTGAATTACCTCATGAACGCGGTCGATGGACATAAATGGTCCACCATTCTCCTTTACCCGTTAATAGGCTGTAAGATTTAATACAAGCTGTTTCGCTTGAGAACCAAGAGGTTTACTTGGCATCTGTAAAATAAATAGGTTAGAAATGTCAAAGTAATAATCAAACAATTTCGTACTTATTGCCATTAATTGATATTACTATTTATTATCAGTATTGTTCTCAAAAAAACAGATTTTGTAATTTTTGATAAACTAAATATTCAAATTGGAAGAATGCTTAACCTAGAAGTCAGAATACCGGAAACAAAGTCAATAAACAACAATATAGAAATAATTTGACAAGTCGAATATCATAAGACTATCTCCTAGACAACCTATCCTTTTTATTTAATATAATATTTCAAAGACGTACGTCTTAACTCAAAATGACAAACGTCTGTAGTATTACAGCGCGTGTTCATGTGTGTTAGAAAGAGATAAAGTACAATTTGCGGTTCACACTTGGGCAGTACGAACTGAAAACTTATACTTTATGAACTGTATGTATGAAAGCATGTAACGGGTGTTCATTTGAAAAGTCAATCTAGTAGCATGTGATTTACTGAGAACATTTTGAAGTACCTATGTCGTAAATTAAAATTTACTACTTAACCTACGAAGTCGTATATTTTTACAGTTTCATACATACAAATAAATAACAAATGTGATTGACATTATCAAATGTCATTTGGATTTACGTTTACGGAACAACAAACACATACTAATATATATGCGTCTTATTCTATCAAAATTTCAAAGTAACCTAGATTGACTTTTCAAATGACCACACGTTATATATATATATATATATATATATATATATATATATATATATTATATGTATGTAAATTAAAAATATTTCATTTGTTCTCGATAGACTTACAAACTACATAATCGATTTTGATGAAATATTGGTGTATTTCCTTATCTTGTGTGGAAGGATGTTTTCATATTTTTTTTTTCCAAATTTTATAGAAAATATTAACGAATCAACTACATGTGAAATATGAATTTCTATAGAATTTCTATTCCCTAATATCATTTTAAATAATTCTGTAAAAACCATGACGTGACATAAAACATGACAGTACAACATACAATACGCGTATGCCGTCACCTTTTATAATTATATGTAATTGAATGTTTATATTAAAAAAAAAATTAAATAAATAAATATTCTTCTTCGGACATAGTCTCTTTCTTCCGTAAGATGTCACTTATTAAATAGTGTCACCTTATAGGACGAAACTTGCTTTATCTTTGTGGGCGATTTCAATAAAATATAAATACAGATACAAATCAAGTTGTTTAACAGATTTGTAGCAATTTGTATACATTGCTTCACTAGCTTGACTGATGACGCCTAGATGGCAGAAAAATATGTATTAAGCAGAAGTAAATGTTGAAAATACGTGATGTATTGTCCAAGATATGTAAATTATTTACATGTTTGTTTCATATTGAAATAAATATTCAATTAAAGCAGACCTTAAATCGCCAAATAACAAGAATCTCCTATGCATATATGTAAGGTTGCAGCACTTGAAAACTTAGACACTCGACTTTGACGTGAATGTGAAAAATTTAAAATTTTGAAATGTATGTAAATCAAATTTTTACCAGTCATTTTGATGACGATGTCGCATTTCACAAATCCATAGTCAGTGTCATTTTTTAAAATGCTGTAATTATCAGAATTACAAAAATCTATTATCAAAACTAAATACTAATTTTGAAGTAAAATTTTGTATTCTGATATTCAAAATGATATTTTTGAAATTTGAGTAAAGCAAAACCCTATCTACTGTTGTTAATCACTTTTTTGAATATACTATTTTTGCAATACATTTTGCATTCTACACGAATACGCTTAATTTTTTTTATTTGAGTGTTTGGGTTTTCAAGGGCCCCAACTGCACATATTGCAGTGGAATTTGCTTTGAAATTGCTTATTAATTTTTTTATTCACACTACAGCTTATATTGCCGGCTATTCAGTCTAGTAGAATCCACGAACTGCCATCTCATGAATCGTTCCTCGCGGATCAGGGTCAAGTTTTGTTTTCCAGAATAAAACAATAAACACAAATAAAACCCAAATCAGTTCCTTTGTTAATATATTTTAAAAAAATAAATAAAAAAAAAATCCCTCTACAAAGTGTATAGGGTGCTAAAGCATCATCAAACAGTAGCAATGAGGAAACACTCTTTGTGAATAATGACTCGCACACAGAGAAAAACCTCTTGTGAATCTCGATCAAACATAAAACTAATAAATACTAGTGAAATCTGTCAAGTTTAACCTCTACTTTGACCCCTTCAAACAAATGTCAAAAACAAATAAGTTTTCAAAACTCACGAAAATTGAAATTATGTCATGCGCCAAAATAACACAACAAGGTCAAACCCCACTAAAGAAAACTCCAACCTTGAATTCAAAAATGTTCTCGAAAATTATTTTTAAGAAAAAACTTCCCTTACAAAAAACATGACAACTTTCTCTAATATCCATATACTACTTCCAAATACAAATTATTACAAGAAATACATGAAATTATAATAATGTAAATAATCGTGATATCAAATATATAAACAAAATATTTTATCAACTTACATAGATCCATGTACAATTTATAAAATGCACGAGAGATATCTTTTCCACAAAAAAAAATTCAATAAACATTAAAACACTCGCATAAATCGAATTAAGATTGACATGCACCTTACAACAAATGCATAAACAAAATTCAACCCGATTTTATAAAACAAAGAATAAAATTGAGAATTTTATTCTTTAATAAACCGATCACTTTAACCGTCAAGATATCTCTAATTCAAAAATGAAATTTCAACATCCTCTTGTCCATCCCTACCATCTATAAAAATCAAAATATATACAGACAACACATTTTAACAAATACAATATCCGGAAAAGCGGCAAGTTCAATCCTCTGGTCAACCTAAATATACGAGGGCTAATCATAATTTCATACATTATAAAATTTACTTTACTTATAAAATAATATATATATATAACGATCCCCGTCTGAAATAAATAAACATACAACTGAAATAGCTAATTTTTTTTTTTAAATGTCCTTCATATAGAGTTCAACATTGTTCAATCATATTTCCTTTCTTGTCCAAGGAAAAATCTATAGCATGATTCCCCGAATTTATCCGAGAACAAAGTCAGAACATCCCTGAGCCTTTTTCAAGGATAAACTTCAGCACAGCACTCGAGACAGTACCGCACCCTGTCTTAGTTCCCCGCACTAACTTGTTGTATTAGTGTTGAACAGGATCCTCCTCGTTCTGATGCTGTAGTGTGGTAAATAGTTTCAACATCTTAATATACATTCTGTATATAATTTTTATAAATAGACATGTCTTATTTTGCTTAAGACATGTTATCTGTTATGTCGTTTTGCTTGACATAATATAGTTAATGTCATTTTTAACTAGACATTTTCGAATGGGCTTCGTTACAAACATCACAGACGAAGGAACACGCCGAAGTAACAGTCATCCTCGTCGAATATTCGAGCACTCTCTCGATCACATGGACATGAACATCCCCAACGAATTTTCATAAATAAAAGAAAAACAGCATCAAAATCTCATATATCAAATCATCATCATAATAAACAAATTCATACCACCATTAGTTCCCAAGCAATAACAATAATATCATGAGCTCAATTTCTTCCTATATTTATATAATTTTAATTTTTTTCAACGCAATTCCCATTATCAATAATTTTTTATACGCAGATAAATTTTAATTAATTAATTATATCAACAATAAATTTTATTTTATAACTCATCCTGTATATATCCATTTGCTTAATCCAATTTATTACCAGGTCAGTTAAATCAGCACATCGTAAACCATCCTATTCAAATATTTTTATTCATTAACCTTTTTAAACATGCCAATAATTCTTTTTCTATATATTCATAAATACCATAATTTTATTTCAACAATATATATATATCTCTATTATCATAATAATTTTTTTCATATATCAACGACGAAATTCTATTTAAATATACCGACGAAAATTTTTTCTATAAATATACTTTCATTTTCATATAAATATTTCATATATTTATTTCATATATTAGCGACGAAAATTTTTTCATATACAATATCATATAACTTTTTATCACGACGAAATTCAGTAAACACCTTTTTATTTTACTTCTACATCCTCTTCTTATACTAATAATCTAATCCTAATTATCTTTTACGTTAAATCCATTTCAGTATCATTTATCAAATCCTATTTACTTTTCCAAATTTTATTTATATATATCCTTTTGTTACAACACATTCCATTTAGTTAACTCAAAAGCAAAAATCCTTATACCTCGCATATTCCTCTAAATAGTTTACAACGAAATTTCTCATTAAGTTGGGCCTATTCAAAATATCCGACAGTAAATAAGTTTTTATTTATTTTTCTCGTTACATTTATTTCTTTATTAAACTCAGGTCGAGGACCTTTAAATCTAGTCCACTTGTGATTACCTATAAGTTTAATACTTTTGTATCTATTACCTTTATACTTTTTATTATCTACCATAATTTCTTTACTACTTTCTTCATGATAATTATTGCTATTTATTCTTTCTAAATTATAATTACATCTAATATCTTTACTATTATTGCTTATTGTCTCTGGTAACGTTTCCCTTCTTATATTCTTTTTATTATATTGTATCCTACCTGGTGAAGCCATTCTATTCTTTCTCTTACCATAACTATTTGCTCGTTGAGGACTTGAATAATTACTATTATTGTTATTATTTTCCATTCTAGAATATGGAGTTCTATTAATATTACTATCTATATAATTATTCTGATATCTATTATTATACTCCATGTCATCTACTCTTTTTAACAGTTCAACAAACTGTTGCATGTCACTAATGTTTTGAATGGCTACTGCCTGACTAATTTGTTCATAAAAATGGGTACTTAATTGACATATTAGATCTCTATCAGTAATTTTTTGTTTCAAATATTTTAAAATTGAGTGTCTCCTCATAACATACGACGTTCGTGACTCATTACCATTATTATTATATCTACCAACTAATAAATCATTTCTTACCCTCGTTTGTCTTGTTGTTCCCCAGAATTGACTGGTAAATCTGACCTCGAACTCCTCCATCGTCTTCACCTCATCCGAGATCATGTCCCACCAGGTCATCGCATCGTCCTTGAGACAGTTCCCTATCTTTTGGAGCTTCTTTTGGTCCCCTGGCACATCCTCTAGACTTTCCTTTAATTTTTTTAGAAAACCCATGGGATTTGTATTTGCCATACCATAAAACTTCGGCAATGGTTCATTTTGTACTGGTACAGGGATGAACACAGGCACATTCGCTTCATTTTTTTCTTTTTTCATTTGATCAATTTGTTTTTGCAAATACGTCACCTTTTGTTCCAGCCATTCTCTTTTCTCCTTTTCTTCTAAAAGTTGACCATTCAATATACCTATATTTCTTTCCATATCTTTCATCATTGTGTGCACCATGTCCATTATCTCTTGACTCCTGTCTTCATTGTGTCCTCCTTCATGTATGTAACTAGCATTACCCATTCTTTGACTTAAATATTCCATTTTAAAAATTTATGTTATTTTATTTCTGCCAATTATACGTTGGACTCGCCAAAATTGTAAATTATCTTGTATTTCCAAATTATTTGCTTATCTTTATACGCCGACACACTGGGCTGCCAAAATTGTAAATTTTGTCATTCGCTTTGCTTCATACGCCGACACGTTGGGCCGCCATAATTGTGCAGTGGAATTTGCTTTGAAATTGCTTATTAATTTTTTTATTCACACTACAGCTTATATTGCCGGCTATTCAGTCTAGTAGAATCCACGAACTGCCATCTCATGAATCGTTCCTCGCGGATCAGGGTCAAGTTTTGTTTTCCAGAATAAAACAATAAACACAAATAAAACCCAAATCAGTTCCTTTGTTAATATATTTTAAAAAAATAAATAAAAAAAAAATCCCTCTACAAAGTGTGTAGGGTGCTAAAGCATCATCAAACAGTAGCAATGAGGAAACACTCTTTGTGAATAATGACTCGCACACAGAGAAAAACCTCTTGTGAATCTCGATCAAACATAAAACTAATAAATACTAGTGAAATCTGTCAAGTTTAACCTCTACTTTGACCCCTTCAAACAAATTTCAAAAACAAATAAGTTTTCAAAACTCACGAAAATTGAAATTATGTCATGCGCCAAAATAACACAACAAGGTCAAACCCCACTAAAGAAAACTCCAACCTTGAATTCAAAAATGTTCTCGAAAATTATTTTTAAGAAAAAACTTCCCTTACAAAAAACATGACAACTTTCTCTAATATCCATATACTACTTTCAAATACAAATTATTACAAGAAATACATGAAATTATAATAATGTAAATAATCGTGATATCAAATATATAAACAAAATATTTTATCAACTTACATAGATCCATGTACAATTTATAAAATGCACGAGAGACATCTTTTCCACAAAAAAAATTTCAATAAACATTAAAACACTCGCATAAATCGAATTAAGATTGACATGCACCTTACAACAAATGCATAAACAAAATTCAACCCGATTTTATAAAACAAAGAATAAAATTGAGAATTTTATTCTTTAATAAACCGATCACTTTAACCGTCAAGATATCTCTAATTCAAAAATGAAATTTCAACATCCTCTTGTCCATCCCTACCATCTATAAAAATCAAAATATATACAGACAACACATTTTAACAAATACAATATCCGGAAAAGCGGCAAGTTCAATCCTCTGGTCAACCTAAATATACGAGGGCTAATCATAATTTCATACATTATAAAATTTATTTTACTTATAAAATAATATATATATATAACGATCCCCGTCTGAAATAAATAAACATACAACTAAAATAGCTAATTTTTTTTTTTAAATGTCCTTCATATAGAGTTCAACATTGTTCAATCATATTTCCTTTCTTGTCCAAGGAAAAATCTATAGCAATATATATACTGTTTTAAAGTTGGCTCTTAGTAATTACCTTGACAGAATGGCAACTATCTCGACATTACGATGAGCAATTCATTCTTGTCTGCGAACACAGTTATCGAATTGCTATATGTGATTACAACAGCTGGAAATTATAAATTCATATGTAGTATGTTCGCAAAATGTGCAAAGGAAATTTCAATGTTCCTATAGAATGTGGTCGAGCAACGCTGGGCTGCGGGCAGCTAATTATTTCATAAATTGCATTTCCCTTCTGTATTAAACGTCCGTGTCACATATATTTAGAATAAAGTTTTTAGTTTTCGTTTTAAAAAGGTTTTTTTAAAAATCTCGAAAATGTGTTTTTGGCGCTTACCACCTTTGTAACTTCCACTCTTCAATTTACACATTTAAACAATAACACATGTACCAAAAATAACTTAATTTTTGAATTAAAACCAAATTATAGAAAGAAACTGGAAACAAGGACAGGCAAAACCGTAGATATAGGCTTTCTTTCGATATAGCGAATACTGAAAAATATATTTAGTTATTAAAGAGAAGTTTTAATTGAGTTTTAAAATCAAATTCGCTAAGAAAATTGGATATTTCAACAAGGCAACCTTACCGTACCCCACTTTAAACGTGTAAAAGATTGAATTGAATTAAAAATTATAATAATTTCTTTGTCTTCATTAATCTCAGATATTAATTTAATTTCATTTATTAGCTTGTAAAGTTTATCTAATGAAAATATTATAAAACCGTTGAAGAATTAAAACCCTCCATTAAAAAAAATATGGAAATTCATTGAAAGTCCATTATCTTTGTTATTTTAGGTACGTACTTACGTAAGTAATTTCAAATAGAGTACATTGTCCCTGCTAAAATATACTCTTACAGATACACGTTATGAGTGACCCATCTGCACTCCAATAGTTAATATTCGAACTAATTCTATTCGCGTACGAAATATTCCAAACACCAGCTTGAATGGCAAATACGGTTGAAATATGGTTATTTGCCGATAGCCGCCAACAATATTGGCATAGTTTTGAGAAGGAAACTGTATACACAAGCACACATATGTGCTATAATTTCATGTGATTTCTAAAGCCGCACGCAGAATGGTATTCATACATGGAGGATATGAAACGTGTAAACATGCGGTATGTTATGCAATAAAATTCATTTCGTGCACTGATAATGTCATTGGTTTTATTGATGGGATGAGTTCTGGTGGCCGGCGAATTCCTGTACCTGAATATTTGTTACGAAATGTTTTAGGTTATTGTTTGGTTTGAAACAGTGTTTGTGTCATTGTGAATAAAAATTGTTAGTAATTTCCATTATGAGAAAACACGATATATGTAGAACAAGATTTATATAATTCTAGACCAAAATATCAACGAGTTTGTCTTATTTAATACGCGGAATATTCTGAAAATTTTTAGTGGTAGGCCATTTATCCCGATAAGAACATAATATTGGCATTATATATATATATATATATATATATATATATATATATATATATATATATGTGATTAAATAATTTCTTAGCAGTTGAATGTATCTGCGTCTCTGGAGAGACGCAGATACGTATTTCACCTTTCTACATTATCGTCGGTACGCCCCTGCTGGAGAAGAGATACATTCAACCAAACATAACTACCTTGCCATCAACCAGAAATTATTAAGACAGAGCGTGAAAGAATATTCAGCGCTGTCTACATAATCACAAATATATAACTTGTATTGTGTTCTTCACACCCCATTTTTAATAATATTTTATATTATTAAAAATACTTTTGTATTATACAAATTGGTGTGGTTTTTACCCACTCATGTATGTTTCAAATTATTTTGTTATATACGCATTCGGTTCGCCCGACAAGTAGTGAAGACACGATAATACAGTTTTTCATAGATATGGTTGTTACCGTCTATAGAAACATGTTGCTTAGTTCGGCAGTTATTATGTAGACAGCGCTGAATATTCTTTCACGCTCTGTCTTAATAATTTCTGGTTGATAGCAAGGTAGTTATGTTTGGTTGAATGTATCTATTCTTAGCAGTTCATTAAATATATCAATTGATAAATTCTTGGAGTTTTTCGGCTTTTATATAATATTTACATATATTACTAAATTAGTATGTAATTGCAAAGTAAATGAGGATGTAAACATTGCTGTCTACGAATTACAAATCAAATCATATGATTTTTTTTTAATTGAAAAATTTTGTCTACGTTGGGATTGGAACCCAAGTCTACGGTTTGCCGGACCGTTGCTTTATCACTTACGCCACAACAGACCTTGGTTCAAGCTATTTATAAATGCATTACAAAGTAACAGTGTTAATGATTCAGATGCCAGTTATTGAAGGTAGATGTCAGGTTTGAAAGCAGAAGTTAGTTTTGAAAGCAGATGTCAGTTTTGAAAGCAAATGTCAGTTTTGAAGGTTTGAAACTGCTAATTATTACTGCATAGCTATATGTGTGTCTAAATAATTTCTTAGCCGTTCATTAAATATATCAATTGATAAATTCTTGGAGTTTTTCGGCTTTTATATGAAACATTTACAAATATTGTCAAATTAGTATGTAATTGCTTTCAATAACTGACATCTGCTTTCAAAACCGACTTCTGCTTTCAAACCTGACATCTACTTTCAATAACTGACATCTGAATCATTAACACTGTTGCTTCTTAATCCATTTCTAAATAGCTTGAACCGATGTTTGTCGTAGCTTAAGTGATAAAGCAACGATTCGGAAAACCGTAGGCTTGGGTTCATGTCCCAACGTAGACGAAATTTTTCAATTAAAGAAAAATTCGTATGATTTGCTTCGTAATTTGTAGACAGCAATGTTTACATTCTCATTTACTTCGCAATTACATACGAATTTGATAATATTTGTAAATATTTCATATAAAAGCTTATAAACTCCAAGAATTTATCAATTTATATATATAGATAATTATTTCGTGGCCTTTTGTATGTTATGGTAGACACAATTAGATGGCGACTTAAGGTAGGGTTTTACTCAAAAATGCATATATTTAAAACAATCTTACATATTTCGGCAAGTGATGCCTTTCTCAAGGAATATAAAATATTCATATTCAAACATATAAGATTGTCTTATATATATGCATTTTTGAGTAAAACCAGACCTTAAGTCGCCAACTAATTGGTTCCACCATAACATACAAAGGCCACCAATTAATTATCTATCTATCTATATATATATATATATATATATATATATATATAATATCTTTGTGACCTTGGTATGATAAGGTAAACTTAATAAGTCGGCGATTAAAGGTCTGGTTCATTACTTCAAAGTATATATATTTAAAGCAACCCTACATGTTTCGGCAATGATGCCTTTGTAAAGGGAATACAAAATATTTTGTATTCCCTTGACAAAGGCAATTTGGATTTTCGTCACAATGCCTCATGAAGATTTCACAAAATTCCAAACGTCTGTCCGGATCATCTTCTGAGAGTTCGTGAACAAGTTGAACTTTGTATGGGTGCAGTTTTTCTTTTTTTTAAAACTTTACTACAAACGACTGACTAACATCTTGTTGTAAGGCAATTTCTGCTGTGGTTGCGTGAGGGTTGTCATCTAATGACAGCAAAATATATAACTTTGCATAGTCGCTTATTCCCGGTCTTCCAGATTTTGGAGCATCACTTACGCTTCCTGTTTCATTAAATAAAGCACATGCTTCTTCTTGACTTCGAAGTCTATCGCCGTAACCTACTATCATTAGAATTTCTATCCTTTCTCTTTCCGTTAAAGGAGCCATCATAATAAAATTGGTATGACACTAATTGTAAGACTGACACTGAGAAACAGTTGTTTTATTACTAGGTAACTTTCAGTTTTAATTCTTTTAATATTTAGTTTCTTTTCATAAATTCAAAAACTAGTTTATTTTGTTTTTTATTAATTCTCTCTGTTTTTTCTTATGTGACCCCTACTTCAATTATTTCTTTATAATGCAGAAAAACAAGCTTTATCAAATAAAGTAAAAAAAAAACCAAGCTTCATATTAAAAAAAAATATTGATGACGTCATAACTTTGACAAATTTGACGTTTTATTTTTTTGACTTATGTTAAAAGACGCGGAATAAAATAAACTGTTTGACGTGTTTTTGCATTTTTTTCAAAAATGAACATTGTACGTTTTATGAATTTTGTGCGTTACTTTATCATAACCCTGTATATTTAAGAACTGTTAGTGCAAATTCGCACTTAAAATTCCTCCGCGACATTCAAGAAATATTCTTCTGTTTAATTTTGACAAAATAACACATAAACTTTTTAAACTAAATAATTCAATTAAAGCTGCGTAATATATTTCAAGACATTCTAAATAGGTTTTGCATAATGAATTAAACATCATCTTAATTCTGGCAAATCCTACACATACGATTTCGGCATTAACAGCCTCCTAGGAACATCATCGATCGGTCCCTAGTACTTCCACTGTCCCCCACCTCATTACTTAAACAAACTCAGAAAACGCGTACGCACATTCAGCAGCCAGATGTCTCCATCCCAATGTCAACATATTTAGGGCATCTGTTGACAGTGTCATTAAGCGAGTAACTCTCGCGGTCTTTCATTTTGGGTACTCGGCAGTACGAGCGTCAAGTTGGCAAAACCAGGTCGATGTAGTAATTTTTAATTGATTTAATGTTCAGACATTAAATTCCAAGCTTACTTGTCCTTTTAAGCCTTTTTTTCTAAATATAGAAACATTCCCATTAAAATTTTAATTTTAGGTATTTTTTTTTGTATTTTGTAACAGAATTTGTATCTCGCCGTGCTAAATTAAAGTTTATGTCAATCTACGGTCCCATTCTGATATTTTTGCGTATCTCTCCAATATTCTTTTATTATATTAAATAATACTTAAGACGCTGTTAATATTTTTCTCTAAAATTTAATAAAAATAATTAAGTTAATTATAAAAAAAAATGTTGTATCTTAATTTATGGAACAGAAGTATGCTAAACTTTATATTCAACATTTATATCAGTATTACCAATCTATTACACTGGCCTACAACCATTTTGATGCTGGAGATTTTAGACCCGATTTTAAGTATGTCTTACATGGCGATATCAAAAATGTTACCCGTATTCTTCTGTCAGCTCTAGTTCCCGAAAGAAAAAAAAACACAATTCACGAAAAAATATATATTTCATTGACATTAAACATCAAGAAATTGTCTTTTGAGTGATTTTCTAGAATGAAACTGACTCGGGCAATCTCGCATGATTCCCCAGCAATAGTCAGCCATCATATGACTGTCCCACCTTCATTGGTATCTATTCTCCATTGTTTTTAGGTCTTGGTGGAAACTTTTCCCTTGTTCTTCGCTTAGATCTACTAAATTGTGTTGGAAATGATGTAGATGACTATTGAGATAGTGTAATTTTATACTCATATTACAGCCTAAATCTTTGAATCGCACCAGCATTTCCTCTAATAGTTCTACATAGTTGTCAGCCTTATGATTTCCGAGGAAATTTTGTGCAACTGCTACAAAAGATTGCCAGGCAAGCCTCTCCACATCATTCATACAAGTCTCAAAATTATTTGTGTCTTTCATCAATTTACGTATTTGAGGTCCATCAAAGATACCTGCTTTTAGTTTTTCAGTACTTAAACCAGGAAATTTGTGAGAAATAAACTGGAAACATTGACCATTTCTATCGAGAGCCTTAACAAATTGCTTCATTAGCCCTAACTTTATATGCAATGGCGGTAGAATGATTTTTTTCTCTTGAAACTAAGGGTTCATTTATAACATTTCTTTCCCCAACAACAATGACGTGATTTAGCTCGACTGTCCCAGAGACAAATAAAACATGGGTATTTAGTATAACCACTCTGTTGACCCAATACAAAAATTAATCATCTTCAAGTCGACGCAGATCACCCAGTTATGTTCAATATATTTTATTTTTTGTAAAATATTTGAAATTACCTCATATTCTTCTTTTACACATGTTGAGTGAGCAATTGGAACGGGACCATATATATTTCCATTATGTAGAAGAACTGCTTTTAGACTTCGTTTACTACTGTCAATAAAGAGACGCCATTCATTGGGCTGATAGATCGTTAAACCCATGAAAGCCAGCACACCACTCGCATTACAGCAATACACAAAATTTTCATGAGATGAAAAAAACTTCAATAACTTTCCCTCTCTTGTGCGATATGTAGACACTCGAACATCTGAGGAAAGACAATTTTTTTCTTTTAATCTTGACGCTAGTAACTCAGCACGTTCCTTCGAAAGATCTAAGTCTCTGATGAGGTCACTCTGCGAAAATGGCTTAGGATCTGATGTTTTTCCGCAGTATTGAAAGTCATCATCTACTTGGGAAGAAATAAGTATTTCAGCTTCATCCTCCTGAGATTGCTGAACTACCTTGCGAAAAGTTGGTATTGTAATATTTTCTGAATGAGGAACAGGTCTTTGTACTGAAGAAATATTGGGGTATTTCCATTTATGGCGATTGTTTTTGTTGATGCCCACTATATTAATCATACAAAAGTAACAGTCGTCATAATGATTTTTTTGTTCTCGCCATATCATAGGCACTCCAAACTTCAAAGACTTACGTTTCCCTCTCTCCCATTGTCGCAAATGTTCAACGCATATTTTACAAACACTATGAGGCACCCACACTTTATCTTGGTATAGAATTTCAATACCGAAGTAAGCAAAATACAAACGACGCACTTTGTTTGTAATCGATTTACGCTGATTTTTCAGTATGTATTCACCACAAACATAACAAAATATATCAGGATCGTTAACACAACGTCTGGACGTACTAGCCATAATGAAATAGTAACACAAACTTTATCGATGATATTGTAATAATGACTAGTTACGAACAAGACCATAACAAGACCGACAACAATTCACAATGAGGGTAGTAGGTAAACTAGAGCTGATGAGTTAAAATGACGTATGTCAATATACTGTACATTACCTACTTTATCGACAATTCAAACAAACAGAGATGCACCAAACAAAATTTTTTTTTTGTAGGCCTCTGTTATTAACCCTTAATCTTCCATTAAGTGTCCTATTTTGTAACATGTGTTGTCGCGTATCTGGTAGGTGCAATGATAAGTAGGGACCGGACACGAGAGGCCTATGACTCATTGCCTACGGGCTTACAATTGAAAATTTGTATTTTTAAAGTTTTTAATTTTATTTATATAATTAGAAAACAAACGGGTGATGATCTATGAAATACGAAATACATTTATTTGTTCATTTTGTAGTAACTTATGGACTCTTTCTTCCTTAGTTGGTAGAAATTTACCCTTGATTTCAGAAAAGTTGTGTTGGATAACAGTAGCAGTTCTATAATGTATTTTTAGATACATCTTAGTTAGGATCCTGCCTATTTTGCAGGCAACTCCAGAGATGTAAGGTATGAGCGAATCCTCTAGCTGATTGCGTTTCTGTTAGTGGCGTTGCTTTTCTGGGCTTTCCAAGAGATCCTCGTCTCTCATTATAGCTGTAATCGTTCTTCTCCAGGGTTTCATTGACGTGTCGCTTCCTTTTCCTCTAAATGTTCAGCGTCGCAAATCGTTCCAGCTCTATGCGTTAGCGCTATGATAAGGGTTCTTTTCTGCTTAGAATGGTGGTGGGATGTTGCATGCAGGTATCTGATGCCAAATTCTGAAGAAGCTGGCAGTATAAACAGCGAAGCATCCAATAAAATAACGACAACTAGGCGAAACACGCTATAACATTGTATTATAAGTGACACCGGCCATGAAAGCCTACGGAATTTTATTATATATTATTCTTGACTAATTTTATAAATTAATGAATACTTAGTAGGGAAACACAAAAAATATGTGCATGAATAGACCAACCATTTGAATCAAAATTTGTACAAAAGTGTTGAAAATATGGAAATAAAAAAATACTTATAATAAGGGACCGGACACGAGAGACCGATGACTCATCGCCCACGGGCGTACTATTAAAAATTTGTTTTTTAAAGAGTTTTTAATTTTATTTATATAATTGAAAAACAAAACGGATGGTGATCTATACAATACGAAATACATTTTTATTTGTTCATTTTGTAGTTCAAGTTGCCTAAAGAAGTATTAATATTAACTAGCAATACTTTCTCAAAGTTCTCTTTTGTAAAATTTGTACCCTTTGAATTAAATACATTCTTGTAGATAGAAAACGTGCTTTCTACATCGCAACCGGTTATAGGTGCATACTGGAAATATTTTTTTATTTCAGCGTATTTAGCAGTTAGAGATTGAGGCATTGTCCCCATACACAATTGCCGCAATGTTATTAAATCTGGATTTATTTTAAAATCTGCGTCTAACTTTTGCCAAAGGCCATATCCGAAGTCACATGGAATATTTTTCAAATTATTAGTAGATACATCTAATGTGGTTAATCCATCATTTAATCTGAGATTTTTATTTTCAAAATAAGTGATTAGTTTTGGTTCCTGATGAAAGTACAACTGATTTTTTTAAATTTGGAATTTGTATTAGTTCCTTGCACTCAGAAATAACTTCGAACATCGTCATTTAAACATATAACGAAATTTTGTAAAGTATCGGAATTCTCTGCATAAAAACTAGTAACTCCCAATCATGTTCCGTATCTAGTTATTACTGGACAGGAAGGTAGTGACAGAGATGGGAATTTTTCCCTGTAAAGAGCTACTCTCAATGGTGCTTTTCTGAAAACTTTTTTAAAAGCAGATACAAGTCAACTTTCGGAAAGAGGTCTCTGATATATTCACAGATTCTGTGGAGAGCATGTGCTACACAAGTAATATGCATCATATTAAGATATGTTTCCTTTAATAGTCTGCCTGTTTTTAACATATATACAGCACTCTCACTGACAAATAAAAGTACTTGTTCTTTGTACCTGTCGTCCGAATCAAGCATTTGGTGCATATTCTCTAAATGGTTTTAGCTACTGTTTTCGCATCAACTATATTTATAACTTTTGTTGCTATTGCATATGCTTTATATAGAATAGTTGCATGTAGTACAGCAGCTACAACATTTACCAAACAGTGTCCTAATATATCGACAGTTTCGTCCATAGGTAGTGATATGAAAGATGGCTTTTAATGCGTTCTACTGCTTTCGTGTAGCATTTGCATAATATTTGCGTAAGGTGGATTCATCAGGAACATTTCGACCAGTATATTTTTGAAGAAGTGTAATCCAACTCGCCATTGTTTCATGATTCCATTCTCGACGTTGTTCCATATCATATCTGAAAAAGTAACCTAAATATGTTCTAGATCTAAATAAATGAAAATTGAAAATGTATACGTAAGTTATTGAAACTTAACGAAATTCACTGGACATTTACGTAAAAATAATTGGGAGAAGTAAGATTCGATGAAACGATATTAAACAGGATCTATTACAAAAATTACGAAGTCTGTAATTAACAGTTAAAACAAAGAAAAAAGAAACTAACTCACCGTACTTTATTTATCTTACAAAATATAAACTAATAAATAAAATAGTTTTTAGCAATTCCTCACTCTATCTATGTCCATGAAGAATGGAATTCAACTGTTATATCGAAGTAATGCACCAGAATTCAACAACAAAAAACAGATATACAGTTAACCGAATGAATAGTGCTATTTAATATCTGCGTGTTGTACTTATGTTATATACTATTTACATGATCCATCGTAATTTCAGCCTCTGGTGTTCGGCCACTATTTATAAAATGGATTATCTCTAGAGCAGACCAATTTCCCTGCGCGCCATTTGCGCCGATGTGAGGATGATTGTATTGCATCAGAACTAATAAAAAGCATTCAGTATGTGTTTGGTACTTGCTTAGACTGCATGTAAACGTAAGCATACGTAATAAAATGTCGTCGACACATAAATCGAGAAAAAAACCGTTCTCAGACGAAGTGAATATGTTTATTATAGATTTCCCGGACTTAATATACGATAGCTCAAAAATTTAATGTTTACTGTGCAATACATATCTAATGTGTTGGTCAAAAACACATTGTAAAGAACACGTAAGCAGTTCGAAAAACAATAATAACAAAATTAATCGACAACAGTTTATACATGAACTATGTGTAACTATGATTGTGTGTACAGTGCCGTTTACCTTGTTAAGTAATGATTCATTTATTTCATTTTGGAATAAATACGCGAAACAAACATTACCGAGCACGACAACGTTACGAAGGAATATACCATCGGTGCGTAAACAGGTTGAAAATAAAATCAAAGCCGAACTGAAAAATAAAAAACTGTGGTTATGCGTGGACCAAACAACTGACAGCAAACAAACGATCTGTAGTTAATGTGATGGCGCGTAATATGGAACCACATCAACCAACGTCTTCAGTTTTATTAGCATCCAGACGACTAGAACAATGTAATGCCAAAAAAAATTCAGAGGTGCTATTAGATACTTTGGAAAAATTTAAATTTTCGAAAGACCAAGTATTCATGTTTATGACTGATGGTGCCGCAACCATGTGTTCTGTAGGCCGGTCTCTTAGAAAATATTGTCCTAACTTGTTACATATTACTTGTAAACTCCATGCTCTACACCTTGTGGCAGAACAGGTTTGTAGATGTTATCCAGAGGTAGATGCTTTAATATCGAGTACAAAAGCAGTATTCCTGAAATCTCCAAAACGTATTCGGAAATTTCACGAATTGTGTCCCCATACCCCTGAGCCACCATACCCGATTCTGACACGTTGGGGTACATGGTTACGGGCGGGGTTTTACTATCATGAACATTCTGAAAAAATTAATGACGTGGTTTTATCATTCGATCCGAAAGAAAGTGCAGCTATCAATACAAGCCAGAAAAAATGTCAAGATGACAAGATTAAAATGGATTTACAAAGTATTCGTGAGAATTACTTGGGACTAGAAGAAGCAATAACAAAATTAGAAAATTCGTCGCTGTCGTTAGAGGGATCACTGCAAATCGTTAAAGATGTTCACGCACAACTGTGTGCCGTAGAAGACGCAAGAAGTGAAAGTGTTCTAATTAAATTTCAAAGTGTTTTAGGCAGAAATGCAGATTTTGACACCTTAACACGTATTTGTGAGGGCACGTCTACAGATGCGTTAAGTTAAAAAAGTATTTTGATTATGCGAATATAACATCACTAGATGTAGAACGCCCGTTTTCCGAATATAAACATATTTTTTCCTCACGGCGGACATGTTTTTCAGAAATAACATTAGAAACGCACCTGATGTTGAAAATATACAATCGAGTTTCTCCTGTATGACAATCCTTGGAAGATGCTTAAAACGGTAAGTGTTTTTCTAAATCCTCTGTCGTGCACACAATCACTGATTTCATACATTTTCCATTTTATTTATAGGTACATACAACGCTGCTATAATATGTACCATTCTTATTTTTGTGTGTTTATGCATATTACTTTAATAGCAGAAAACCAAATGTATATTTAATTATTTCTGATAGAATAAATGTTTCTACTTCTATACTTATATCGGTAACAAGCTCATGTTGCGTCCCTATTCTATCGCATATTCTAATATATTACGAATTACACTCCCATACCGGCGCTCATGGAGCGCACGGAAATTGGTCTGCTCTAATTATCACGTATTACTTGGTAGGAGCAATGATAAGTTAGGTAATCTGAAGCTTATATTCTTGTATTCTATAATGTTAAGGTAAGAAAAAACCAACTACACACATTTAAACCAACAAATTTAATTAATTAATTTGAAAATAAAAACAAAAAAACAGAATAAAAAAATAAACAATAACAGTTCTTTTACTTTTACTCAGAGAAAGAAAAAAAAAGATAATTAAGTATTTTACTGTTTTAAATACACGTGAAAAAAAATTTATATTATATTATGAACTGAATTAACATTTTCTTTACGAAAACTTTGCTCATAACAAACACAAAATAATTTTATTACACTAAAAACTTGTACTTGATTAAATTATATGTTTGCCATTTGCATTAGTGACCTTTTACCACATTTCTGCCATCAGTTGTATTTCGCAACGATATCAGCCAACTTCTTTGGAATTTAAAAATTCTTAACATGCTATTTGTACTACCTGAAGTTCATTTAAGTGTTTGTCCCTGAGAAAGTGTTCCATCGAACGAAAGATATGGAAATCCGAAGAAGCAATATTAGAACTATACACTAGGTGCGAAAGAATATTCCATCCAAGCTTGTTGAGTCTCAACTGCAATATGCAGTTTTGCGTTATCTTGATGGAAGGTTGCCTGGTTTCTGTTTACTCACGCAGGTTATCGTAAACCCAAAATATCCTGTACTCTGTCAAGCTGAGCACAATAAAGCTCAGAATTAACTGCACGTTCATTAGGAACAAACTGAAAATAGACCACAGCAAAGATATTCCACCAAACGCAGAGCAGTACTAATCTGCCAAAACGATACATTTTCGCTACTTGAATCGACGTTTGCCAAGGACTCAGGGGTTCTTAAAAAAAATTCATTTTCCGTAGCAAGTAATTATTCGTCTTAAAAATTGATCGTCGCGGAGATATGGGAGTAATTAAGCGTACTTGGATTTTTCATAAATGAAAACTACAACTATGAAAATATTAACAAATTTAAGTACCTGGGAATAAAGGCAACAAACAGAGAGCAAGAGGAAAATAAAATTAACAACATAATTTTATAAGGAAACGAAAAATTACTAAAAATATTAGAAGCGGAGGACTTATTTATAGCAGTTAAGATTCGTGTTTATCAACTTATGTTAATTTGAACAATCAGCATAGAGAATACAAAGACTGATTTATTTCACGTGCAGGGCAATTTTTACGAAAGTTTCTTGGAAAGTCATCTACCGTAATTAAATGTAATTTTCATTCAATTTCAAGGAAAAATAAGTTGCTTACGAGACGGATTCGTTACTAGCGAATTACAGCCACTTATTTTAATCAAATTTCCTGATGTTTTGTTCGAAATAATAATCGAATATGTCGGTTTGTAACTAGGGAGTTGATTAAAGTAATTGCAAAGTGAAAGATGAGGAAATATCAAGAAAATTTATTAATAGATCGTCCACATGTTGCATTTCGATTTAGTTTTAACGTTCGATTTAGTTTTAACGTTCGATTTAGTTTTAACGTTCGGTGCGGATTAATTGGTTCGATAGTCGTTGGTCCACTGTTCTACAATGGTACGTTGACAGGAAACAGATATCTTGAATTTATTCGTAACGTTCTACAGGATTTCCTTGATAACGCCAATTACCTGATGTGCCAAAATTTATACTTTCACAGGACGGTGCTCCTGCAAACAACTATCACCTAGTGCAAACCTAGCTCGACACCATCTTTGCCGAAAAGTGGATTGGTACAAATGGTCCAATTCAATGGCTAGCACGCTCCCCTGACCTCTCATCTTTAGACTTTTTTCTTTGGGGTATTTAAAAAATGAGCTGCACAAAACGCGATTCGACAACGTGCGCGAATTGCAAGACAAGACTTTTTCGCCAATTAGATAGAAGGACAATCTTAAGAGCCACCCAAAGTGTACTGAAGCGGGCACGAAAATGTATTGAGCAGGAACGTGACACCTTTGAGCAGTATTTATAAATTATACATGTACTTTCTTCTTTTTAATTTAATTTTGTAAGCTGTAATATGTTAAAATAAACATTAAACACAAAATATGTATCGGTTTTGTCAAAAGTTAGCGGAGCAATGACAACATTTAGAAGGAAATAGAAACTGCTATAACTACTTTATTATTCGTTTTAGGACAATAGTGTATTGAAACTTGTATATTACAAAGAACATTAACATTTAGAATTTTAAAAAACATACAGGCTGTTCCATTTAAAAAAATTATAAATTTCAAAATTTCTCGTAAATGCGTTATTAAATTTTTTTTTCATGAACTGCATGCTAATCAATGTTAAAAACACTAATACTTTGCTAATTTAATCTACTTTCTAGAATCAATAATAACAGAGATAGCAATAGTGCGCACTTAACCCTTAAACAGAAGCATCGGTCTGCGAGACCTTTGGTTCTACATAATGCTCCTGTGTGGCAGCACGGTTCGGGTTACATCTCCCCGCTTCATAGTACCTCCTTAACAATCACTTTTCTACACCACCCATATTTTTCTCCTCAGTTTGTGACTGTTTGTTGAGAGAAGAGTGTCGTTGTTTGCAAACGTACAGGTCTCACTGACCGGATGTTTCGTATTAGACATTTAATGCCAAGGTATGTAAGACCGCATGTTTCGTATTGTGTATCATTTTAGTAGATTTCAGTATGGATAACCCGTCAACAAGTAGTGGTAAATCCAGGAGTAAATCATCACGATGGAGTGAGAGGGTATATTTTAATGATAAAAATTTTTAAAAAAAACTTACTGAGTGGATGTTGGAGAGCGATGACGAATTTGAGGAGGAAATTGATGACACAGATGGGGATCCTGACTTTATTTTGCATGATCAAGATTTGGAACGAGATGAAGAAAAGGTGGATGGAAAGAATGGAAACGAGAGTGATGATGACGACCTTGTTGATCTTTTGGAAGCCGAACAAGAAATTGCAGTGGACACCTCATATGATGTACAAAATGCAACTCCCCAGTTTTTCATTGGAAAAAGGAACAAAGTAGATTTCAAATGGCAAAAACAGGAGCCACCGACAAACAGGAGAACTCTAAGTCATAACGTAATGCGACAATTACCTGGACTGACTAGAAAAGCCTCTCAATTGGGAAACCCAAACATTAGAGAAATTTGGAAGCGTTTGTTTGATGAACAAAGGATTGATGACATTGTCTCGTACACAAACGTGAAACTGCTGCAGGCTAGAAACAAACTCAAATCAACAACACATCCGTCAAACTACCGAAATACAGGCTTAGTCGAGATATATGCCTTGATCGGTTTACTAATATATACATCAATCTTTAAATCCGGTAACGAAAATATGCTCTCTCTTTTTGCAAAAGACTTGACAGGAAGACCCATATTTAGAGCAACGATGTCCGTGAAACGTTTCGAAATACTGATAACCTGCCTACGTTTTGATGATTCCACAACTCGTGAAGAGAGAAAAAAAATAACCGTGCTGCTCCGATCTCCCAAATATTTGACTCCTTCATACGTAACTCACAAGAGATGTATAGCCTCTCTGAAAATGTAACAATGGATGAAATGCTCGTTTCCTTTAGAGGAAGATGCGGGTTTCGCATGTATATGCCAAAAAAACCCGCCAAATATGGAATAAAGATTCAATGCATGGCTGACTCATGCAGTTCATATCTTTTTAATGCCTACATTTACACTGGAAAGGACAGTGATGGCATTGGACTTTCTGAAGAAGAGAATAAACTTTTGAAACCAACTCAATCAGTTATGCGCTTGTGCAAACCAATTGAAAAATCAAACAGGAATGTCACTGCAGACAACTGGTTTTCATCCTTAGAGCTGGTGGAAGAATTAAAAAAGAGATCACTAACATTTGTTGGTACTATGAAGAAAAATAAAAGTATTCTACCACCAGAGTTCAAGTCTGATAAATCGAGACCAGTTGGATCAGCCCTCTATGGGTTTGAAAATGATATTCCGGCAACACTCTTGTCATTTGTTCCCAAGAAGAATAAAGCAGTTGTACTTATCTCGTCTATGCACCATAATATTAAAACAGATCCCGATAAGAACAAACCAGAAATCATCTGCTATTATAATAAGACCAAAACTGGTGTTCACCTTCTTGACTTGAAGTGTGCTCTGTACTCGTCCAACAGGAGAACGAAGAGATGGCCATTAGTTGTTTTTTACTCCCTTCTTAACAGAAGCTGCGTCAACAGTTTCATACTTTACTTGTGCTATCGTTAAAATCCAGAAATAAAGCGATTACCTTTTATTAAAAGCCTGGCTTATTCTCTGGTGGAGCCACACCTCAGAAGACGCCTCAGTATTCCTAATCTTCCCCGAGATATTAGAGCATTGATACAGGAAGTAATACCGAAAGATGAAAATGCAGCTGCAGGACAAGATGAAGTTCCAAGCGACAAGCTTGAGAAAAGGAAGACCTGCTCCAAGTGTCCATCTTCAAAGGACAGAAAAACTTCCTACAAATGTATAAAATGCAGTAATCCAATTTGCCTGCAGTGCAGTAGAAAAGTGTGTATCACCTGTGTAGTACCAAATAAATAAAAATTGTTTTGTTCTTATTTAGTTTTCAATAAATTTGTGTTATAAATTTGTGTGTGTGTCATAATTTTGTATGTTTTTGCCCAAAAGACTTTAAAACAAATATGTATTAGCATATATTCAAAAATATCAAGTTCGCAAAAATATAAGGTCTCCCAGACCGGATGTTTCCAATTATGTAGTACAGATCGATGTTTCTGTTTAGGGTTAATTTGAATCAGCCTGTATAGTCTGTTTTATTTAAAATATAAAAAAGTTAACATCATTTCTGGTTAAAACGGAAGCCTGATTTGAAAATAAATATTCTTAATTTCCTACTTACATTTTTTATTAAAATTTAAGTAGGCGTATCAAAGATAGACGAATGGATCCATACATTTGTCTAACCCGGTATACTACAGTATTGCTTGTCTTTATGGCATTACAACCTCATAAGAAAGAGGAAGTGAGAATACTTTCTCATTAGATAAATATTACCGAATAAAATACCAACATCCCACCGTTGGAATATTAGATATTCACACGTTGCACAGTAATCTCCACTCTACATAAAACTAATTTGCTATAAAAATAAACGCATCCCAAAAAGAAGTAACGAATTTGAGACGAACTCATCTATCGTACATAAACACGCCCTCTGTACATTTTTGGAATACCGAGAGTACACTCGTAAATAGATTTCAATGAGAAGGTAAAGAAATTCGATAAAATACCTTTTGAAGAATATGCGTTCGTTTATGAAATAGAATATATGGTACATATGTGGATAAAATGGAAGAAGTGTGTGTAGTCGTGGCAAGTACAAATTGGGGGCGCATTTTAAAATCTATCAGCGACCCGATAGGAAATACGTGACGGGAAAGTTGAAACTGGGAAATGTAGACGTTTGACAACCGAATATGGCAGGAGACGCGTTCGGGAGACTCAGATTTGATGTATTTTAGAATGAATTAAACGGATTTCATTCGCACAGACGACCGACGATAAGGTACATTCTCTAATTTCAAATATCTAGTTTTTGACAAAACAGTTCCTTTAAATCCCATTCGTTGTTATTGTAATAAAGTCTGGAAATTGGAAATACGAAATGTAATGTCTAGTTATTTATTTTATAAGGAAAAATTCTAATAATTCATATTTTTCCAATATAAAGATAATATTTCTTTTCATTGAAAAAAAATATTTAAAATTTTACACACGCGTTTCGACATCAAGTTACTATCTCTAGTGGAATATAAAAACATTTTATATTTGGTTCAAAGGTAAATATTTCATAAACACGAAGCATTTTACTGTAATATAGTAATTAATAAATACAAATTAACCAAATAATATACAATAATAATGTATCAGAATAATTGAACCATACATGAGTAGGTAAAACTCCACCAGTTTTGTATAATACAAAGGTATTTTTAATAATACAAAATATTATTCAAAATCTGGTGTGAAGAACACAAATACAGGTTCACTATTAATATTTTTTGTGAACGTGTCCGAACATATCCCTCCCCAGAGACGCAGGTATGTATTTCGTCTTTCTACAGGCTCATCGGTACGGTCCTGCTGGAGAAAGGATATCTTCAAACACATTTACAAAAAAGAACCACATCACAGAAATTATACAGACTGAGCGTAGAAGTAAATTCAGCGCTGCCTGTTGTCAGACAGTCGAAGTACCTCGCCCTATCCACATAACCAATACGAACCAACGACGTCCTTCCAAAGATGGCACAGCCGTCTCTCTAGAAGCTGTGGTTCGCATTGGTTATGTGGACAGGGCGAAGTACTTCGGCTGTCGGACAACAGGCAGCGTTGGATTTACTTCTACGCTCGGTCTGGATAATTTCTGTGATATAACGATGTGGTTCTTTCTTGTGAATGTGTCTGAAGATATCCTTTCTCCAGCAGGGGCGTACCGATGAGCCTGTAGAAGGGCGAAATACGTATCTGCGTCTCTGGGGAGGGATATGTTCGGACACGTTCACAAAAAATATTAATAGTGAACCTGCATTTGTGTTCTTCACACCAAATTTTTGACAATATTTTATATTATTAAAAATACCTTAGTATTAAACAATAATAATCACTAAAATACTTATATCTGACCCTATAATAGTATATTATGCAATGAGCATTTAATAGTGGATATCAAAGCACGAGTACTAGGGAATACGAGTGGCTTAATAGCCATTAAATGCGAATTGCAGACACTATTGTTACTACGATCAGTTCTAATAACGAAAAAAGTTACATTTTATATTTAAAATTTAATTATTTCAAATGACAACTATGTTCAATATGGCTATAGCGTAGGTGACTGAATTGTCAAAATTTAGATTTGTAAAATATTCATGACATTATTGGTCGAATATTAAAATGTCGCATTCTTATTGGCAGTGAACTTGCATCTTAATGAAACATTTGTATTCTAATGGATATCATTAAAGTATAGGTTTCGGACATCTAATAATACAATTAAAGTTTGGATGTAGAAGGCAGTGTATTAAACGAGAAGTTTCATGACACACGTTTTAAAGCACGAATTCATGTTTAAAAAACGAGTTTTTTAATGAATGAGTGTCTCATGCCTTATGAAACGTGTTTTTTTATGCTATTTTTTGAACTTAGCTTTGCTTATGTATTTTTTTAAGGGAAAATGAGAAAAAATTTGATAATTTAAGGAAATTTTATTGCAATTGGTGTTCGGTCAAGATTTAATTTGTATTTTTGGTTTTATTTAAACATAATCAAATAGATTCTGTTGTATTTATTTTTCGTATTAATTCATAGGTTTTAATTTTGTTCTATTTGTAAATATAAAGTGTATAGAAAGGTCATGGAGTTTCCCAAATATTTTCTGTTAATTACCTAAATGGTCAGGTATAACCTTCTTTTAATTTGCTTGTTGTAAATCTTTATAATAGCATAAGTTTTATTGTTATATTTCATGTATTGTATTGTATTTAATGTCTTCATATTTTTGCGATAGGTTTAGAGATTTCGGTTTATTACATGTTTCCTGTATTCTTAGAATATTATACGTTATCTCTAGCCCACTTCCTGTTTATTGTAATTTACGTATATACTTGGCATATTGGCATTCAATACCTGTAACAATTATATTGTGTATTTAGTATTTAATATTTATTTTATTTCCACATAATTAAGGTTTCACGTGCATATTGTTTATTTTAATCCATTTATGACGTTACTAAACTACAGCATATACTTTTTCTTGAAGAAGAGTAAAATATTTGCTTGGAAATTTCAGTGTAATCAATTTAGTTGTTTTCTCCCTACCTTGTACTGGCGGGAACAAAACTTACTTTGCAAAAATAAGTTAAAACAAAATTTAGTTCTAACCCAAATCCCAGCGATCTCACTACAAGAAAATATTATGTATAAGCTAGTTTCTCGGTCCTTACTATTAAAACCCGATTCGTGCATTTATATTAAGTTTAACGGAACTCCAAGATTCAATTTAATAATTATCTTGTAAATAAATTAGTGTTATTCAAAACTATTGCATTATTTCAACTCATATATTTCGGTCGATACATATCGGAAATTCCTTCAAACCAGGAGGGATAAACATAATGTCCGCATATATTTAAAATAAAATTTAAATTTTTAAATTTAGTTGTCTATGGTTGACTTAAATTAACTAAAATCAAAGAACATTAGCTTCCTTTCATAATAACATATTTGTTATTGTATTGTAAATATAATTATGATATAATAAAATGTTTATTAATTTTCAGTTTAATCATAACCTTAAATTATCACCATGACTACTGACTTATAGATGTAATGTGACCAACTTAAAACTGAATGCGCTAAATATTCCATGCTTTAATGATTTATAGAAGCACTCATTTTTAGTGCTTTAATACGGGGTGGCCCAAAATGACCGAAGGGGTTTTAATTAATTTTTTTTTGTTTTCAGTATTTTGTAAAGAAGACTTGGGGAATTTAAAATGGAACAGTACACAATTAAACAACGTGCCAAAATCGTTGAACTTTATTTCTCAAATCAACGATCCATTGTTTTGACTCAGCGTGCATATCGTCGTTATTTTAATGTGCGGGTTGGACCCTCAGAGTCAACAATAAACCGTCTGGTTGCAAATTTTCGAGAACAAGGGGCAGCAAGGAACCTTCCTGGTGCCGACAGACGACGAACGGTGCACACGGATGACAATATTGAACGGGTACAGGAGAGTATTCGGGAAGATGGAGGAACATCAACCAGGAGACATTCAACACAACTTGGCCTCTCAAGAGGGTCGCTGCAGAGAATTTTGCATACAATAAGAATGTTTCCATACAAAATTCAGCTTGTCCAACAATTGAAACCGACAGATTACCAGCAACGACTTGATTATGCAATTTATTTTCGTCAAAAAGCAGAAGAAAATCATGATTTTATTCATAATTTAATTATGAGCGACGAAGCCCATTTCCAATTAAATGGGTTCATTAATAGGCAAATCTGCAGGATATGGGCTAAGGAAAACCCAAGAGTAGTTCAACAGCGAGAATTACACCCACTTAAGTGTACCGTTTGGGGCTGTGTTTCGTCGGAAAGGATAATTTGCCTATATTTTTTTGAAAATGAACACGGTGTCGCCGTTTCCATCACTGGTGTTAGATATCGGACAATGTTGGAAAATTTTTTAAGGCCAGCCATGGAAAACCATCCGCAAGTATGGTTCCAACAGGATGGAGCCACAGCGCACACTGCGAGGGACACAATGGCTCTTTTACGCGACATCTTTGGTGAGCGAATTATTTCCCGTACAAGCGATTTTAATTGGCCTTCGCGTTCACCGGATTTAAGCGCTTCAGACTGTTTCCTTTGGGGTTATTTGAAAGGAAAAGTCTATATTAATAAGCCTCGAACCATACAGCAATTATAAAATAATATACGCGACGAAATCAACAACATAACACCTGAAGTTTTGCGAAAGGTTATGGAAAATGTTTTGGAAAGAGCTCGCATATGCGAAGCAGAAAATGGCCACCACTTGCGAGATATAATTTTTCATAAATAAATTAAAAATATTCTCCATTAATATACTGTATTTAAAATTTAAAAAAATTAATAATTATGTCTTAAATAAGAGAAGTTATAATGAACTCAAACCCCTTCGGTCATTTTGGGCCACCCTGTAGTTCTCTTAGCGACGCTAATTGCAAAAAATATCATTTATGTATTTCAATGTATTTAATAAAATGCTATTTTTTGTATATCTACCAGGGTAGGAAAATAGCCATTGTGGAAGCTATATGTGAATTTAGTGTGTACTATTGGTTTGATTTATAAGAGAGGTTAAGAGGGCGTATTAAGTAGAACAAAGCAGATTATGTATTTTCAACTGGACAATGCACTACTAGTCAAAGTGCAGTATCTATTTGACTTATCAGGGTGAGTACCTTACTGCGTACCTTAATATACTCGTACTTGAACTAAATGCATGTGAGAATTAATAATTATTAAAATCTCATCCTACACCCAATTGTTCCTTAATTTGTTGCCTTAATTCCACAATCGGACAAGATTACGATTTTTATAACTGACTTAACAATCTAAAATTTTAGTATTTTGAATTGTTTTTATTGTTTAACGAATGACGAAAGTAACATTTTTTAAGCAAGAGAACACTTGCAGAACACTTGAAGATTCGCGAGATTAAACAAATGATTTCTACGAGTTAAACACATACTCTTTCTACGACGTCACCTATGGCATTATAACAAACTTAAAACAAATATGTAAACAAATATTTTATTTTCAATGAAAAATTACAAAACTATAGATCATATTTAAATTAGTTATGATTTAAACAGTGATACATAGAATATGTAGACCATAAGATCGATGGCTTCAAATTTTCCCACAATTATGCAAGCAGCACAATTTCCGAATATGAATTTATGCCATTATCAGCCCTTTATTCAATGAATTTTACATAGACGTCTTCATACTTCTTTCTCGATTTTTCTCGTAATAAGCCCGCATAGGTTTTCTCAGCTTGATTTACTATTTCTGTATTAGGAATATCTAAATCACTTTCTGAATAAAAATCATGATAAAGTTTCAAACATCACAAACTGACGTGATTTAAAAATGATGGGATACAGCGACTGTAGGCAACTAGACGCAGGAGAAATTTAATAAGTAACTTTCGTACCTAGTAACGTTATGGCATTTTTTCTCAGTTGTGACGGAAATCAAGTTTTCGCTGCAATATTCGGCGACGAAAAATGTCTAGTTAGGAAAGTTAGAAGCAGTGTTCCACAAGATATGTTGCGTGTGATTTTCAAGAATAGAAAAGCGTGCAAAAATTCTCCGGACAATTTTTGTTATGTTTGTCGATTATGTGTTACAAAATCGCAAAAGAAGCTTTTAAGTGAATTAATTCAAAGATGTTATGAACAATTTCTTGGCTTAAAAATTAAAAGTCAAAACGAAACATGGATATCACATATATGCTGGATTTCGTGTTATGTCAAATTAACTCAGTGGAACAAAAATAAGAATTCTTAAGTCCATTCAGAAAGGCCGATAATTTGGCGTGACCAACAAATCATGTCACGGACTGTTACTTTTGTCTTGTAAAAATTAAAGGGTTTTCAAAAAGAAATAAACACCAAGTAACATGTCCAGATATTCAATCTGTAAGCAAACCGTTGAAAAAAACTGATTGTGAGCTTCCAACTTCAATGCATACAAATTCAGAGGAGATTTTTCCATCTGAAATTTGTGATGTTCCCTTCCCATTTCTGAACAATTTGTATCAAAAAAAATTTTGCAATTTGCAAAAGCTGTCGGAAGAATAAACTACTCACACACCAAAAATTTCCTTTCTGGGATCAAACATAAGTAAAACATGACTTAGCAAAATAGTACCTGCACAAGACATTTGTTAGAGAAAATGTTAAATATTTCAAAAACTATTACGTTTAGGTATAGACAATGGCACATGAGAAGCATGCCGATTTTATAGCAGATTATAAAAATGGAATAAAATATAAGATGTTTCGTTTGAAAAAATTAAGTTAGGTTCAGCACTGCTATTCTGGGACAAGCTGTATAAACGAAAGTATTTTTAGGTTATGCCCTTTAAGAATTAGATAACATTTGTTTGAAAAGTTTTTTATACATTCAAACGGTATCGAGATATCGACCGACATCGCACTATTGGGACACCCGATATATCTCAACATATTTCATCTATCATATCAAATACGTCGTTTTGATATAGGATGCGTCACAAAAAATCCCACTGATTTAAAGTAATCTTTGATCGAAGTACCCCAATACATGCATGCCAACATATTAACGACGGCATCATTAACGTAGAGACCTGACAAAGTAAGAGACATGTGGTGGACAGCAATTGAACTAATACGAACACTTTCCCTTAAACCGTTCGACAACTCATTGACATGACAGGGCGGTTTGAAATGTGCATTTGAGCTTTCACTTCATACTAGGTCGGAGCGATCGATGACAAAAAAAAGGGAGGATAGAGAGGTCTTCATGTGACTGAGGAGAGGATATCTGACGCGGACAGTAATAACCCATTTTCCAGACACTCAATTCTATGGGTTTGATTACGTAATATATGTGGAAAAGCAGAAAATGATTATACGGTATATATATATATATATATATATATATATATATATATCGTATATACACACAGAGAGAGACATATATATGCATATTGATACGTTTCTTGTATATTTTAAATTCTTTATGTATGAACTTTTAATATTTCTTAGTATGATATTATGTTGCGGTTTATTCTCTTGATGATCGTGATAATGTTAAATGAGACGTAAAAAGTAATATTAACTGTTATGTAAAATGTTGATTTTATACTTAACTTAGAAATGGGCTTATTATTCTTTCTTTTTTTTTTTATTATAGACGGCTAGCTCAATATTTCATATCTCCAAGGTTCAAAGTCGGTTCAGGTATTTCTACTCCTCTCTTAGCTTATTTATTTTAATAAATCAATTCGAACAACACTTCAAGCAATTAAAATAAAACCAAAAAATAAAATGATAAAAAAAAAACATTAACTTTATTGTACAAACAAAATTCTTAAAAATTGAAAATTAAGTCGGTATTTCGTGGAACACAAGCAATGATACATGCGATAAAAATTGGTACTAATACAAATCTTCTTTACTCTTGTGAATAAACATGTGTTTAACAATATCAGTCTAATAAAATTGTGAATATTGGAAATAATAGATTAAGTTTAGATAGTTTAACAAGTGCAAAGTGAACTTCAATCTGTTTAATAACAGTTTACAGTGTTTGAGGAACAAATCGTTAACTGTAAGTACGAGTAAGTTGAGAACAACCAGTTCTATATGTGAATATGACTATTTAAAATGGCGTGTAACAATTAGTATATAAAAAACCTGTATTTTCGGGAATTAACTTCGGTGATCTCTGTCTATAGGTTCTGGAATGGTTCTTGAGTCAGGAAAGCGGATATTAACCAGATCGGTTCCCTTAGAATGGCTTGTTCGTGATGTTTCCAAAGTCCGACGACAGCTGATTGCTTGGCGGCGTTCGTGTGCTCCGTGGAATGGCTTGATCTTCGGTGAACCTTTTTTAGTATACTCGCTGTATGATTTATATGTCCGAAAATTTCAAAAATTTCTATCTCCGGAATGTAATGGTCTGGTCTTTTGTAACTTTTTCAGTGTGTTGACGACAGGTATTGAAAGCGTTTTAGATAAATTTAACACTTGGACACTAATTATTTTAGTAGATAAAAAAATACGTTTATCGGAGCGAAATTTTCGTGACCGTTCGTTACAACAATGGTGGTGGCGCCGTTTTATTCTTTTGTTTTAAGTAAAATGACTGGCCGTTTATTGTCTTGTTCGTACTCATAATTATGTTGTTATACAGTTACAATTTAGGTATTATTTCAATGCAAATGGGTTTATAAAATTATTTTAAGAATTATTGAATAAGTTTGGTTATGAAACATATGTTGTTTTGTTTACAATAACTCTGTCAACATATGTTCCTATACAGGTTATTATGCCGTTATAATTTGGAGGCGGAGCTTAATTGTTTCAAATACATTTGAATATAAATACGTTAAATATGTTCTTATAAATCGCGTTAAATATTAATTTGAATTAGAAAATGAGTATAAACATCAGTAATAAAAATATAGAGAAAAATAAGTTAATTATTTAACGTAATACGTGCAAAACGTATTGATAAATATCCCTTTTTTTAATTATTTTAAAGCAAATTTGTCATAATAAAGTATTTATATTTTGAACTAATTCCTCCCCTCACTGGCATGAAAACATATAGTAAATATGAACATTATAACTAAAAAGCTTGTTTTTGTATCCCTTTCAGAGGAGGAGCCTTTCTTGTAATGCTTCAATATATATATATATATAATATTTTCGTGACCTTGGAATGATATGGTAAACTCAATCAGTCGGCGATTAAAGGTCTGTTTTACTTCAAAGTATATATATTTAAAAAACCCTACATGTTTCGGCAATGATGCCTTTATCAAGGATATAAAATATAAATGACAGAATATAAATATTCTAAATATTGTAATGATTGTAAAAGTGTATATATAGGTCAGACTGGTCGAAGTTTTATTATACGGGTAAAAGAACACATGAGGTCATATAAACTAAAGAAGACAGATTCAACATTCGCAAACCATCTTATTACAGAAAGGCATACATTTGGCCATCATAAAATATTGCATTTGGCCGAGAAAGGTCGTAAATTAAATCTTTTAGAGGCACTAGAAATTTTTAAAAGCCGAAACAACACAATAGATATTGTTTTGAATGACCAGTTGGATCTTATATATACACCTCTTTTCCAATGTTTTATATAATAGTTAAGTATGTAGTAGTAATTTTAAATACCATCATAAACCACCCCCATATATTTTTGTGTCATTTATAATATCGATGTAGGCCTGTAACATTTGCAGTTTGATAATGACATTGTATGTCGAAACCGCGGTCACTATTACATGTGAATAAAGTGGTATAACAAAGTTATTGTTTTATTTTATTTAATTATTTTCATATATATATATATATATATTAGATAAAAGTAATATTTTATGAGAGTAGCGGCTGTGTAATTAAAACAATACTTAATTAGAAGTATATCATATATAGTATCTTTTTCAAAAACTGTAAAATTTATTTAAATATTAAAAAATGGTAAGAGAGGATATTATAATAAATCTACTTACATTAAATTTTTGTGGTGTTTATAATTGTTACGTATTTGTTTCGCATTTCTAAATATACCAAAACTTTTTTGTATTTTGAGAAGTAGACAGTTTTTAATTATATTTAGAAATGCGAAACAAATACGTAACAATATATAAGCACCACAAAAATTTAATGTTAGTAGATTTAGTATAATATCGCCTCTTACCGTTTTTTAACATTGAAATATTTTTTTTACAGTTTTTGAAAAAGATACTATATATATTATCGAAAAGTTAAATTAAATATTGTTCTAATTACCCGACCGCTACTCTCAAAAAAGATCACTTTTATCCTCATATTATAATTACGGCTAAGATATATATATATATATATATATATATATATATATATATATTTACAAGTTTTACAATTTTTGAAAAAGATACTATATATAGTATCGGAACTTCAAAGTAAATATTGTTTTAATTACTCGACCGCTACTCCCAAAAAATATGAAGTTTATCTCGTATATATATATATATTGATAACGGCCCCCTTTACTGGGCTGTGGTGAGATTATGAAATGTTAATGAGATAAAAGTGTAAGATAAAATTATGTATTTGAAAAGATTAGTCGGGCGCCTTAATTTATAAAATCTCACCCCAGATTGCGCTATCTTTATCTCAAATAGCCAACTAGTCGGAAAGCAAGAAACTATATTTAATAAAACTTTACTAAATGTGGGTGATCTCGGGCTCGTTGTGAGTTTTAGGTTGTTGCTTCCAAAAAAGAGAATAATATTAATGTTGACGCTTAATATAATAACTCCTACAAATAAATATGAACAAATAAAAGATTCATGTAAAATTAAAAATATTATGTTTATTAAATTAAAGGAAACTGTAAAAATATAACGTATTACAAATGTGATATTAACGAAACTGCATATACGCATAGACAACAAGGTGTTACTAATGTGAAAAGAGGTTATGTGTGTTAAACTAATAAATAATATGAATATAAATGTGAATACTCTTATTACAATTATGGTGAGTACCCTTTTATTGTTATCTCTAAGATATAAATAGGTTGTTTAATTAAATATAAAGATCATGACAGGACGTGGTAGATTAGGTAAATAATTCGAGAAGATTATAAAATAAAAGTTTAAAGAATTTAATTTTTGAAAAAAAAATAAATATTATCTGAAAACCTGTTATAATAATGATGCTGATGTATGTTTGTAGATCGTCTGTGTGAATTGGGAAGATCCTCGGTGATCCAAAAATGTTCGGGTGCAGCACAAAATGATGGCGGTGTAGGTGGCTGTTTACGCGGACGCTATCGAAGATTTTCCTCGGACTTCGTCTTCGGTGCCTAATTACTCACTGCGCTCGTTTCTGGCTGTAGAATTTCAGGTATCGTTGTTGATGTACGTTAGACTATATTGTTGAAGTTCGGCGATGGATTCTTATATATAATTCTTCTGATTTTCTATCGTTTTCGGTGGAACTACGTCTGTGACGCTATGTTGTTTGAAAGTTCGTTATTACCGAAAATTCTTGTAGTAATTCACTTGACGATCGAGTTAATTAATATTCTGGATACTTTTTATCACTTTTAGCTGAATTTATAATTTAAATTTGTGTTTTATACAAGATTTCTAAGGCTTGGTCTAAAAAGATGCGTCTATTTATTTTTCAAATTCAAGGATCGAATTCTTCGACAGCACTTGTCTGAATATTACCAAACACGCTATCTATTGATATCAATAATCTCGATGATTTACCCTTTTAACAATTTTATATAAAAAGTATTTGATTAATTTAGAATATCTAAATGATTTTAAAAATTATATTATAAATTACCAAGTTAGGTTAAGATAAATTTGAATGATACAAATCGCATACTGCGCATGATAAATGTAAACCTAGCGAGATGTCAATTTGTAGGCGTGTCTTACTAGTGTCGATATAATACAAAGTTGCATATGGATTTGAATATGTTTTTCGCGCTAATATTTGAAAATTTGAATATGATATAATAAAATTAAATAATGAAAGGAAAATGTATATAGAAATTTAAAGAATGAAATGATCGTTATAAAAATACATATGCACTTCGATACTACTAAGACTTAATAATATTATTTATATAACCATTATATTATAACCCTTTTTCACTTTGTATGTCTTATTCTTCCTATTTTAGATGCAGCTCTATATGGATAACATGCATCACAACAATGTCCCCGTCGAAAAAATGTCGGAATGTACAAATGAGGACATTCTTTTCGCTGAAGATGATGTAGGAAATGAAAGATAACAACCTTGTTTTTCTAAACTTATTACGTGTCGTTCGAATTAAACAATTAGAAAGAAAAATAAGTTAACACCTTAATATAAAAACTTTATAAATTGTAAAAACGAAATGTTTGTTTGTGTGATGGACTTCCTTAACATTATATTAGTATACCAAAGTCTTTTTCTCTTTTTTTTTTTTTTTAATTATCAACTATTATTCTATTGTTTCTTTGTAACTTCTCTTTATTTATTCAAGCTGTCCAAATTCAAATTATCCAGTCTAAATTAATGTTTCTTGTTTAAGTATATTTATTTGTAATTATATAAAAATAGTTTAGTTATAGTATTCATTTAATTGATGTATTTTGCGAGCTATAACATACCTTTCAATGTAATTAATAATTTTAATGACTGTATTTATTCAATTGTATATTACTGTTCCGTTAAATAATCCTGCAACATCGAAATATGGTATCTACCCTTTATGTACCCGGTTTCTTCTTCCAATAATTCATAGGTATTGTTGCCTAAGATTCTATTAATAATATAAGGTCCTTGATATGGTTTTAGCAGTTTTCCCATTATTTTATTTTTAAGATCAGTTACTCTCAATCTTTTCACTATTACCCTATCATTAAGATTATATGTCTTATATTTCTTATCAACGGTATTCCTCTTTCTTTCCCATTTAATTTTCTTTGTCAATAATTTCTCTCTTACTTCTATAAGTCGTTCGTTGAAGTTGATGGCTTCTGGATCTGTCCAAGGTCTCTGCGGTGGCTGACCAGTAAAAATTGTTATGGGACAATGGTTATGAACTGTACTGGGTGTGTTATTAATGGTGTGTTCTATTTGTTGTAAATATTTGGCCCATTTATTATGATTGTCATGTAGAAGTATTCTTAAATATTTCAGAGTTTCTCGTATATATCGTTCTGTTGGATTGCCCTGTGGATAACGTATTGATGTATAGTAGGTGCGGATGTTATGCGAATGTAGAAAGTCCTTGTATCTGTCATTGTTAAAGTATGTAGCGTGATCGGATAGTATTGCTAATGGTTTTCCAAATTGGGTAAAATAATCTGTTAACGCTTGTAGTACAGTATTGGTGTCGCATTTCTGTGTAGGAATAAGTTTGATAAATTTGGAAAAGATATCACAAATCACAAGAATATTTCTATAACCTTTCGTACTTGGTATTAAGTTTGAAAGAAAATCTATAGATATCAATTCTAACTTGTCGTAAGTTACAATATTGTGGCAGATATTGGTATTCGTAAAGTTCTTGTCCTTCGCAAGTTCACATGTTCTGCAGTGTTTAATTACGCTTTTGATGATTCTCTCATCATTGATACAGTAGAATGCCTCTCTAAACAGTAACCAGCATTTTCTACCTCCTATATGCGTGTATGAATAATGTAAATATTCCGTTATCTCCCTGGTGTGTTTCTCATTTGTGACATATACGATGTTCTTACCTATCTGTTTTACTATTAAATTATCCTTAAGTGACATGCCTTTGTAAGTTCCCTTTTCCTTTAACTGTTGATGTAATTCAGTGAAATCTGGACCTGATTGTATAGATAAAAGCTTGTTAATGGAAAATATTCCCTGTCTTTGAAGTTGTACCAAATTTATGCAAATATTTTGTCGTTTCACATCCCCGTCCTGTCGTGTTAAAGCATCTGCTGTTATCATTTCCTTACCTGGTTTGTATACAATGTTAAATTCGTACTGCTGTATGAGCAACGTCCACCTGTAAATGCGACTATTATTCAGTTTGCAACTCATTATATTAACCAGAGCTTTATGGTCCGTTTCTAGCGTAAAACTTTTTCCAATAAGGTAATATCTTAACTTTGTAAGTGCAAAAACAATAGCTAACATCTCTTTCTCCGATATTGTATATCTGGTTTCACATGCTTTGAGTGTTCGTGAAATGAAGTATATAGGTGTTTCGATGTTATCTTTGATTTGAACAAGCTCCGCTGCGATGGTTTGATGTGATGCATCAGTTCCAACTACAAACGGCAATGTAAAATCAGGGTGGTGAAGTTTTAGGTTTTCAACAAAGCTTTCTTTCAACAGATTAAAACAACTTTCATGTTCTGCGGTCCACGACCATTTCTTGCCTTTCTTCAATAGATCTAATAATGGTATGGTTCTTTCACTATAATGGGATATGAATTTGCGATAGTAATTAAGAACCCCTAAGAATCCTCGTAGTGTTTTTAGATTTTTAGGTCTTGTATAATTCTTAATTTCATCCAGGCGTGTTGGATCAAGTAAAATGTTATCTCTATTTATCACGTAGCCAAGGTAATTTATTTCGTGACGGAAAAATTGACATTTTAAAAGGTTTAATTTCATACCTTCTGTTGTTAAAGTATTTAGAATAATTTTTAGGTGCAGTAAATGCTGTTCGACACTCTCGGAAAATATTATTATATCATCAAGATAGTGTAATGCGAATTCGTCGTATTTATCCAATATTTTATGTAAAAATCTAATAAGGGCGGCGGGCGATGTTTTTAGGCCAAATGGGCACACTCTGAATTGATAAACAATACCATTCACTAGAAAACCACAGTACCTTCTTGATTCTGGTTCTAAGTTGATAAGCCAAAATGCGTTCTTAAGATCTAACTTGCTGTATATGGGCTTATTACCACATTTTGTTAATAATACATCGATATTTTGCGGCATTTCGAATTCGGGTTTAATTCTTCGGTTCAATGCTCTTGCATCTAAACATATGCGTAGAGATAAGTCTTTCTTTTGGACTATTACTATCGGATTTATAAAGTAGGTATTTGACTTCTCTATTATGCCAGTCTGTTCTAATCGTTCCAGTTCCTGACTTACTTTCTGCTGATAATGATACGGAATGGGGTAATTTTTACTAATTAGTGGGTCTTCGTTATCTATTTTAATCGGATGCTGATATCCTTTTGCAAACACTACATCATTGTTAATAAGAGTAATATTATTGTATAAAATTGCTATTAAGTCGGGTATGACAGTTATATCTGGTATCTTAGAGTTCTCTATAAAATTCTTTATATCATCATAATTATTAATTGTTTTCACTACTTGATTATCCATTCTAACTTCCATAACATCTCCTCGCTCGTGACAATCCTTCGTTCCTTGCCTAACTACCATTCTCTCTATTCCAATATTTGTATTATTAAATTCTATTATTTTTCCATCTGTTTCATTATTCCCCTCGTAATCTCTTCTACTGCACGGTTCATTATTTAATATAATATTATTTATTTCACTCGTAAGCACTTCCTTCTTATATAGGTTATAACCTTTTAACTCTTCTTCTGATAATTGTTTTTCAAATATAACTTTATTCACATCTATATTTAGTATACCATTTTCGAAATCTAAGATCATTTTGAGTTTTTTAATACTGTCAATACCTATAATACAGTCGTATTGTAGTTTGTCTATAATATAGCAATGTATGATGTATTTTGATTTGTCGACTAATATTTCTGTTGATAATTGTTTTGTTACCGTCCCCATGCGTTTTCCGTTCGCTGCAATGATATCTGTCCCTTTCGTTTTTACAATGTTCTTCTCGTATCCCCGTATATTCGTAGCTTTCTCTGCCTTTAATAAAGTTATTTCCGCTCCTGTATCGATTAAGCAATATAAAAAGATATTTTCGAATTTTAATTTTACAATAGGTAAAGTATATATTTGGGTAGTTTGGTTGCCTGCATCTTCTACAGTAATGAATTCTTCCGGATGTTGATAGAAAGTAATATTTTCAAATTTAAAAGGTATGTTACAGTCGTCATGGGTTATTAATTTTGTGCTGATGATGGGCCTTGTGTTGGGTTGGTGTAGAGGTCCTCTGTTAAAATTGGCGTTTTTTTTAATACCTCTTCCATATTTGTTCGTATCGGCGATACAGATCGATGACGTCTGTTAATATTATTTACGTGACCACGTCCACGATTACGGATATGATTAAATCCTCTTCCTTGTTGATTAGTATTATGGTTTGTATTGTTATTGTTTGTTTGTCGATCCGTAGTGCGACTGTAATTATTGAAATAATTATTACTGTTGTATCTGGATGGCTGGTAGTTGTAGTTAGGTCTATTTGATGGATTGTTTGAATTATTATTATCCCGATCATTGTACATATTATTGTTAGAATTGTTATTATTATTATATGCTCTTGTAAAATTTTGATTTCTATTATTGTTGTTGAAATTATTATAACGTTGCGGTGGTGAGTTATTTGGGTTATTGTTCGGATTATTTGAATTTTGTGACGGATGATTGCGAGAGTTGGGATTGCGATATATGTGTTGTGGCTGATGGTTATTCTCCGAATAATCATCTAGACGTCTCATTATGTCTATGAGAGAGTCCATATCCGTAACTCTTTGACATATGATAGCCTGTGTATCGGTGTAGATGAAATGATTTAGGAGCTGCCTGGCAATCATTGATTCTTCCATGTCATTCAGGTGTTTACACTGGTTATAGATACGGGAAGCGTATGTCTCGCGTGATACTTGTCCCAATCGATATTTGCCTGTCAACAACCGTATTCTAGCTCTGTTTTGTTGCGTTTCGTCCCAATAATTCTTCTTAAAGAGTGTAACAAATTGGTCAAGGGAATTACAATGGTCCTCAATTCTTTGAAACCACTCTTGTGCACTGTAACGTAAAGTTACTCGTATGACCTCCATCCTCTGCTTCTCCTCAGGTATATCCTCTAAGTAGCGTAAAAGACAACTAAGATACGTCATAGGATGTACACGTGTGATATCCCCGTCGAAATGATGTAAATTTTCTATCTTTATAGAGCTATTATTAGTATTAATATAATTAGTTGATGTAAAATAGCCTTTTATTTTATTTTCCAATCGTTTAATGTTAGTCTGTGTAGTCGTATAATTTTCATTATTAGTTATAGTTATAGTATCTAAATTTTGTCTGACAATATTGATTTCTTGTTTATTATAATCTTTGTATTGGTTTAACGATGATTTTAATTGTTCTGTGTTATCATTGTTTAATTTGTTAAAATTGGTCAATTTTGTATTAAACAAATTATTATTTTCAGAAATCATTTTGTCTATGTTTTGTTGTATGTCTTGTGTTGTAGTTTTAAGTCTCTGTTCAGTATTATTTTGAATTTCCGTAGTTGCGGTCTCTAACTGCTTAGCCCAATGTAAATTCTGTAGATTAACGGTTTCATCAAGTTTAATTAAGTACTTGAGTTCGTTTTCTTCCATGGTTTTCTGAGCTGTAGAAATTTCTGCTATCTTACCCTCTAAATCTACTTTGAAAGCACTTAATTTGTTGTCGATGTTTGCATTATTTATTTCAAATTTTTGATTAATACTGTTCATGTTTGTCTCTAATTTAGTTGTTAGATCACTATTCATGTTGCTTATGTCTGTTTTCATATTAGTTAGTTCTTGTTTTAAGTTTTCATTGTTAGTGTCTAATTTGTTTGTTAAGTCTTGTTTTAGGTTATCGTTATTTGTATCTATTTTATTATTAGTATGATCTAATTTATTATTACTATTAGTTAGTTCTTGTTTTAAGTCTTTGTTATCTTGTTTTAAATCGGTCATTTGTGTCATTAATATCTGTAACATATTCATCACCTGGCCAATGTCTGGTGAACTTACCCCTTCAGTTGTAGACGCTTGTGTCACGGGAATGTCTCCCTGTTCAACCCTATCTTCTTCAGTACTGTCCTTAACTGCTTTGGTTCTATGACGAGTATCCATTTTGATATTTATTAAATTTATAAAGTTTAATGAATTTATATAAAGATGTATCCTTTATTTTAAAAGTATGATAATAATAAATAGTTGAAAAATACAAAGTTATGTTTAAAATATGAATAATAATACTCGAGACACCGTAATTTTATTAGTGAATCAAAAGTTAAATAAAATAACGTAAGCACAAGGTGATATTTTCCCTTTCACTAACCTTTAATATGTCCTAGAATCCTCCAAAGTCTGCGATGTAGTGAAATAAAGGTAACAATCTGCTGTTATAATAGGAAAAACATGTACACACAACGACAATAATAATCTACACCTTTTTGTCTATATAATATATGAAACAATTTGAAAAGTATCAATTATTTGCAATATTTAACTTTGTAGATGAGTTATCAACAAGAAGCAACAGGCCCACGTTGTCGGCGCCAATTGATAACGTCCCCCTTTTATAATGGGCTGTGGTGAGATTATGAAATGTTAATGAGATAAAAGTGTAAGATAAAATTATGTATTTGAAAAGATTAGTCGGGCGCCTTAATTTATAAAATCTCACCCCAGATTGCGCTATCTTTATCTCAAATAGCCAACTAGTCGGAAAGCAAGAAACTATATTTAATAAAACTTTACTAAATGTGGGTGATCTCGGGCTCGTTGTGAGTTTTAGGTTGTTGCTTCCAAAAAAGAGAATAATATTAATGTTGACGCTTAATATAATAACTCCTACAAATAAATATGAACAAATAAAAGATTCATGTAAAATTAAAAATATTATGTTTATTAAATTAAAGGAAACTGTAAAAATATAACGTATTACAAATGTGATATTAACGAAACTGCATATACGCATAGACAACAAGGTGTTACTAATGTGAAAAGAGGTTATGTGTGTTAAACTAATAAATAATATGAATATAAATGTGAATACTCTTATTACAATTATGGTGAGTACCCTTTTATTGTTATCTCTAAGATATAAATAGGTTGTTTAATTAAATATAAAGATCATGACAGGACGTGGTAGATTAGGTAAATAATTCGAGAAGATTATAAAATAAAAGTTTAAAGAATTTAATTTTTGAAAAAAAAATAAATATTATCTGAAAACCTGTTATAATAATGATGCTGATGTATGTTTGTAGATCGTCTGTGTGAATTGGGAAGATCCTCGGTGATCCAAAAATGTTCGGGTGCAGCACAAAATGATGGCGGTGTAGGTGGCTGTTTACGCGGACGCTATCGAAGATTTTCCTCGGACTTCGTCTTCGGTGCCTAATTACTCACTGCGCTCGTTTCTGGCTGTAGAATTTCAGGTATCGTTGTTGATGTACGTTAGACTATATTGTTGAAGTTCGGCGATGGATTCTTATATATAATTCTTCTGATTTTCTATCGTTTTCGGTGGAACTACGTCTGTGACGCTATGTTGTTTGAAAGTTCGTTATTACCGAAAATTCTTGTAGTAATTCACTTGACGATCGAGTTAATTAATATTCTGGATACTTTTTATCACTTTTAGCTGAATTTATAATTTAAATTTGTGTTTTATACAAGATTTCTAAGGCTTGGTCTAAAAAGATGCGTCTATTTATTTTTCAAATTCAAGGATCGAATTCTTCGACAGCACTTGTCTGAATATTACCAAACACGCTATCTATTGATATCAATAATCTCGATGATTTACCCTTTTAACAATTTTATATAAAAAGTATTTGATTAATTTAGAATATCTAAATGATTTTAAAAATTATATTATAAATTACCAAGTTAGGTTAAGATAAATTTGAATGATACAAATCGCATACTGCGCATGATAAATGTAAACCTAGCGAGATGTCAATTTGTAGGCGTGTCTTACTAGTGTCGATATAATACAAAGTTGCATATGGATTTGAATATGTTTTTCGCGCTAATATTTGAAAATTTGAATATGATATAATAAAATTAAATAATGAAAGGAAAATGTATATAGAAATTTAAAGAATGAAATGATCGTTATAAAAATACATATGCACTTCGATACTACTAAGACTTAATAATATTATTTATATAACCATTATATTATAACCCTTTTTCACTTTGTATGTCTTATTCTTCCTATTTTAGATGCAGCTCTATATGGATAACATGCATCACAACAATATATATATATATATATATATATATATATGTGTGTGTGTGTGTGTGTGTGTTTGTGTGTATGTATAGGTTTTGATGGAGTAATCGCCATCAAACGTGCGTGAAAGGGCATTAATTTTGGATTCTCTGTGGGTCAAAACCGCAACAGCCGAATATTTCGAGTTGGTTTGGAATTTGTACTGAATTTATGAACCCTTCTTTTTTCTTCTTTAATTGCGCTGGGTCATTGAGATTTATCGATCCCACTTGCGTCGTCGACCATCCTATACTTTTTTCAATGCTTCTTTTCGATTAAGGGCTTTGTTTTCAAATTAACGGAGTAAATGAACAAATTATACAAGCCCTTTTTAAGACATTTTTATATATATTCATTCTGTTTTGTCGGATTAGGAAAAGGTCTAGAACTGCCCTGTTCTGTTAAAACCATCCCAGACTGATTTATCGTTAGAAAATATTTTTACCTTTATTTCTTATTAATAATTTAAATAATTGAACAGCAAATTGAAATTTTGTGTGTTTTGATTGCGGAAATTAAATAATTTCTAACTAGTAAATATATAAGCTAAGATGAAACACATTAATAGATAAAACATTTTTGGAAAAAAAATAAAACCCACCTCCAAAAAAAGGCTGCGGTCAATAATTTAGCTCTAAAAAGTAAAAATTATTTTTTTATTTTATTTAATTATTTATTATATAGATTGAAGCAAACCAAACTTTTGGTAGTTGACGCCAATTTAAAGCAGTAAAAATAATACAAACATTAACTAGCACACTATACAGAGGTCGGCATAAGTCAGGCAACGCTCTCGAAAAATCGGCATAAGTCCGGCAACGCTCATAAGTCTGGCAACGCTGTCGCAAAAGATTAAAACGAAGCATGTTCGTGCTTCAGGCAGTTATCTCGGTGTCATGATAACACGTGCTCGTCGAGTAGACGCGTTTTCAGAATGAATAACCGATACAAGTTCACGCTTCAAGAAAGAGTTTTTTTTGTTACGTCGTATCTTCGTACGAACGCGGATTACGAAACTATGTTTACCGAATTTCAACAACAATTTCCGAACTCGCCGGACCACGAGAGGACCACGTACCCTTCCCGACCTCCGAACTGCAATTGATGAAGAATTAGAAAATATTCGCGGACAGCTTGACGTGCTTCGCCGGACCTGCCTCACCGTTGAGAAACGTTGCAGTAAATGCATTGATCAAGATGGCCATCAATTTGAACACTTACAGTAACCCTTTTTCGAATCCCTTTCGTAATTTCTTTGAATAAATTCATTTTGACGCTGCATTTTTTTCTTTTAATGCAAATTTGTTGCCTGACTTATGCCGACCCCTGTATATGTTTTAAAATTTAGATTTTAATTGCAAGTAGAAGAATTAATAATTTGGCATTAACAAGACTAATTAGGTATCTTAACAAACGAAAATGAAGTCGAAGTACAACGCCAAGCAGAAAAAAAACCCAAAGTCGGTTATTAATTTTCTCCAACCTTCTTAAGTCACAATCGGCAAAATTGGCTGTTCTAAAATATTCACTAACTCTTGACCTGATCCGTAATTAAACGTGAAATTCTATAAGTCGAGGAAGCGTAAGTTAACTTCCACTACGAAGATGTACTTTTTGTCACTTTTAAAACGATCTTACACTGTAAAAGGTTGTCGGCCAGTCTCTCTTTCGCGTACCAGCAGACGCTTGCAGAAGGGTATGATAGTTACCAATTCAACCATAGCGATATCAGCACTCATACGTATTAAATAATACGCAAGCAAAATAAGATACAAGAACTCGTCAATAAGTAATAAAAACTATTAAGAAAATTTTAGAAGGGAACTAAACAGGTAAAACCCAATCCGAGATTCATAAAGGCGACCCCAGCATGATGAAGACAGACAACTCCCCTGGTTGAGAGTTGGCACTTTGTTTAATCACAGATTAAACAACATTATATTGCAACCTGTTTAATCTAGTTTAGCTTCATATTTTATATTTTATAATACTGCATACTTCAATCAATTGTCCTGAAAATGTCCTAGACTTTAACTACATTTACTAAAGGTACATTAAAATATCATTTTGAGAACCACTAGAATTAAGTTGTAAGTATAATTTGTATATATATACTGTAATTTTTGTTAAATAAATTATTAAGGAATATTCTGTTCTTTAATCAATATTCATATGCCTATTTTTTAGTTCTTAATTTTCTTTTCTTTTTTTTTCGATATGTAACTGTAAGTTATTTGCTCTTCGCTACCTATTATTATTATTACCATCTATTACCTTGTCCTATAATTGGAACTTGCTTTGTTGGACAATAAAGCATATTATTATTATTATAACATACCTATCCTTAAATTAGTTTAGCTGACTTTATAATTTGTTTTGAAATTAGAGTTCTTATTAGTCTGAAGTTGGTGAAATAATTGTTTCTACAACTATAATCAATATTTGTGAAAATCAGACAATTGTATTTATTATTTAATTTTAAAATAACATATTAGTCACAGTTGTAAGGTCTAAATAATAACACTTTATCTAAATACAAATAAATTCATGTAAAAATCAATGATGAGTTTACCAGCAGGTAAAAAGTCTAATGGAAGTTTTAAACAAACGAAGTCACATTTTCGTTTAGCATTTATCGGCTTTGTAATTACAACGAAAGATTCCCTCGTCGCTTTTTTTCTTTTTGTTTCGAAACCCGCGTATAATAAAAACTTAATTTAAATTAAGATCATTTTTCTACCGGAGGATTTAAAAGGAAAGAGCTCGGAGCTCGGAATGTCCCGAATTCGCCTCACATTCCGAAGGATCGGTAGGTCGTCAAAGTTATCTACTTCAATTATCTTTAGATTATTAGCATAAGGCATGACTAATTTAAATTTTTATCAAGGAAGTGTGCTCCATTTCAACCGACGCCTTATTTTCGCATTAATTTTCGTATCTTGGTTGGAGTTTTTTGCAATCATCTTTTTCCACTATTTCAATCTACTTTTCCGTTGTAAAAAATATAGAAAAAGTGTTGATAAAGTGTCTGATTTAAGTTGGTTGATGTTACCATAGTTTATGGAAATAATACTAAAAAGCTTCGCATGTGGCGAAACTAGGATGCAGTTCCAATTTAGAAACTTTGAGAAATTATTATTGCTGATCTGGGAATTCAGCGAATTTGATTAACCGGAAAAGTAGGAGAATTCTTAGGATAAAAATCATAAAAAATTATTTTATACCATTCGCGTTGTAATGAGTTTGCCACATAAATTACAGCAATTCAAGTTTCGTATTATTAGGTAATTGTATTAGTCACATTACCTAGGAAAAATTGATGCCGGTGTTAATGAATATTGCTTTACAAGAAGTTTCATTGATCTTATCATCAATATTTCTCTTTTTTTGTGAAAAACAAAATAGGGTAACTGCACCAGTAATGGACACCCAAGAGGAAATTTCAATTTCAAAAATTCTCAAAAACTGATATTTTACCGAGACGAATATGAAATACGTCAAAACGTAGTAAAGTTCATATGCTTTCTTTTAGTATTTGTTTAAGCTTATTATTTCTTATATATGAATATATATTCTAATAATTAAAAAATATTGTCAAATGTGCCAGTAATGGACATATGTACTATCATCAATAATGGACATATTTTGTGTGAGTAATGGACACCTTTAAGCTTTTGAAGATTTATTCAAATTTTGACATTTCAGGTACACTGTAGTGGCCCCTATGATTCTTTTGTTTAGGTTCTGCAATATTACAAACAATGTCTTCCCTAAAATAATATAATATATCATCTTTGGCTGGCCACTTCCATGAATCCATCAGCCCTCTGGTAATCATTGATCGAATTTCTGCCCCTTGTAGGATTACATATTTTCCCACCGTCAGATCTAAATCTTCGAGGTCGCTCACATCTAGCTCCTCATCATTGTAACTGACACTTACGTCTGAATCAGAACTTTCAATGGCCGGTTTAGATTCCTTTTTCTTCTTTGTCTTAGGAAGTAACTTCTTATTTTGTTCATTTTCATAAAACTCTCGGTACTTCCCATTGGACACAACGGCAGGAAATATTTTTCTCTTGCGCTTAGGAGTTTTCATTGCAGAAGGATTAGAAATAGGAAATATTAAACAATTTCTAAATGGTGATGGTATTTTATAACCTTCTCTTTCCTTGCTCTCGTAATATTTTTTGCTGGTGTCTTTGGGGGGTTTCCACTGTGAACTTGTGGAGGATTGTTCCTGAAGTGGAGAAACTTCTCGTGCATTATAAGATTCGCAGGTGTCAACTCTTGGAGCTGAAAAACTCATATTTTCTTTTGCGAGAGAATTCTCAACATCTGACTCTTGGCTAACTAAGCTCATATCTTGAGTGGAAGTACGACTGTTATCGTTTTTTATAGCACACCACACTTTATACAAGTTGATTGACTCTATATTCCCAGTCCATTCAGAACTAGTTCTATACGTTTGCAGGAATTGATCCAGTTCGGCTTTTTCAATTTTTCCTTCCTGGATTTTTAGTGCCGTGTTGCTTGTGTTATGCTCGTTTGGAATATTATCAGAGGTTTTAATTATTATTCGATTAGGAATACACTTTGTATAATCCACATTATTTTTGTCAAAAGGGAATATACCACTTTTTCTAAACTCGTTTTGAATTGTGGTCACTGCAGTAAATTGATCGAATACTACTTTTAAAATTGATCCAAATGTGTACCTGTTTACTTCTTTGGGAAAATTTTGATATTTCCATGTTCTAACGGCAGATTTCCATCCCGACTTAAGAGGCTTAAATACAGCTACATCTGCCGGTTGCATAATGTGAGTGGTATTTGCAAATAGAGATATTAAAATGTTACCACTTTCGTCACAAAGCAGGCTTGCTTGTTGAGTTAGGTGAGAACGATGCCCTTCTACAAAAAGTACAACTGGCCGAACGATATTTGATGATTTCACAAAAGGTATAAAATGATTTGAGAGGTATTCGTAGAACACTTCTGAATTAATCCACCCAGAATCCGGCCTACCAAGTGCCCAATTTTTTGGAATCGATTCAATGATGGCTTTAGGCATTTTTTTATATGGAAAAATTAACATTGGTGGTACTACAGTTCCATTAGCTGAAAATGTGGCCATGACTGTAATTTGTTCTTTTTCAGAACTTACTCTTTCATAAAAAGTTTCTGCTCTTTTGGATGGTCCTAAAACTCCCACTTTTTGGGCACAAAACAAATCCAGATTCGTCGCCATTAAATATGCGGCTGGGATCCAGAAGAATTGATTGCAGACCCTTTTCTTTAAAATAATCTGATATTTCATCAAACCAATCATGAATACGATCTTTCATAACTGCAGCTCGAGCCTTGCTTACTGATTCGGCATTTGTTTCTTTTACCTCAGGATGGCGTTTTAGAAAACCTTCAAACCATGATCGTCCTGGCGTTTTAGATTCTTTTAAGAACCGAATTTCTCTACCATTATCTTCTAGAATTTTTTTGACTGACAAAAGAAGATTATGTTTATGTACTGGAAATCCTTTCTTCGCCATGGCAAGAATCCATGTAACTAACGTATTTTCTTCTGTTTCAAATAATTCCGATTGAGGCCCCATTTTCCTCTGCAGAGGAACAGTACCTGACAATTTCCTGATTAGTGTACTTCGGGGAACATCAAACTGTTTTGCAGCCTGTTTTTTACTAACACCGTTTTCCTTCACCGCTTGCACGGCCTTTTGCATATTCTCATCAGAATATGAAAAAAAATATCTTTTCGTCTGACTTTGCTTTTTTGTTTTTGCCATTGCTCTATAAATAAGAAATCTAAATCAACGTTGTTATAGAATTACCTAAGTATTTTCTTTGAAATTGGGTGGGTGTCCATTACTAAATTTCGTTACTTCAGTAATGGACACCATTGTGTCCATTACTGACACAATGTTGAAATTCTTGTTTGAGTAATGGTCACCCCCCCTAATAAATCCTCCATCATTGTAATTTTGTGGTCTTAATTATATACATATATTTTTGACTTACCGTCTTAAAGCACAAAACGTCACAAACCTACGTACTAGTCCCCGAACTTGACTTTTTGCAATATTTAATACCAAGATGCGCGAACCTTCGGATGACTTCAAACACCGGTCGACAAAGCTGCCATTTTAAAAAATTTCTCAAACTCAAACAAGCCTGATGTTAGGTGCATAAAACTTCAATAGAGATGCGTAACATATATACATGAATAACTGGACTACCAAAACAAAACCTTTTGGCGCTTATTTTGAAAATTATTGGTCATTTTCAATCAAAGGTGTCCATTACTGGCGCAGTGTCCATTACTGGGGCAACTACCCTATAATATGGCTTTTAATTTACAGTACTGAAACGGTAGACCTTCTAGTGGTTAAACCTCTAACTAACACTGTTATTTGACATAAACCTTGAATGTTTGGTTTTGGTTAGATGCACTGATATGTTTAGAAGTTCGTAAATGATGTTATCTACTGAAGAAAAGGTCTTTTTAGTTGAACACTATTTTCGCTCATACGGTTTAGGTAGACAAAATGGTCCAAATGTTAAATTAGTCTGCGATTAATTTTCGGAGCATTTCAATAAACACCAACCAAGTAATGCTATTCTACTGAACATTATAACCTAATTTAGAAGGATTGGATGTGTATTACACCAAACAAAAGATAAAGTTCGACGAAGAAAAAGAGTGAATACCAACAAAAATAACGAACCAGTATTCAATCGAGTTATGGACTCACGACGTCGAAGTCAACGGAGATCTGCTGCAAAATTGAATATAACCAGGAAGACTCTTCAGAAGATATTAAAACTACTTAATTTTTTTAACATTTCCAGCCCTGCAAGTCGCTAAAGTATCAATTTTGTTCTACAACACCGGATGTATCGTGTTGCCTAACTGTAAGCAAATATGCAGCAGCTTCACGTCCGTTTTTTACAGTTTTCGACGAGTTTCGTCTATCATTTCTTTCACTGGCTCTTTCTAATATCCTCTTGATTTTCATCATGTTGGAGTGAAGCGATAGTTTACAGTATGTTGGTACTAGCTGTTTATCTCGACATCGACGAAGAAAAGTTAGGTCACATAGCAGGTGCGCTCTTTTCGTGCGAAACTTCTAGTAAGTTCTTGACTCATGGTAAACTTCCTCCTCGTAAGGCTGTATTAAATGTCTTCTTATGTTCTCGCGGTTTTATAATGCCGAAAAAGCTCCACGAATATAGTTCCGAGTGTGGATTTGGTTCTGAACTACTTTTGTCTCGAATTCTTCCATAAACAAGTGCGCAATTCAAATTCGTTGCCTTTTTCGCGAAATAATGTAATGGTAAATGTGCTTTCTACATATTACGATGCTAATTTATTCGACTTTTTATAAAAATCCCAAATCCCGAACCCACGTGCATGGCTTGCCGTACCGTCGCTCTAGACCACTAAGCTATTAAAGACAGTGAGTCCGAATCTTTCTGGAGATGCCTTGAGTTACATCAAAGAAACAGATGATATATATCTTGCCCGTAGTAGGCCGTGTGCAAATTTGTTGCATTCTTCGCGAATTAATGTAATCGTAAATATGCTTTCCACATATTACTTCGTTAAAATTGTCAGATGCCAACGGGTTCTGTGTATGTGTATGCGATGCTAAGTGACGTTTTACGTGCAACTTCTTGGAATTTTTAAAGGATATTTTATTTTCGGAATCACTGGCAATGGACATAGAATCAGTTTGACCCTTAATCTAAGTCGCCATTGTTTCACGATGCCATTCTCGATGTTGTTCCATATAATATCTGAAAAAGTAACTTAATCAATGTTCTAAATCTAAATAAATGAAAATTAAAAATGTATGCGTAAGTTATTGAAACTTAACGAAATTCACTGCGACACTTACGTCAAAACAATTGGAAAAAGTAGATTCGATGAAACGATATTAAACAGGATCTATTACAAAAATTATGTGTAGTTAACAGTTAAAACAATGAAAAAAACTCACCGTACTTTATTTATCTTACGAAATATTAACTAATAAATAAAATAAATTATAAAAACCCCTCCCGTTTCCATCTACGCCCATGAAGAAAGAAATTTTACTGTAAAATTGAAGTAATTGCGTCACAATTCAACGACAAAAAAACAGATGTGCCGTTAACCGAATGAATAGTACTATTCAATAACTGCGTGTTGTATTTGGCGATGCTATAGACTATTTATGTGGTCCATCATAATTTCGGCCTGTGTGTTCGGTCCTTAGTTATAGACTAAAAAACTACTGAACCGATTTACGCGCGATTTTTTGCAAAATAATCTGCGTTCTCTGGTTCAAATCTATTGAAATACACGATCTGACTAGTAGAAAAAAAGTTAGGGGCCTATTAATATAATATCAATAATAGCAGTATTATTACTTAAATGTAGATGGCGCTACAAGGCAGTACTTCTTACATTGAAGTTTACGAGGTAAGAAATACTTTCGCAGATGCGTATTTGTAAGCTCCTGTGCTGTTGTTGGCCATTGGATTTCTTTACAGTCTTAGTTTTATAAAGTGAAGGCTAAATTTTCAATATCAATTGTGATTATTTTGCTGAATATATACTCAAATCTAACAATAGCAAAACGGGGTTAGGTTTAGTTAATATATTATATTTGTTTATGTATTCACTACTGTACTTATGTTTGTTGTCCAATTCTGGATACAATTTGGGAATTAACTATTATTATTAATAAGATATTTTGAATAATCTAAATGCATAAGTCTACTTCCGTATATCCAATAATTACACAGGCCTGCATAAAATTTGTTATGACATGATTTTTGTTTGTTAAGCTCAGTTTTTATATAGTAATAACTAATTAAAATACAGTTGGTCTCTACCACCCACAGATCCTTTTTGCACAAAAGAAAAAGAAAAAATATAAAAAAAACTTATAATAGGCGTTTTAATACATTTTAAAATGAATGTACTACTTCAAATTCTAGGTATTAACCCAAAAATGATTTTCCGTTGTGGTTTTAAAGAAATTTGTTAAATAGGCTCTCATTTCCTGATGTAAATCTTTTATTACATGTATTAATTTTGGAAAAGATTTCCGGGAATTTTTACCTGCTAAATCCTATTTATTATGCTTTCACTTTATTAGTACTGCGAAGAAGGCTTTGAAGTTTATCACTCCAAACAAAATGTATATTTTAATGTCATGTGTCGATCAATAAACAAGTAAAATTAATTTGTCTTTAGTGATGTGCGTGGTATTTGATAAATAAACATTGCTTAAAAATATGTCTAGCCGGTGTTGCAAAAACAAACCAGATGATTTCTGTTATATTTGTGGATATTTCGTCTTGAAAGAGTTTAAGAGACCAATAGGTGAATTTGTGAAAAATGCATATTATGCTCATTTCAAAATCAAATTAGGAGATCAAGATAAAGATTGGGCACCGCACGTTGTTTGCAAGGTATGTGAAGAAGGTTTAAGACATTGGACCAAAGGGAATAGAAAAAGCCTTCCTTTCGGAATACCGGTGGTTTGGAGAGAACCGCAAAATCATCATGAAGATTGCTACTTTTGTCTTTGTGATATTAAGGGGCATAATAGAAAAACTTTGAAACATATTTTGTACCCCAACAATATTAAATCAGCTATCAGACCAGTTCCTCGTAGTGATCATGTACCTACCTATACCCCCCAAAGTACTACAAGAAGATATTGAAACCTCTTCAACTTCCGGCTCCGTACAGATGGATAGTGATTTTGAACCATCAACCTCGGGTCAAAACCAACCTCAGCTATTTTCACAAGCCGAACTGAATGATTTAGTAAGAGATTTGGGACTTTCAAAAGATCTTGCTGAGGTACTGCGGTCTAGCTTGAATCAAAAAATTTGCTTGCCCCAGAAACTACCTTCTCTTGGTATAGAAATCGTGAGGCTGGATTTGTAAAATATTTTGTACAAAACGGTCCACTCATGTACTGCCAAGCAATTGCTGAACTACTTACTTTCCTCGGAGCTCCTGAGTACACACCTTCTGACTGGAGATTTTTCATCGACTCTTCAAAAAGGAGCCTTAAAGCTGTTTTTACATAATGGCAATGTTTTTGCTTCTGTTCCGGTCGGACATTCTGTTCATTTAAAAGAAAACTATGAAAATTTACAGGAATTACTTTTAAGAATACAATATGAAAATCACAGCTGGGAAGTGGGTGGAGATTTAAAAATTTTAGGCCTTCTCTTGGGTCAGCAGTCTGGATATACTAAATTTCCATGTTTCCTGTGGGAGTGGGATAACAGAAATCGAGAACAGCATTGGATAAAAGGAGGCTGGCCACAAAGGGTGACTTTAGCACCTGGAACCAAAAATGTAATTCGCGAAAGTCTTATTGACCCTCAAAAAGTGTTACTTCCACCGCTTCACATAAAACTTGGACTTATGAAACAATTTGTTAAGGCATTAAACAAAGAAGGAAATTGTTTTAAATATTTGTGTAAAACATTTCCGACTCTGTCAGAGGCAAAATTAAAGGTGGGAATCTTTGTAGGCCCGCAGATTAGGAGCTTGGTGAAAGATCAAGAATTTGAAAATGTGATGGAAGATAAGGAAAAACATGCATGGCATGCTTTTAACGAAGTTGTACATAAATTTCTAGGGAATTATAAAGACACAAACTATGTTGCGATCGTTGAAAATATGCTGGAAAAATTCAGGATTCCTGGTTGCAATATGAGCATAAAAATTCCCTTTTTACATTCCCATTTGGACTATTTCCCAGAAAACCTTGGGGACATGAGTGAAGAGCAAGGAGAAAGATTTCACCAGGATATTAAAGAGATGGAAAAAAGATACCAAGGGCGTTGGACACAAAAATGATGGCCGATTACTGTTGGACATTGAGAAGAGATCTTCCTTTAGCTGAATATGACAGAAAAACAACCAAACGAAGCTTTTCTGAAAAACGAAAACGTTTTTTTAAGAAGCATAAAGAATAAATAACTATTTCTAATAGTTTCTATGTGTATATTTTTGTATTTTTTTAAATGTAATATAAAACTAGTTTATAAATTAAATAAATCGTGCTTTTTCTATATTTTTTGATTTTACTGGTTTGAAAAATATACTTACGTGATACAAAAAAAAATAAAAGCAGATTTGAAATCAGCGCTACCCAATTACTAGAAAACAGTTAAAATTTTTAAATCAACTTTCAAAGTGTTGAAAAATGCAGGCCTGTGTTATCGAAAGTGTTAAAGACAAATTCAAATGTTTTAAGAAGCGTTATAATCAGTTTCTGAATTATCGTGAAACATGTAATGTAACTGATTTCAGTACGAATGAGCTTATTATTAGCTGTATGAAATTTATCCTTTTATATACCGCAATTATAATTTTCGTAGTATACTAGAGTAGCGGAATCAGCCTTTCCTTGACGACTACCTATGCCTATAAAGCAAACCCTATAATTTGCCGGAATTAACCGTTTGTTCAAATACGCTACGTTAAAATTCTTCTCAGTGAAATGTATTCCTTGTTTATTATTTAATTAAGTACCATTGTTAGGTAAACGTAAACCTGCATAATTGAACGCAGGATACGGAAAAGAGAAAGGAAAAGAAAACTACATCGAAATTGACTGAGTTTCTTCACGTATTTCCACCAGTCGTCTGAATAAAGTCTACCCTCTCAATTACAAGGTCTTTTCTTCTTGAGCAGATCCTGTGCCAGAGGGAAATTTCGACGTGAACCTCCTCCTACGACCTACTTCTACGCCCGATACAAATGATCCGTTTCCGAAAGACCCATTCAAAGTAACAGTTCACACCGTAATTAAGGAACCCCCGTTTCCGAATTCTCCAATTTACCGAGAACGACCCAAAACAATAATTAAAACAACTCCAGCGGATATATACAATGTAATTTATTTAGCATTGTGCGAATGTAGTGTTATGGCGTCCGAAATGTACCACCACCAGTGCAGAAAGTGAAGCGGAAAGCATCTTGTTTCGTTAGTTAGTTATCCTTGCGTAGCGGTGGCTTTCTGTGGAATTTCGGAAAAGGTCTGAATAAAATTTTAATAGGGTTCTGTGCAACTTTCGTTAATAGCTTTGTTATACGCGGAAATTTCATGATAGAAATGCATATAAAAGGGAGAAAATATGGATGGTGAGCGGTTTTGCGATGGGGTGGTTTTAAAGTTAATTCCAATTCTCATTAGTTCGCGCGGTGCACTGCAAAGATCCGAATTTCTGTATTGCGGGCGAGCCGCAGATTTTCTTGGCAGTTACATAGAATGTACCATGGATAGTAATTATTATTTTAATATCTCTAACTACTATAGTGAAAGGTCTCGTTTCCTGTTGCATAAAAATTACGTTTAATATTTAACTTATTTTTTTTTTTTTTAATTTAATTGAATCGGCCGATACTTGCTGGAAATCCATTGTATGTAAATGTGATTTAAGTAAAACACTTATACTAATTTCCAGTATATATTACACTTTATTATATATTAATAAATGGATGACATGTTTCGCTACGATGTAGCTTCTTCGGATCTTATATTACTACTGAACACGCTCTTCACAAATGTATGGCTTTTTTCTAAACTATTTCAATGGGTTGCACTTGTCTACATTAGAATCGTCTCTTACCGATATATTGTCTAAAATTACTGTTATTTTAATATTTAATGAAACCAGTTTAAAAGTGGGGAATTATTAAGGTCTAATTGGTCATTTAACAATATATCTGCATATTTAAGTTTATTTATTTCTAAGGATTCCAGTAAATTTAACTTTAATCCTTTTTGTTGTGACTGTAAAATTTCGAAATCTTTATTGAAACTATGATTATTTTCCAACAAATGAATTGCATAATTGGAATCTGTCTTTTTGTTAATAAAACTTTTAAAATGTTCCTGTATTCTTTTCTCAAAGCTCCTACCAGTTTGGCCTATGTATGTTTTAGGGCACTCTTTAGATATTAGTTTGTATACTCCGGATTTATTACTTTTGCTTGTCTTGGATTTATTATTTTTTATGAATTTCCCTTATAAAACTAATAATTCTTTAGGGAAATTCAGGAAATTCTTTAGGAAATCCAAGACAAGCAAAAGTAATAAATCCGGAGTATACAAACTAATATGTAAAGAGTGCCCTAAAACATACGTAGGCCAAACTGGTAGGAGCTTTGAGAAAAGAATACAGGAACATTTTAAAAGTTTTATTAACAAAAAGACAGATTCCAATTATGCAATTCATTTGTTGGAAAATAATCATAGTTTCAATAAAGATTTCGAAATTTTACAGTCACAACAAAAAGGATTAAAGTTAAATTTACTGGAATCCTTAGAAATAAATAAACTTAAATATGCAGATATATTGTTAAATGACCAATTAGACCTTAACAATTCCCCACTTTCCCCACGATTCTAATGTAGACAAGTGCAACCCATTGAAATAGTTTAGAAAAAAGCCATACATTTGTGAAGAGCGTGTTCAGTAGTAATATAAGATCCGAAGAAGCTACATCGTAGCGAAACATGTCATCCATTTATTAATATATAATAAAGTGTAATATATACTGGAAATTAGTATAAGTGTTTTACTTAAATCCCATTTACATTTAACTTATTTAATTAATTTATTGAATTGCATAAGCAAGTATTTAACAGTTCTTAAAACCTGTATGTGGAATCGTTAAGGATTCTACTAGAAAGGAGATCTGGTTATGGCTAGAAAGTCATAGAGGTAGAGTAGAAAGTCAACTCCATACTAAAACACTATTAGAGGAAAGGTAAGGTGCTGCTAGGTTCCCAGCCAACCTAATTCGCAGTAACAAAAAATAAATTTAAATTATTACCGGCGTAATAACCGGACGTCATCATTGTCTTTTAAGGAATCATCTGTACAGCATGGACTGGTTAGCGAGCTCTGGTGTAGGAGATGCGAAAAACAGGAGGACATTTAACCTTCACGAAATATGCACTTGTAAGTAACTGAAGGATCTCAGGCAGAAATATTTCGGAAGAGATCTATTAGACCCTACGAGGCTACTCAAATTCCCACTGAGGAGGATATTTTATCGAAGACACAAGAGCAACAGAATGGAACTGAGAGATCCATTGGGGTTGGTTCAATGAACTTACTGGCGTCCAACGCACAGGTTTTCGGGGTCTGTCAAGTGGCGGCAAAGTATAAAAAAACCAACGCGGGAAAGAAAGGAAGACTTCGACTAGAATCAAAACGGTTTAAACGTACAAACTAATGTAAATGTTATATTTGTTACAAGTTACAAACACGGTACACTTGGATTTTTTGAACATTTTTACTGTGATAAAATAATTCAAGCTCAAAATTCTCATTTATAGTTTCATATAAAATTAATATAGCTTTTGATTTAACGGAATAGATTCATTCATAAATTTAATTTTATTAAATTCAAATTTGAATATTTAAACAAAAAAAATAAATTCTTATTTTGATATTTTATTTAATACGGAAATACATTTGTACTAGATGTATAAAATGTAAATCGAGAACACTTATGAAGAACAAAGTTCAGTGTACATTACAAGCTTATATAATTCAATTTAAGGACTATAAAGATTTCATTAAAATTTTGTAACTATTATGTGGATAGTTTTGAATTAATTAAGGATAAATTCAACCATTTAAAGAAACATTTATGAAAGATATCTGCTGTTTATCGCATAGGGCAGTATATCCACAAGGTAACCCAGGAAATCACCATTTTACTTTCAAAACTTTAAATTCATTAATATACAGTGTTGAAGGAAATAGCTGCTATGACGCATAGGCTTGTAAAGCCACAACTGTATGCAGTAAATTACACACTTTGCTTTCATAAATAAATTATAAGTAAATTCTAAAAAATCCATATACGGTCAAATAAAATCACTTCGAATTATTATTTAGTGTTTAAGGGGTAAATATCCCTTAGGCTAAGTTAGACAGTCAAGGCTGATTACTTTTAGAAAATTCTATTAAGAATTCAAGAAAGACATATATACATATACACTGTTCTATTACTAACTGAGTGTATGAGAGAATAAAAATAATTGTACAAAATGATGTAGCTGTTAAATACGGTGTGTATATAAATGATTGAAAGGTGTTTGAATTTCCCGCTTTAAATTTTTTGTGTTTAAGTTGGTGCTAAGTGCATGCCAGCATCTCTGAGGGAGCAAATGTCGTATATCATAGGCGTAACATTAAAAAATTAGAATAGGAACAAATATAGTAATAAATAATATTTTATTGAAAGATAATTACAATGAAATTATGTATGTTTTCTAATGCTGGTATCTTAAATTTCACTATACAATACTTTAATTTCAGACTTGCATACTCTATCAAAATTATAACAAAACTATAACACTTATTCAAGATAAAAAAATAACATTTGTTCAAAATGCCGTCCATGTAAATTTAAGCACAAATTCAAATAGTAGGACGTCCTGTAGATTTTCCCTTTAAAACGCTCCCTGTTGTGCGATATCTCTCTATTACACGACGAACGTGCTGTACAAAACAGTCATATGTAAATTCCATTTTTGGAAACTCCTCTTGAAACTGCTGGTGGCAATTTGGATAGAAATAATCCCATACTCCTTCATCATTGCGTGTTCCCGAACGAAAATATGCCTCAACAATAAATTTGTTGTTCAGATCCGTGAAAACCGTTATTAACCTAAAAGCGTACTTTGTTACATTTGTACAAATTTACTGTGATTTCTTCATCGCTTACCAATAACAAATATGTAACAGCAGAAAAATAGCAATAAGAAAAGCCTTTCTGGTAATAAAGGAGAGAAATAACAAAATAAGTAGACGATAACGAAAATGCAGAAAACCAAAATAAACAGAAGGACGCTACTGATTATTTGCGGCATAGCTTGTAGAAGCACCAACCTTCATACATTAAAAAAAGCGCGGGCGATTCAAACACCTTTCAATTATTTATATACACACTGTACAATATTACATTGAATATATGCCTCGGTATATCTTTGTAGTTGAATATTGTGATAGTCGGTTCCAGAACTCTCTCAGAATTACACAAATACGCATGAAATAAACGATGAACTAGTAAACAAATTTAATTTAAAAAAAAAATTAGATATTTTAAATAAACCTACACATAAATAGGTAATAAATCTACAAGCAACCCTATAGATGAGTAAGGGTAATTGGTTGCATAAGGTAGTATGAGTAATCGTATTTATCTATGTTAAATGATTTATATATGGAAACTTAATTCTATATTTGTCCAAGAATAGTTAATTAAATAATATAAAATAGTGCTTTGACTATAACTACAAACTACGTGCAGGTAAGTGATTGATCTGATTTATGAACAAACAATATTTTTTAAATTATGTGAAATAATAATATTTAACCGGTTTTTAACCTCAATCCGAGTACCTGTTAATTTGTTTGTCACTTTAGATCAGGTTTCCCGATAAATTTCTTTGGTATCACGGCTTGTAATTCTCAGGTAGGAAGGATTGATGACAAGTAACAATGGTACAGGATCAAAAATTGAAGTAGTTTCTTCTTGTGACTTTCAGGATATATATTACAGGTAAATATAGGTACTAAATTTATATGAAAAAACACCTTCTGGTATGTTTCTCTTTTCAAAACTTCAATATTTGCTTTATTTCAGCTTGCGACTAGTCACCAATTTGGGCTTTTATATGGACAATGCTCGATATTATGAAATAATAATAAATAAACAATTTTCAAAATCGAATACCTTTTAAAATGCAGGTTATGTACTTTATCTTTAATTATTTAATAGTTATAGAATTTATTTAAGTAATTTTACTGTTTTTTTATGAATTTTAAAATTGCTAATTTGGAGATGCATGTTTTGTGTAACAACAGTGCAAAAATCTCTCTTAAACTTTTTTTCTCTTCATGGCAACGGTAGAAAGTTCGTAAATAGTATATTAAAAAACAAGTTTTATAAGGCATCATTTTGCCGCACGAGATTACTTTAGAAAACGAGTCGCGATAGCGGCGAGTTTTCTAAAGACCGAGCGCGGCAAAAGGCCTTATGAAACGAGTTTTTTATACTATTTTTTCTATTTTGCGTTTTTTACATTAATAAATTGGAATTATTTAATTTGAAAATTAAAAGATTTATTTTTAGGTTGGTCACATTGATACTTGACATTTTCAAATTTAAATCTTGCTTTCCGCCAAGTATATTATATTACATATTATTTATTAATTTTCGTTAACATTACTTAATATTTTATTTAAAAATATAAACATGAGTGACATAGAAACTAATATATCTTGATGTCAATTGTATACAATATACGTTGTTTATGTAGAGTATGTAAATATGTCATATCTGTCAAATATACTTAAATTCTTAAAATCAAATGACAGCAATGATATTTATTTCTGTGTTCGAATAACGCCAACATAGAAAAATGAAACAAAGTGTATCGAAATGAAGCTCATTTCGATACTGTTTTGGGTGTCATAATGTGTTCATTTCGAACGCAAAATAGAAAAAATTAGTTCTACTTTTTCATTTACTGAATATATTAGCTATAATTTACATATTTTTCTTCATTGAATACCTTTTCTTAATTTTCTTCAAATTACCATATCCTTTGTGTTAGTGTTTGTATGATAAATAGTTTTTTTCTATTTTGCGTTCGAAATGAACTCATTATGAAACCCAAAACAGTATCGAAATGAGCTTCATTTCGATACGCTTTTTTCATTTTTCAATGTTGGCGTTGTTCGAATACAGAAATAAATATCATTGCTGTCATTTGATTTTAAGAATTTAAGTACATTTGACAGATATGATATATGTTCGTACTCTACACAAACAACGTATATTGTATACAATTGACAACAAGATATATTAGTTTCTAAGTCACTCATGTTTATATTTTTAAATAAAATATCAAGTAATGTTAACGAAAATTAATAAATAATATGTAATATAATGTACTTCGCGGATAGCAAGATTTAAATTTGACAATGTCAAGTATCAATGTGACCAACTGCATGCTTTATATAAAAATTAAACGCTGAACTTCCAAATTAAATAATTCCAATTTATTAATGTAACAAATGCAAAATAGAAAAAATAGTATAAAAAACTCGTTTCATAAGGCCTTTTGCCGCACTCGCTCTTTAGAAAACTCGCCGCTATCGCGGCTCGTTTTCTAAACTGATCTCGTGCGGCAAAATGGTGCCTTATGAAACTTGTTTTTTAATATACTATTTCTATTTTGCGTTCGAAATGAACTCATTATGAAACCCAAAACAGTATCGAAATGAGCTTCATTTCGATACGCTTTTTTTCATTTTTCAATGTTGGCGTTGTTCGAATACAGAATTAAATATCATTGCTGTCATTTGATTTTAAGAATTTAAGTACATTTGACGGATATGATATATGTTCGTACTCTACACAAACAACGTATATTGTATTCAATTCGCAACAAGATATATTAGTTTTTTTAAGTCACTCATGTTTATATTTTTAAATAAAATATCAAGTAAAGTTAACGAAAATTAATAAATAATATGAAATATAATATACTTTGCGGATAGCAAGATTTAAATTTGACAATGTCTAGTATCAATGTGACCAACTGCATGCTTTATATAAAAATTAAACTCTGAACTTCCAAATTAAATGATTCCAATTTATTAATGTAAAAAATGCAAAATAGAAAAAATAGTATAAAAAACTCGTTTCATAAGACCTTTTGCCGCACTCGCTCTTTAGAAAACTCGCCGCTATCGCGGCTCGTTTTCTAAACTGATCTCATGCGGCAAAATGGTGCCTTATGAAACTTGTTTTTTTAATATACATACTATTTTGATTCATATAATTCTCAATTTGTATAGGTCACGTGGTTTGGCGTTGTTTCTAATTGACATTAACAGGGGTCATTCAAAAGTCGTTATATAATTACATACAAAATATTTTAACATTATTTTATTAATCATAATTAGTTTTTTAATTCTTAATATAACGCGATGAATAAATGTAGTTAATGCTTAAATGACAAAATAGAATAAATTTGTAAATTAGAATACAGTTAATCTCGGTATCAAAATAAGAAAAGTAATTAGGATGTTACAATTCGATTACATGAAATTCTCTTATGTACTATAGTTGTTGTCTCGTTAGATATTGCTATTTATTACCCATCTGCTCTGTTTGAAATTTGTTTTGGGGACAACTCTGCCCTACTATAATACATTTAGTGAAAATTAATTCACGCGTTCAAGCGGTCTGTCAAATAAAAGAAACTCATTTATTTCACTCTATATTTCATAACGATTTGTTACTTCTTCAGGAGCTCGATTAAGAGTTAAAATCTAGCAAAGATGCCACTAAACATGTTAAAATCAATCGTTTAAATTTAAAACATTAAATTAACGAGATGTTGATTTCTCGTTAACCTTTTAAAAACAAAAAAAAAGCATTTTTTAAAACTTTTATATATATAAAAGTTCTTTGTGATAAGAATTGAAAGAATCTGATTATGAAATTTTTAAATACATAACAAAGCTTTAAACTTTAAAATTTTGTCCTTGTTTAATCTTCCTTGTTAAAATTGCACGAACAAACACGTTTCACAGTATTTTTTATTACGGTTTATTTATCCTTTATTTGCAGTTAAAATAATTTACATTTCAAGTATGTATTAGTTGGGTTAATTTTCAAAACAGCTGAAAGAAATGTAGGTAAACAAGAAAATAACAAGCAGGTAACTTAAATCATGTCAAAAAGTTTGGGGAAATCAATTCAGGGCTGTCAACATCACTTTAATTTCTTTAATTGCTGCATTAGCTAACAAACTGGTACCCAAACTGTTATGAAAGTCACATATTTTAATGGACTGTTAAAGACAGCATTAACTTTAATTCTCAAGTAGATAATTCTCCGTTAAGGGTATAATTATGATACAATTTTTTTTTATTATCATAATTTACGCACTTGATCCTAGTAAACATCGATATTAGTATGTTTTTATAAGGAAGGCTATTTAAAATTGATTTTATTATATCGTAAATTTCTATCTACAATAAATTTTCCATAATTACTGAACCAATGGTGTTCTTTTTCTTTGGAGTACAAAAAATATATCTATTCAGCTGGCTATTGATTAAATGTTTGGTCCTTACATAGTAACACAAGCACCATTAAACATTAAATGGACCATTGGTTTATTTAGCCTATTATGCTTCAAACATATCTTATAAATACCGCAATAAAAAATATTTTATTAATTGCGGAAATTATCTCATCAATTTATGGTCGCTTTTATTTAGTGTTTTCGACGACTTGGACATAATATATGGCATCTTTTTTCATTTCCTTTTTACTTACAAAGAGCAAGGGAACATTAACAGAAAGTATTATTTCTGAGCTACGCAAAACGCAAAAATTTATACCGCCATGCTTGTTAAATTAATGTGTCTAAGTGTTGTAGTCTCAGAAAAGAAGAAGAGAGAGAAATAAAAAAAAAATCTCGGCCAGCCCGATAAAGTAATTAATTACCAGATTTCAGATCCAGGAAAACTTTCGCCGCTTTCAAGCCACTTCATAATATATAACTTCTCCCTGTTGATAAATAATTTGCTTTCTTTTAGTTAATAAATCTTTTGGTCCAAAAGAAAGCAGTCATTTATACATATATACGCGTTATTTTTGAAATTAATATTTTCACTTTCTTTATATAAAATAACGTGGTTACTTTTATGTAGTCAATGCATTATTATCTAAAAATATCCATTAGGGTAATTATTATAAGATTAATATAACGCAAGTTCTGTATCTCAAGTTTATTGTTCACTTCTTACCTTCGTCTACTATTCGTTCACCGAAAGTATACCATAAAAACGATCTTAATTATTGTTAAACTTGATTATTATATTATACAGTAGCCTGTTCTTCGAAAGAGTGGAAGGCGCTTAGCAGATGTTACAGTCAGAAGAGAAAAAATTAAGATGACAGCTTCTAATCAACTTAAAACTGAATCATAATAATTTATATGTCTATTGATATGCCTGGATTACATTGTTCAGTCATCTTGGCATTGAATTTACCAAATTTGTTAAGGTTGCTTCGAATTCTTCAGAAAAGGCTAATCGTGTCGCTTGCAAAGTTGCTGGCGTTGCTGGATGGCGACTAATGATGTTCTGGAGTTCATTCCAAAGGTGTTATATCGGATTAAGATTCTAACTACGTGCTGATAAATCAAGTCTACGAATTCTTACCTCATTAAGGTACTCAGAAACGACTCTTTCCATGTGTGGTCTAACGTTGTCATTAATCGAAACAAAGCCATCTCCTATAAAATGAGAAAATGGGACAACAGCTTCTTGCAAGATTATCTTCCACGTACCTGTCAGCGTTCAAATCACCATTTTCTACAAATTTGTGCTCTGGGCGTGGTTGTGTGGAAATACCTGCCCATACCATAACAGAACCACCATGAAAAGACCCGTGCAGCGTTGGTGCGATCGATATGTCGCTCATTTCCTCTTCTGCATATTCTTTCTGGACCATAGACAAAAGTGCGGCTAATCCTTAAAGAGAAATTCATTCCATTACTGAAGAATTCAATTTGCAGGTAATTGTGCAAACTAAAGACGTGCTCTTTGATGTTTAGATAAACTATTGTGGTCCCGTAGTCGGTCTTCGTGAAGTCAGACCACTTTCTTCAAGTCCTTACCTAATTGTTCTTCCACTTATTTTAACACATCGCACTATTTGCAAGCGATGTTTACAATAAAAAGATCATCAACTGCACTTGCTGCTCTTCGCCTTCCAGATCCTGCTTGTCTTTCGAATGTGACTAGATACCGATTTCAAGCATCCTGAACGGTACTGCGGAGTATTCCTAATGTACGGGACACATACCGCTAACTATGACCATCTTCATTTAATGCAGTAATTTGTCCAAAGTTTGCACTAGTGAATGGCATTACCAACACGTGAACATTATTGTTTACTGTCAAACGGGCGTCAATAAACAACGAAATATTAAGAGTACTTAGATTTTTCATAAATTAAAGCTAAGTTTGTTTAAAAAAATGTGAATTTCAAAAAATATGTAGGTGACTTTTATGAAAAAGATTAATACGTTAAAATTATAAATTTGGGGCATATTCTTCTTCTTCTAGTTTAAATTTTTTTTTATTGTAAATCCGCTACAATATTGTTTCGCCATACAATGGCTTCATCAAGTGGATGGAAAACTGAATATTTAAAATACAAGTTTGAATATTTATGTACAAGTTTTTCATCCACCTGATGAAGTCATTGTATGGCGAAACAATATTTTAGTGGATTTATAATTAAGAAAAATTTTTTTTTAGACTAGAAGTTTGAGGGAACTTAATAAATATCTCAAAGTGGCTTCTTTTTGCCTGTCAGTGTACAGTAGATTGCAGAAAAATCGACACCTTCGATGTCATAAGCTTGACATTTTCTATTTTACGGGTGTGAATCGCTCTTTTTTTGCATTGTCGACTTTTATTTCTTCAACAGGTTAGGCTTAGAGAAAGAGAACTATTACTACATACCACAAACACGTTTATTTTCTGTTCCTATATATTCTTATTAACACCAAATTGTAATAATTCTGCAACTACCTAGCATTTAGTCAGAACTCCCTGAGCACTCAGCACTTTGTTCAGTCTACTTGGCATAGACGAAACAAGATTTTGCCAATAGTTTTCATCACGAATTAAGATAAAAGTGCTTGCAAATATATAATTTACAGACAGAAGCATTAGGTTATCCAAAATATTTAGATATTTTTCTGAGTTAAAGCGACCTTGAATATGCCACATAACACCTGGATCGTTGACGCTTATCCACCTCTAAATATTAAAAGAAAAGTGCCAAGTTCTGTTCCGAGAACTTACGTATCTATTTTGATACCTACAACTTCTTAGCCGATATACTCGTATGTGGCCAGAATTGGATGACTGAATTTTCGTCTGAAGAAACATTATTCCAAAAAAAAAATGGTGGACGGTGTATATAATTTAAACAGAACATAATTCGAGACTGTTTCTGTTCTTCTGTGAATAGCTGCTTTTTAGCACTAGCACAGTTTCTTAACTCCGTATTTTTTATTCTGCGGAAAACTGTTGACGATAACCCAGGGAAGTTATTTAGAAATACAGCTTGCCTTGCTGTCTGAAATAGATTTTGCCTGAAATAATTAACCATGGCTGTATCTTGTTCAGCTATGGAAATTTTTGGAAACCCCGATCCTAATACTCGCATCTTTATCACTCCTATTTTTAACCCTTTGCGCAAAGCTTTTGGCAATATTATAATTAGGCGCATTAGGCCGAACTTACGATGGACCTTATAAATAGTCTATAACATCGCTAAGTACAACACGCAGTTATTGAATAGCACAATTCATTCGGTTACCCTCACATCTGTTTCTTGTCGTTGAGTTGAGTTGAGTTGAGTTGAGTTCAATATTACAGTGAAATACCTTTCTTCATGGGCGTAGATAGTAACGTGAAGAGTTTTTATAATTTATTTTATTTATTAGTTTATATTTCTTAAGATAAATAATGTACGGTGAGTTAGTTTCTTTTTTTCATTGTTTTAGCTGTTAATTACATACTTCGTAATTGTTGCACTAGATCCTGTTCAATATCATTTCATCGAATCTACTTCTCCCAATTATTTTGAGTGAAATTCGTTAAGTTGCAATTATTTACTCATACATTTGTAATTTTCATTTATATAGATCTAGAAAATATACAAAAATGTTTAAGTATATCAATACGTTATGCACGTATTACGCATTTGTTACAAATGAAACAGACATGCAATATACATATCTGTAACTGTACATATGGTCAATATACCTCGTATTTTCAGCATTTACTTCTGCTTAAAACACGTGTTTATGTGTATGTCGCCTTTTTCGGCATAGTCTCTTTCGTCCGTCAGATGTCACTTATTAAATAGTGCCACCTTATAGGACGAAATTTGCTATATCTTGTAGCCGATTTCAGCGTAAATGTATATACAGATACGAATCTGTTCTTAAAAAGATTTGTATCATTTGTATTACATTGCTTCACTAGCTAGACTGATGACGCCTATAGATGGCAGAAACACGTGTCTTAAGCAGAAGTAAATGCTGAAAATAGGAGGTGTATTGTCCATATGTACAGTTACAGATATGTATATTGCATGTCTGTTTCATTTGTAATCTAGAAAATAGTTTAAGTTACTTTTTCAAGTTACTTTCTTTAGGAACAATTTGGAAATTTGCCCAAACTAATCACTTATTTTGAAAATTATGGGCCCCTCGTGTCCGGTCCCTACTAATAAGTATTGGTGCTGTTTTAATAATTTATTATTGATAAGTATAAGTGTATTATATCATATATGAGTAAAGAAGGCAGACTATGTGCCAGGTGCATGGTGACATGATTCATGTCACCATGTGTACTAAATATTATTTTTCATTCCTCTCGCTTTTTTTACGTATCGGAGCAGAAAAGCATATATTTAGTAGTTTCCTAAATATTTCCATACATGCATTTATCAAAGAGATAACAGAATTTGAACATATATTTTACAGTTCTAAATCAAAATAAAAAAAAAACATTATTTTGTATTTCTAATAATGATCGAAACATTTATTCTAAAGAAAAAGTGGTATTATTGGCAATAATAGATGCACCTTCAAAACATATTTATATTATAGTATCCAAAATAATATTTAGTATACATGCTGACATGATTCATGTCACCATGCACCGGGCACATAGTCTGCCGTCTTTATATATGAGTGTAAACGTGTATTTTATTTGTTATTATGTTAAAATGTTGTGAGTAAATTAAATAAATTTTTTCATAATATTTTTTTGTGGATATATTTTTCTCGATAAACTCCCCCCCCCCTTTTAGTTTTATTACACCCTTCTAGGAGGGCGCGCCCCACAGGTTGACCACTGATTTAATCAGAAAATGTTGTAAAAACAAGATATTTAAGAGAATGTCTTTTGCTAAAAAGGATTGATATGTATCTAAGAGTAACCGGTCCTTTTCGCTGTCAGTGTACATTAAAAGATTTAAATATATTAAATGTAATAATTATTTTAGGTTACAGGCGCCTCCTTACATATTAATCTTTTCCGTATTCAAGTAAATACAGTAATGTACCTTCTCCATAACGATAAATCCGGTATTTATTTATAACTTCTCGGTACATAATGTTTACAGGCAAATTTCGAATTCACTTCACGCAACTAGTTTGTCAAACTGATAGCCAGCTTACATGATAATGTCATATAATTGAACCGCTGGCAATTATTATGTGTCACCAGCAAAACCACTGAGCTTCACGGAACGTTCTCCGTTGGAAAACGAATACTATTTTCGATGTCGGCATGTCCGCATCAATAATACCAGCTGTTTTACTTCTAGTACAAGTTATTTTATTGCGACCAGCACCATAAAATTCGCCTTATCTTGTGTATAATGTTAAACGGCTTTCATTATCTGACCACTAATGTTCTTCTAGGTGAGAAAATAATGGATTTTATACACTGCAAGGTATGTTTATGGTCCTCTAATTGCGTACTTTTATATACGAGGACTGCTGAGAATATTATGGAAACGATGTAAAAAAGCACATATAAAATTTAGTATGACTTTACTGTTTTCATTATTGGTTTAAGAGACCAAGACTTGCGGTTAGTTATCTAACGATATTAAATTTTTAGCAGGAATATATTTTAATAATAATAGGGTACACTACATAACTTATTTATTTTTCAATAACTTAAAATAAAGTCAGAAAAAAATAAAAACACAAATTAAAAAAATCACATTTTCCTAAACATCTCAAAAAACGAAAAACATAATAAATTACGTAAATGCCATGTAAAAGGTCACTAAAGTGTTCAACTTTTTTCCCATTTAAACAAGTTTGTATCTCTTACCGTTTCCGAGATCCCCATGCAGTTTATTCTTATCTTGGACCAATCCCGCGCCGTAATTGTGTGGGTGAATGTTTACTTTAAACAACCATACCCTCGATAACACACTTTTCTAATCGTTATATTCTTTGCATGTGTATAGAATTTAGGGTGTCAAGCATTAAATTTTAGTTTAGTGTTTAGAACGTTATTTATATTATAGGGCTTTTTATCACTTATCGATGACTGGAAAATTTATGGTTGCGATAAGAAAATATAACACTGTTTGGTTTATCTTAATATATTTTCGCAAGTGTTTAGAATTTTAAGATGCATCAGCAAGCATGTGTGTCAGGGTCTAACTTGCTAGTTTGTTAGTTTTGAAAATTTTATTATATTACGGTCTGTTTTATTAGCGCATCAATTAGTAATTATTCTTCGGTAATCCATAACAATAACAATCCATAACAAAAAACATTTTGCCGACATCGAGTTAAATTTGACAGATCATGAATGTTTAGAATGTTAAAATGTTTGCTATGGCTGTTAATGTTTTATTCCTAATTTGTGCCTTTGTAATATGTATGTAAGATGTGGATAAAAATACAAAATGTAAATACAAATTTCCAGAGTAAGCAATATATATATATATATATATATATATTGCTTGATTGTCTTTGTTGTTCTTTTTCTTTTTTTTTTTTTCTTCATAGATCTACCATAATGTTGTTCTTTTGGCTTTTTTTTCCATTAATCGACGCAATAGATCGTAGGAGTCGTTTAGTTCATGTTTTCGGAGATATGGTGTTTCGGTTTGAAATGTGTTCGTGGTTGTTTTTATCATGTATTCTGGCTCAGCACCTGCCGCACAATGCTCGTTGACTATAGTATGACAATTTTTTGAAGCTGTTTATATGTCATAGGATGTATATTTAGGGTCTTTAGAGCCTCATGTAACTTCAGCGGTATTTCTCCTGTAGCACCGATGATGATGGGTACTACAATCACTTTGTTTTGGCTCCACACTTCTTTAACATCTTGGGCAAGTGGTAAATATTTGTCGATCTTGTCTCTGTGCTTCGCCTGGATATTCGCTGGCGCTGGTACAGAGATGTCTATGAGGTATGTAATGCTCTTGTTATGGTCTCGTAACGTAATATCTGGTCTGTTGTGTTGGACAGTTCTATCAGTTTGTATTGTCTGATTCCAGTAAATCATGGCCTCAGGCAACTCCACTACATTTTTCGGCTGGTACTGGTAATATGGCGTTATTCCAGTGGTTCCATCATACAGTTTGCATATTGCCTGGTGGATCACTTTTGCAACATTGTTGTGGCGTCTGGTGTATTGTTTTGGGGCTAAAATGGAGCATCCGCTGCATATATGTTCTATGGTTTCCGGTTTCTCGCCACATACTCTGCATGACGTTGATGCGATGTTTTCTTTTAGTATGTGTTTCTTGTAGGTGCGAGTTGCTATCACTTGATCTTGTATAGCCATCATAAAGCCCTCTGTTTCGACAAATAAGTTCGTGTTACATAGCCATTGTAGTGTCGCTTCTTTATCGATGTATTCATTGTATGCAGCGTGTATGTACCTGCCGTGTAGTTCTTTGCTTCTCCACGCGTCAATTTTTTTGTTATCGTGTACAAGTTTTTCTTGAATATTGTTTTGCGTGTCCTTTAACCCTTATCCGGGCAAGGGGGGCCTGCCAGGCCCGAGCGACGATAAAAAATTCGATATCTTCATGAGTAATTTTAGTACGACTTAATGCTCTTTAGAATTCCTCAGAAATGTTAATTACTGTTTTCTTGTTAAGTAATATTTGTTAAATTATGAATAATGGTTAGTTAATTGACGGATTGTACTTAAAATCCCATTAACGGGCAAGCCGGGCTTAGCAGGCCCATACTTTAGGCAATTATGGTAACTTTATTTTCCGTTTTTGTTTCCGATCATTTTTGTGTCATTTGTGCAGCAAATACATTTGATGACGTATATAGGTCGTAATTTTTCGAGGAAAGTAATATTAGATAAAGTAGGGGTTCCCTGTCTATTTGTATATATACGAGCATTTTTTGTTCATTGCTTTTAGTTTATGCATTATAGTGAAAGTGTTATAATCATTCAGCAATGTCGAGAAAATTTTTATCGGACGCCGAACTCGCAGATATACTGGAAAACCTATCGGACGATGACCAGGCGCCTGTAAATTTTGAGTCGGATGTCGAAGATGAGGACGAAGAGGACCACCTTTCTAATGCTAGTGAAACGGAAGACGTGCAAGAAGGCAGTGAGGGACTGTGTGACACTCCTGTTGTCAGTATTTCCAAATTTGTTGCTAAAGATGATTCAGTGTGGAGCAGCCAGCCTCCTTCGACAGGACGGGTTCGTTCGTGCAATATAATAAAATCGCAAATGCATAAAGTTATCTTACCGCCGGGAAAAATTGTTGAAGATCAAATTGATGCATTTCTCTTATTTATTGATGAAGCTGTACCTACCGAAATTGCTTCACATACAAACAAGGAGGCAGAGAGGGTACTGATAGATATTCCCTGGAAACCATGTGATAATATCGAAATTCGCGCTTTTCTTTGTTTGCTTCTAACTGCCGGTCACCTAAGTGCTAATGATACTAGCTACGATGTGCTATGGAGTCGATTATATGGCCCTTCAATTTTTCGAGCAACGATGGGATTGAAACGATTCAAAAGCTTGTTGCGATTTATACGATTTGATGACAAAGGTACACGTTCCGAAAGAAGGAAGAACGTTAAACTTGCACCTATTCGAGTTATTTGGGAAAAAGTAAATAACAATCTGAAAAAGCACTACCTCCCTGGAGAAAACATCACAGTGGACGAACAACTTGTACCCTTTCGAGGAAGATGTCCATTTAGACAATATATGCCTTCCAAACCAGACAAATATGGAATGAAGATCTGGTGGGCGTGTGACTCTGAAACCTACTATACTCTAAATGGTATTCCCTATATTGGAAAGGAAGGAAATCAAATCGCCAAGGGCCTCGCAACCTAGGTAGTGGAGCAGCTCGTACAACCGTACTATAATACAAACAGAAATGTCACATTCGACAATTATTTTACGGACTTATCATTAGCAAAAACATTATTGACAAATGGTTTGACGAGCGTTGGTACCGTAAGGAAAAATAAACGCTTCATCCCAACCGAATTTTTGCCCAATAGAAAACGTGAAGAACAAACGTCCATTTTCGGATTTACAGAAAAAGCGTCTTTAGTGTCCTTCGTTCCAAAGAAAAACAAAAGTGTTTTGGCTCTGTCAACGACGCATCATACTAATAACTGTAACGATGACGATAAAAAAAAGCCAGAAATAATTCTGTATTATAACAGCACAAAATGTGGCGTGGACACGTTAGACCAATTGGCTCATAGATACACATGTAAACACAGAACAAATCGTTGGTTATTTACATTTTTTATGAACTTTCTCGACGTAAGCGGCATTGCAGCATATGTTACTTGGATGAATTTGAACCCAAATTGGAATAAAGCTAAACACCAAAAAAGGAGATTGTTTCTAGTAGATGTATCTGAAAACCTAGTTCTTCCGCACATTCAAAGAAGGAAGGCGAATGGACTTCCTCGTACCATCCAACACTGTGTCAGCGAGTTTGTAGGTGAAGAAGCGACGCCGGCAAAGAGAGCAAGAACTGAAACTAAAGCAAATTCTAGAAGAAGGTGCTACATGTGTCCTAAAACAAAAGACAGGAAACAAAGACAATGTTGTGGTGAGTGCAAACAAAACATTTGTAACGAACATTCTTCATCAGAAGTTTTGTGTTATAATTGCAAGAAATGAATAAAATTTAAGATCAGTAAGTAATTAATGTTATTTATAAATGGTATTAAATATATAATTCCCATTAATTAATTAATTCTGTAAGTAAAAACATATACTAATAGCACCGGGCCTACCAGGCCCGAACTGCCCGGTTACGTTAGTAAAATGTCTTGCCCGGACAAGGGTTAAGTTGAGTGGAGTGAAACGGTCATCATTGTTGCACACAACTCTGTGGATGTTTGATGTTTGTGCCTTTACTGTGAAGAATTCTCTGAGGTCATGTATCTGCTCATAGTAGATGTTTTTAATATCAATTATACCTCTGCCTCCTTTCTTCCTAGGAAGGTGGAATCTCTCGTTCGAACTTCTGGGGTGGTGGGCGCGGTGTTTAGTGAATGTCACCCGTACTAGTCCCTTTATTTCCTCTAATTCTGTTGCGGTCAATCGCACTATACCGAACGTGTACATTAGCACTGGTAGTGCGTACGTGTTTACTGCGGTGGCCATATTTCGACCTGAAAGTTTTGTCTTTAGGATCAGATTAATTCGGCGTTTGACCTCTTGAGTTATTTGTTCTTTTGTGCGGTTCTTGTCTATCCCTCTGCTCTGTTCGAAGCCAAGGTATTTGTATGTGTCTTGAGGTTGCATTCTGTATAAATTCTTGTGCATCTAGTGTGTGTTCTAATGTATAGTTCCCCGAATCAATCCAGATGCCTTTGGTCATCGCGTTTATGCGACATTTGTCTAGGCCAAAGTTCATTTTTACGTCATGACTGAAAGTTTCTGTTGTTCTCAATAGCTTTTCGAGATCTTTTCTTGTTGTTGAGTAAAGTTTCAAGTCATCCATATAGATCCAGAACAGATGGGATATTTGCAGCCCACTTCCCATAATTTTATAGCCTCTCCCGTCTGCATTGAGCATAGTTGATAGAGGGTTTATTGCCATGCAGAACCAGAGAGCGCTTAGCGAATCGCCTTGAAATATTCCTCTTTGAATTTTTATTTTACCTACTTCTGCTGTTTTTCGGTTTATGTTGATTGTCAATGTTGTTTCCCAATCCTTCATCATATGTTTTAGCATTTGCCTTACTTGGGGATCTATTTTATCTCCAGTGTTTGTAATAGCCAAGTATGTGGAATACTGTCAAATGCCTTTTGGTAGTCTATGTAGGCTGTGTGGAGGGGTTGTTTGCTCTTCTTTGCCTCTCCGGTAATAAGGGTGTCGATTATCAGCTGTTCTTTGCACCCCCTACTATTATTTCTGCACCCTTTCTGTTCTTCCGCTAGGATTTGGTTTTTTTCAAGGTGTTCGTATATCTTATCTGTCAGTATAGATGTCAAAAGCTTATATACTGTTGGAAGACAGGTAATGGGTCGATATTTTGATGGGTCGGGACTAGCTGGTTTGGTTTTAGGGAGCAAGTATGTTATTCCCATCCGCAACAGCCTCATTGAACAGCCTAGCAATTTTCGCATGCGTTTTAGGTAGTTTCTTGTACCAGTAGTTTTGGACATGATCTATACCTGCTGCTCGCCAAGTTGAGGGTCTTGTGTATGGCTTTAGTGACGTCTTCGGTGGTTATGTGAACGGGTGTCACTAAGTTCGTTTTCTGTCGACTCTTTTGTTCTTTCTGAGTCCATTTCTGTTTGGTTCTATGTGCCACCGGGTTCTGCCATATGTTTTCCCAGTATTGTTTTGTTGTATTTATATCTGGGGTATCTTGTGTTGGTTGAATCTCAGTTTTTTCTTCTAAGGATCGATAGAAGTTTCTTTGGTTCATGTTAAATAACCTATTTTACTGTTTCCGTAGCTGACTCTCTTTGATCCGATTGGAATAGACTGCCAGTTTTTGTTTCAGCAGGTCTAGAATTTCTTCTGTCGTAGTGTTCTCGTTGTTTTTGTGTGCTTTTATTATCTCGTCAACTTTTTTTTTGTACTGGTTTTGGTAATTGTTTTGTGTGTTGCTTGCGTTAGTCTTGCAATTTGTATTCGAAGTACGTTAATTTTTGTAGCTATTCTTCTTTCCCAGTGTGGCATTCTATTTGGTTTTAGTGTGGTTGTTTGTTCCCTCTGTGGTTTTGTTCTATCATCATATTATTATTATTATTACTATTATTATTATTATTATTATTATTATTATTATTATTATTATTATATAATCCATGGATTATATTCTAAAGATTTAGAATCAAGAATAACCTATTGTCATTGGTTTAGTGGTAATAAACAATAATGTGTTAGATCAAACCTTTTTTGCTAATGACACTTGGTTCCATTTATCAGATAATGTAAATTCCTAAAATTATAGGATTCATACATTTGTGAAAATGGACCTACATTCCATGAAAGTTGGCATTCGAATAGCAATATCATCGTGTAATAATAGGACCTATATTTTTCCGTGATAGAATCAATGCGAAACGATATCAAGTCATATTGCAGAAATTTGTAGAACAACTCCAATAACTGTAATTAGCAAATATTGGCAATAAATATTTTTATCAAACAATTTTTATATTTACCGCTTAGGACGCTAATTAACTGTTGCGGTCGAAATCAAATGCAATAATACGGACTTAACCAAAATTTGACACATGCTGTCAGCTTCAAACAATAGCGGACATCCGAAATATGATTTATTATACGAGATTTTGTTCGATTTCTGGGTATAATTACTTATTCCTCGCCGCTAATTTATACTTTCATCGTACTCAAAGACAAGAATATCACTTTCTTTGTTATTCTACCCTTGAATATTTAAATAGAATTTAAAAATTTTCTTTCGTGACTTCTACGATAGACCATACTCACTTCTTTTTTGTTGCTGTCATAAAATATTGCCCCCATTCCCTCTCCCTTCACGTATTCTTACGCCCAACTTATTTTCAGCACAAATTTCGCGTTTCTAGTCCATTATTCCCTACCGAGGTTTTATGAGAGGGAACAGGTAACAAACGGTCTCCATTGTAATAAAACTAAATATAGCATAATCGAAACATAAAAAAGAAAACTCGTGAATTTCAAATCGGTGGGTGTGTTTTCGTAAATGTGTTGGAATGCAAATTAAGCCAATAAACACCAAAAGAATTTATTACAACGAAAATTAAAGTATATTAACCACCTTTTGTTAGTTGATCGCGACTCTTCTAGCTATTTACTTATCATTCAATTAATATTAGTTAAGTCAACGAGAAATGTTAACACAAATTATTCAATAATTTACTAGCAGGTTGTTCGGTTCGCTTCGTTTTCATATGTTAAATACGTCTTTCTGTAATTAAACTGTTGCTGTTAGGAACGTGCATTTCCCATTCAGGTAACAGAAAAGTATGTTGCCCATGCTTTATGCGAAATTTAAAATATTCCAGAGAGTTATAGTCATTTGTGGGCAATAATTAGGATACGACACGTGTCATTACAAACCTTTTTATCATGGTATGTGGATTGAATACTTTATATCGTCTACCCAACATACCTTTCTCATTGTTTTCCTTTAACCCATTTAGGACCACTATTAGACAAATCAGGAAAACGCAAATTCTTGTTGGAATAACCTCTAATTTAGGTATTTATAAACATCCTTTAACGCTAAGAAATAAGTAGTTAAACTTCTAGTTTCAAAAATTCTTTTATTGTAAATACCACTACAATATTGTTTCGCCATACAATGGCTTCATCAGGTGGATGAAGCATCCTTTAAAGTAAAAAAAAATACAAACCATTGATTCTTATATTTTTTTGCGTTGCGTTAACACAACAATGTGACTATATGCACAAAAAAATATTACAATTATTAATTATGGTAGTCTTTGAAGCAGTGTGAATGTAATGGAACTCCACATTTATTACACATAAATACGGTTGTACTTTTGCATACTCTGCAACGTCTCCTCCAATTTTCACAATTTCTTTCAATTAGATAACCGAAAAGTCTTTCTTTGGAGACCGTGGTTAAGTAAAAACTTAAAAAAGGTATATAACCCCGTACCACAATTATTAATCGTATCCTAAATACGTATTTCGACAACTAAGTTGTCATCATCAGTAGGTAAAACTACTAAACAAGGTCTCGCACATGGGGCACAGTAAAGCTAGAACAACTGCTTACGCAACAACTTTACACGGCGTCCACGTATACACTGCACCTCGTGTAAAGTTGTTGCGTAAGCAGTTGTTCTAGCCTTACTGTGCCCCATGTGCGACACCTTGTTTAGTGGTTTTACCTACTGATGATGACAACTTAGTTGTCGAAATACGTATTTAGGATACGATTAATAATTGTGGTTATATACCTTTTTTTAAGTAGATGACCCACATTATCTAAACGTGCACTGTATGATAGAGATGCACTGGAACCACGTCCTTGAACAGATTGTGTCTAACACTTGTTAGCACTAATGAGGCTGCGTACAAGTTCAGACCTGAAATCCAGCTGCGAAATGGGTTTCTCTGTGTATACAAGTCTGTGCAGTTTCCAAGCATTCACCACAGTAGAATCTAACATATTTATAAATAACGGCCATCGCCATTTTTTTCCACGAATATTTATTCGGTAATTTGCAACGTTATCGTGTAGATCAACGCCTCCCATATATTTGTTATATTTGGCAATCATATTTGGTTGTGGTATAGAGATGTCTTTTTTTCTCTACGATTGTACCGCTTCACAAACACATTAGGCAGTGCAGACTCACAATTGGTTGCTACTGTAACCACAGAATTGTCATTCCAACGGACCACGCTTATTTCATTTACGTCATCGAAACGAGAATCCATTGTACCACGAGGTTTTTTTCCTATAGACTTACAAGTCTCTAAAGGGTATTTCAGCATTCTGTTCTCACGTACAGTTCCAGTAGCAAAGTATCCTTAACGTTTCAGATGAACTAATAGCTTGTAGCTGGTAAAAAAGTGATCAAAATATACCTTATGAGCCGACTTATTTTCTAATACGTTCAAAAGATTGATGACAACTGTTTCACCTACACCAAATTATCTTCTCTCATTTTCACCAGTTTTTCCAGCATAAGGTATAAATTGATATAAATACCCATCGCTAGATGCCAGACATTACATTTTGAACCCGAAACGTACCGGCTTCCCTTTCAAAAACATCTTCGCTGAATGGCGGCCGAAGTAGAGTACCATTGGCTTATCAATTGATAAGTGATGTCTAAAAACACCATACTTCAAGAAATTGCTATTCAAGAGATCAACCAGCGTTCTTACTTTCGCAAATTTGTCTGCCTTGTCTAGTTGATTGTTATCTGCAAGATGAATGTTCTGCTTTATGTCAAGAAATCTGTTTCGAGACATCGCATTTTTCACAAATTGAACACCTTTATCTTCATCAGATGATCAGTAAAGTTTTACCTGTGGAAGTGTGTGATACCCACTCAAAATGAATATTCCCAAAAAAATTTCTAGATCATTTTGATCTAAGGCGAATTGAGTACGATTATTATCCTTCGCATATTTTGTGGAGTTTGAAATAATAAGCTGGCCAACATTTTTATCAAACATTTGCATAAAGAAATCAAGCACAGACTTTCCCTGTAGCGCCTAAACAGTATTCTGTACATTCCCTTCCTCATTTGAGGTAGCATCTTCCTCGTAGTCAACGGGCGTTTTACACCAAATAATATCTTGAATTCTTGCCGCTTTGCTTGGTGTAGATAAAGCTGCCTCATGATGTAGACCATCCTCTATCTCAATTTCGTTATTCGGATACACAATCTCAAAAGTTCCCGCTATATCTACATGCAAATTTTCTACTCCACCTACAACACTATCATGAATGTCCTCCTCGCCCGTTATATCATCGACGTCAGGTGGTATATAACAAACATCAATTTCCTCATTCAGATCAAGATCTTCAACAATTGCCTCAAGTTCTTTCAAAGTCAATGGCCTGGTAGGATCATCGCGATATTTCACGTGACTCTAAAACAATTTTATTATCAACATCAACGACCAAGGCATACTTCAGAAATTGTTGTACTTACCATTGTATAATATTTCTGTAATCCTCAAGATAACACTATTATGAACTCTAACTTCTTCAACTTCTCTATCCCACAGCATAAATGAACTGAATAAACTCGCATTACACAACGGATAAACACACAAACGGACAAACTTCAAAAGGGGTAAATTTTCCATTGAAGATGAACACCGACCGGGAAGGCCAGCTTCTGTGTCCGTCCCTGAAAATGTTGATGCAGTTCATGACATGATTTTGTCAGATCGTTGAATTGGGCTGATACGAATATCTGAGGCACTGAATATTTCATATGAACGCGTCCATCATATAGTTCACGTCGATTTGGACATGAGCAAAATTTCAGCAAAATGGATCCTCTAATGTCTGAATGTTGACCAGAAGCGTGCAAGGGTGGAAGCATGGCTTTCAATCTGTGCTCGGTTTGAAAGTGATCCAGACTTTTTAAGCAGTATTGTTACAATGGATGAAATTTGGGTATATTTCTACGAACCAGTAACAAAGTGGACGGCTTAGTAAACGATCCATTCTCGACCAAATTTCTGTCGAGCTCTAGAAAAATGGTACGATGAGGCTGTTGTCGTTCTGGATATAATTGTAGATATCTTGTATTCGCTACTGTTGAATTTCGTTTCAAAGAATAAAAAATACTTATCATATCTCGTTTCTCTTCGTTAGTGTATGACATTTTTGTATTATTAATGAACAATAAATGAAATGTTTGACAGATTGAAATTCCAAAGGCTACCTTATTTAATCTTATAATTTATTCTTTCAAATAAAGCCTAATGTCAAAAACTATAGTCAGCAAGTGGTACATGGTTCAAATCAGAAAAAAAAAGTTTCTGACGATGTCTAAATTCAATATGGCGCCTATAAGAAATTAGATAGTTGATGATGGCCTGAAAGAAACGAAACGTCGTATAAAAATTTAGAGTACACCACTGGGTAGAGGTTTAGAAATGGCCACAAGGATGTCATTTTATTTTTTATCTACAAGGCCAAATGTCGGTGCTACAGGTAAAAGAAGAAAATGGGGTGTTCGCGTTTTTTTTTTTTAATAACGAAGGTCATTTGTCACAGGTCTATTTTCTTTACGGATTTATAACAAACACAAAATTTAACAACTTTGCCAAATTTAAACCTATACTCTCCAATAATAAGAGAGATCCCCATGGTGAGGGCCGAAAATGAATCAGCCTGTATAATTTTTAAATAGTTAATTGACGAAAGAGATACTTGTTGAAACTTCATTATAACGCTAAGAAATAAGTAATTAAACTTCTAGTTTCAAAAATTCTTTTATTGTAAGTACTCAGTATTTCATCCACCTGATGAAGCCATTGTATGGCGAAACAACATTGTAGTGGTATTCACAATAAAAGAATTTTTGAAACTAGAAGTTTAATTACTTATTTCTTAGCGTTATATAATTTTTGCCAAAATTTAATAACAATTTCTTGCAACAAACAAGGAATTCGACTTTGTAGCATTTACATTTCCCAAAGTACATATTAAAACATTAAAGTTGTCAGAGCAGTAAAATGAAATTAATTCTGCGAGTTCTCCGACTTAAAATAATAACATCACGTTAATAAGGCTTGACGTATTTCACTAAAACTAAAATTTAACTAAATTAAACTTAAGCGAAAATTTTCGAAGACGTTCACTGTATTTTCCAAACGTAGGACAATAGGGAGGCGCCAAGAACAAATTTAAATGAATAGTTGCTTACGATGAACATTTAAACTGGTTAGCAAAATAAATTGACTCCCGTCGTTTCATGTTTTATTCATTTCTGTTGTAATGTGCCAAGTACGTTCGTGATTAAGTTGTTACTAGCACTTGCCTAATACTAGATAAATAATTAGTGGCGTTGCTGTGTAGCTCGACAAATTTCCCGGTAAATTTTCGATTGTTTGTTCAATAAACAAACATTGGATAATAATGCTGGGCGATGGGTAATTTTCACTCTCCATTTAGAATTCTATTTAAATGAAAAATGCATATGTGTATGCTGGTTATTCGTGCAATGATGGAAGTAATCATAATTACACGTTCAAATAGAATACATGACACCTTTGTACATTACAATAAAAGTCTGCATCCTTATTACACACATTGTGACAATATAAATATAATTTTAATCTAATATACTACAACAATATACAAAACTGGAGAGTAACATTGTTTCACGATTATATATACTCCCTACTTCCACCACTCCGACAATTTGACATGATAAGAGATGCATAGTCCACGTTGCTTGATCGTATGGTTCCCATGACAACCGTTAATTCGCATTCAATTTCCAATGAAATATAAGTAAATATTAACATATTTTCTCCGTTATTTCTTATTTGAAGTTTTATATTTGCAATATTTTAAATTACCCATTTTAGTATTTAGAATTACGATGCCTGAATATTCATTTTATGCATTTAGTCAACTACATTTACAATTAGATATTATCATATTAAATTTAAAATCAGAATAATAATTTAGTAATCGGTCAGAAAATATCACTATTAATTGGTACGTTACTTAGCAACAGTACCTATCAAAAGCATTTGTCGAAATGCCATGAAATTTAATACTATCATATGTTTGAAATTTAGTGATTTAGTAGTTTATATATAATTAATTAAAGTTTTACATTATTGTCACAATCAAGGTTGATTTATTATTTTGGTTCATTAATGTATTCAATTATGGCAATAGGTAAAGAGTTTTTTTTTTGTTGTATTGTGATGAGTTAGCAATATAATTTTAATTTTAATTTATTAATATAGTATGAAGTATCAACATCAATGAATAATATACTTACTTTGGTGTATAAGTTTCTGAAATGGGGTCTGTAGTTTATTTCGTTCCTGTAACTTTGTTATTATATCCTCTCGCCAATTAAAATCTTCTATAGCTATTTTATGTTTGAATGCTAAATATGATTCTAGTGCTCAATCATTTTATAGTGTTGGAGCCATTGTGTTTTTTAAATCTTTTTTGAAAAGTGATAATAAATCATAATAATAATCTTAAATATGTTTAAAAATATTGCGCACTTTTTTACTTTCCTTTAAATATGTAATGTACTCAAATAGATGTCATTATTTATTAACTTTAATTAAAAATGTGTAGATAGTCGAGTAGTTTTGCTTGCAAATATAATAAGATTAATTAAAAATGTGTAGATAGTCTAGTAGTATTGCTCGCAAATATAATACGATTTTGTATTACCTTGTAATTATGACAGTTGTCTAAGTCTAATTTTTTGACTTCTGTCATTTTCCTAAACTTGAAAATTTATGTTAGTGTTGGGCACTCGTTAAAAGTGAAATAGTACCATTGTTCGTAAAAAGAATTTTATACAATGAAATTATATTTATTTATTTTTTTTTAATTAAGGGCACACAAAGTGTTATTATATTGGTGTTTTCGACATATTTCATCATTAATTAGCTACACTGTGTACGTATCGTGCGGACAAAGTTTTCATGCCTGGTTGCCATGGCAACTTAGCCTTTATTAAGATCTAATATATGCCGAGCAATACTTAATTTTTCCCGTCTGCTAAATCTAATGTGTGCTACGTGTTCTCCTTATAGGGCTAAAGTTAAGCATTTTGTTTGACCAAGGTATTTTATCCTACAATCTTGGCATTCTGTTTCTTACATTTCAGATTTCTGATTTTCTTCAACTTTATCTTTCGCGTCTCCCAAAAATGTTCCAAGTGAATTTCGTCTTAAGTAAATAAATCTAAAATCTGCGAAATGTAATGCAATGATTATGATAAAGCATGTCCTCTCTTCTTTATTTCTCATAAATAATACCAACTACGTTCTTCGAATTCATGACCTGAATTTTAATCTATGTTGTCCATGTGGTACTAAGAACACTTTAATTTTTAAGTACCCTACTATGTTACAATACTAATCTACTTTGTCCGATATAAGGATAAAATTGATACTGCGAAAGTAAATTTAACAAGGGGGTTTCTAGCCATTAATTTTATTATTTCGAAACCAATTATTTAACGACAAGGAAATATATATATATTTTTTAATTTCGACTTAATTTTATATAAAACATTCCGCTTAAAAATCTAACAAATATTTATTTACAAAGGCAAAAACGAAACCACTGTTTATTAAATTACAACAATACATTTTGCGTAAATCGTGATTTATCAATCTTTTTAAACCGAGCTGTTCCCTAGAGACAGTCTGAAATCGTGGCGTGAATACCCTCGAGAATTTTTGATTATTGCAGTCACGCGTTTCCTTGAAAGCTTTCACAATGTCTATCCCTCTAGGAGCTTAGTCTCCCCTATTCTTTTTTGGCTTTCTAATTGTAAATTGAGAAGACTATTTGGAAATAATGAAGTATTATATGACATCGAAGTTCTCATCCTAAAAGCAAATGTGCTAGATCGTATTAAATGTTCAAATAGGATTAATGTATTCCAGAGTGGTTTTGTTTCAAGATTAACCCTGCGTAACGCGCGTAGCTTAAAATATCGTGGTTAGGCGCGTGGGGGACAAGTGTCGCCCACTTTTAAAATGCTGTAATTTAAAAAATATACTTATCCAAATATGTTAGAACAATAATTGCGTAAGCTATAGGTCTGCTGAATCATTATTTAATTATAAAGCTTACAAATAAAACATTTTTTTAATTAAAAACTTACGTAAAAATGAAAACATAGAAAAATCAGTTTTTTAAGCATGGAACACAAATATCTTTTAGATGGTTAACACAAGCCCACTTATGGCACATTACACACCATATCCGTGTTGTTCGGTCACGTGTTCTTCCACATTCATAACATCTTCCACGTGATGATGCCCTAGGTGTCTCCTGGAGTTCAGGTTCTGGAGCATTTATCAGTAGCCTTGCGCGTCTACGAATTTCTCTTGGGATAGCCTCAATTGTAGAACGGCGTGCAATTTGGGATTTTATAAGCTCCCAGCTAAGTTTCTGTATGAAATCAACTCTTTTGATCCTTTTAGCTGTAGCTGCAGAATGAAAATGATAAATACAATATAATGCATTTATAGCGGCTATGTTCAAAATGTCGTAAAAAAAGCACTATCGGCCATCTTCTAGTGTTGCGAGCGGTATTGTTTTTTTCACAAAGCTGATCCACGAGATCCACTCCCACCTTCGTCATATTATAAAAGGTTACCATCTCCGGCTTTTGTTTTTCAGCGGACGAAGTATCTATTGTATCATTAAAATGCATGCTGGATTATAACAACACCACTTTTGATGGCTTAGTAGAATACGACACTATTGTGCAGTTATTTTGGAAACCAAATATGGATGTCTGTGGCTTTCTTTCTTTATTTGGTAACAACTCTATTGGTATTTCTGTTCTATTTTTGCGTATTGTTCCCACATACGTTAATTTTTTCTTCTGCAGCTCATTTACTAAGGATAAACTAGTAAACCAGTTGTCACCTGTGATGTTTCTATTAGTATTTTTTACCGGTTCTATTAAGCGCAACACAATATCTTCTGCTGAATTGCTTACGTGGTAGGGCCCATCAGGCTGTGTTCCAACATACGGTTCCAGATTCACGGTATAGCCTGTTTTGCTATCAACTAGTGCAAAAACCTTCAAGCCATACCTAGCCGGTTTGTTAGGGATGTACTGGCGAAACGAACACCTGCCTCTGAATGCCAGTAACTGTTCATCAACCGTGAGAAAATCGCCAAAAGTAAAATATTTTTGACAATTGTTGGTAAATATTGTTATTACTTCCCTAAATGGAGCTAATTTATCAATCATTCTTCTTCCATCTCTATCATTTATATTATCGAATCTGATACAACGCAGCAAAAATTTAAATCGCATTTCACTCATTGATAAATAGCATGACTCAAGTCCATTTCCCTGTGAGTTGTTCCACAGGTCTCTAAGATTTTTTCTGGAACACCGAATGGAGCCAATTAAAAGGAGTAAACCAATAAAAGCTTTTAGCTCAACAATGTCTGTGTGTCTGGCATCTCGTTCCCGAGCAAAATTCTCACGAATTTTGTCTATGAAAGTATTTGTACAAGTTGTTATAATTCCAAGAATAACGTCGTCAAAAAATAAGTCAAAGATATCTATTTCATTTCGTGTTTCCATCGCCTTATTTTTAGGCCCAGGTAAATGCATAACAATATTACAGGCTCTTGTCCTAACATTAGATGGCTGTCGGAGATGCTTCATCCATTTTGTTATTTTGTTTTTAGCTAGAAAGTAAAGTTCATCCTCAGGATCTGTAGGTTCTTCCTCAATTTCTGAGTCATCGAATTCTTGTTCGGAATTTGAGTCATACGTGTTTTCTTCGACATTATCTTCCTTTTCATGGTCGCTTTCGTCCTCGTTTTCATCGTTACTTTCGTCGCTGTTGAGTGAATTATACCATTCCATCCATTTGTTTGGATCTCTGCTATGTTCAATTTTCCGTTTTTTCTCTTGGGACATTTTAAATTATTTTCTGTTTTCCGAAAAAAAATTAAATAATGTAAAAGCACAAAGAAAAATAGAAACTGTAATAATATACCTTTAAAATTAATAATGACGTATTTGGGCGCGCGGGTGACGGATGTCAACCAGTAAGATTTATGTCGCAACGAAACGCACCCCACGATAGATCAAACATAACTAACCTCTTAGAGTTACTTGTCGATTAATACTAGAAAGGTACTCTGAGAGAAATGTGTCAACGGCGCACCAAATAAGTGCAGCCAACATAAATGTAAGTGTGTATATGTAAAAAACTATGGACACCTGCTAATTTGTGTTGCATGGGATGTGTTGACGCATTATGTATAGTTATGTCTGTATGAGATTCTTTATGGTAAATGTCAAACTCTGATTTATTGTTAATTTTTTTAATAGTTAGATTCCAAGAATTAATGGCAAATTCAATATTTTTATGAATAGAATTGACGAATTCCAGCAGCAAGTTTAATTTCCAGATCATCCAGAGCCGATTGACGCTGACAATTGGGTCGGCAGAATGCGTACTGCAAAATCAGACGAGGCAGTCATTTAAATTAAATAATATTTCATTTTTAATCGGAAGGTGTACCTCTCGAAAATAAAGAATAAATAATTATAAAATATTTGTTACATTTTTGAAACGAATTGGATATTTCTACTTTACACTTTGCATTACAATAAATTTTATCGCCTCATATTTTCAATTTATTATTAAACGTACACGTTTAAAATTCGGTGATTCTTTATTTAACACATTTTGGAGGCCCAATATTCTTACCCCTTATGTACGAGCAAAATCAATTATACTCAAACTAGGAATTCCGCTTTTATTCTAGTTTAATAATATCAGTTTCTGTGCGCGTGTAACAAAAAAGGTTCTGAGAAAATCACAATCTTCGAAAAAATAACGACTCACAACCTTGAGACGCTGACCGAACGAATCAATCGTTTAGTATAAGCACAAAATGGGTAAAATATTGTATTAATAAATTTTATCTATGTGATGATATACAGAAAGAATTTTAATGTTGAAAATAATATCGAGATTTCCATATACAGGCTGATTCAAATTAAGTGCGCAACATTGGTATCTCTGGCGATAAATCTAAAGGTGAGAGGTCAGGGGAGCGTGCTGGCCATTGAATTGGACTATTTGTACCAATCCACTTTTCGGCACAGATGGTGTCGAGGTAGGTTTGCACTAAGTGATAGTTGTGTGCAGGAGCACCGTCCTGCTGAAAGTATAAATTTTGGCGCATCAGGTAATTGGCGTTATCAAGGAAATCCTCTAGAACGTTACGAATAAATTCCAGATATCTGTTTCCCGTCAACGTACCATTGTAGAACAGTGGACCAACTACTACCGAACCAATTAATCCGCACCAAACGTTAAAACTAAATCGAACTTGTGCAGCATGTGGACGAACTATTAATACATTTTCTTGAGACCAGTAGTGACAATTTTTCTTATTAAAAATGCATCTATTTGTAATAGTATATTACATACTGAGCTGGGAAGTGCTTAATTACAGCCGAGCGTCAAGGTAGCTTACCGAGGTGCAAAGCACCGAGGTAAGCTGCAGACGCGAGGCTGGAATGAGTTCCCCCGAGGTATGTATACGATTTTACTCACAATCTACTATTAGTAATCATATATAAGTTTTATTTTAAATAATAATAATAATACATGAGTATCGGTATTAATTTTTATGATAATTTGATAAACTATTTTAAGGAAGATACTTGTAAAATCGTTACTAGGCAATATAATAAGTTTGTTGAATCTGACAGTTAGGTAATTATTTTGCCAGTTACAAAATATAGTACGGCATTTTTAATAATAAAAAATCTTTATACGTGTATACTAAGAAATATGTCCGACAGTGAACTTGAATGCACCCCACCAGAACTGCGAGTAGCTGCAGAAAATGCTACTGAAGCCATGATTCCGGAAAAAAAGCAGGGAGAGGTACGAGAAGACTTACGAAGCATATAGTAAATGGTGCGTGATTAAGGGTGTGCAGCATACCTCTGAAACGGTACTCCTTGCTTATTTTGCTGAATTAAGTAAACAAAATAAAGTTTCCACATTATGGTCAAGGTATTCGATGTTGCGAGCAGTTCTTAATATTAGGCAAAATGTTGATATCAGTAATTATGCAAAATTGCGAGCATACCTAAATCAAGCGTTATGTCCAAAGCAGACATTGATAATTTTCTCAACAATGCTCCGATAGAATATCTTCCTCAAAAGGTAACATTCTAATTTCTTCAGTCCATATTAAATTTATGTTAAATTACATATTTCTTTTAGGTTGCTTTAATTATTGGCATCTCTGGAGCCTGTAGATGCGATGAACTTTTAAAAATGAAAATATGTGATCTGGATATTTTAGAAAACCGAATTATAATAGTAATTCCTGTAACGAAAACCAACTCCTCCCGTATATTCGTAATCACAAAACCGGAATGGATGAAAGTAATAAAGCAATACTACGACCTTCGCAACAACATTGAATCTGAAAGATTTTTTTTACAAATGAGGAATGGCAAAGTTACACGAGAGCCTTTTGGGCATAACTCTATCGGAAATTTTCCCAAAAAAATAGCAACTTACTTAAAACTGGAAAGCGTTAATGGGTTTACAGGACATTGTTTCAGACGTACTTCAGCGACATTACTGGCAAATACAGGTGGAGACATTCTACAGTTGAAAAGATTAGGGGGGTGGAAATCCAGTACCGTTGCTGAAGGATATGTGGAGAACTCATTACATGGACAAGTAAAAATTGCTAATATGTTGTCAAATGTAGAACAATCAAGATCGTCGATTTCTAAAAATGAACAGTATAATTTTAAGTAACAACATGGTCTTTCTTTAACAGTTAACAGTAATGATAATTCTAATGTAACCATTAAAATTTACAACTCTAAATAGGTTTATTATTGCTTCTTTACTAAATAAATACAGAGTTTGATTCCAATTTATTCATAAAAACATGTTTTAATGCCAAAATGACAGTGATGTCATATTTGTGACTAATGAACTGACACTTGCTAGCTGGGAAAACACTTTTCCGGCTATAGCTGGGAAAGTGAAGTAGGTAAACAATAAGTCGCTTCCCGACTGTTTCGAAGGATACAAATCTACAGATTACTAACCGATTGTGAGTAAAATTTGTTTCGTCACTCCATAAAATACACTGTGCTCCATTCAAATTTTCATCACAAAAACTAACAAACCAATGACAGAAAGCTAATCTCCTGGCGGAATCTCCTGGCTGTAATGTTTAAGAGATTCTGAACTTAAAGGGGATATACTTATGCTTTTTCAAAATTCTTTGAACTGATGAATAACTTAATGCCAATTCCTTAGTAGCATCCCTAATGGAAAATTCGTGATGGGCTTCAAAATATGCTAACACTGTAATTTCTACTTCTTCGTTGACGACGATATTTTTCTTTGTTGTTTTCTTTCTAAATAAGCAATCATGCAGTCTAAACTGATTGTAAAGTTTTCGAAAATAACGTCGATCTGTCTGCTGTCGTAAAGGATAGTGTTCAGCATAATATTCGCTAGTCCTTATTGAATTTTTACGACATAAAATGTATGCTTCCAACATATCGCATTTCTCCAAATGAGGAAATACCATAGTGAAATATTGTCAAACACTAAGCAACGAAAGTAAAACCAAAATGTTTAGAAAAATAAATAGAGAACTTAATGAACACAACACAAAACAAAAAAAAAAAAATTTAATAACTAAACGTGTGAAAGATTTATATTCAGTATGTTATTGACATTTACAATGGGCATACTATTTGTTCTGTTTAAAGTGAAAGAAGCCTAGAAGAGTATCTTTGACATTAACTAAATTCCACCGTAAATACTTTATTACTCGTTTTAGGACAATAGTGTATTGAAACTTTTATATTACAAGAACATTATCATTCAGAATTTTAAAATATATACAGGCTGTTCCATTTAAAAAAATTATAAATTTCAAAATTTCTCGAAAATTCGTAATTCAATTTTTTTTTCATGAACTGCATGTTAATCAATGTTAAAAACACTAATACTTTGCTAATTTAACCTACTTTCTAGAATCAATAATAACAGAGATAGCAATAGTGCGCACTTAATTTGAATCAGCCTGTATAGAATGTGTTCATTATTATTCTATTAAATTGTGAATAATAGGTTCGATTTTGGCCCAATTCAGCCCATCTCAACATTCTGTTTAGAAATAGATTTTCTGAGCATTAATTTCTTCATTGGCTTATTTTAATAAGACACCTGTTAACGTTACTGTTAACTAATAATTTATCTTAGCAATCTTTGAAACGAAACATGCGTTATGTAAAAGCTTGAATATTCATGTACATATACCCTATAATTTGGGGTCATTTACTAAAATAGAAATCTAATGTCTTTTGTAATATACATTTAATTTTAGTCAAATTTTAAAAATAAACATAACCTTGTAAGATAGGAATCGCTTCAAATTAAATGTACCTCTAATGTTTAAGATGTAATCAAAACAGAAGTATATATTACAACGCTTTAATAATGTTATTATACCAAGCGACAATTATTTAATGCAGAACATAAAATTAAGTGTATGTAGGTTTTATGCTAATTCTTACTTTCACAAAGAAATAGGAATATCATTAATCCAAAATATATGTACGGAAGTTTGAAATCGCTATTGCCTTTTTCCGCTAAGGTGGTCCTTTGTTGTAATCTATTGATCACGTTCCACTTATTTCAATAGCAAACCTTTTACGCACTTTTAATTATTTCTTTTGAGAAGTAAAACTGGACTAATACTGAAATAAAGGATTTTATACATACAGAAAATATAAGTCAATAAAATTTCATTAGAAAATTATTAGTAACCTTTTTTCTGTTATAATAGCAATAATAATAATAACAATAATAATGATAATAATATCGATCTCCTAAACTGTGTTGGCCGTTATAGTAGAGATATCCAAATGAAATTTGGATTGGAGAAATGCAAAATAAGTTGCATAGAAAAGGGACAATGGGTTGAACATCGTGGGTTCGAAGTGGAAGGCGGACAAGGACTAGTTATTGGAATGGAGAACAACGACTATTATAAGTATCTTGGTTATTTGCAGGCTAGAGAAATAGAACACAATATTGCAAAAGAATCAGCGAAAGATCACTATTTCTCTAGGCTGCGATCGTTGTTGAAAACCAGATTGTCGGCAAGAAATATGTCCAAGCCAATAAACAGCTTTGCAACTTCCGTACTTACTTATGGATTTGGAATAATTAACTGGACTGATACTAAACTTGAAGCAATAGATATCAAGACAAGAGTAGAAGCCAGAAAATTTAGAATTCATCACCCACGTAGTGCGATCGAAAAGTTCCACCTACCAAGAAGAGAAGGAGGTAGAGGAATACCGAGTGCTTATTGCAGGCATTATACACAGGTAAATAATTTACGAGAGTACTTTCTGCAAAAGTCGAAAGAAAGTAGATTGCATAATGCGATTGCTCAAATGGACAATTTTACGCCACTCAAACTGGCTAACGATGAATTCAATCCATCCACGAGAATCTTAAGTATACCCCAACAGAAAGAGAGATGGAAAAATAAGTCTTTGCATGGCAAGTATCCGTTAACAATTGGATCTGAAAATTTTGACACCTCAGCGTCGCAGGCATGGCTGTATACAGGTAACCTGTTTGCAGAAACATAGGTATTCATAGCCGCCATCCAAGATCAAGTAATTCCAACGCGTTCCTATAGGAAAAAAATTCTTAAGGAGAATTTATCTGACATTAAATGTCGTGTATGCGCAGATAAGGAAGAAACAATTGATCATTTGATGGCAGGATGCTCTGTACTTGCCCCCAAACAATATCTCGAGAGGCACAACAGGGTTGCAAAAATATTACACCAGCTGCTCGGACAGAAGCACTTGCCGTATTCTGAAAATGTCCCGTATTATGAATATGAAGCACCTTCAGTTTGCGAGGATGAAAATTCTCGATTATATTGGAATCGCCAAATAATCACAGATAAAACAATTCCCAACAATATTCCAGATATAATACTGACACTGAAGAAGGACAAGGTAACGTGCATCATTGACATTGCTGTTCCGTTGTCAAAAAACCTTGCAAGGAACATAGTGAGAAGGTAAATAAATATTTACCTAATACAAAGGTATTTTTAATAATATAAAATATTATTAAAAACCTGGTGTGAAGAACACAAATACAGGTTCACTATTAATATTTTTGTGAACATGTCCGAAAATATCTCTCCCCAGAGACGTAGATACATATTTCACCTTTCTACAGGCTCATCGGTACGCCCCTGCTGGAGAAACAATATTTCCAGACACATTCACAAAAAAGAACCACATCACCGTAATTATCCAGACCGGGCGTAGAAGTAAATTCAGCGCTGCCTGTTGTCAGACACGTTCACAAAAATATTAAAGCTGGATTTATAAACTTGACGTTGACGTTCCGCACCGCAGCAGTTGAGGTTCGCGGCTGATAAAATACGTTAAACTTATGAGTGTATTTATAAACTTCACGTTGACGTTCGTTGCCGTTCGTATTCCGTTCAGACATAACCAACTTTTATCTTTTGCCGTTGCAGTTCGTTAACGTAGGTAACCAACCAATGAAATTGTGCTGATCGAGTTTGCGCAGATTTCTTGTTTTATTGGACAAAAATTGCCAAACTGACAGCCAAATATTGATTTTCGTCCATTTTAATAAATATTTTTGAATATGTCATTAGAATTCCAATTCACCGATTTCGTTCTCTAGCGTGAATGCGTTCGTACCAGAGAAAAGAGATACTTCGTACTGATAAACGTCTGCGCTTAGCTACAAAAAACATGCGCGCGCGACGTCAACTGAACGTCAAGTTTATAAATCCAACTTTTAGTGCGAACGGCTACGGAACTGAACGGAACGTTAACGAACGTCGACGTCAAGTTTATAAATCAAGCTTAATAGTGAACCTGTATTTGTGTTCTTCACACCAGGTTTTTAATAATATTTTATATTATTAAAAATACCTTTGTATTATACAAAACTGGTGGGGTTTACCTACTCATGTATGTTTCAATTATTCTGATACATTACACATGCGGTTAGTCCGTAGTATGAGTGAAGACACAAACAAAATGCAGTTTCTAGAGGAATGACTGTGTCACCTTTGGAAAGGCGTCGTTACTTCACATTGGTTATGTGGACGGGGCGAGGTACTTCGGTTGTCTGACAACAGGCAGCGCTGAATTTACTTCTACGACCGGTCTGGATAATTACGGTGATGTGGTGATGTGGTTCTTTTTTGTGAATGTGTCTGGAAATATTCTTATTCCGGCAGGGGCGTACCGATGAGCCTGTAGAAAGGTGAAATACGTATCTACGTCTCTGGGGAGAGATATTTTCGGACACGTTCACAAAAATATTAATAGTGAACCTGTATTTGTGTTCTTCACACCAGGTTTTTAATAATATTTTATATTATTAAAAATACCTTTGTATTATACAAAACTGGTGGGGTTTACCTACTCATGTATGTTTCAATTATTCTGATAAATATTTATCTCCCAGCGACGAAATCAAAAGTATGTGGAAGATGGTCAAGGTCCTAATAGTCCCAATTGTGATTGGCGCAACTGTATACTTTCGTGTATATAAGGCGCCTATAAGGGTGCAGTTCTATAAAAAAAATCTACCAAACTTTCCTCTTCTACCTCAACCTGTTATTACAAAATGAGGCACTTGGTTGGAAACCGCTTTTTTATTGCAAAATTTATATCAACTAGAAGATCTAATTTCAGAATTGTCTGACAAATCTTCTCAATCCTTCACTGATGTTAAGCAATTATTCGAAAACAAAGAAATAAAGCAACAACTTTCCTTTATAAAAAACAATTTTAGCTATGTTTCTAGAACAATAACACAAATAAAGGAATCTAATTTGCCATTCACCCGAAGTATAGAACTAGTAAAACAGACTGAATTACTTTTTCAAAATGTCGCAGGCAAAATGGGGAACAAAATTTTTCAAAAAGTGAAAAATGTGGTAGACATGTTTATGCAGCTATCCAGTTTCGATTTCTTAGCCAAGTAGCTAATATTTTAGAGGGAGAATTTATTGAATAGATTGATTTGGATCCTGTAATATTAAGCAGTTTAAAAACGCCTCTACTACATGGGTTTGATGTGGAAAGGAGTTTTTACATTTATAAATTTTTATATTCAGACAGGTGACAAATTTTTTTTAATTCAGAAGATCTAGAAACATTTAGTACTTTACTGCTATTACAACTAACGACAACCTTCTTTGAGTGATAAATAGAGCAGACCAATTTCCGTGCGCGCCATGTGCGCCGATGTGAGGATGATTGTATTGCATCAGAACTAATAAAAAGCATTCAGTATGTGTTTGGTACTTGCATGTAAGTGTAAGCATACGTAATAAAATGTCGTCGACACATAAATCCAGAAAACGACCTTTGTCAAACGAAGTGAATAAGTTTATTATGGATTTCCCGGACTTAATATACGATGGCTCAAAAATAAATGTTTAGTGTGCAATACATATCTAATGTGTTGGTCAAAAACACATTGTAAAGAACACTTATGCAGTTCGAAGCAAAATAATAACAAAATTAATCGACAATAGTTTATACATGAACTATGTGTAACTATGATTGTGTGTACACTGCCGTTTACCTTGTTAAGTAATGATTCATTTATTTCATTTTGGAATAAATACGCGAATGAAACATTACCGGGCACGACAACGTTACGAAGGAATTTACCATCGGTGCGTAAACAGCTTGAAAATAAAATCAAAGCAGAACTGAAGAATAAAAAACTGGTTATGTGTGGACAAAACAACTGACAGCAAAAAACAATCTGTAGTTAATGTGATAGCGCGTAATATGGAACTACATCAACAAACGTCTTCAATTTTATAAGCATCCAGACGACTAGAACAATGTAATGCCGAAAAATTTCAGAGGTGCTATTAGATACTTTGGAAAAATTTAAACTTTCGAAAGACCAAGTATTAATGTTTATGACCGAAGGTGCCGCAACCATGTGTTCTGTAGGCCGGTCTCTTAGAAAATATTGTCCTAACTTGTTACATATTACTTGCAAAGTCCATGCTCTACACCTTGTGGCAGAACAGGTTCGTAGATGTTATCCAGAGGTAGATGCTTTAATATCGAGTACAAAGGCAGTATTCCTGAAATCTCCATAACGTATTCGAAAATTTCACGAATTGTGTCCCCATAACCCTGAGCCACCACAGCCGATTCTGACACTTTGGGGTACAAAGTTAAGGACGTGGTTTTATCAGTCGATCCGAAAGAAGGTGCAGCTATCAATATAAGCCAGAAAAAAATTCAAGATGCCCAGATTAAAATGGATTTACAAAGTATTCGTGAGAATTACTTGGGACTAGAAGAAGCAATAACAAAATTAGAAAATTCGTCTCTGTCGTTAGAGGAATCACTGCAAATCGTTAAAGATGTTCACGCACAACTGTGTGCTGTAGAAGACGCAAAAAGTGAAAGTGTTCTAATTAAATTTTGAAAGTGTTTTAGACAGAAATGCAGATTTTGACACCTTAACACGTATTTGTGAGGGCACGTCTACTGATGCGTTAAGTTGCTTAAAAAAGTATTTTGATTATGCGAATATAACATCACTAGATGTAGAACGCTCGTTTTCCGAATATAAACATATTTTTTCCTTGCGGCGGACATGTTTTTCAGAAATAACCTTAGAAACGCACCTGATGTTGAAAATATACAATCGAGTTTCTCCAGTTTGTCAATCCTTGGAAGACGCTTAAAAGGTAAGTGTTTTTATAAATCCTCTGTCGTGCACACAATCACTGATTTCATACATTTTCCATTTTATTTATAGGTACATACAACGCTGCTATAATATGTACTATTCTTATTTTTCGTGTGTTTATGCATATTACTTTAATAGCAGAAAACCATATGTATATTTAATTATTTCTGATAGAATAAATGTCTCTACTTCTATACTTATATCGGTAACAAGCTCATGTTGCGTCCCTATTCTATCGCATATTCTAATATATTACGAATTACACTCCCATAACGGCGCGCATGGAAATTGGTCTGCTCTAGTAATAAATGCATATTTAGGTTTAGTTCAGTATGTTGAAAAATTAAAATGTCTTTCATTGGTTGACTTCGCAGATATTTCTTGGTGAAACATTCTTGTAATAACTTAATTAATTATTCGAAAATAAAACACTTGGCTTAGTTTCACGACTTCTTTATTAGATATACTAACAATTGTTTCGGCTATTAGGCCATTATCAAAGAGCTATCTAAAACTAAACTTTCTCTACTTAAGGTTAACTTATATACCTGTGTTCATTATGGGTGGGAGAATGTGTGTTTAACACTATATTTTATATCTCTAATATGTTCTGTTAACCGTTTATTAATACATCTGCCACTCTGTCCGATATAAATAGCTTCACAATTCTGGCATTTTATGGAATATACTATATTTTATGGAATTATTCCATAAAATGCCAGAATTGTGAAGCTATTTATATCGGACAGAGTGGCAGATGTATTAATAAACGGTTAACAGAACATATTAGAGATATAAAATATAGTGTTAAACACACAGGGTTCGCAGAACATTGTATAGAACAGAACCACTTACCCGATATAAATAGCTGTAACCTCATTCATAATGTAGTAAAAAGTAAAAAGTTAAATATATTAGAGATTTTTGAAATTAAAAAAGCCCAAAAACAAAATCGAGTTATCACAAACACGCAATTAGAATTCATAAATACCCCCTATATCGATGCAATTTTAAATATCAATTACCCACATTCTCCCACCCATAATGAACACAGGTATATAAGTTAACCTTAAGTAGAGTAAGTTTAGTTTTAGATAGCTCTTTGATAATGGCCTAATAGCCGAAACAATTCTTAGTATATCTAATAAAGAAGTCGTGAAACTAAGCCAAGTGTTTTATTTTCGAATAATTAATCAAGTTATTAAAATGTCTGTTTATTTCCAAATGAATCAATAACTTTTTGTATTGTAAGTATTTTTTATTTGCATATTTTCAACATTTTTGTACATATTTTGACTAAATGATGCGCATATTTTTGGGTTTGCATATCTGGGTTTCCTTAGTTATTATTATTGTTGTACTAAAATATGTTCAATCTAATATCTTGCACTCTATATAGCAAATTAGTTAGTCAGAGTTTCTTGTTTTCATAAAATTTCCTATTTACTAAATCGATACTGTGCCCCAGAAATATTCTTGCAAACTCCAAAAAGACAGAAAACAAATGCGTGCCCCAGAAATATTCTTACAAACTCCTAAAAGACAGAAAACAAATGAGAAATTACATTTACATAAATATTCAAATTGCAATATGGCAAATTAAGTGAAGTGAATGCTGCAATTTTCACACGAGAACCATCCCAAAACGATAATTTACTTTCTGAAAGTAATTAAGTTTTTAAGCCTATCTTAATCACGAGGGCAACAATTTCCTAATAATCACAAGAAATTCTAATTAGATTTCGACCATAAATATTAAAGGAGGTGAGTGCGCTCGAGTGGTGCCTCCAAGACAAAATAATTAAATTGGCTCCGAAAAACACTCAGGTAATTTTAATTAAGTTATAGAAGGTAAATATAACTCTAACATAAACGGAGACGCCCGTTGATGTGAACGAATAAAGACGGTACGCGAGGGGAAAACTAGATGGAAAAGAAGGGAAGATAGTCGAAAATAAGTACGAGCACGCAGGCGAAGATATAGAATGCAATGAGAATGACATCCTTCGTTAAATTCGGAAAATGACTGTAGAGTAGGAAGGCTGGTGAAGGATTATGAAAGGCACGGTCTGAGGTCTAAATTGTTGACAACTTTGATAAATATCTTATCAGGAACGGTGCGAATAACAATCTTCACTTTAAAAGTATGCCTCGAAAATAACTCGCGGAATTGTTTGGGTCTCGTATTATTAAAATAGGGATCGTGGAATTGGAAGTTGAAAGGAAAATTCCGTTCATTATTGTTTTAGAGAGTTGGCTTAATTTATGGTCGGGTGTTATAAAAAGCATCAAATTTTAAAAATAATAAAATAAAACAATAACTTTGTTATAACACTTTATTCACATGTAATAGTGACCGCGGTTTCGACATACAATGTCATTATCAAACTGCAAAAGTTACAGGCCTACATACTCGTAGATCTCACAAATGACACAAACATATATGGGGGTGGTTTATGATGTTATTTAAAATTACTACTATATACTTAACTATTATATACAACATTGGAAAAGAGGTATATATATAAGATCCAACTGGTCGTTAAGAACAATACCTATTGTGTTGTTTCCCCTTTTAAAAATTTCTAGTGAGTCTAAAAGATTTAATTTACGACCTTTCTCGGCCAAATGCAATATTTTATGATGACCAAATGTATGCCTTTCTATAATAAGATGGGTTGCGAATGTTGAATCTGTCTTCTTTAGTTTATATGACCTCATGTGTTCTTTTACCCGTATAATAAAATTTCGACCAGTCTGGCCTATATATACACTTTTACAATCATTACAATATAATTTGTACACTCCTGATTTATTATTGATATCTGTTTTAGGTTTTGCGTTAAAAATGAAATTACTTGTTTTTACATATGGTTTGTAAGCTATACTAACATTACTATTATTTTTTGAAATTATATTTCCAATTTGCTCGCTTACTTTACCGAAGTAAGTTAACCAGACAAATTGTTTCAAATTAGCACTATCTTTAGGATAGACTAAACTAAGGGCCACTTGTAACTGTTTTTTCTTTAGTATACTGTCAATTACGCTACTTTTATAATTATTGTTTACCGCTATTTGTTTTATATTATTGATTTCACGAACACAAGATTCATTAGACAAAGGAATATTTAATGCTCTATCTATCATAGAATTAAAAAATGAATGTTTGTATGTCTTAGGGTGTAGTGAATCTTTGGGAATAATGCAATCAGTGAAAGTAGGTTTACGATATATATCAAATTTTAAGCTCTGATCTAATTTGTTTAATTTTAAATCCAGGAAGTTAATACTGTTATTATCTTCTATTTTTACTGTAAAATTGATATTAGAATGGATTTAATTTATGTAGTTCAGAAATGTTTGTAGTTGTCTATGAGTAAAGCAAGCTAGGATGTCGTCTACATACCGATACCAAAATTTAATGTTTTTTACCTAGTTGTGATGAAAGAATTTTTTCTCTAATATGCTTCATGAAAATTTCAGCGAATAGAGGACTTAGAGGTGAGCCCATTGCCAGAACTTCTGTTTGTTTGTAGAATTTGTTGTTAAATGTAAAGTAACTTTGGTTGGTGACTAACTCCGTTAGAGATATGATTTCGTGTATAACAACCGGGTTTGTATTGGAGTACATTTTCTATCTCCGTATATGGGTAACTCTCCTATTATTGAAGATACCGGATTGTTAATATAGGCAACTTTTTGAGATATTTAATGAAAATTGAAATCTGACGAAATTTTCAGTTATACATATCTTCGTAACCATTGAAGTCAGAGCAAAGCTAAAAATGGATTCTGATAGTATTTTTTACGTAGAATTTAATTTAATATTCATGAGGCACTTGAATATCAGTATATAAAATAAACTTATTTTTGTAAATAGCAATCATAGTTGGCCATGACTTCATAAAAATGCTTATTTTGTTCTGATTTCATAAATATAAGGTTTGGTATGGTCTTTTTAAAATCTTTATTGAAGAAATAATAGCCAAGTGGGCTGTTTAAAAACTACTTCAATGCAGCAAAAACAAAAGAGAAAAAAATTAAATTAATACAAATAGTAGCGAATCTAAAATTTAAGTAAGTGGTTTGTAAAGGAAGTAAACAAACAGATGAGCGCACAGTGAATAATGTTATTTAATCATATGCTCAAGATTACCACTATTATTTTAGATGCACATTTCATACCTTCTCGGCATATCGTAGTGAACCTTTCACAGAGTCTGTAGGCGAATGCTTCTTATGGCTGTCGTAATATTAAATTTTAATTCTTCAACATTGTTGGGTTTGTTTTTATAGACTTTATTCTTTGCGGCATCCCATAAAAAAAATCTAGTGGCGTATGATATGGTGATCTTGCCGGCAACAGGACAGTACCAGCGTTACCAATTCGATTAAAAAAAGTTCTGAAAGATATTCAGAAACGTTTCGAAAATTATTAGTAGGTGCATCTTCACGTTGAAAGTATCTGGGATTTTTAATTAAATTTAATGGTAATACATCTAGCATATCTTCCAGCTCCTGACGCAAAAAGTGCAAATATCGTTCTCCATTCAAATTGGTCTCATAAAAATATGGTCCCAATATTTTCATTCCAAAAATTCCACACCACACGTTTACAGAAAATACATATTGTAAAACGAGCGTTATCTTGAGACCAACAAACATTATTGTGCCTATTAAATAATCCATTATTGGTAAATTTTGTTTAATCTTTATAAAGAATTGTGTAAGCATCGAGCAAATAACAGTTTTTTTTTCATAATCTTAGCCATAAAATGTATTACTCACACTTTATTTAAATGGCATGTATTTATTCTGTTTTAAACTGGAAAGAGCATTATCTGGAAACTGCACATCCACTCACTATTTCACGAGTTGATGTCGCGGAATTTCTAACTTATACAAGCTAAAACCCTTTCATCGTCTTCCGGTTTGAAATTCGTTTTCATGTGACCTGGTTTTGTAAACGAACCATACCTTTCCAAATTATTTTCTAACTTAGAAGATAGTTTTCGATCTGGCTATCTTCTTTCCATTTAGCGATGATAATACAATTCGCTAGCGTCATTACTAGAGTGGACCAATCCGGAGCGAAAGCAGAGGCGTGACTAACGAATTGGTTCACGATTACTTAGTATGTTGTTCACGGTCATCGTGTGTACACGTATAATAGCAGCAGGAAAATGTATTCTGTGTATTTAATAATGTTGGACAGCTATGTTCGATAGAAGACGCAAGAAATGAGTGTATTTTAAGTAAGTTTGAAAGTCACGCCTCTGCTTTCGCTCCGAATTGGTCCACTCTAGTCATTACTATTTCTGGTACTAGTATAATAACAGAAAAGCATATAATTTTTTTCTTCGTTGGAATACTTTTTTACACAAATATTTTATAGATAATATCACTTAATTCTAGTACAGTTAACTATTATTGGTAAAGATGCATTTTAGGTACCTTACTTAGGCAAAATATTATACATGAATTTCTAACCAATGAGACGCGATTACCACTCAACAGCGTTGCCATATGTCAAATTATTTCAAGTAAATAATTTCAAAACAGATAAGGTTATACTCAACAAAATATCAAACACCATGGTAAATAAATACAACTATCTATTTAAAAAATAAATATTTTGTAATGTTATTACATATCACAATTAGTTTATAGGAACAATTATTTGATAATTGTCAGTATTAAAATTATATAAGTATATACATTGTTATACGAAATTAAGTGGAAACAACTCCGTTAAATTTTGAATGATGTTTCCATGGTTACGAAAACAATTCTTTGATATGATTGGTCATAATGTTCATGTATATATTTTGCCTAACTAAGGTACCTTAAATGCATCTTTACCAAATTATTAAATTATACTACATTAAATTCGCTAGAGTCATTACCATTACCATTTCTGGTACTAGCATAATAACAAAAAACATATCATTTTTTAATGCAAAGGTATTTTTAATAATATAAAATATTATTAAAAATCTGGTGTGAAGAACACAAATACAGGTTCACTATTAATATTTTTGTGAACGTGTCCGAACATATCCCTCCCCAGAGACGTAGATACGTATTTCGCCTTTCTACAGGCTCATCGGTACGCCCCTGCAGGAAAAAGGATATCTTCAGACACATTCACAAAAAAGAACCACATCGCCCTTTGGAAGGGCGTCGTTACTTCACATTGGTTATGTGGACGGGGTGAGGTACTTCGGCTGTCTGACAACAAGCAGCGCTGAATTTACTTCTACGCTCGGTCTGGATAATTTCTGTGATGTGGCGATGTGGTTCTTTTTTGTGAATGTGTCTGAAGATATCCTTTCTCCAGCAGGGAGAATGCTACGAATGCTGACGGACGACCACAAGGCTGCTCGTGTGGCATGTTGCCAAGCAATGTTGACGCGCAACCAAGGCATGAATGGGACTTTCTTTTCGTCGATTGAGGCAATGGATGAGACGTGGATGCCATTTTTCAATCCAGAAACAAAGCGGCAGTCAGCTCAATGGAAGCACACAGATTCGCCGCCACCAAAAAAATTTCGGGTAACCGCCAGTGCTGAAAAAATTATGGTGTCCATGTTCTAGGACAGTGAGGGCGTAATCCTTACCCGTTGTGTTCCAAAGGGCACTACAGTGACAGGTGCATCCTACGAAAATGTTTTGAAGAACAAGTTCCTTCCTGCACTGCAACAAAAACGTCCGGGAAAGGCTGCGCCTGTGCTGTTTCACCAAGACAACGCACCCGCACATCGGGCTAACGTTACGCAACAGTTTCTTCGTGAAAACAACTTTGAAGTGATTTCTCATGCTCCCTACTCACCTGACCTGGCTCCTAGCGACTTTTGGCTGTTTCCAACAATGAAAGACACTGTCCGTGGCCGCACATTCACCAGCCGTGCTGCAATTGCTTCAGCGATTTTCCAATGGTCGAAACAGACTCCTAAAGAAGCCTTCGCCGCGGCCATGGAATCATGGCGTCGACGTTGTGAAAAATGTGTACGTCTGTAGGGAGATTACGTCGAGAAGTAACACCAGTTTCATAGTTTTCTGGTGAGTAGTACGTTAGAAAAAAAATCGGAGGCCTTAGAACTTGAATGCACCTCGTAGAAAGGTGAAATACGTATCTACATCTCTGGGGAGGGATATGTTCGGACACGTTCACACAAATATTAATAATGACCCTATATTTGTGTTCTTCACACCAGATTTTTAATAATATATTATATTATTAAAAATACCTTTGTATTATACAAAACTGGTGGGGTTTACCTACTCATGTATGTTACAATTATTCTGATACATTACTAGAGCTGAGAATGTTTGCGGTATAACCATGGTTATATCATGTAACCATAGTAATTTACTATGGTTACATGATATAACGATGGTTATACCGCAAACATCCTCAGCTCTATACATTACACATGCGGTTAGTCCGTAGTATGAGTGAAGACACAAACAAAATGCAGTTTCTAGAGAGATGGCTGTGCCACCTTTGGAAGGGCGTCGTTACTTCACATTGGTTATGTGGACTGGACGAGGTACTTCGGCTGTCTGACAACAAGCAGCGCTGAATTTACTTCTACGCTCGGTCTGGATAATTTCTGTGATGTGGCGATGTGGTTCTTTTTTGTGAATGTGTCTGAAGATATCCTTTCTCCAGCAGGGGCGTACCGATGAGCCTGTAGAAAGGCGAAATACGTATCTACGTCTCTGGGGAGGGATATGTTCGGACACGTTCACAAAAATATTAATAGTGAACCTGTATTTGTGTTCTTCACACCAGATTTTTAATAATATTTTATATTATTAAAAATACCTATATAATTTTTTTCTTCGTTTGAATACATTGTTTACACAAATATTTTAGAGATAATATCACTTATCTCTAGTACAGTTAACTATTTCATGGGAAATCTACTTATTTAACAACTTGTAAAATTAATTTTCGCTGCATTAAAGTAGTTTTCAAAAAGCCCACTTGGCTATTATTTCTTCTATTAGTAATAGTACTTGAATTACTTTCGCTATAATAAAGATTTAAAAAAGATAACCATACCAAACTATATATTCATGAAATCAAAACAAAGAAAGCATTTTAATGAAGTCATGGCCAACTATGATTGGCATTAAAAAAAAACATAAGTTTATTTTATATCTTGATATTCGAGTGTGCCATAAATATTTAATAAAGATGATTAAATTCTACGTAAAAAATACTATCAGAAGCCATTTTTAGTTTTGCTGTTTCAATGGTTATAAAGATATGTACAACTGAAAATTTCGTCAAATTTAAATTTTTCTTAAATATCTCAAAAAGTTGACAACATATAACAAATCTCAAAATGCTATCAAATACTCATAAAAATTCTGAGTAACTTTGCTAATTTAACGGATCCGGTATCTTCAATACTAAGAGAGTTACCCATAAACGGAGATAGAAAACGGGCATCCTGTATATTTTTTGTATGGCTGCCACTCATGCATATTTGTATATCTTGATTCTTCATATTATCTGTGCATCTCAGATTTATACTTTGGGTTCTACGTAGCTAGCTAGGCCTAGCGTCCAAAGTAAACTCAAAGAAATGATACAAGATATTAGCTATTAAAATTTTATTATTGTATTGTATACAGGGCTATTCAGATTCGATGCTCACCATTAGGATCTCATAAACCGGAAGATACAAAGAAGGTTAAATCTGGGCAAAGTTGCGAAAACTAATGCGGATTAATATGCTGCCAAGAAATTTTTGCATTATTATTTTTTGTTTTTGAGATTTTGGGGAAAAAACAAATTTCCATATTTTCTTCTTTCTTCAGTAACTTGGTTATTATGCAACGACTTGAAAAACCAAAAGCTACATCCAGCGATGCTCACCATTTTTCGGTACAACGATTCTTCATTTTACTACCGTCATCAAGTAAAAAAAATAAAATATGGACCAGAATTTTAAAATCACTTTTATGATTGCTGTTTATCTTTATAATATTTTAGTGTAAGGGTATTTCTTGACATTGTCACTTATTTCTCATCAAAATTCATAATAAATAAAAAACACATTACGGGCCGGGACATGGTTCGAAACGAAAACTGACTATACTTTTCGAAAAAAATGAAAATAATCGATTAGAAACAACAACGAGAATCAACACTAACAATGCATTAATTCACAACAAATGTTCGAAGATGCCTCCTTCTTGTTTAATGTATCGTGTGTTCATTTGAAAAGTCAATCTAGGTTACTTTGAAATTTTGATAGAATAAGATGCATATATATTAGTATGTGTTTGTTGTTCCGTTAACGTAAATCCAAATGACATTTGATAATGTCAATCACATTTGTTATTTATTTATATGTATGAAACTGTCAAAATATACGATTTCGTAGGTTAAGTAGTAAATTTTAATTTACGACATACTTCAAAATGTTCTCAGTAAATCACATGCTACTAGATTGACTTTTCAAATGAACACCCGTTACAAGTTAATGTGTCGAACAATGATATTAATAACACGACTTATGTAGCATCGTCTTAATGTCTCAAATGCTTTTGTAACTTTTGCACGGAATTCTACTAAATGTTGTATGGACTTTGCATCGCTTTTACCAAACAGATTAGCAAGCGCTGCTTATCTAAACTTTCTGCTGAACGCAATGACTGATTTTTGGAGGACATTCCTTTGGACCAAAGGCAACAAATGTGGTACCAGCATGATGGTGCTCCAACTCATTTTTCGACACCCGTTAGAGAGCAAATACATCTAACTTTTCCACGTAGATGGCGAGGAAGGAGCGGAATTGTTTTATGACCTGCAAGATCGCCTGATTTAAACCCTCTAGATTTTGTCTTTGGCAATATTTGAAAAAGTTGGTCTATGGTACCCCTGTAAATAGCCTAAAGGGTCTGCGGCTATGAATTTAACCTAGGACTATCGAGCGGGTTCAATGAACCCGAAACGATTTCTAACCATTGTTTTATCATACTTATGGTTGGGCTAATTTACTGGTATTAATAGACTTTTTAAGTACGAGTTATAGCTTTAAAATTTTTCCAAAAAAATAATTTTAGAAAGAATGGTTTTGGCAGTATAAAAATAATTTCGCGATTTACCAACCGAGCCCGTTGGACCCATATGTCGTCTACTGTATAAATGTAGGTAAAGCGAGTGTGTTTTACAATGATAGTGGTTTGTTTATAAATTCCGGACTTCCCCGCTGCTTATAAACTTCCCTGGCATTCCCTAATGTATACAGAAAGGGGAAATCCCTTTATCATGCGGATTTTGGGGACTTTACATGTTTCAGCATATTTATAGCCGCACGTCGTGAACAATGCATTAGAGCTTGCCGAATCTGTATAGTGTTACTTTGTTACTGTGCTTAAGGCAAAATTTATATTTTGTTCAGTTGTGATGTGCGATTTGATATTTTATCATAATTTTTTATCAACTGTCCGGTAGTTTTCTGAATCTTTTATTGCGGCTATTTTCTACTTTGCGTTTTACTCATTACGGAAAATGGATCGTAGAAATAAGGAATACCTTACACAACAACAGCTAGAGGCGATAGTAGCCGAAATGAGTGACGTTGAATACAATAGCAGATATGAAGCCTCAGACGACGATGGAGGGTTAGATGCAGCCGAAGGCCTCATCGATGGAAGTGATACAAGCACATCAGAAGAATCAGATAGCGAAGAATCTGCTGACAGCAGCGATGATGACCACAACAGAAATCCGGCTTGAGCTAATTCTTTTATATCAAAGAATAAACAAGTTGTTTGGTACCAAGGTCCTATTTTACCTCATCACGGAAGACAACCACGACACAATATTTTACGAGAACGTTCAGACCCAACACGTTTTGAAAATCGCGAGATCAATACACCTACATATTCTTTTTTGATTTATTTTCGTAAACATCTTCTTGAAATTAGCCTAAAGTGGACGAATGAAGAAGCAGATATTATTTTCGGCAAAAATTGGATAAAAATGGATGTCTAAAAATTGAAGGAATTTATTGGAGTTTTGATACTAATAAGTGTATACAAATCTCATAACGAGGACGTAACACAACTTTGGGGCAAAAGCAATGGTTGCTTGTAGTTTATTATAACATGATAGACATCAGCACTCTTGCTCTTGACACCTAATTCAGCTTTTGATTTGAAAAACAGAAGAAACTTTCTAATTGAGCTTGGCAAGGAGCTAGCAGAATACAAGAACCACGAAAAACAAGAAGCAGAGAAGAAGAAGCTGAAACATCTACTAGTTCTGAGATTCCAAGAAAGAAGAAGAGATGTTATGTTTGTCCATCTTTAAAAGACAGAAAGACAAGAACAACTTGTGCATGTTGTAAAACCAATGTATGCGGTGATCATTCAATAGTTATAACGAGCCATCGAAAAAATTCATAATTGGAGTAGACTGTGAAATTGGGTTGATACTTTAACCAGTTCCGCATAATGACACATTACTTGATGCTTGACAGTTTCATTTGGTTTCATTGTAAAAAAAGGTTATGGCATTGAAATGATACTACAACAAAAAAGAGAATAAATAATTTATTTAATATCGAAATCATAATCAAAATTTACATATAGCTCCAGAAGTTGTTGAAAATGTTGTCCATTTACATCTAAACACAAACAATTTTCTTAATAATAGTTTTGAAATATTTGACACAAACTTATAGTTTCAATGTCAAATAATAAATGTCATTATGTGGAAGTGGTTAAAGTACCAACCCAATTTCACAGTCTACTCCAATTATGAATTTTTTCGATGGCTCGTTATGTAGGAAATGTGTTTAACCCACTTTTACTTTTATGTATGTCATTTATATATTTTATTTTACAATATTTATATCTTTATTATTACTGCTTCGGTTTATTTCAATGGTATTTTCTTATGTTGAATGAAATAAAAGCCAAATATAATAATGTTTACGCTATATTGAATTCAAAATCACTGAATATTAGCTCAAACCCAGCATATATTAATACGGGTCCAATGGACCCGCGCGGTAAGTAGCGATAGGTCGTTTTCCTGGTAGTCCTAGGACTAATCAAGAAGGCCAACAAATCCAAACCAATGAGGGGATTTTAAAAGAGTTCGAACATCCTTCAGACTAAGATTCTTCTAAGATCTTACGTAACTTTGTTTTTTGTTTTTCCAGGAGCTTCCTTTGTTTGTTTGTCCATAATAAATAATAAATGTTTCAAAAAAGATTAAACTTCCCTATCTTCGAAACTGTTACTTTGCGGACTCATGTTTATTAAGACTTTTTTGTTTATTTTGGTTCATACTACTACCTCCTTAAGTATTTTACACTCTTTTTTTAACACTAGGTATAAACGCAAACCTGTCTATAATGGAAACCTACACATAAGAACTTGGTGCCACGGGGTTCCATTATAGACTGGTTTCACTGTATTTAAGGTTTTTCTAGCTCTCTGACATTTGGTATTTTACGAAATGGAATTAGGTTTTTCTACTATTAAGGTACACATTACAATTTTTGGACATTAAATATTCGTGGTTTTAGCGCTTCTATTCAGGATACTGGCAGCTGCAACCGATTATTCCTTTCATTTCAAAGGCAATTAATTTTTGTCACCCTTGAATGATACACATGCATTTGAATTAATTACTGTAATTAATTTTTTTACTGGGGTAAATACAACTACGCTGTGATTACAAATCTAGCAAGTTACTGTCGGCACTAAAGCAAATTAAAATTATCCATGACACGTCCTGCCGATGTGTCGCTGTAAGACGGAGAGAGACGCCTGGTTCATTTGATTGATATACGTTCACTGTAATTTGCATTCGAAATGCAATACAAATATATTAGTTGTAATTCGAATAATTTGCCTGTCCACAAACATTCAAAATTACGCGAGGCGTACTGCATTAAATATTCAGCCCATGTTCACATACGCCACACTACATGCTAACCCTTATGTTGTCGTCAATGTTTGATTTTTAAATTTATGATTCTATCTAAATATTCATAGCGTTATTTTCCGTTACGATTCTGTGATAAAATATAAATAAGGGTGTATAAAAAGAGAAAATGTAAACTACTTCCTCGAATTAAATACAGAATAACTAATTTTTAAATTTTTACTATCTAATAGTAAAGGTGGCCCAAAATGACCGAAGGGGTTTGAGTTCATTATAACTTCTTATTTAAGACATAATTATTAATTTTTTTAAATTTTAAATACAGTATCTTAATAGAGAATATTTTTAATTTAATTATGAAAAATTATATCTCGCAAGTGGTGGCCATTTTCTGCTTCGCATATTCGTGCTCTTTCCAAAACATTTTCCATAACCTTTCGCAAAACTTCAGGTGTTATGTTGTTGATTTCGTCGCGTATATTATTTTTTTAATTGCTGTATGGTTCGAGGCTTATTAATATAGATTTTTCCTTTCAAATAACCCAAAGGAACCAGTCTGAAGCGGTTAAATCCGGTGAACGCGGGGGCCAATTAAAATCGCTTGTACGGGAAATAATTCGTTCACCAAAGATGTCGCGTAAAAGAGCAATTGTGTCCCTCGCAGTGTGCGCTGTGGCTCCATCCTGTTGGAACCATACTTGTGGATGGTTTTCCACGGCTGGCCTTAAAAAATTTTCCAACATTGTCCGATATCTAACACCAGTGATGGCAATAGCGACACCGTGTTCATTTTCAAAAAAATATGGGCTAATTATCCTTTCCCACGAAACACCGCACCAAACGGTACACTTAAGTGGGTGTAATTCTCGCTGTTGAACTACTCTTGGATTTTCCGTAGCCCATATCCTGCAGTTTTGCCTATTAACGAACCCATTTAATTGGAAATGGGCTTCGTCGCTCATAATTAAATTATGAATAAAATCATGATTTTCTTCTGCTTTTTGACGAAAATAAATTGCATAATCAAGTCGTTGCTGGTAATCTGTCGGTTTCAATTGTTGGACAAGCTGAATTTTGTATGGAAGCATTCTTATTGTATGCAAAATTCTCTGCAGCGACCCTCTTGAGAGGCCAAGTTGTGTCGAACGTCTCCTGATTGATGTTTCTCCATCTTTCCGAATACTCTCCTGTACCCGTTCAATATTGTCATCCGTGTGCACCGTTCGTCGTCTGCCGGTACCAGGAAGGTTCCTTACTGCCCCTTGTTCTCGAAAATTTGCAACCAGACGGTTTATTGTTGACTCTGAAGGTCCAACCCGCACATTAAAATAACGACGATATGCACGCTGAGTCAAAACAATGGATCGTTGATTTGAGAAATAAGTTCAACGATTTTGGCACGTTGTTCAATTGTGTACTGTTCCATATTAAATTCCCAAGTCTTCTTACAAAATACTGAAAACAAGAAAAAAGAAAATTATAATAAAAAAATTCTAAGGAATTAAAACCCCTTCGGTCATTTTGGGGCACCCTGTAGTATGTCGCGTTCTACATTAACATAACATACAACTGACATCTAGTGTTGATGTCGGTTATATTACCAATTATGAACATCTTTAGGAAAAGCAGATATCATTTTTCAAAATTTATCTTCTTTAATCTACTTTAGCTAAGATAGAAATTAATCTACTAGATCATTAACTTGAGTCTTAACAGATACAGTAACGTATTGTTTCTATAATTTAATATAATCATTAGAGACTGGGCGCATCGGGCCTACATTACGTTGGACCTTATAAATAGTCTATAACGTCGCTAAGTACAACACAAGTTATTGAATACACTATTCATTCGATTAACCGTACATCCTTGTCGTTAAATTGTGACGCAATTACTTCGATATAACAGTTAAATTCCTTTCTTCATGGGCGTAGATAGCGTGAGGAGTTTTTTGAAAATTACTTTATTTATTATTATATTTTTCGTAAGATAAATAAAGTACGGTGAGCTAGTTCCTTTTTTCATTGTTTTAACTGTGTACAGTCAATTTTGTTAGACTTCAATAACTTAAGCATACATTTCTAATCTTAATTTATTTAGATCTAGAATATTGTTTAAGTTACTTTATCAGGTATGATATAGAACAACGTCGAGAATGGCATGGTGAAACATGGCAAGTTGGATTAAGGGCCATACTGATTGTATGTCCATTGCCAGTGATTCCGAAATTTATATAATAATTTAAATAATTTGAAATATCGTTAAAAAATTCCAAGAAATCGCACCTACATCGTCACTTAGCATCGCAAACACATGTACAGAAATTGGTATCGTTGTAATCTGACAATTTTAGCGAAGAACTCTGTGAAACTTTAATATTCCGAATATTCCATTAAATAAACTTAACAATATCACTTTAAAAATATTTCTCCAAAATATACTGGTCGAAATGTTCCTGATGAATCCACCTTACGCAAATATTTTGTTTCTAAGGCTACATGAAAGCAGTAGAACGCATTAGAAGTCATCTTTTATGTCAGTACTTATGGACAAGTGCTGGCGAAACTGTCGATATATTATAACTCTGTGTGGTAAATGTTGTAAGCTGGTGTATTACATCCAACTATTCCCTATAACGCATATGTAATAGCAACAAAAGTTATAAATACAGTTGATGCGAAAACAATAGTTAAAAGCATTTACGAGAATATGCACCAAATGCTTCATTCGGACGACAGGTAGAAAGAAAAAATACTTTTATTTGTCAGACAGGCAGACTATTAAAGGAAACATATCGTCATATGCTGCATATTACTTCAAAGAATCTATGAATATATCAGAGACACCTTTCCGAAAGTTGTTAGACTTGTATATGCTTTTGAAAAAGTTTTCAGAAAATCACCATAGAAAAGCAGCTCTTTACAGGGAAAACCTGCCATCTTGGTCACTGCCTTCCACTCCAGTAATAGTTAAATGGGGAACATGGTTGGAAGCTACTAGTTTTTAAAAAGTCTTTCTTTGGAGACTGTGGTTAAAACTTAAAAAATGTATGTAACCCCTTGCCACAATTACTAATCGTATCCTAAATACGTATTTAGATAACTAAAAGTGTATACGTGGACGCCGTGTAAAGTTTCTGCGTTCCTCTTTAGAAATTTAACAAAACTAATCACTTATTTTAAAAATTAAAATCTCAAATTAAATGATGGATTAACCACATTAGATGTGGCTTAGAATAATTTGAAAATTATTCCAAGTGACTTCGGATGTTGCCTTCGGCAAAAGTTTGACGCAGTTTTTAATAGATATTCAGATTTAATAACATTCGGGCAATTGTGTATGGAGACAATGCCTCAAAATCTAACTGCTAAATACGTTGAAATAATGTTATAATTTTCAGTATGCACATATAACCAGTTGCGATGTAGAAAGGACGTTTTCTATCTACAAGGATGTATTTCATTCAAAGAGAAAAAATTTTACAGAAGAAAACCTTGAGAAAGTATTGCTAGTTAATATTAATTAATACACTCCTTTATAGATCACCACTCGTTTGTTTTCCAAATATGTAAATAAAATTAGAAACTATTTAAAAATACAAATTTTCAAGAGTACGCCCGTGGCCGATGAATCATGGGCTTCTCGTGTCCAGTCCCTAATAAACGTAATGATATATGCAAAAGAATATGACTGTACCCACGGTAATTTTCTATGAATTTAGTGTATTATACTAATTACATTAATCTGACTTAATTTTCTAAAACTATTGAGCGAATAAAACGTTTCTCCATCTAAGAAATTTCTTCTAACATATCGTCTAGATAGCATATTTACATGTTAAAAGAATATGTATATACACTACTCAAAAAATAAAACTAGTCACTTTTTGAACTTCGATATTTTTTTTATATTTTATTCACGTAATTAAAAAATTGCACTCGAATACTTCTTGTTATAGTCAACTTACAACCTCAAATGTTCGAACAATACGAAAACTTAAATGAAAAAAAAAACTTAAGAATAAAGTATCTGTATATGCATGGACATTAAGAATAAAGGTTTAAGCAGGCTTTGAGCTATTTTTGTGTTAAACAGTATTACGCTTAGAAATAAGTAATTAAACTTCTAGTTTCAAAAATTCTTTTAATGTAAATACCACTACAATATTGTTTCGCCATACAATGGCTTCATCAGGTGGATGAAATACTGAATATGTACAATACAAGTTTGAATATTTATGTGAAAATTATTGGGGAAATTGTGGTGGAAAAATTTTTACAATCTTAAATTTAGTAGAGGAGACTTGTTTAAATCTAGTTGGTCATTTAAAGCTAATCCTAAACTATTGTATCTATTAATTTCTAAGTTTTTTAGTTTAAGTGTTTTAGTTTAGGATTAGCTTTAAATGACCAACTAGATTTAAACAACTCCCCTCTACTAAATTTAAGATTGTAAAAATTTTTCTACCACCATTTCCCCAATAATTTTCACATAATTATTCAAACTTGTATTGTACATATTCAGTATTTTATCCACATGATGAGCCATTGTATGGCAAAACAATATTGTAGTGGTATTTACAATAAAAGCATTTTTTAAACTAGAAGTTTAATTACTTATTTCTTAGCGTTATAATGAAGTTTCAACAAGTATCTCCTTCGTCAATTAACTATTTAAACAGTATTAGATGCAATTAATTAGTATTAGATCAGTTTGACAGTTCACTAACATTTAAAAGAAGAAATGGGTCAGCAATTAACGTCGATAGACTGATGAGGTCTGGTTTCATCTTTCGGTATATTTAAACAAACAAAATATGAGAATATGGTCGACAGAAAATCTTCATGAATTTATTGAAACACCATTACATATACATAAAGTTGGTGTATGGCTGGCGGTGTCAATATTTTTAATGGAACAATAAATGGTGAAATGACGTATTAAAACCCTTTATTAATCTGTTACATGAAATGAAATTACAGAAGGATTTTACCAACAAGACAATGCTCCATAACATACGATTCAACAAACACCTGCTCGTTTGGAAGTGTTCTTTGATAATCGAATAGTGAATTTTCCTCCAAGGTCTCCAGATCTCACGATTCTGGATTACTTCTTTTTTCCGCACGACATACAAGTGACGAACTTTGATTTTGAGATAGTATTAGAGAAGTTTGAGATAATATAATCCCTCATTTGCCAAACACATTTAAAAATATTCAACGCAGAGTTATATACGTGCATCGAGACAAGAGGGAAACATTTAGAGTATCTTATTTAACGTAGTATTTTTACAATAAACGCATTTTTGTACATAAATGTCTTTTATAAATGAAACAGACATGCAATATACACATCTGTAACTGTACACATGGACAATACACCTCTTATTTTCCAGCATTTAAGACACGTGTTTCTGCCATTTACTATAAGGCGTCATCAGTTAAGCTAGTGAAGTAATTAAAGCTTAAATCGCCTATAAGGGATAGCAAATTTTGTCCTATCAGGTAGCACCATATAATATAGTGACATCTGACGGACGAAAGAGACTATGCCGAAAATGGCAACCCTTCCCCTGACCGGCTATGCCAGTACAGAAGGGAAGAAAATACGTATATAGGTGTAAGTCCATTAACACGATGCCAGATGGCAGTAAATATACAAAAAAGGTTTAAGTATATCAATACGTTAAGCACGTATTACGCATTTGTTACAAATGAAACAGACATGCAATATACACATCTGTAACTGTACACATGGACAATACACCTCGTATTTTCCAGCATTTACTTCTGCTTAAGACACGTGTTTCTGCCATTTACCATGAGGCGTCATCAGTTAAGCTAGTGAAGTAATTAAAGCTTAAATCGCCTATAAGGGATAGCAAATTTTGTCCTATCAGGTAGCACCATATAATATAGTGAGATATGACGGACGAAAGAGACTATGCCGAATGCTGGAAAATACGAGGTGTATTGTCCATGTGTACAGTTACAGATGTGTATATTGCATGTCTGTTTCATTTGTAACAAATGCGTAGTACGTGCTTAATGTATTGATATACTTAAACCTTTTTTGTATAAATGTCTTTTATTTAAAATATTTCACAAGAACTAAGATTAAGTTGTAACACAACTAAATTGTAATCTATCAGATGACAGTTTCGAAAGTCAAAATTTGACGTTCGAAAAACCTTTCTATTCCACAGCGTTCCCAAATTTATACTGAAATCGTAGGCTACTCTAAATGAAAATTAATTCAAGGCATACTACTTGTAAACGTTTATCCGTTAATATTTTCACCGATAATCAATATATAAACATTATGTTAGGTTAACAACATTATACATTTGTTTATTGTCGTTTCGAGCACTTAGCGGGAATTATTTATTATTATAGTTAGAAAACTACTTTATCCACTGTCAAATCCCTAAGTGCAATACAAAGATTATAAATGTCTTACTAGGAATGCAAAGGAAAATAATGCTAAATTTTATCTTTCCTATATTAAATTGCTAATAAATTGTACCTCTACTTAACTACAATTTGGAATAAATGGAATAAACACTTGGATTACGAGTAGCAAAAAAAAAACCTGATATTATAAATGTATATTATATTTACATTGTCTTAGCTGCCTTATATATTTCACTAGAGATTAAATCATACGATCTTAATCTATTCGAGACCATAGTCTAATAAATATTAATGGACTTTAGTAATATTTACGTTATTAGTGTCATTACCAAATCGCTAAAGTATAATTTTGTCCTATGCATATATGTACATAAATGTGAAATGAAATATTGATCTGTCCACTGTTCGGGAGAATGAATTGCTCCACTACAATTTACTCACAGTGACAAAACTCCCTAAATTATGGAGATTTGAAATATCTAGCTTGAGAAATTCAGTCGAACAATAACTTATTGTTAGCTAATTATAACTTGGGCATTGTGGTGCGGAATAGAGTTCGCTGAAGATTCATGACTATCGGCACTACTAACTTCTGCTTTTATTATTACTGGACAACAACCGTTATTTCGTTAACAAAACAGTGATGAAGAGTGGGACCATAGATGATGATAAACTCGTCTGTTAATGTCTGATTCAAACAATACATTAGCCGTCGTAGATAAGGTTATATGAACTCGTGAAATCTACAACACCGATTCTGTTAGAGAATCGGTCAAATAGAAGGAAGCATGTATGTGTGCAAATTACATAAATACATAATAAAATATAAAAAAAATATATTTGGTCCCATCTATAATGAAAGTAATAATTAAACCTGGACAAAGCAAAGGGAAAACGACATTATGTATGTTACTTGTGGTACATGCAACAAATTAAATAAAATACATATTTTCCTCACTAACAAAATTTCTGTAAAATACAACTTTTAAATTGGATTCTTCTATTGTATTGTGATATATTAATATTCGGACACGTAGCCTGAATTAAATGGTTATACTGTCTCCTAGATTACGAGTCGGAATTTTAATACTGGGTCACCCAATTAGATACGATGGTTTTATTACCTTGCTATGGGATTTTTAAATCGAATTAAAATGAAACTCAGAGATAAAAAGAATTGAACAAAATTGTAATTTACTGATTTGTGTTTATTTCTTAGAAATTTCATTTTTCAAGTAGCCTCCATGACAATTAACGCACTTTTGCAGTCTAACCTGCAACTTCAACATAACTCGCTGTAATAACCCAGCATCAATTGCTGTAATTTAATTAGGGATGTTAGATGTATGATGGTGCGTCGCCTATTGCAATGCACTTTACTTTTGAAATAACCTGATAGAAAGTAGTGGGGTGCTGTCAGATCTAGGGAACACGAAGGCCAGCCTATGTCTACGAATCTTGAATTTATACGTCCAGGAAACAGGACACGCAGACAGTTACGAATTGAAAGATTAAGGTCGTCCGTTGAGCTTTCGCCGCGTCGCTCCGCATTGAATCAAGCGGCTATTTTGCAGTTTGCACCGAAGTGTGAGGCGAATGTTACATCTCGATCTTAAGTTCCATCCTTGCAAGATGACACTTGTTTCTGTGATACACGAAGCTGACTTTCACAAGCATGTGCAAGCGAACCAGGCCGTTCTCCAAACCGTGCCGAGAAATGCAAGTTTATTGATCAGTGATGAATCTCATTTCCACTTATCCGATTTTGTAAATAACCAAAATCACCGTTATTAGGCAGCAGAAAACCCTCATGAATTCATGAAAAAACCCTGCACATCCAGCGAGTGACAGTGTGGGCGATGCTGTCTGCATTTGGAGTGTGAGAGATTTACTTTTTTGAAGAGAATGGAGCGGCTGTTACAGTGACATCCGCTCGTTATGACAAACCTTTGTGCAATCAAAATTGCAACAGCTCAATGGTGAGATATGGTTTCAACAAGATGGAGCCACTCCGCACACATCACGTGCGTCCATGCAAGTTTTAAATCAGATATTCCCCGGCCGAATTATTTCACATCGCGGCAGAGCCACTGCGCTCACCCGATCTCGCGCCATGTGATTTCTTTTCTCTGGTGCTACCTGAAAGAAAAAGTGTACACCATATTGCTCATATCCAGCGCTGAATGAGCATATAGCTTTTATGCAGCGCTGAATGTACTTATATGCTTGTGAATGTGCCTGAATATATCCTTCTTCAGCAGGGGCGTACTGACGAACCTGTAGAAAGATGAACTACGCATCTGCGTCTCTGGGGAGAGATATGTTCAGATACGTTCACAAAAATATAAGTAATGAACTTTTATTGTGTTCTTCGCAGCAGATTTTTAATATTTTATCATAAGTAAAAACACAAGAGCTTTTTTTTATCGGATAAATTTCTCTTTGTAACGAAATTATTTTGCCAATCAGTAATTTGACGAGAAAAACTTACATGAAAAAATCGCTAGACAGAAAGGTCGAGCGATTTTTTCTATGTATGTAAGTTTTTCGAGCTAAAAAGAAATTTAGCCGATTGAAAGAAAAGCTGGAGTGTTTTTTGGCAAGATAAATTAACGACATGACTACAACTTTTTAAATTGTCTCCATATTGACGATTTTGTATTTCTTTTGTATTGGGGTATTAATCTTTTGATATTTGTTGAAATTTACCCAAACCGACACGTACATTTTACGTTCAACGATACTTAATAGTTATTACCTGTCAGCTGCCAAAATAAATTAAGTGATGCAGGGCTACTAGATATGTAACAGGAAGAAGCATTTTTATCGGAGGAAGAAGCATTTTTATCGGTGATAAAAAGCTATGTAGGTTTTTATCGCTGTCAAAGTGACAAAAATGTCACCCGCAAATGGACATTTTTATATAGGAGTTATTTTATCTTATTAAAAATACTTTTGTATTATACAAAACTGGTGAGGTTTTACCCACTCATGTATGTTTCAAATTACTCTGTTAGAATACTCAAATCCTGAAGGCGAAGCCGTTTTCTGGTAAAATTGAATTAAAAAATTAACGAACGATTCAATGACAGCTGTATAGACAAAACTACGCACAAGCACAATTCGCATTTATAGAAAGTAGATTTGTCGCCAAGAACCATAAGTACTTAATTTGTGATGTAAATGGCAGGTCACAAAATGATCTAAAATGCAGGAATATATATTATGGTGATAGGATATATCGCCCCAAAACGCTCTTTGTATGCAGTTCGACCTCGCAAGCTTACAAGGTAACAGGTTAAACAGTTATTGCAGGATCTTGAGAATAATCTTATCACCAATGCACGTTTGTTGTCAAGGAATAGGGGCCACACGTAATCCTATGTTCATAGACACAATTTTTATCCATACCACCTACAGCTTGTTCAAATGCTGCATCCCAGCGGTGAGATATTGAGATCAAATTTTTACGAAGGATTTAGAATTAGCTAAGACGTTGATCTGTGATTGTTTGGATAGGTATTTTGAGGAAAAGAATAATTGGTTCCAAGAACGTACAACATTGCTTTTTCAACACGATGGAGCGCTTGCACATCCTACATTACAAGTGCTACAAATTTTGAATCACCGCTTTCCTAATAAATTGGTTGGTAGTAGTAGGCCAATTTTTCTTCTTCTTCTCTTCCTTCTTCTTCTCCTTCTTCTCTTTCTTCTTCTCCTTCTTTTCCTTCTTCTCATTTTTCTTCTCCTTCTTCTTCTCCTTTCTCTTCTCCTTCTTCTGTTCCTTCTTCTGCTCCTTCTTCTCCTTCTTCTTCTTCTCCTTCTCCTTATTTTTCTCCTTCCCTTTCTTCTTCTCTTTCTTCTTCTCCCTCTTCTTCTCCTTTTTCTTCTCCTTCTTCTGCTCCTTCTTCTTCTCCTTCGTCTTCGCCTTCTTCTTCTCCTTCTCTTTCTTCTTCTCCTTCTCCTTCTCCTTCTTCTTTTCCTTCTTCTGCTCCTTTTTCTTCTCCTTCTTCTCCTTTTTCTTCTCATTCTTATGCTCCATTTTCTGCTCCTTCTTCTCCTTCTTCTTCTCCTTCTTCTTCTTCTCCATTTTCGTCTCCTCCTCGTTCTTCTCCTCCTTCTTCTGCTCCTTCTTCTTCTCCTTCTTCATCTTCTTCTGCTTTTTCTTCTCCTTCTCCTTCTAATTCTTCTTCTCCTTCTTCTTCTCCTTCCTCTGCTCCGCATTCTTCTTCTTTTTCTTCTCCTTAATCTTCTTCTTATGCTTCCTCTTCTGCATCGCCTTCTTCTTTCTCTTCTTCTTCTACTTCTTCTTCCTCTTCTTATTTTTTTTAATTTATTTTTTGTTGCTACGAATTAGGTTGGTTAAAAACCTAGCATCCAACTCCCTTAGTGGTATTTTAGTATGGAATTGACCTTCCGTTATCCTCTATTTCTTCTTATATATTTTCTCTAACCATAACCAGATCTCCGTTTTAGCGAGATTCCATATACAGGTTCTGGTTTTACGAAGCTCCTTGTAGTACCTTCCTTGACCAGTTCCTCGGCTAACTCATTGCCTTTAATTGCACAGTGACAAAGTATTGTCTTGTGCCAGTCTATTGAGGACCTGTTTACAATATTTCACCAGTTTAGACCTAGTAAATGGATTCAGAATGGCTTTAATAGCTGCCTGACTATCAGTTATTATGTTGATTTTTTGTTCGCGCTGCCGGGTTCCCGAATTTCCTCGGCGCAGGTTGTGACTGTAATCAATTCAGCCTGGAAAACCGTTATTTGTTTTCCAAGACGATATCTTCGTTCTAGAGCACATTCGACATATACCTACACCTGTCTCCGCATCCTATTTTAAATAATATTTTTATATTATGAAAAATGTTTTTGTTTTATATAAAAAATGGCCAGCTTTTATCCGCTGAAATATGCTTCAGATTGTTTTATTAATTAAAAAAGGAGTTTTAATTTAGATTTCCATTCTCTCTCGCCGCTCTTCAAGATTTCTAGTATAACGAATTCTCGTGTAATTAACAGAAACTGTTTTTGTATTGAATTATATGTTTTTACTAAAGTGTAAATTAATAATACGTACTAATTGACTCTTACTTAAAGGCCAAGTCGACTGCGCCATTAAACGAAACGACTTCAAATAATTTGATTCCAATGTGAAGTTCGTTTGATGTAGCGAACGGCACGAGCAACAGCCTCGCAATATATGTTCGAAAATAAGACGAAATAAAGTTGTTGATTTGCAACTTCGTTGCCATCAAGGAGTATGTGTGTCTGAGTGTGTATGTGTGCTAGAATATATCGAACAAAACGTGTTACATAGCGACACGAGCGACAGTTTAAATAAAAGCAGTCTCCCGGTATATTCCAAACGAAATACGGAAAATGCGAAATCACATTAAATCCGGCACAGCAGTTGCGAAAGAACACTTCCCCTTCCTTCCACGGTTACCAATTTACATGTGATGAATGTGAAATAAATATGTTGGTATGCGTGTTGAGTTACAATGTATTTCGTATATTGTGTGTACATGTGTAGGTGGCGCGTTGAAAAAGAAGTATTCTCAATTTTCTTTACTCGAATCTGCCTTTTCCAGCTTTTTTCCCGTTTCTTTTTTTAGGCCATACTCGTCGCTACAGCATTATAGGTATATGGAGTTCGTGGTAATGGCAGTGGTGTTGGTGCCTTCTCATCCACTTGTAGACATTTCGAAGACGAGATACGAGATACGCACATAATTGTGTGTGTTGCTGATTTGTGTAGGATTTTCGCCCGATGTTCTCCAAACTATGCACACAGCTCTTTCTCGTCGTCGAAAAAAAACCCAAATCTGGCGAAGTTATTTACGACATTATAAAAAAGTTTCTCTTTATGTCTCGCTTTTCCTTTTCCCTTCCTGGTTTGTCTCTTCTTCTTGTATGTTTGCGTCGCAGATTCGTTTTTATTAGCTCAAGATTGGTACGTTTTAACATTCAATGCACGATTGGTATGGAAATTTTATGGTAAAGTTGAGATACAAGGTAATATATACCTAGCCTAAACATATAAACTATATAAGATGGAATAAAAGTGAAGAGATGTGGGTATAAACTTTTAATGTTTAAGAACAAATTACAGTTTTATAACTAAATTTATATTTATTGGGCTCTCGCAGCTCTTTTTTATTTAAAATTTATTCAGAAGTTGTAAAAATAAGACAATAATTAACGTGAAAGGTCAGCGTTCATTAACATTTACAAGTCTTGTATGGCTCTAACTTTTTTTTTACGCGTATAATTCGTTACAACTTATTTTAATTTTACTAAATAGAAAATGCATCTTCACAATATTCCCTGGTGTAAAACTGCGCTCAGCTAACGATAACGTAAATGAGATTCAAGTACCCTGGGTCGTAAATGCACAGAGGTGTATTTTGCAATATTCGCGCAATCAATTATAAATATGTATTAATTAAACACCAATTTATATAAAATAGTGAATTTCCAGATTTCTGTCTATCAAGTCAGGGAAGTTCCAGTGAATCTAATGAGCAATGAGGTTGACCTATAGGTCAGTCATATCGCCAGTTATGCTTAGTTAGTTCTCGAAAGTATACGTACATAACGAGCGATCATTAAAATTTTCACTCGTAGCTGGCCGTGTATATAAAAATTATGTCGTAGCTTTAGTCACTAAGATGTTATTTCAAACATCTGTCAGTGTCAAATATATATTTTAAAGTTTCATCAAAAGAAAAAGTAATGGCCTTTAATGATATGCATAAAGCGTTTATGGTAGAATTTTACTTCCTGACATCTCAAAAAATTGATGGTATTTGGCAGCATTCAATAGAAAATTGCCTTGCGGAGTTTGAAGAGAAATATCCAAATACTGTTCCTAGCTATAAAGCTTTCCGTGATACGCTAATGCATTGTGTAAATCTTTTTCGTCAAACAGGCAGTATTTTAAGGAAAAAACGAAGCGGTCCTCCTCTCAAGAGAAGTCGCGGAGTAATTGAAAATGTCAGACAAATTATTAACGAATCTCCTCAAGCATCTATGCGCAGAGTTTCGCAACAAGTAGGGCTTTCGTATGGAACATGTCAAAAAATTTTAAAAAAGGACTTGCACATGTATCCATATAAATTAACTTCTGTACAAAATCTATTACCTACGGATTATGAAAAAAGAACACAATTTTGCCAATGGTTTATTCAAACAATGACAGACAATATTTTAAATCATACTTTTTTCACCGATGAAGCTTGGTTTTATTTGAAAGGTTATGTTAATCCGCAAAATATGCGTATGTGGTCCAGTGAAAATCCTCATTTCTACAGAGAAGTTCCTCTACATCTAGAAAAAATAGGCGTATGGGTAGGTATGAGTCGTCACCGATTAATAGGACCAGTATTCTTTGAGGGCACGATAACATCGGAGAAATATCGTAACGAAATTCTCAGTGTTTTTACTAATCAATTGACTAATGATGAACTCCAGATCGGATATTTTCAACAGGATGGGGCTACATCTCACGTTACACTTGAAAATATTCAGTTTTTGCAACAATTTTATGGCGATAGGATAATAAGTAGAAATACAGCGATTCCATATCCACCACGATCGTGTGATTTAACAGTCATGGATTTTTTGTGTGACCATATATAAAGAATATTATTTATGAAACACCAATTAATAATCTACAAGAGTTAAGACATAAAATCATAGAAAAATGTGAACACATCAATAACTCACCGCAAATACTGATCAATGTTTTCAATGCTCTGCGAAATAGAGTGCGATTATGCTTGGTGGAGAATGGTCAACATTTTACATATTTTTTATAATATTCTATTACTTTGTATAAAAATTATAAATATATTTAATATAAAAGTCAGCATTTCAAATTATTTTTTAACAATCATGACGTTTGAAATTATGACAGATCTCCTCTAATAACTTAAGTTAGGACATACTTTTTGTGTACATGGCTTACTTGAGCGAAAATTTTAATGATCACTCGTTATAATTTTATCTTGTTATTTTTGATATGTCGAAATAATATTCACATGTGTCGATCTGGATAAAAGATTATACTGAATTTTGTGTAGATAATGGCAGAGTGTTTTGTAAGTATTGCAGTAAAATCGTAAGTTTATATTTATTTACGTTTAATTTCATATTTTAATACCTGCAGTTAATTATTGTAGATTCGATGCGACAAAAAATTTCAATTAACGCACCATGTAGGAACTGATTCACATAAAATAAATATCACAACATTTAAAAATGCACTACAAGCTACTCTGAATCAATCGTTTATTTCAACAAGTAAAAATAGAGAGCAGAATAGTTTCCATTATGACTTGTATAATGCCTTCTTAAGTGCAAACATTCCACTTTCAAAGTTGGATAATTCAACGTCATATTTTTTGGAGTAACACAAAACTGTCAGTTCCTAGTCGCTTCACTACAAGAAAAAGGTATATCAATCTATTGTTTGAGGACACTAGGTTGAAAATTAAGGAAACAATAGATGAAAATTATATTTATTTCGTAGTTGATGAGACAACAGACAGTTGTGAACGTTATATTGCCAAATTATTGATTGGCATTTTAAATGAAAATTGCGCCAGCCAATATTTTTTAATTGGTACAGAAGAATCCGAGAAAACAAATAAGTTAACTACAACAAGATTTATAAACGATAGTTTAACGAGGTTTTATTTGCCAAATGCCGAGCAAAGAAATAATACAAGGTATTATTACTGATGTTATCAGATGCTGAAGATTTCTTACCTGAACCCGATGCACGTAACATGTTTTGCCCATGCTGTTAACAGAGTAGCAGAGGAAATACGTTACACATTTCCAGATATTGTTTCATTGATCAATTTGACAAAAAAGTATTTATAGAAGCACCGCTGTGGGTTTAAGCATACAAAGATAAGTTACCTAGTCTGGCACTGCCACCACAACCTACAATAACCCATAAGATGGGTCACGTGGCTTGATGCCGCTGCATTTTATGCAGATACTCTTGAACAGATAAGAGAATTTATTATCTCTTTTTCAAACGACTGAATAGCAATTGCAGATTGCGAAGATGTACTAAATAAATCGCAAATGCGCCAAGAGTTAGCTTTTATCAAAACAAACTACGAAAACTTAAAACTCAAGTTGTTGAACTCAGTGATTCGATAGAGTTCATTCAAAGCTTCAAAAATAAAATTTATAATGTGAGAGGTATCATAGGAGAGTCGTCCAAAATTAAATTAACACAAGTTCTAAAGTAAAATGAGGACTCTAATCAGCTTAGTAGAATAGCCAGTGTGTTGCAAGGAAACTACGATGAAACTATTGAGATGAGTACTAGGGTGGAGCGATTTTTTTTTTATTTAGCAATAGCTTCGGAATACCTGTAAAAAGTTGCTCTACTATCTCCCAAATATACACAGAAAATTTCATTTCGCACATGATATATTTAGAGGTGCCTCCGACATTATTAAGTTTCTCAAAATTCATGAATTTAGTCGAAAAATCAACAATATTTAATGAACGCTAAATTACACACTGAGTGTTGCGCAGTTAGTATAAGATAGAAAAATATAATCCGAAGCGAGCGTATTAAGACGCGTGGGTGTTGAAGCACGTGGAGACGATTTCGCAACTCTCCTAAAACGTTATTCGAACGCTATAGTCAACTCGCGTGAGTACTATTTCACTTGTGATACCCATTGAATTTTACGTCTGAGAACAAGAAATATGACTCATGTAAGTAGTATTTTCAATTTCCTATTTAGGTTTCAGATATTATTGTAATACTTTAGCACATGTTATATATCTTTATTACAGTAAAATGTCTCAAGTCAAAACACGACAAATGATGACCTGTGCTGTGTTCGGATTACCAGAGAAGTTACCAGTATCTCAATTACCAACTTATAATGACGTTATGAAAAATTACCTATTGATTAAAAATGAATTAAAGCCCAATAAAACAGTAAAAGAGCCAACCGTTCATGACATATCCGAAATATTGGCTCAAGAAGTTTTAGAAATTTGTCAAAAAGCTTCGCTGCCAACTGTTAGTGTTAAGAGAATTCTACAACATATTCCTTCCTACCATGACAAATATAGAATCTTAATGAAACCTTATAAAGGTCGACAAACAAACAAAAATTACGAAGAAAGGATCAATACATTTATAACTGAGTCCCACAGATTATTTGATGTTTGCAGTTGCAAATGTAAACTTTTCTCAAATTGTAATTGCTTAAAAGGCAGTCGTGTTCCCAAGGAAGAAATAAATTTTTGACTCGATCAAAGAACAACAAGAAAAATGGTCATAGGCAGTGTAGATGTGGTTGAAACTATAAAAAATAAGAAAAAAGAAGAAAGAAAACAAAAAAGTTTATCGCGTAACAGAGAGATAACTGATTTTGAGAAACCGTGTTGTTCGCGTTCTTTACCTGAAGACTTGGCAATCGAAAGCGACAGTTCAAGCGATAGCGTAGCTTCTAGTCCTTACCTTGAAGCACAAAAAAAAACAGTTGATCCGCCACCAAAAAAAAAGAGATTAAATTTACCATCATTAGCTCTTGCCTGCGATCGTACTGGAGTTTCTGACTGAGCCGCTGCCATTATAGCTTCTTCTGTGTTAAAAGATGTTGGAATTATTTCACTAAAGGATCCAAGTGGTGTTATTGATCGTTCAAAGTTGCGCCAAAGGATGCAGATCGCAAGAAAAGCCTACGCGGTATGTATTTTGATGGGAAAAAGGATAAAACGTTGATTAGTATTCGGAAAAAAAAATTTTACAGAAAAAGGGTACTAGAAGACCATTATGTGATTTTATCAGAGCCAGGAAGCGACTATTTCGGGCATGTCACATGTGAGTTGGGAACTGCTAAATGTATTAAAGATACTATATTAACTCACTTGAAATCCAAATCGGTGAAACTCAGTGAAATAGTTGTTGTTGGTTGCGATGGAACAGTTGTAAACACAGGTTTTAAAGCTGGTATTATTCATTTGATGGAAGAAGAACTGAATAAACCATTACAGTGGTTTATCTGCCAGTTGCATTCCAATGAATTACCACTGCGACATCTGTTGTTATATTTGGACGGAGAAACTACAGGGCCTAAATGCATTTCAGGTGCCATTGGATATCAGTTACAAAAATGTGAAATAATGCCAATAGTCGAATTCAACGCCATTCCTACAATATTACCTCAAATTTCCAGGGGTGATTTGAGTACCGACCAAAAATATCTGTACGATATTCTGATCGCTATCAGCACTGGCGTTTTTTCTTCAGATTTAGCTAACATTGAAGCTGGATCTCTCAACCACTCTAGATGGCTTACAACAGCAAATCGAATTCTAAGATTATATGCTACTAAACCGGACCCCGAAGAAAAATTGGTGATATTAGCCACCGTACGTGATGAGAGTTTATGGTCCGATGTGGTTTAGAATAAAATGTAATCCCTCGTGTATAAACGGAGCTAAGCACCAGTGGCAAACAATTAGTCTGAGTCGCTATTTGAACGCCGATATGAAGAAGGTCATTGACAAGGTAATCCAACGAAATGGATTTTTTGGTCACCCAGAAAATGTTCTTATTTCTATGCTTGGAGATGAAAGGGAAATCATACGAGATCTAGCATATCGACGAATTTTAAAAGCAAGAAGTGAGAAAGCTCCAGGACTCCGAACGTTTAAACTGCCTTCATTTAATTTCGATGCTGAAGATTTTACCGACATTATAACGTGGCGAGACTGTGATATAACTGAGCTACCTCTGACTTTAAATTTATCTAATGACGACTTGAAAGCCATTGTCAAAGACGGTCTCGGCACATGTCAAAAAATTAAAAATTTTCCATGCCATAGTCATGCCGTTGAGCGCTGCATGAAAGTGGTGACAGAAGCTTCAAGTGCAGTTTGTGGAAAAATAAACGAGACTGTTTCATCAGGGCAAGGCTACTATTACGTCAACAAATGCCTACTTTTGATACAAAAAAAAAACAATTTAATATATAATTATTGTATTTCTGAATAATTATCTAGTTTACCATTATTTCTTGTATCTCGCTTCTTTAAATTTGTATAAAAAATATAAGATATTGACCTAACAAATAAAATATATAGTTTGATCACAATATGAAAAATAGGTAATTTTTTTTAAATTTTCAATTGTGTTGGGGCACCTCAAAACATCATTACAAATAGGTAATATTTCGTACGTTTAATTTACTCATTGAAATGCAACTTTATATCGCTATACCATTTTAAAAAACAATTTTTTTTTTATATACATACATTATCGCTCCACCCTAATGAGTACATCAATTATCTGCAAATATTAGTTGTTTACAATACTATACAAAGGCAAATATAAATACAAAGAATTTCATGGTTTAGCTTACATATTCTTATTATTATTATACGTATCGTCTGTAAACATGGTAAGTTAACGACATTGCTGCGCAAGACGCGTCCCCGCTAGCTTTACTTCACCGATATGTTTACTCAATGTATAGTGTAGCATATGATTGGATAAGCAATAGGAATAGGTCAGAAGTAGGTGCGGTATATACATACGTATTGCTTATGTACCCGTATTTCTATCGTATCCATCGTCGACGTATTAGATCAGACTGGGCATACACACGCCTGGCGTCTGGTATAGTACCTCCGTTCTCTCTTTTCTAGTGTACTGGCGGGGTATCGGTGACGTCTCCACCGTTAACTCACCACGTTTACAGACGGTATATTTTGTAAACTTTCGAATAAAATATTAATATTATACATATTTTTAGTATATCCAAATTTATATTGACTTTATTTAATATTTTGGCAATAATCTAGTTGTGTAACTATCACTTAATCTTTACATTAGTATATATGTTGAGCACTTGTGAAATTATTACACTATTAAACTTAAATAAAACACCTTATATTTCACAAACAATAGTATATTGACTATATGTACATTTCATGTGCACTGCACACATCGTCAGTAGTTACTAATTTAAAAGTATTATTTTTTAAGTACATGTATAGTAAAAAATATCTATTTTTTTGGTTAGGGGTGTAAAAATTACAATTATAAATGGTCAACAAATGGTCAAAAACATGCAAATAAAAATATAACAATAAAAATAAAAATAAAAAATTATGGTCGTATATTGTAACAGTGCCTGCTAAAATCTATTGAAATTCCAAGAAGGACAATTATGGGAAAGACCGTTACCTATGAAAAACAAGACATCTGACTGTGTTTGGCATGTCGGGTTCTATTAAATAACAATATAGTAGCGTGAAGAGGATCTATTAGTTATTAGATACTGTAGGTATACAATTTAAAAGTTTATTATTAATAGGTGACATGTCATTGTTTAGGAGGTAATTTTTGTATTTTTTCATATATATGGCTTCCCACATGTCTAAATTTTTGCTATTACATTTTTTAATTAATTTAACATTATCTACGCTGAAATTATGTCCGGTATCTAAATGATGTAGAGCTAATGCTGATTTATCTACATTGTGAAGTTTTACGTGAGCTAAATGTTCTTTGAAACGGGTTTGAATATTTCTTCTTGTTTGGCCGATATATAATTTTGGGCAGGAATTACAGTTAATTCTGTAAATACCTGATTCTTTCAGTGGGTCTGTGTTAACTAACTTTGTTTGAAGATATTGTTGTAACTTATGAGTGTTGGAAAAAGCAGGAGTTAGATTATATTTTTTTAACAATTTAGTTACGTTATTCTGCCAACTTTTGTGAAAAGTAATTTTGCAATATTTTTTGGTATTACTCTTTGTATTTGGAGTTAATCTGGTTTTAAAAGTTTTTAGCTTCTTCTTTTCTAGTTTGTTTTTGATTTTTATCCACCAATTGTTTATCGTATCCGTTTAGACAGGAAGTTTGAATTTGACATTTACAGAAAAGAAACACACACTGACAATTACATACATAAACAATCAGACACTTTTAACAAATAGAAAGAAAGTAGTTTTTATTTTTTAATTAATAGATTATGATCAATCCCTCTATCACCAGTGAATTTTAAGAAAGAACTAGACCACATAACAAAAGTAGCAGAATCTAACGGATACGATAAACAATTGGTGGATAAAATCAAAAACAAACTAGAAAAGAAGAAGCTAAAATACTTTTAGAACCAGATTAACTCCAAATACAAAGAGTATACCAAAAAATATTGCAAAATTACTTTTCACAAAAGTTGGCAGAATAACGTAACTAAATTGTTAAAAAAATATAATCTAACTCCTGCTTTTTCCAACACTCATAAGTTACAACAATATCTTCAAACAAAGTTAGTTAACACAGACCCACTGAAAGAATCAGGTATTTACAGAATTAACTGTAATTCCTGCTCAAAATTATATATCGGCCAAACAAGAAGAAATATTCAAACCCGTTTCAAAGAACATTTAGCTCATGTAAAACTTCACAATGTAGATAAATCAGCATTAGCTCTACATCATTTAGATACCGGACATAATTTCAGCTTAAATAATGTTAAATTAATTAAAAAATGTAATAGCAAAAATTTAGACATGTGGGAAGCCATACATATGAAAAAATACAAAAATTACCTCCTAAACAATGACATGTCACCTATTAATAATAAACTTTTAAATTGTATACCTATAGTATCTAATAACTAATAGATCCTCTTCACGCTACTATATTGTTATTTAATAGAACCCGACATGCCAAACAAAGTCAGATGTCTTGTTTTTCATAGGTAACGGTCTTTCCCATAATTGTCCTTCTTGGAATTTCAATAGATTTTAGCAGGCACTGTTACAATATACGACCATAATTTTTTATTTTTATTTTTATTTTTATTGTTATATTTTTATTTGCATGTTTTTGACTATTTGTCGACCATTTATAATTGTAATTTTTACACCCCTAACCAAAAAAATAGATATTTTTTACTATACATGTACTTAAAAAATAATACTTTTAAATTAGTAACTACTGACGATGTGTGCAGTGCACATGAAATGTACATATAGTCAATATACTATTGTTTGTGAAATATAAGGTGTTTTATTTAAGTTTAATAGTAATCTTTACATATTTTTGCATATTTTAATCAAAATTCTGCGTATTTTCATTGAATTTTGGAAGCATATATACACATATAATACAGTTTCCGTGTGCATATAATTCCCAGCTTTTGTATTGACTATTAAATTTAATTCCCAGAGCTAACATAATAAGAAAATCATGTTCGCTTATTTAGGCAGAATTTATTTAATACCACTCCGGCTATTCAACAAGGAACGGCTTGCATCTTAGATGTGTTCACGTTTCATTAAGCCCTCACCGCAGGGAATGCAATAAAAGTACTTACCTGCTGTAAATATGCTTTACATTACGACTTTAATTTATTTGAATTTCGTATAGAAAAAAAATTCGCCCTTAAGTAGGATTTGAACCCACGTGCATGTATTGCCGGGCCATCGCTCTAATCACTAATCTATCAAAGGCAGTGATTTCGAATCTTTGTTGGGACGCCTTGAGTTACATCAAGGAAATAGACGATATATATCTTTCCCGTTGTAGCGAAAAATGAAACAAATTTGCATAACGGCGTACTACGGGCAAGATCTATATCATCTGTTTTCTTGATGAAACTCAAGGCATTCTCACAAAAATTCGAAATCACTGCCTTTGATAGCTTAGTGGTTAGAGCGATGATCCGGCAAGTAATGCACTTGTGTTTGAATCCCACATAAGTGCGAATTTTTCTCCATAAAAAATTCGAAAGAATTTGCATCGTAATGTATAGAAAGCATATTTACATTTACATTTATTTAAAATTCAACAAATTTATACTTACCTGCTATTTGGTAAAACTAAAAAAGTCACTAATAGTATGAATAGAACAATTGATTGAGAACATAACATATAATGCGATTAGAGTATAAATTTTCTAAGAATTCTAATGTTGCTCTTGCAGAATGTGGAGGTGCTTGTTGGAAATAACCATTACCTGTAACAAACAGCCGTCACAGTATCGTAGATAAATATAGGTTCTATTACTCTTCTTCAAGATATAGCTATACAAACACCTACTTTAATTGGATGTAGATTTATTGTTTAATATCATCAACAGCATCCCTATTTAAACCACCAAGGTTTCTTGTTGATTTTTCTTACATAGATTTCCGGTTTGACGACAAGGTTTGACAATATCACAATCACTATAATTAATTGCTTCTTCGTAAAAGCCATTAGCAAAGTAATTGAGACAAGACTGTACTTCTCCCATAGTTTCACTAGGAAAAGAAGCTTCTATTATAAAAGTGTCTTGCTTCAATATAAAAACCAATTCGGGAAAATAACCTCTAAAACACGTTTATCATACTTAGAGCACAATAATAAGTCCTAAAAGTTATTAAAACAACTGTTTTCTTCATAATAAGAATGACAAATATAAAATAAAAACGGAAATGAATTTACGAATAATGTACGATACGGTAATGGATTTCGGTAACAAATATTGAAAGTGCAGTGTTTAACCCTGCAAAACTCGCGCCATTCTGTGGAACGTGAGCCCTCACGCGTGAGCATTTTTCTCACGCTTCATATTTTTTTTTATATATCGTCAGGATGCAAATAAACCTAGTATTTTTTAGGTCAAAATCAATATTTATTGTTTTTTTAAACATTTTATTTGCTTATAAAATTTTAAAATCTCTAGCATTTGCTAATAAAATAAAAATAATAAAATTGTAATCGAAAATAAATTGCAAAAAATCCTGTATTCTCTAAAATACTAATCACTCTGATCTGAGGAACTATTGACGTTGGAACATGAGGGACAGACATATTTAGCATGTTCTGTACAAATCACTTTATTGCACCTCTCGCAATGTTTCTTGCTTTTTCGATATTTCGCCTAGGACAAAACGCACAAAAACCTGAGGCAACCTCTCGCACAAATGTTGATTCCTTCATGTTACAAATTTTTCGAATTCGGGTATGTAAACTCACCGGCAAATTCTGTTTTGAAGATCGATTTATCAAATGTGGTTTGATCAATTCTTGAGCCAACTCTTTCAAATATAATCTGCGGTCTTGAATAATTTCGGTATTATTTTTATATATTATTTGAGAGTTGATACCGCCTATATCCAAAATTGAGAAAAATAAACTTAGAGGCCATCTACAACAGAACCTAGAGACAGAATAAGTTGACTTCAGCTCATCTACAACATCGACTCCGCCTTTTGTCAAATTATAAATCGTGGTTATCTCCGGTTTTGAAGCATCTCCAGATTCTTCATCGATTTTATCATCACTATGAAATGTAGATAACATAGAAACAATTTTGTTTGGTTTCGGTTTGTATGAAACTAAAACCATAGGTTTGCAAAATGCAAATATGCTGCTATTTAGTGGTTTAATTTTAGTATTCAACATCAAAGGCGGTATCTCTTTTTTATTTTTTCTTAACGTTCCGACAATAGTTGTTTTCATTTGAATCATGTCTTTGGCTAGTAGTGTAGATGTGAAATAGTTATCCATCGTAACGTTTCGGCCTGTGTTCAAAATTGGTTGCGTTATTCGTTTTACTTCAGAGCTTGCCGAGTTATCCAATTTAAATGGGCCTTCAGGCTGTTTACCTGCATAAACTTCTAAGTTGCATGTATAAAATATTCTAGAATCTACTAAGGCCCATATCGTCAAACCATATTTTGCTGGTTTATTCCCGATGTACTGCCTGAATTTGAACCGGCCAAGAAAATTTTCCAGCATTTCATCGACTGTGCAGTATTTACCAACTTGATAGATGTTTAGGCATTTCTCTACAAATTGCTCGAATACTTGCCGAATTGGAGCTAAATTGTCATATTTCTTTATTTCCACTCTGTCAGTTACGTTATCACTAAGAGATATCTAAGAGAGCGTAATAAAAGGTGAAATCTCTCTCTAGACATTGTAAGCTTGAAGCATTCTGGAGCCGTGCCATCGTCCGACCAGAGTTCCCGAGTGTTCAAATATTGAGCTTTTTTTATCCCAGCTATATATAATAGTCCAATGAGAGCATATATTTCTGTCTCATTTGTTTCACGACAATCCCTATCTCGCGTATAATTTGGGTGTAACTTGTCTAGAAAAATATTTGTACAGTTCACAATATGTCGAATCATATCAGGCGGAAAAAATAACTCCCAGCATTCTCTTACAGATTTTGCATTTTTTGCAATGGTGGTGACACCGGGTAAATGACATTATTATGTCTCGGAGTGCGAGTGTTAGGATAAGGCGAGTGGGACAACCAGCGAGTTGTGCCATCTTTACCAATATAATGATGTTCTCCATGAAATTGAGGCTCTGTGTCAACTATCATATCATCATTTTCGTTATTACGATCTGATTCTTCTGTGTCTGTATTATGGTCACTGTGTTCACTGACATTGTCACTCTCCACTTCATAATGATCTCCATCATCAAATAAATTTTCTGATTGCTGGTCAAGGGCTGGTTGAGTAGCCATCCATGTTGGTTGTGGATTTAATTCTGCATATGTCTTGCTAATTCGACAATTTTCTGAGTCATTGCCATTATACTAAAAAAATAACATCGTCGTATAAATATGTCATTTTCACTAATATAAAACATTTAGTACACGACTAAATACTAATAAATGCAATACTTACATAAATAAGGTTAGAAAAACACGTCAATGCTATAACTCGCGTAGTGAGAGAAACGTCAATACGCAAAACAAAACACCATTGCCGGAACTAGCGCCATGAGCTAAATGCTCACGCAGTCTGCAAGTGATTGACAAGTTCTTCGTAGAAATTGCTACAGACGACTAATGGTGTTTAGGTTGCATTTATAAACAGAAGTGATACGTAAACTCAGCTTTAAAAATACAGAAATTCTGGCTTAAGCGTGAGCGAAATGCTTATAGGCGCGAGTTCTGCAGGGTTAATGATCAGAACGTGTCAGTAAATGCCAGCTTAAAATCGGCTCAGTATTGGTCTCACTGTATTTAAACGTCAGATTACCCAGGAGATCTCCACAGCTATACTTTTAGTACTATAGCTTCAGAACGACCTTAGTATACAGGGCCATTCTGAAGCTATAGTACTAACACCTTACTATCGAACTTTATTACTTTATTGCAATCTATAAATGATTTTGTAGTTTTTAAATTTATTAATTTATTTAGAAATGTTCTTTCTTCTTAAAATTAAATTTAAGGACAAAAATTAAGGACAACCCCATTGCCTTTTTTATTATCTTCTCTCAGCTATTCATATGCTAGAATGCTTAGAGATACGGCCTGGTATTAATCATTTATCTCTATTTATTATCACGTCTAAGATAAACTGTTGACATTATTAGGGATAGTTATATTTGTCTATCCAACAAGTGAGCTCTATAAAAACGTAACAATGTCTCATTGTTAAAGAATTACTCATACAGGACTGTATATATGCCATTGAAATTTTCTATCCGATATTTAAATTTATTTACAAAATCCAGAAATTCAGTTATCATTAACAAAGCACAGTTCAAACAGGAAAACATGTCTACTCGAAGATAGCTTTATTTTCTGTCATCAATCTATCATTACAACGCGACTCCATACAATTGACTAATTTAATTAATTGAAGACAAAATAGATTTTGTAATTTCGGAGTCTGAAAAATAGGATTTATATTAAGGCTCGCTTGACAATTAGCACTAATGAAATGTTATTGATGCCAACGCGAATAAATTGAATGTCAATTCTGGAAAAACTAGCGAAATTACTTTTATCCGGGATATTCAGCAAATGTAGGACAAATAAATTTGTCGCGGACTGACAGTAATCAAAATAACGGTTTGAATCATAAATATATTTTGAAAACAAATACAAGGAAATCTATGTAATCTGTCATTTATAGTAAACATGTACAAACTATATTTAGAAATGTATGACATTAATATACTGTCATTTATATTTTAAATTTCTTTGAAAAAGGCGTCATATGCCGAAACATGTAAGATTGTTTTAAGTACATATATACGTAAATATATATATATACATATATTATACATATAAATATATATATATATATATTGTTGTGAGTCAACCTACCTCTTTAATTAATTCTTTTCTTATTAGATATCTGTTTCAAGTATGTTATACCTTGAATGTTCATATTTGTGAAGTATTACTTTATAGTTAGAATTGTGTAATTTTAATAGAAGTTCATAATTGGTTTTGAATTCATGTTATCGTTTAATATTGCATGTTATATTGAATCTATTGTTATGTATTGCTTATTAATAAATTTACTTTAATTAATTTTCGCGAGGTTATAGGATTCTTAAAACCAACTATGTTCTATTTTTCTTTTGAGCAAATATCTGTAAATTTTGTTATTTGTTTGACTTATGTGAACTTCATTTACAAGATTTGTAATTGAGATTACGTGAGTGGATTTTCTTATAATATTATCTTTTAAATTATTTTAGTAACCTTTGTATAAATTTCGTAGAATATCTGATTTTTACTTTTACAAAATTTCTGATGGGTGTCTTGACGACGAATAACAGAATAGATAATGATTTTATTATTTTTTCTGACGGAGATTAAAAAGATTTTTATCTGCATTTTAAAAATTCAGTTTTTTTCCATTTTTCCGATTATATACCGTATTTAATATGTTTATGGACATGTATTATACATAAAGAAGTAATATAATAAGTACTCTGGTTATATTATCCATATACGGAGAACATACAAATGCTTGTGATTATTGAAGAATAGATTTATACGGAAGTAACGCTTTTAAAGAAGAAATCATATTACTTTTGAACTATTTTGGTAAAAGAACATTTCTTCAGGAACTTAGACTGAACATATCCTGGTGGTAGAACCTGCATATTTGGATCATAAGCGTCGCAGCGACTGGGAGATTGTCCAGTGGTTTGAATCAGGCAACTGACAGCCTATCTTGATGTTATAATTGGAAACTTTCCTGGGAACTACATCCAAAGAGCATCTGAAATTGTGGACTTCAAAATTTAAAGTAGTTATCAGGTATTTTCGGGAGAATTGTAATTATAAAATTTGTTAAAGATATAACATTGCTTGATATCCCTTTACTATATACGTTATAAACTCACGTCATTTCAAACGTCATTTTACTTTATTTTTATATGTCAGATTTGATAGTTATATTTGTATCTTGTGATAATTGAAATAATTTCATTTAAATATATTTATATACATAAATTTGACGCTTTCGTTTTATTTCATGTATTAGTGGATGTCTGTCTGTGTATCGAGAACTCGCTTCGAGACCCTTTGAGATTAAGTAGTATCCTTGCAATCATTATTATCTATTATTAAAGATTCTGAGCTAGCTATTCTATCATTTCATTTTATTTGTCAATTATTTTTATTTATTATTAAACTAGCAATTCTCCACGGTATTCATAGTATTATATCAATATATATATATATATATATATATACGTAATATACAGGGTTGGGCAAAAGTAAGGCATCAGTCGAATAATTCCGTAAATATAAACTTTAGAACAAAATGTTGTTAACAAAAGTATTTTGACAAGTTATTTTGTATTGGCTTCAATCATTTGTTTTTTTTCATGATGATTACATATGACAGGCCAAAATTTTTTTTTTTTTTTAATGGAAACAATATTATTTTTTAGACAATTTGGAATCTTTATTAAGTTCTGAATATGAATATGTACTTTTTTCATGGGGTTAGATAATAAAAATATTGAGAAAAAAATAAAATTTAATAAAAGTAAACAAACTTCAAAATTAAATTAAATGCTCAAAGTGACGTCCTTCTACGACCTGACAGTGTCCTAAACGTTCCCAAGAATGACGAATTGTATTTTGTAAACTATTAGGTGGCATGGCTTGTATCTCACGAGTAATTTTTGCTCTCAAATCCTCTAGGTTTTTCCTTGTATACTTGCGACTTCAAGTGTCCCCAATGAAAGAAATCCAATGGATTTAAATCGGGAGACCTAGCGGGCCAATCAATAAAACCTCGACGTCCAATCCAACGACCGGGAAAAATTGTGTCTAAATACTGTCGAACATTAATAGCATAATGTGGTGGTGCTCCATCTTGTTGAAACCATAGATTACGGTTTGGCATGCTTGGTTGATTGTCGTTAGGAAATAAAATCAACAGATCTGGTACAATATGGTTACGCAATAAATGTAAGTAACCATCACCATTTGGGTTGTGTTCCAAGAAGTACGGACCTATGATTCGTTGCCCAACAATGCCAGCCCACACATTAAGTTTGTGGCGATGCTGTGTATGATTTTCTTGCATCCAATGTGGATTCTCAGTCACCCAATAACGGCAGTTATGCCTGTTTACAAATCCATTTAGACAAAATGTAGCTTCGTCAGAAAATACGATGTTGTTTAAAAAATTTGGATAGTTATTGGACAATTCCATTATTGTTTCACAAAACTGTAATCTTCGTCCGGGTCATCTTCGTTAAGTTCGTGCAGTAAGTGTATTTTATAGGGCTTGTATTTGTTCGCTTTTAATATTCGTCTAATAGATCTGCTACTCATATCATTTTCTAATCCTAGTTGAGTGGTTGATGTAGTGGGATTTTCCGTTACAGCAAGTAAAATATGAAGAGATCGGTCTTCATTAATGATTTCTTTTAGTCGGCCAGCTTTAGGTATATCTCTAACATCGCCCATTTCTCTAAATTTAGTAACCAATCTCGAAACTGTTGATTGAGCTATTGGATCTCGATCCAAATAAACATTATTGAATAAAGTGCAAACTTCGTGATGTGAACGTTGCCTGTCACCATATCCGACCATCATAAGAATTTCTATTCTTTCTTTAGTAGTTAATTTGACCATTTTCACACAAAACACGTATTAAAAAAAAGCAAGTTTTACGATGGAAACTATTTTATTGTGAAACGTCAATAATTCAATGAGAGTCAAAAAATATACAATTTCCAAAGCAATCTACAAAACACTGCACTAGTCCAAATGTACGTTTATTAAATTTTTTTTTCTCAATATTTTTATTATCTAACCCCATGAAAAAAGTACATAGTCATATTCAGAAATTAATAAAGATTCCGAATTTTCTAAAAGAAAATATTATTTCCATTAAAAAAAAATTTTTTTTTTGCTGTCATATGTAATCATTATGAAAAAAAAAACGCAAATGATTAAAGCCAATACAAAATAACTTGTCAAAAAACTTTTGTTGACAACATTTTGTTCTAAAGTTTATATTTACGGAATTATTAGACTGATGCGTTACTTCTGCCCAACCCCGTATATATGTAAATATTACTATCTACAATTACGACGCTTATTTTTCGAAATTTTTATTGAATGTAAGAGACGTGAAATATACCATTAGATCCCTGACTGGCTGTCCGAGTAGATTTTTGTAGTTTTCCTTCTCGTTTTAGGCAAATGCCGATAGCAAAACATCTTAAGCCGCTCCACGGGCGCAGACATAATAATAAGTATAATAACTCATGGCTTGCCATTCCCCTGTTTTTGTTATCGCCGGTAGTATATTATCTGTAAATGTAGGTTTCCTGTAAATTTTGTATAACAACCTATTATTATTTTTATATATCGTAATATGTAGAAAGTTTAATTTGTTATATTCTTCCTTTTTTTTATTGCGAACTGTACCTTGTGATTTGGAGAATTAAGCAGTTTTAAGAATTCTGTTAATTGCCTCTCTGTACCTACCCAAATGCACTATACAATGTGTCCGGGAAAATGTGGGAAATCTCTCGGATTCAGATAGAACATTAAAAAATAAGATGACAAGTTCCCATAATTTTTTTCCTAGCGGCCCTCCCCACGGAGATACGGCCTCCTAAAGGACGCCACTAGAAATCAATTTTTCTTGAATAACTTTTAAACTACTTATTATAATTTAATGAAAACTTAATATGATAAACAGTAGTAAGGACCTCTTAAAATACTGCCCTTAAATTTAAATTAGCTTTTTTAGTTTACCAGGGCTAGGTTGTGCATTTTAATGCTTACATTTTTAACACCCTGTACGATAAGGAGTTAAAAAAAACAAATTTCGATACCTTGAACATTAAGCTAAAGAAAAGGTACTCTTGTTCATTGTCGATAAAATGAACCGTTTTCGAGGAAAAAAAAATAAAGGAATTAATATTTTATTTCTATTAAAAAGAACCATGTTTTTTATTTTTTTTTGTCTGTAACAAAGTGTGATACAAAAGTCTGAAATAAAACTGTTTTCAGTACTAAAAAACGCATTGTTTTTATAAACGTTACTATGGTACCAACGAATTAATAAATATCTTGCATTGACGTGTAAATTTTAAATCTTGTAATCTCTCATATTGTTAACACGTTGATCCTTTACTTCGATATTAATTTATTGAATTTTGAATATCTTGGTAAATTTAATTTGATAATGGGATACACATTTAGTGAGTATGCAGATATGCATCTTATGTACGGTCTTGCATCTTGCAATGCTTTGGAAGCAAGAAGGTTGTTTGAAGAAAGATATCCTAATCGCAATATTCCAAATCAGAAAACATTTCAGCGACTTGACCAACGTCTAAGAGAGACTGATGGGCGATTCCAGTTAATAAGGTAACATTATTGACATTCTTTAATGTTTTAGGAAGTTTTGCGAAAAAAAGTACTGATGCTGGTGTGAGAAGAACAGTACGTACGGTGCAATTGGAGAAAAATATTTTGGATACTGTAGGTGATACTCCTTCAATAAGCACTCGAAGATTAGCCGCGCAGCTTAATACGTCAAAAACGACAATTCATGAAGTAGCATCTACTACTTCCTGAAGATTTTCCTCGTAGAATCCAGTTCGCAAACTGGCTGTTAGATCAGCAACGAACAAACCCAAACTTCATTAGCACTATTCTTTTTACCGATGAAGCAGGGTTTACCAAAAATGGTATTGTAAATTTACATAACTCGCATGTATGGGCTGATGAAAACCCTCATGCCACTGTCATTCATCGTTATCAACATCAGTTCCAATCAATTAATGTTTGGGTAGGAATAATTGGCAATTTTTTGATTGGACCATGCGTATTGCCGCCACGATTGAATGGTGAACTTTATTTACAGTTCCTTCAGAACGCTTTTCTGGATTCAATAGAGCATTTGCCACTTGCAATCCACCAAATCATGTATTTTATGCATGATGGGGCCCCACCTCATTTTAGCGTTGTTGTACGCGACCACCTGAATAATGTCTATTCAAACCATTGGATAGGCAGAGGAGGTCCCATTGCCTGGCCTCCACGGTCTCCCGACCTAACGCCAATGGATTTTCACCTGTGGGGTCATCTCGAAACCTTGGTGTATTCCTCTCCGGTTGATACTAGGGAGGAACTTTTACAGAGAATCACATTTCATTGTGATGTGATAAGAAACAATGCTGGGTTGTTGTGGCGAGTACAGCAGTCTTCTATTCGTCGTGCCCGCGAGTGTATCAGAGTTCACGGAGACCATGTTGAACCCACTTATGAAGTTTTTAATTGATTATTTCTAATTAGCGTATTTAGGATCAATCGTTGCAAGCTTTAGTGAGTACATTTCTAAACATAATTTTTGTTAAGGTGCCTTTCTGGGACAAAACTGCATTTCTAAGAATCTTTGTAATTTTGTCGTATTAAATAACCTAAACTAAAACTTTTTTGTTCCTGGAATGACTTTTATATCACACTTTGTTGCAGACAAAAAAAAATAAAAAACATGGTTCTTTTTAATAGAAACAAAACATTAATTCTTTTATTTTTTTTTCCTCGAAAACAGTTCATTTTATCGACAATGAACAAGAGTACCTTTTCTTTAGCTTAATATTCAAGGTATCTAAATTTGTTATTTTTAACTCCTTATCATACAGGGTGTTAAAAATGTAAGCATTAAAATGTACAACCTAGTCCGCCCCTGGTAAACTAAACAAGCTAATTTAAATTTAAGGGCAGTATTTTAAGAGGTCCTTACTACTGTTTATCATATTAAATTTTCATTAAATTATAATGACTAGTTTAAAAGTTATTCAAGAAAAATTGATTTCCAGTGGCGTCCTTTAGGAAGCCGTATCTCCGTAGGGACGGCCGCTAGGAAAAAAATTATGGGAACTTGTCATCTTATTTTTTAATGTTCTATCCGAATCCGAGAGATTTCCCACATTTTCCCGGACACATTGTATACTTATTGTTAGTTATTTTTGTACTACAGCCTCAGTCTCGTTATTTTCTGATATTTCCTCGTAGATTGATCCACAATCAGATCCACAATCTTTACAATTTATTTTATATACATTTATACAAATTTGTAATTTTATGTTTGCTGTTTGTTACTAAAATTACTTCAAGTGGTTTTTATTATAATAAATATTAAGTATATCTAAATACAATGTTTCACCAAGAACTCATTCCAAGATCCATCAAAAAACAAAACTTATTTCTAGAAATTCATGTAATAGTTTATTCGTGTTTTTATGGTAAGATTTCATTTTGTAAATTAATGAGATTTTTGTTATTGTTATGATAATTTATACCTTGAAAATGTTATTTTAAATTTATTTATTATAGTTAGTGTCCGAATCGAATGCTTTCAAAGAACATTTTTTTTATTATTACGAGATAGGCTTTTTCTGTAGGAAGAAACCAAAAAAATATATACAAAACCAACAAACAAGAACGAGTCGGCCACTTAATTAAATTACAATTTAAAATGTAACGAAAGAAAGACGATCTCGAAGAGCCTTACGAAACGATAATTTACAGCATCGTTTTATAGCTTTCACCCTCCCATCAGCGAGAACTTATTTTCGAGTAGCGATGTTCGTGGTAACGGTCGTGGTAGCAGCCGCCGGCCGCTCCGCAGACAAAATACAAGAACAGAAAAAGAAAAGGGAATGGATGATCGGAAAGTTGGAATCTAAGTAACCGAAAAGTTTTAATATCGCCTCGGGATATTTAATCAATTCCATTGGAGCGATATGTACCGCGGTCCGTATAAAAAAATATCTTTTCGTTCTTGATTACGTTCGTAACCAAGGGAATTTTTAATATCGCATTCAAATTATTCGGACTGGCCCACAGTCAACGTCTGGGCAAATATGAAAAATTTTCATTCGCCGAATTGAAAATTGGAAACTCAAATACATATCGTTTTCCGATATATTGGAGAACGCAATTTGAATAAAGGCACTGACTCAATTTATTCATTTTTAAATCATATCCGAATTGTTAAAAACAAAACTATGGTTAAACATAAATGAAACATCCCGAAGTTTAAAAGTTAATTGTAATATACAGAGTGCTACAAAATTCGCTGACGCAGACTGCGAGATGACGTTAATCACCAAAACTGAATCGATTGTTCCTTTACCGATTCAAACCTGATGAGACTTCATATGCGCGAGGCGAGCCTTCAACTCTGTACTGTCCGTGTTAAAAATATCGACACCAAAGCGATCGTATACATTTCCCGCTTCTTTTAAATCCAAACACTATGGAGCAAAGTCTGTAATCTACCAGGTACAACAATAACGTGTAAAACTATTCGTCTTTTAATAATCATAACCTATAAATTATCTAGGAAACCTAATTTGGCTTCTTGTTTCCGTAAATTTGAAAAATATACGTATCATTTTCTGTATATAATTCTCTTAAAACAGCAAACACATGAGTATTAATAATAATAATAATAAAATACCTTTATTCGTTAAGACACACAAAATGTATACCGCCTAATTCTGAGCAAACGCAACGATGCGAATATATGAATATTTCTCCCGCTCCAAATAGAATTCCCCTGAATGCTGTAGGCGTGTCAACATCGATGTCATATGTCATACATACTTACATATTATGGAGCCGCGTAAGAAAAATTATCTGATTACCAAATTACTATTAAGGGACTATAAATTGTTTAGTCCTGTTATTGTAATGATTTTATAATAAATAAATTGCAATACGTTATACTGACGATGGTCACACAAAGCGTAATAAAATTATTAATAAGCGGTTAAGAAAATTGCAAATAAGGCATCAAGAGATTTAATAAATTAAATTTTAATAATAAAGATAACAAAAACTATTCATAGTAAACTAAATAAACTTCAGAAATAAAAACTAAATTAAATTCTAGTAATGTAAAGAAAAATTTACTCTTACAGATAATAAAATAAATTGTTCATAATGAGAAATTAATTATATAATAACGGAAATTCATCCGTTTAAACTCATCACCGTAAAATAATTGATGATGTTTGGAATATTTATAATTACGAAAACCATTTAATTTTAGTATGCGGTTAACGGAAGAGCAGCATATGCCTAAATCGTTGGAAATATCGCTATGTGTCAAATTTGAATTTAGTACTATTGCAGCGCATACTAAAATGAACGTATGAACTCCGACAAATAAGTCACATATTCTTTGATAAGAATTATCAGCGTGGTACCATTTCATCATTTCGGCTTTCTCTTCTAGTGTATAACGCGGCATTATCACTATTCAAACGCTTAAGAGACTCCGTATAGGGTGACAGTGGTGACACTAATTTGTGACATTAATTGTCAAATCGTTGCGCGACAGACTGATTTGTGATTGGCTAAACGCGTTCAGGGGATTTGTATTCGAAGCGGGAGAAATATTCATACATTCGCATCGTTGCGTTTGCTCAGAATTAGGCGGTATATAAATACATAAATAAAATACAAAATCTATATATATAAAATAATAAACATATAATTAAAATGATTTTTCAAGTCCATAGCACCTATTACATAATTCTTTTTAAAAAAAATCTTCAACTTTATACTACACTTTGTTTATTAATAGTTCCTTGAGTCGGTATTTGAATTGTTTTGTTGACAATGATTTTAAGGTCTCTGGCAAGTGGTTGTATATTTTGATACACTGGTGGAGTACATTTCTTTATATTTTTGTTAAATGAGAACGTGGAGGACACAAATATGACTCAGAAGTCCCTCTTGTACTATAACTATGCTTGAGTTAATATTTAGCAAAAAAATCAGAATAATGCATTTTGACAAACAGTGCGCATTGCAAAACGTATACTACGGGTAGGGTAAGAATTTTTTGGTCCCTAAAAGTGTTCCTACAAGTATCCCGTGGGTTCATGTTAAATATAGATCTAATACATGCCTTTTGAATTACAAAATTCGTCCCACATCAACTGAATCTCCCCAAAAGATAACACCATATGCAAGTCTGGAATGCACGTAGGCATAATATGCACTCACCGCGGCATCAGCACTAACACTACGCGAAACCACTCCCAGAGCGTAACAAAAACAACTCAATTTAACTGCCAGCCGTTCGACGTACGCCTTCCATGATAGTTGGGATTCCAAGGTCCATCCCAAGAAGTCGGCCTTCTCGCCAAAGGCAAGTTGCACATCCCTGTATCCGATATCAACTTCCGTTCTTTTGGCACCAAATCTTATTAGATTCGTTTCACTTACATTCATTGTGAAATGGTTTCTTGTAAACCAATACTCAAAGCATGACATGTGCGTCGTTAACAATTCAGCAGAATTTTCTTCTGTTTTCGGTTTTACTACTGATGAAGAGTCATCAGCAAATTGCATAGTTGGGCATGTAGCTACTGCTGGCAGGTCATTTACATATAAAAGGAACAATAATGAACCTAAAATTGATCCCTATTGCTGTTGTTACTAATACTAATTCTGATTTAATACATCAATAGGCACACGTATTTTGAAATTAAGTTGTATACGTTGAAGAATTTAATTAAGGCACTGCAATATTTCAAAGCAAGGCAAGAGAATAATTGTATTTCTTTGTTTCCTATTATGAAGCTGATGCATTTTAATTGGATCGATACTATACGAGTACACTGTGTCCATAAAGTATGGACACAAGCCTGTAATAACGTTATTGTGCATTATTTGACAAAATGCAAAGATATATCGATTAATGTTTTTTATTAGCTATATTTAGATGCTACTATTTTGTTTTTTCCGTCAACCTTGAATAAGTTATGACGTCATTGATAATTTTTTTAAATGTCAACCCCATTTTTTTTTGTAGATTTTGAAAGCTTTTACAATTCTTTATTCGATGATATACAAATTTTGGTATGTTACATTAGAAAATTTTTGAGTAATCATTTGCGTCCATAAAGTATGGACACTAGCCCGTAATAACGTTATTGTGCATTATTTAACAAAATGCAAAGATATGTCGATTAATATTTTTTATTAGCTATATTTAGATGGTACGATTTTGTTTTTTTCCGTCGACCTTGAATAAGTAATTACGTCATTGATAATTTTTTTTAAATGTCAACCCCATTTATTTTTATGGATTTTGAAAGCTTTTACAAGTCTTTATTCGATGATTTAAACATTTTGGTGTTAGTGTTACATTAGAAAAGTCTATGCGACACAACCGGAAAATTTGGACGTTTTACGACAACGCATCATCTACGAAACCAGACTAATCACTCCCGAAATATTACAGAATGTGCGAAATGGAATTTATCATCGCTTAGGATTTTGTCAACAAAATGAAGGAAAATATTTGGAGCATTTGTTATAAATTTGATACTGAAAATGTCAAAAATAAAACTTAGAATTACAACACAGTTTACTCAAAAATTTTCTAATGTAACATACCAAAATTTTTACATCATCGAATAAAGAATTGTAAAGGCTTTCAAAATCCACAAAAAAAAAATGGGGTTGACATTTAAAAAAATTATCAATGACGTCGTATCTTATTCAAGGTCGACGGAAAAAACAAAATGGTAGCATCTAAATATAGCTAACAAAAAACATTAATCGATATATCTTTGCATTTTGTCAAATAATGCATAATAACGTTATTACGGGCTTGTATCCATACTTTATGGACACAGTGTTTAATAAACCTACTTCATGAGGTGCATCACATTAATTTACATTATTAAATGTTTCTCCATTTTTATCTGGGGCAACTGCCGCATCCACATTTCTTGTCGACGCATTATACCGGGTTCTTTTCTATCATTATACATACATCGCCTTATGTGTAGAGCTTAAAAAATAAGGCAACCAGTTATACACCAGTGACGTATTGACAAATATTTCTGATATTTCATTCACACTGAAATCTTAAATTAAATACATTTAATTGAAAAATAGTTAATTTATTTGATAAAGTTAATATCTTAACAGACATATACCTACCTTGTGCGAACACAATTTCAAATATGTATTTTTAACAAATTCAAGTATTTTGAAAAATTATTGATTTCTAAATTCGCACAAAAGAAAGATATAGCCAATCACGTGTTAACAGAACACATGACGCTGAATATCCCGTGATTTGTAGAAAAACGGTCCGTAGGATTACTTTTAAATGTAGCCAGGCATGTTCTCCTATCAAACAACGTAAAACGAACTGATTTTTGTGATATGATGTTTAATTTGTTAAATGAAAAAGAAGACATTTTAAATAAAATAACTTTTACTGATAAAGCAAACAGTTCCGTAAAAGATTTAAAGAGTTTCATGTACTTTCTGTATGGCAATTTAAATAATTTCTCTTTGAATGCTTAAGCATACATATCTTCAAATGTTAGAAAGCATAGTAAGATGAAACCTATTGAATTATCTTTTTAGCTAATAGGAAAGGTTTAGTGTAATTTTAATAAAATAAATACTTAAGTTACTTATTAATATTTTTAAATTTTTTATTTAGCCACATTATCATATTAAAATTTTTCGGTTTTAGTCTTGCACGCCTTTGTTCTATTATTAAACGGGCTGTACACAACTAAGACTCACACCAATACCAGAATATCCTGTCGATACATGTCCCGATGTCGCTGTTCTCTTCAAGGGAACCACCTTGACGGGAACAGCAATCAAAAGCAGTTCTCAGACCTTGAGGTACAACAGTAATATTAACACCTAAAACTCTACCTGAACAATTTAAAATTTAAAATTTTGTTGTATCAACATAAAATATGGCCGAAATCTAAACAAAATCCGTAGTCGTATCGCACAATGTCTGGGAGCTTCTATTTATTGTCTATGCCCTTAGTCAGTGAAGACAGGTCCGGGTGACTAAAATAAAAGATAGAGGGTAGCGCCACTCAATTTTGCTTATGGAAGCTCTGTCTGAAAACCGAGAAAAGGGATTACGCGTTCTTAAGCGCATGCGCATACAGACTACACAAAACAAACGTTAAATACTTACGAAATACTAATACGAAAATGCTGGACAGCATACCTGCAACCTGAAGAGAAATTTCTAAAGGGAAGAACCAAATGCAAAGAAAACAATAAAATTAATTCGTATATTCACGTCAAAGATATATAAATAAAATAACAAAAGTAAATGTTTTGGGTTTGAAGAACCACCAGGTATACACCTTAGCTTAAAATCATGACTAACATAATAAATACTAAAGTACACATCATACAGTATATGAAGAAATTTATATCAATACAGAGAACCATAAAATATTGAAAAAAAAATCCAACCAAACTAATACAGGTACTATTAAATTTTCATCAAAACATCAAAAATAGATCCGGGATAAAATAAAATCTAAATAACAATTATGAAATAAACGCAATTTTTTCTAGGGTACCTCAGAAACAACCTCACGAATTATTATAATGAAATATAAGTTGTAATAATTATTTTACATGATAACCAAATATAAATTTTATTTAAATACAAATATTATAATTTCCAGAATACATCGACATTATATAATATACGTACAGCCTTGCTTTTATTGCTCACACGATATGCAGCTGCGCACGTCAAAAAAACATTTGGTTTCACATACGGCAAAATGTTCGCAGCAAAAGAAATGTATTACAGAAATATATAATAATATGTGCAAAAATGAACCGAAATTTAAAATTTAAGCAATTACAGTAAAAGTTAATTTTTACCTAAAATGTTATTAATGTGTATAAATCTACAAAACTGACTTTAATTTGAAATATAAAGATAAATTGAAATTGCCATGAATCAAGCTCTGAAATATTATGTTAATTAATTATGAAAGGAAATAGAGAACAAAAGCATAATATCAAATATAATTAAACTAGTACAAAATGAAAATAGTACGAATTACTTGTTTCTCTACGGTACGCCATGCCCTTTGGTGATGGATTTTATGTTCGCCCTTGAGAAAAAAACTCGCTAACTTGCGGTTTTGGTCTAGTTTGGTGGTAACCAGATAATTATCAACGTGGTAACCCCAAAAACAAATTGCATATCGATGCGACAATTCACATCAAGCTTTGATACAAAATAATACAAATCTGTATAAAAACAAATTTGTATCTGTATATACATGGACACACAGCACGTATTTACCAGCGTTTGCTTAAAGCGTTTGTCTTCGTAAATCCGTTATTGATAAAGTCGTTAGACAGAAACGCATGCGTCTGGTAGTTGAAGCAAACGCTGGTAAATACGTGCTGTGTGTCCATGTATATACAGATACAAATTTGCTTTTATACAGATTTGTATTATTTTGTGGTAACCCCAGATGATAGAGGGATGTATTGCCTATACAATGTCTTCGCTAGAAAGCTTATTCTTGCGGAAAATCGGACCGGAACGCCATTATAGTGACAGTTTGGTTTAAATAACTTTCCCAAACTACTAAATTTGCTGCAGACGAAATCGGAGGTCGTATTCCCCAATCACCCGCTTGCATAGAAAACGATAGGGGGGGGGTGATACAGTTACCAAATTTAAATACAGATAGCGATATACATACACGTTGAACGTATTTAAATGACGTGTAAACAAATTAAGATACCGAGACTCGACAATAAATAAAAGAAAAACTAGAAGGAAAATTAAGGCGTAACAGCATTAATAAATAAGGAAGATGACGACTTATTTCTCGAAACGTATATGAAATTGTGAATCTTGTAGTAAAGCGCTTTAATTATCTACATAATTCTAGTAGTGTTCAATATATCGAGGTCATCAGATTCCTAAAGTTGCCTTGCTTAAAACCCCTTCGCTTTTCCTCAATAGAAAGAAATAAATAAACAGCGAAATCCATAAGGATTATTTAACATAATAATGTATAGATCAACACTGATAAAAATCTCAAGCGTATTTTCTTTCGTATTTAAATTCATCTCATACACAATACTAAGCAGGAAAGTTTTCTCTTCCGAGAAAAACCGAATTCGTGGGGATGTTGAAACACGGAACGTTTTTTAAAATGGCGATCACGTTCTTTTTCATCTCTGTGTGTCAAAGACACAGGCTACTGTTTAGTTTCAAATAAAATTATCGAGTTAGGCGTTCAAAAAAAAAGTTGTTATTAATTTCTGAACAATTTTTTGTGTTCCACTTCATTTTCTACCCGGGGGAGACGATGTGACATTCATTTAATTTTCTTTTTTTTTTGAAAGGAAAAGTTTTGTCATTAATGGAGGCACAAAGTGGATGTAAAGTATAACGAATATGATGGTATCTTTAATGGAGTCACGATGTAAAGAATCTTCGTGTTCTACTAAAAATATTAAATTTGAATAAAGCACGTGCAATTACTGTTCGCGAAATCTAAATCAGTTGATAAAATATGGCGGATGTTTCGCAAGTAAGCATTAATAATAATGACGAATAACGAAACGTTTTTTCCAAACACAAACCAAATTATTTAAGTTCGAAATTATTAATTTCAAAAATGAAATATGGGAATGAAACTGTTCGAGAATAAATTCATACCTAGGAGGACGATGAAGTACAGAAAGCTGGAAGATAATGAAATGGAAGATAGTGTGCCAGGGGAAATTCCCGGGGACAGTGGCGAGCATCATGCGAAATGCTCTGCGAATTGTAGAAAGATGGTGCCTTGAGGAGGGATTAACTGTGAATCCTCAAAAAACCAAGTTGGTAGCCTTTACCAACATGAGAAAACTAAATGATCTGGGCAGCATAAAGCTGTTTGGACAAGAGTTAGAACTAACCAATGAAGTGAAGTATCTAGGCTTAACACTTGATGCGAAACTGAATTGGAGCAGACACCTAGCCAAAGTGGCAGACAGGGCGGCGCAACTCTTCTGGAGATGCAGAAGAGCTGTTGGCAAGACTAAGACCAAATGTGGTACACTGGTTGTACACAGAAGTAATAAGACCAACGATTACCTATGGGGCAGTTGTCTGATGGAGGAGGACGGAGCGGACATCGTCGGTGGGGCTCCTCACGACTCTCCAGCGACAGGCCCTGTTGGGAATCACGGGAGCTATGAACAGCACGGGAACCGCTTCCATGGAGGCCATCATGGGTCTCCCTCCGCTGGAACTATTTATAAAGGCGGAGGCAATGGCTGCGATACTGAGGCTGAAGGCCAATGACGTATGGTGTCCTATTAAGGTTGTAGGGAGCCATACAGATATCACAGGAACTATACTGGAAGAGCCGATATTTCAAATGCCGGTGGACAGTATGACACCTGAAATTATGTTTACAGCTAAGCTGAACATACTTATACGGACCAGGGAACAGGCAAAAAGTCGCTAGATCGATTGTGGTGCCGGCACCTGATACACTGATGGATCACAATATAGTCAGGGGGCAGGTCCAGTCATATACGGAATGTCCCTGGAAGGAAGATATCGATATGTCTGGGGAAACATGCTACGGTTTTCCAGGCCGAATTGTTAGCAGTCGCAGCCTGCGCCGATTAAATTCGGGAAGCCGGCTGCGTAAGCAAAAAAATTAACATAATGACTGATAGTCAGGCAGCTATTAAAGCCATTATGAACCCATCTACCAGGTCTAAGCTGGTGAAATATTGTAAACAGGTCCTCAATAACCTGGCACAAGACAATACAGTGTCGCTGATATGGGTGCCAGGACATGAGGGAATTAAAGGCAATGAGATAGGCGACAAACTGGCCAAAGAAGGTACTAATAGGAACTTCATAGGACCAGAACCTGTATGTGGAATCACTAAGGATTCCGCTAAAATGGAGATCTGGCTATGGCTAGAAAAAGAACATAAAAATAAATGGAGGTTAATGGAAGGTTAACTCCTTACCAAAACACTACTAAGGGGACTGGACGGGAAGTTTTCATCCAACCAAATTCGTAGTAGCAAAAAAGAAATTAAAATAATTATCGGGTTAATAACCGGACATTGTCCTTCAAGGAAGCATTTGTACACCATGGGCTTGGTTAGCGAGCCCTGGTGTAGGAGATGTGAAAAACAGGAGGAAACCAGCCTTCATGAAATATGCACGTGTGAGGAACTGAAGGAACTCAGACAGAAATATTTCGGGAGAGATCTATTGGATCCTTCGAGTGTACTCAAACTTCTCCTGAGGAGGATAGTGGCTTTTATCGAGGACACAAGACTAACAGAGTGGAATTGAGAGATCTATTGGGGATAGTACAAAGAGCAGTGTGGTCAAGTGCCTGGACGTGGTGGCGTCCGCCCCAAAACAGAGAAGAACAAGAAGAAGAAGATAATGAAAAATATGAGAACAGAAAGGAAAAAAGAAGTTATATCACAAATCTTCTTCTTCTTCTTCTTCTTTGTCCTACTCCTTATGCCTTTTCAGACGTCGGATTGGGAGTTCCAGTCCTCCTCTACATTTCTTCCATTTCTTTCTATCTTTTGCCATCATTCTCATTTCTTCCATCGTCTTCCCTTTCTTCCTTCCTATTTCCTCTATTTGGTTTATCCATTTTATTCTTGGCCTCCCTCGTTGCCCTTTCCTTATCTTTCCCACCTCCATTATTGTTTTTGTAATTCTTTCTTGCGTCATTCTTACTGTCCATACCACTTCAGCTGTTTCTTTCTCATTCTTCCCAATATTTATGTTTGTTTTGTCATTTCTCTTATCTCCTCGTTTTACACTTGTCCCATATCGTTTTCCCTGATATTTTTCTTAAGTGTTTCATCTCTATTGCTTCTATTTTCGACTCGTGTTTCCTTTGTATTACCCAACTCTCTGTTGCATAAGATATTATTGGTACTGTCATTTTATTGTGTACTATTCTTTTAATTTTCATATCTATATTTTTATGGCCCAATATTGTTCTGTTTATTGAGTAGTACAGTCTTGTTGCTTTGTTGCCTCTATTTGTGCGTCTATTTTTCCGTCCTCTGATATCATTGTGCCTAGATATATCACAAATGACACCAAAAAATTAGGAACAATATTTTAAACACCTATTAACAGAATGACCAGTTCTCCTAACTACATCGCTGGAGATTCTTACCGAGTACTTTGATACATGACTGTAGATTTGTCCTGGCATATCCTCTGAAATTACTTATTAATCTATCTATAACAACTAATATCTCTCCTGATCGGTGGAAGAACACAAGAATTATCCCCGCGCATAACAAAGGAGATCGTGCGTTGATTAATAACATAGGGCTGCATTTTTCAACTCTTTGAATGTTAATTTAAAAATTTGAACTGTTTTCTAGTAATTGGATAGCGCTGATTTCAAATCTGCTTTTATTTTTTTTTGTATCGCGTAAGGTTATTTTTCAAACCAGTAAAATCAAAAAATATAGAAAAAACACGATTTATTTCATTTATAAGCTAGTTTTATATTATATTAAAAGAAATACAAAAATATACACATAGAAACTATTAGAAGTAGTTATTTATTCTTAATGCTTCTTAAAAAAACGTTTTAGTTTTTCAGAAAAGCATATTCAGCTAATGGAAGATATGAAGGTAGTTTCTGGGGCAGGCAAATTTTTTTGTTTCAACCTAGACCCCAGTACATCAAAAAGATCTTTTGAAAGTCCCAAATCTCTTACTAAATCATTCAGTTCGGCTTGTGAAAATAGCTGAGGTTGGTTTTGACCTGAGGTTGATGGTTCAAAATCACTATCCATCTGTACGGAGCCGGAAGTTGAAGAGGTTTCAATATCTGCTTGTAGTACTTTGGGGGTATAGGTATAGGTGCATGATCACTGTGAAGAACTGGTCTGATAGCTGATTTAATATTGTTTGGGTACAAAATATGTTTCAAAGTTTTTCTATTATGCCCCTTAATATCACAAAGACAAAAGTAGCAATCTTCATGATGATTTTGCGGTTCTCTCCAAACCATTGGTATTCCAAAACGAAGACTTTTTCTATTCCCTTTGGTCCAATGTCTTAAACCTTCTTCACATACTTTACAAACAACGTGGGGTGCCCAATCTTTATCTTGATCTCCTAATTTGATTTTGAAATAAGCATTTTTCACAAGTTCGCCAATTGGTCTCTTAAACTTTTTCAAGACGAAATATCCACAAATATAACAGAAATCATCTGGTTTGTTTTTGCAACACCGGCTAGACATATTTTTAAGCAATGTTTATTTATCAAATACCACGCACAACACTAAAGACAAAATAATTTTACTTGTTTTACTGATCGACACTCAGGGCTACAATGAAGTAAATGACATTAAAATATACATTTTGTTTGGAGTGATAAACTTGAAATCCTTCTTCGCAGTACTAATAAAGTGAAAGCATAATAAATAGGATTTAGCAGGTAAGAATTCACGGAAATCTTGTCCAAAATTAATACATGTAATAAAAGATTTACATCAGGTGATGAGAGCCTATTTAACAAATTTCTTTAAAACCACAACAGAAAATCATTTTTGGGTTAATACCTAGAATTTGAAGTAGTACGTTCATATTAAAATGTATTAAAAGCCCTATTATAAGATTTTTTTAAATTTTTTTCTTTTTCTTTTGTGCAAAAAAAAATCTGTGGGTGGTAGAGACCAACTGTATTTTAATTAGATATTGCTATATAAAATCTGAGCTTAACAAACAAAAATCACGTCATCACAAATTTTATGTAGGCCTCTGTAATTATAGACCGATTTCTATTATTTCTAAAACTACCAATTGGCATCGTCGATGTTCGACGAAAAAACGCCGGTTTATTTACTTCTATCAAAGTTATAAGTAGGCTTAAGATAATTATGAACTAAAAAACTTCAAAATATGCAAGCAAATATGCACCAAAAGCATTCAGAATATGCACTTAAATATACACTAAAATTCAACTTTAAAAAAATGATTACTATTTTTATATTAAGACATTTTTATTCTTCCCTTAAAAAACACAAACAATTTTTTGGATTCAAAATTATTGAAATTATAGAAACAAATAATGATCACATTTAACAACAACGTGAGAGAATGAGATAGCAATCAGTAAACAATTCAATGCGAGAACACAATAAAACGACTTTTTTTCCAGTTTATATAGCATAAGTTAAAATTAGAATATTGCCTGAAAGATTGCGGCAATTTAAATATCACAACAATCTAGAAAACCCAAGAGAGTCTTTACTTTTAAAAGTTGGCTTTATCTTAAAATATAGGTTTTATCCAATTAACTTCTTCTGAAGTGTCAGAAGTTGGCAGATGTATTCAATTTCTTTATAATCGTTATTTTTCAAAGCAAAAAATACAATTCATTATTAAATTACGTGCAAGTTTTTTTCAACTTTGTCAAGTTACGTATGTATGCGTATATATTTATGAGGGTGATTCAAATTTGCGTTTTATTTTTTCTAGTCGATGCGAACTGCAAATTTATATTAATTAACCCTATATGCCTAATGTGCGATATTAAGTACATTTCTATTAAGTCTGCATTCTTTTTAACACATTAATACAGGGATACACAGACTTATAGGGAAAAGGGGCCACTCGGGAAAATTATAAGCCAAGGACGGGCCACTACAAAGAATACTTATTAACAAATATTTTTATTTTTAAATAGTATGAATTACTACAAATGATAAAAATAAAAGAACATTCAAAAATGTTTGTTGTAATTATGTAATCGTAATGTAATCTAATCATTACAATGTAATATTTCATGTTTTATTATTTTGATGCATGACATTGCATTGACCTAACAATTTTGTTTATGTTTGGCTCCACATTACTTGTCGCCACACTTAAAATTGCTTCCAGATTTTCATTTGCCAGACGGTTTAGATTTTTTGTTGTTTAAGTTTCGTCACTGAAACGTTTGCTCACAAATATACGACGATCCAAATAAGCTAGCGCATTTCAATGCATTTATTCGCAACTCTTTATAAGCGGTTTCGACAACGCGACAGTAAAAGTTGAGTAAATTACCTTCATTAAACTTGTTTCGTAAATTATCATCATTTTGTATGTCTATCAATTCCAGCTGTATTGATTCCGGTGCATTTTCGGGTGAAATGTTGAAAGGATTGCTGAAAATGTCTAACAGAGGTTTAAGTTTTTTGAAGTCTAGAAAACCATCATGAAAACTTGTATTAAAATATCAATTTTTTCAACATAAGCGAAATTGACATCAGTTTTATTGAATTTCTCCATAATTTTTTTGTAGTTCGGAAAATGGCTGTAATTGGCTGAATTGATTTGTGTCCTGAAAAGACTCAATTTGCATTGAAAGGACGAAACATGAGAGTATAACTGCGAAATCAATTGATCTTTGCCTTGGAGTCGCGTATTTAAGACATTCAAGTGATTTGTGATGTCTACAAGAAACGTTAAGTCACACAGCCAATCAGGGTTGTCGAGTTCGGAGACGTCCTTTTTCTTTTCCGCTAAAACTATTTTGATTTCTTCAATCAAGTTAAGAAACCGCTCCAGTGACAACCCACGACTTAGCCACCTTAATCAAACTTTCAAAAATAAATTTGCGCCTATTGTCGGCTATAATATTTTTGTACTGTGAAAAGACTCTCGGAATCACGCGATACTATTGGTACAAATGCATATTTTACAATATCACTGGTATTTAAATGTTAATTTTTTTATTAAGGGTTGTTTTATTTCGCAACTCCTCACTGATATTCTTCAGCTGTTGATAGCCCGAATTTTTTGACAGCACTGCGTTTAATTTATTAAAGAAATAATTCTTCTGGAGATTTGCTATTTTAGCGATTTTAATGCCGTCTTGTAAAGATAATCCTTTAGTTTCTAGCATAGAGGTAGCAGTTAAAATCGTTTCCTGTTGCATAAAAATTACGTTTAATATTTAACTTATTTAATTAATTTATTGAATTGCATAAGCAAGTATTTAACAGTTCTTAGAACCTGTATGTGGAATCGCCAAGGATTCGGCTAGAAAGGAGATCTGGTTATAACTAGAAAGCCATAGAGGTGGAGAAGAAGGTCAACTCCATAGTAAAACACTACTAGAGGAAAAGCTGGACGCTAGGTTTCCAGCCAACCTAATTCGTAGTAACAGAAACGAAATTAAAATTATTACCGGCTTAATAACTGGACGTTAACATGTCCTTTTAGGAAGCATCTGTACAGCATGGGCTTAGTTAGCGAGCCATGGTGCAGAAAATCTGAAAAACAAGAGGAAACTAGCCTTCATGTAGTATGCACTTGTGAGGAACTGAAGGAACTCAAGCAGAAATATTTCGGAAGCGATCTATTAGACCCTACGAGGCTACTCAAATTCCCCCCGAGGAGGATCTTTTATCGAGGACACTAGAGTTATCCATTGGGGGTGGTGCAAAGAACTTACTGGCGTCCGACGCAAGGGTATTCGGGGTCCGACAAGTGGCCGAGCGGCAAAGTATAAAAAAACCAATGCGGATAAGAAAGGAAGACTTCGACTAGAATCAAAACGGTTTAGATGTACAAACGTCTGCAAATGATATATTTGTTACAAGTTGCAAACACGGGACACGTGGATCTTTTGGAACATTTTTACTGTGATAAAATAATTCAAGCCTAAAATTCTCATTTATAGTTTCACATAAAATTAATATAGGTGTTGATTGAACGCAATAGATTCTTTCTTAAATTTAATTTTATTAAATTCAAATTTATTATTTAAACAATAAAATAAATTCTAAATATTATTTAATATGGAAATACATTTGTACGAGATGTATAAAATGCAAATCGAGAACATTTATGAAGAACAAAGTTCAGTGTACATTACAAACTTATATAATTCAATTTGAAGTCTATAAAGATTTCGTTAAAATTTTGTAACAATTACATGGATTAATAGTTTTGAATTAATTAAGGAAAAATTCAACCTTTTAAACAAACATTTATGAAAGATATCTGCTGTTTATCGCGTAGGACAGTGTATCCACTAGGTAACCCAGGAAATTGTCATTTTACTTTCAAAACTTTAAATTAATTAATATACAGTGTGGAAATAACGCTATGCCGCGTAGGTTTGTCTATCCACAAGTGTATGTAGCGAATTACACACTTTGCTGTCGTAAATAAATTATAAGTAAATTCCAAAAAATCCATATACGGCCAAATAAAATCATACGCGCCAGATTAACTCGAATAAAAATGAAATCTTCCCGAAAATTTGTTTTTCTCAGAGCACTATGTGCTTCTCCAATACACTGCGCTTCTTCAGAGTCGAATTCATCAACAATTTTCTTCAGAATTTCAAAATGTTCAGCGTATATACAGCAGCGTCGATCCAAGTTCTGTATCTTGTAATTATTGGCGCGCGTGAAAGTAAACATCCTCTGCAATTTTCCGAAACCTCTAGACACGAGTTGGTGCTTTAAGAAAAATCTTTTTCAAAGACGATATCAGTAGAATAAGACGCATATATATTAGTATGTGTTTGTTGTTCCGTAAACGTAAATCCAAATGACATTTGATAATGTCAATCACATTTGTTATTTATTTGTACTCTCGCGAGCAAAAAAAACGGGACACTGTTTCCGCGTGGGTTTAAATTGTGACTACTTAAGTGGTTATCTTTACTCATAATAGTAAGTCAGGAATTGTCAAAAATGTGTCTTATTGACATTTATTAAACATTTTTAAAATAAATGTAAACAAAAATTACTAAAAACGATTGAGAAAGATTATTTATTTAATTAAAATAATTATTACATTAAAATAATTAGCATTTCGTCATTCCACTGTTATTATTAACTGCATATAATCTTGTAGACATTTATACGACAATATTCTGTACATTTATAAAAATTAGATGCCAAGCATTTTGAACAATCTCCCAAAATTCTTCCTGAGTAGCAGCTCTATCTCATTAATCCCCATACATTTTCAATGGGATTTAGATAAGGACTGTAGGACTGGAAATCTCAAGTTTAAATTTAATTTTCTTGTTAGCATTCTACTACAAGATGAGACAGGAAATTGTGTTGTTCTTATAGCTTTCTTTAATGTTTTGAAAGGGTTGTGACTTATCTCAGTAACTAATGTTTTGTCTTCCTGCGTGTTCCAAATTTTATGTCCGAAAATTATTTTCCGATTTAAATTATCCTCTTCCCTCCATTTTTCTATATATTCTTGCGGCTGAACTTTTAACATATTAAATTAAAATTGAAATTTCCCATTTTTCAAACTAGTAACAAGTCTGGCTTTATCAGTTTTCGAAAGATGCGGCATTTTCAATTTTGAATTACATAATTTGACGTAGAGTTTGGAAATTAATCAAATATCGTCAAAATTACAACGCTAAGAAATAAAGGAAATTGACATAACGATTTTGACACTGTCCCGATTTTTTTGCTCACGACAGTATGTGTGAAACTGTCAAAATATACGACTTCGTAGGTTAAGTAGTAAATTTTAATTTACGACATACTTCAAAATGTTCTCAGTAAATCACTTGCTACTTGATTGACTTTTCAAATGAACCCCGTTACCTGTTCATCACGTATGCGGCGTGAATTAATGTTATCCTCTAAACATTGAAAATACAGTGAAAGTATCCGTAATACTTTTACGTTTAGCCAAAGGAAAAGAGACAAAACCATTAATAGATCAACCTTACGGCTTGACTTGTATACGTTCGGGTTTGTCATTGTCCGTTAGGCCACTTTCGTATTTCGACCATAGAGACGCTGCAATCTTAAAAATGATTGCCAATACATATTAATGACTGAATAAAAAGTACGAACTAAATCAGCTTCTCAATATAAAGCATGCGCTACACAAGTCACATGGATCATGGGTACAAAATATGTAATCCCCGCATTGCTTTGCACATATATGGTGCAGCATTGTTACAAACTACATAGTAGCAATTTTTCGTATAAAATCCCAGATGCACACAATAAACTTAAAGAATCGTTGAGAAAAGGAGCGACTGTTGAATGATTCACGTTGTCCAGCACTTTTAAAGTCGGCGGATATAATTTATCTTTTTCTTCACTAACTCCTAATATACCAAATACAAAATTTGCTAATTTTTGTTCTACGTCGGTTATTTCATCCAACTCTCTTAATTTGTTCACTGTTGTACTATATAACTCGAAAGGTAGGTTTTTCTTAAAGTCGATTCATCTGGAATATTATCTTTTATATACTTCTCCATAAAGTTGCGGAAACTTCATACTTTAATTTAGCTATCGGAATGCTAAAAAGTTTTAAGAAATACTAACCGGTAGACATACAAACAACAGAAATTCCAAAAATGTAATTATACTGACAAAAACATTCAAAAACAAATTAGCATATCGATGCGACAACTCACATCAAGCTCTGATACAAAATAATACAAATCTGTAAAAAAGACGCATCTGCGTCTGGTGGTTCAAGCAAACGCTGGTAAATACATACTGTGTGTCCGTCTATATACAGATACAAATTTGTTTTTTTACAGATTTGTATTATTTTGTATCAAAGCTTGATGTGAGTTGTCGCATCGATATGCTAATTTGTTTTTGGTATACTACGCCACCTGGCGACGAGCTAATGGACTCACAGTAATATGCGTATTTTTTTTTTCCTGTAATATCGCAGCTATTCGACAAACTTTTCATCGGCGTAGTCTGTCAGATTGTAACAGTCCTCTTTAACCCTTAACATTGGGCGTTATATTAATAATGTCCCGGGTTTCGAGGGATTCGAGGTTGCTGTACAAACGATAACTTTGGTGCTGAAAATACTTAAATGCCGCAGTTATCCTAAATCTTGAGATATAGATTAAAGTTGAATATTGAGTAATTGACTTGTTCAATTATTGCTTTGTCGGGCGCCAAGACGATTACCACCTCTAATGTATAATTGTACTTTTAAAATTGCCGGTTAGCAAAAAAATAGCGGATAGATATAGAAAAAGACTCTAAATAAAGCGGGTAAGTCGAAATGCGACTTACGCCTTTCTCTCTCAAAGCGTGTATGAAAACTAAGGTGAAAAGAAATTAATCCCTCTTTTTTACTTAATAAATGTTTCGATCAATTCCTTTTGTTTAATATGCTTTTCCATTAAAGTGTAGATTACACGAATTGAAATAAAAGAACAAATGATTACTAAATGTACTTATATTGATAAATAATGCTTGTTGATTTACATATGATTAATTACAAATCTACTTAGGGTTATTCTGAAAAGTATACTAAATACATATGGGGCGAGATACAGTAAATTTAACAATTTAAGTACACAAAATGCGGTTAACCCTTTCTTATGTTTGCTTATAGGGTCGCACGTTTTACTAGGTTGACTCCCTTGAGCCAAGTACTTTTATTGCAGTATTCCCTCACTTTAATATCACGTTAAGGGGTAGCACGTTTGACTCTTTTGACTGACTTGAGTCGAGTACTTCGTTCCGCTTTCCTTGATGCGTTCGAACTTCGGTTTTCTCTTGGTGATTCGCCGGCTTCCTTATAGAGTTCTTGATCGTACTGGTTTCGTGGATGATGTAATACAGTGATTCTAACGATTCGTATATGTGACACTAGGTTATTCTAATAGGGTTTATGTATGGCTAACTATACACACTTAACTATACAAAATGATGATTTGGCATAGAAGGAACTGATTGAAATACGTGTGTGATATTATTGCGAAATGTTTTGCAATAATATTTAATGGCGGGAAAAGCATTAAAATTTATGCATTGTGACTTTTTTAGTTTAAATAAATTAATTTTAATATTCTTTAAAATTTTACAAATGGATACAACTGCTTTGAAATAAGATGGGCGTAATGTGTCCCATTACAAGATGTCATCAGGTTATCTGGTGTCATCTGATAGAACAAAATTTGCTACATGACCGCGAAGTGTACTACAGTCATTTGTCCTCGTAAATCCTCCATTGATGAAGTCGTTAGACAGAAACGCATGCGCCTGGTGGTTGAAGCAAACGCTGGTAAATACGTACTGTGTGTCCATATATAAACAGATACAAATTTGTATTTTCAGAGATTTGTATTATTTTTCAAAGAACATTCAATATTTATGTGAAGTCAAAGACTATGTTAAAATAATAGTTTACTGAAAAAAAGGTCAAATATGTATTTATAAAGGAAAAAGTTCAAAATATGCACTTGCGTATGCACTTATGCAAATGCCCAGTTATCCGAAGCCTAGTTACAAGCAATGACGTATTTTCGAAGCCAGCTTCAGGTTAGCTCAACAACTTAGGTCGCTAATTTTCTATCCGGTGTAAAGATAAAGCTCAATCGTCGATATTAATAATTTTCTCTCTGTTTTAACTTCATCTAATCTATGTTTGTATGTAAATTGCAATGCACTATATTTCGTTCGTGTCTTTCCATAAAAATTACATTACATTATTATGTAAATGAGAGAATGAACACAATTTCCTATATCGGGACCAACTAAATAAAGAAAAGAAAAGATTTTAGGTGTAGGGGCATTTATAATATTCTCAGCAATTTCCAGTAGGATTACATTACAGAAAGTTTGCGCTGCGCGCAAAATATAAATAGGTCGTAATGTCCAAGATTATGGTGTGTCGTATCATAGTATCAGTGATTTATTGCCCGAGGTCTAACACGATTGAGTCATTATTTCTTGTTCGGAATATTTATGGAGTTTATCATGGAGTGTTTACGAATGAAAATTTCTTCACAGCATTACCAATGCCGACAGCACTTCATATCTTAAGTGATGGTAATTTCAGTTGAGTCAGATTTATATGATAATTAAGTGTCTGTTAAAATTTATGTGAGGACCAGGCGGGCGACAATTCAATGACCAAGGTCAAGTCTTGTATTGTTGCGCTTACATGTTCATAGGAGGTGCTGGATGGTATTACGAGTTATAACGAATTCACACGATGTTAGTCACGTGTTAGTATATACTATATATTTAAAGTTTTTGGTTATGTTCATGTTATGTTTACGGTTTTCCATAGTGTTAATTATATATTTTAAACGGAACTATGTCCAAATCGAAACGTGTATATAAAAAATGTGCGGTATTGGATTGCAATAATGAGTTCAAGACAAACTCGAAGATAATGTATCATCGATTCCCTGTAAATGACTCAGGATGTTTAATGTGGTTAATAAAAATTAACAATCCTCTATTGACAGAACGATCACTAGCATATATTAGGCAGTGTGACAGTGTTTGCAATAAACATTTTGAAATAACATGTTTTCAAACTCCAGAACGAAAAAAATTAAACCGTGGTGTTGTACCAAGAGTTTTTATCCAAGGAAGAATCGGTACCACTTCCAGATGTGCAACTTGAAGAGCAAAGAACTGGTACTGAAGGTTTGTATTTAAACATATTATTTAGATATTCTCGAATTAAAAACATGTTAATCTTATTTCTAGGATGTATTATACTTGAAGCCCAGCAATCTGTTATTGCTACATTTTCTGAATCAATAGCATCAACATCCTATGCAGATAAAATGACCAACGAAAGCAATAGTTCAGGTAAATGGGTGATATGATATTGAAATTCTAATATTCTAATTCAGAAAATTTGATTTTCCAGCACCAGAAAATATAATACATTGTACACCAAAAAAGAGAGTATCTGTATTAAAAACTATTGGATATACAAGCCAACCACTTCTAACACCTCGGAAAAAGAAATTGTACTTAGAAATGGTAAAAGCCAAGAAAATATCAAGCAATTTGAAGAGGAAATAAATCGAAAATTAAAGTTTAAAGATCTTCGATCAAATAAATATATTGACGCATTTATAAAAACATATGCACCTGGAATATTTAAGTATTAGTTTCATTTTTGTACTTTCGTTGTAATAAATGCTTCTTTATTTTATTACTTGCTGTTTAATTTCACACTTTCATAACTTTAAAATATTTATATATTATATTTTATGTATAATTTAAATAAACCGCTATAATATCCATTCAAATTCGTTTTCTTACATGTTCATAGAGGCGCTGTATTCATGGTTTCAAATATTATCATTAATTGTCTCTTCTTCTGTGGTATGTTCTGTGGTGAGGACAGTATCCGTCAACCAAACCTGTGTATATAATTTTTAGAGCAGCCAGAACATCAAATAATTCAAAAAGAACAATCAGTTTTCTTAAAGGTACCACTTTAAGCACCGAGTTTGGAATACTTCCGTGATTAGATGTAAACAATGTTAAACAAAACATTCTCAACTATCCCCTGAATTTAAGGGAATATATATGATAATAACAAAAATATTAGCTACCAATTTGAAATAAATGAAAACCAATTCTAAGTACAGTATTGAATCATGTGCATAATGGCATTTAAGTCAAGAGTGGATGGTTTCTTGAACTGTAACTATTACTTTATTTTTTATCACGTTATTATAACAGACATTAAAAAAATGTCATCAAACGAAATTTACAACGTATGAGAAACATAAGAACAATTATACAGGTATATATGAACTATAGTCAAAATATATTCCTAGTTTTAAGATATAATTAAAACGAAATTAAGCAACTATGGGAAGTTCCCGAAGTAATAACTACCGGGATGTATGGTACTAAGAATAAATCTAAAATACATTATGATTACTGTGGATTAATAAGATTATTGAAAAGGTAAGTTTTAAATAAGTTCAGCTTATCATTAAATATAATGTCTTTCCAGTTTTTAACCCAGATATGCCGGAAATATTTCTAGAATAAAAAAAATTATTTGGTATATGAAATGAATAATTTGCAAAAATACAGACACCAAAATGTCAATATAATTTTTTTTTGTTACTCAGTGGGCCATTTGGGCCTATACCTATATGTAGGACGTCAGGAAAATAAACCACGCCGTACAAGCAAAACTAATTTTATAGAATACAAGTATAATTACTTTTATAATACACATTACAAAGTATGATAAACAACGAAACACTTTACATGTAAACCCACATTACATTTTTTTTTTTTAAACGTTTATAACCCCTTACCACAATTATTAATCGTATCCTAAATACGTATTTCGACAACTAAGTTGTCATCATCAGTAGGTAAAAACCACTAATTAAAAAGTCGCACATGGGGCACAGTAGAGCTAGAACACCGCTTACGCAACAACTACTTTACACCGTGTCCACGTATAGACTAATTTAACATGCGAACATGCGTGTTTTTTAGATTCGCATGTTAAATTAGTCTATACGTGGACGCGGTGTAAAGTAGTTGTTGCGTGAGCGGTTTTCTAGCTTTACTGTGCCCCATGTGCGACTTTTTAATTAGTGGTTTTTACCTACTGATGATGACAACTTAGTTGTCGAAATACGTATTTAGGATACGATTAATAATTGTGGTAAGGGGTTATATACCTTTTTAAAGTTTTTACTTAACCACAGTCTCCAAAGAAAGAATTTCCACATTACATTTTTTACATCGTGTGGTAGTTTTAGTGTGACGACGACATTTAGTTTGTTTCTCCTGAGGAATCACATAATCATCCATTCTGTCATAGTGGATGTCCATATTTTCATGATGGCTAGGTCTACTTTTGTGATTGTTCTTTATTTTTTTATTTTGTTCCAATAATCCAAGAGCAATTTGTCGCCTAAATGTTAAATGATCCATAGTTACCTTATTATATTTGTGTATTTGCCATGCATTGTGAACAGACATATCAATGCACTGAGAAAGTATACAGAAATACCATTTTTTACCTCGTATGGAGGTTCTGTAAAGACTAATATTTTCATCACAACGGCCTACACCACCCATTTTAGCATTATATAATTTTATCATATGCGGTTGCTGAACATTTACGCTTTTCTTCTCGCGCCGGGAATATCGTTTGGATGTACACCTACTGTGTTTGAACACATTGTAACAATGCTATTATCATTCCATTGCACTGTCACGAGATTATTTTCGTTACACATGCGATACTCAAACTCTCCCCGATTTTTCTTTTTCATTTCTATGGACTTGATTGTTTGTAAGTCTGTTAGTTCGAATTGTTCCAGTCCCTTTGAGATTTTTTTCGGACAAATTTGTCAGCAATGGACGAGAGGTAAAAAAATTGTCGAAGTATAAATGGAAAATTACATCCGGCCACTTAGTATCCGCATAAGTCAACACAACTCCGGCTCCAACTCCAAGATCCTTATATTGAGTTCCAATATGAGTCGTTGCGCCTTGATACGGCTCGATCCAATTGACATAACCCAGGCGAGTACATCCCAGCCAAAGATTGAAACCATATCGAATGGGTTTTCCATGGATGTATTGCTTGCAACCATGTCTCCCATAGTAAGGCACCATTGCCTCATCCACACTATGCATTTCTTGAACAGGAGCCAATTTGAGAAACGCTTTATTCAAATGATCAAACAATGGCCTTAGTTTTCCAAATTTGTTATTTGTGTTCAAATTATTGTTGTTGACTAAATGAACATTACTCATAATAAAGTCAAACCTATCTCTTGTTATCGCGTCGCTGACTAGATCACTATGACAATCTTTTTCACGTTCCCAAAACATCCTACGCCTAGGTAATGGATGATACCCACTCAAAATAAGAACGCCCAAAAAAGACCTTACTTCGTGAGCAGTTATGTTGCTGGGTTTGTTCTTCTGTGCAGCATATCTGAATAAATTCACTTCAATAATGCACACAATATTTTGCAAAAATTATATTACCTGTTTGATTCTTCCATAAAAAGTTTGATAACGTCGTCATCAAAGAATTTTTCAAAAAGATCTAAAGAGCTAATTTTTGCAAACTCCTCTGAAACGTCAATTGGCCATTCGGTGGCAGCAGCTACATCAAAATCTTTTTCGGTCCATATATACGGTGCAGTTTTCTTTTGTTTGACTTTGGAACTGCTGCTCCGTCGAGCTGCTAATTGTGCAAGTGGACAGTCATCTTCCTCGTCATATTGTTGATCGAATATTTCGTTGTTAGTGACTCTTAATTCTGCTGGAGCTCTAAGCTGACTTGCTGGTAGATTGTTTATGTTTACAATGTCCTCATCTCCAGAGTCTTCGTCGGTAATATTTCCGCAAGCATTTTCAGGGGGAAATATAGTTATATCCGCTTCTTGGTATGGAAAATTGTCGTCTTCTAGTAGCGTGAGAGCCTGAGTTAGGGTCAATCCGCTGAAAATAAATAATACATACAAATTACCTACTTCTTTTATCTTTGAATTTTTTCATAAATATAACAAAAATAAATAATAAAAAACTGTAACATTCTAGTCGCCATATTGTAACTTCCTAACGTCCTATATGTAGGACGTCAATAACTAAATACATATTACTTGGACAATTCGCACATAACTAACCTATAATTAGGATATAACAGATGCATATTTAACATGTTTTTTAACAGAAAACGTGCTCGTGAAATAAATCCTATGTCAGGTAGTGTTTAGATACTCACCCTGTAAATCGAACGTCGCAGTGGTCCATTTTACACGTCACAGAAACCTCTATAAAACACTGCAACTGATAAAAGCAACATCAAACGACACGTCACGCAGAATTTCTAGAACAACTCGCAACATTAGTCATACATACCGCCGCTAGAATTAAATTATAAAGTGGAGAGGGACTTTTGAAAAATCGACCTACATATAGGACTACAGGTATATCTGGGTTAAACTCGAAATGTTAAAATATTTATAAACTTCTATGGATTGTAAGATATTCAATTTGAAACCTTTTTCCTCATTGTGTAGAATTAATGAATTATTCAAGTCAGAAAGAAGATATCCTGTTTCTAAAATATAGTTCGCGAATGTAGAATCCGGTTTATTATTTTTAAATGAACGTAAGTGTTCTTTATATCCAATTTCAATAGAAAGACCAGTTTGACCTATGTAAAAGCTATCACACTCGGGACAAGTCAACTTGTAAATTTAAGATTTTTTTATGTTGAATTTTACCCTTGTAATTGAAAAGAAAATGAGATAACTTTGTTTGAGGTTTGAAACTTATATCAAAATTATGTTTCGATAAAAATCAAAATTATCACCAATGGATCCAAAGTATGTTAAGGATATAAACCCAGATTAATTATCTGAATTAAGTTTAGGAAAAAATATTATTGTTGGTAGTTTCTTCCTTTTTACGTTTTATTGATTTCCTTGGTTTCCTTGACTTCCTTGATTTCCTTGATTTCCTTTCAATAACGTATATCCTAAAAGCTTTGCAACAGAATTCAATGAAATAAAATTAAATAAAAACTGAAATATGTAATATCAAGTTGCCCTTAGTAACAAAAGCTTGTTTACATTACCGTTGGTTAACAGTTATGAGAGGGAGACCCAGAAAAAGTTGGAGAAAAGGAATCGACAAGGAGATAAAAAGTGAGAGATTTGGAGAAGATCTTATTGCAAGACAGGGCCCAATGTAGATTGGGCATCGAACGACGGCGGAGAACGTTTTGAACCGATATATATATATATATATATATATATATATATATATATATAGATAATTATTTCTTGACCTTTGTATATTATAGCAGATTTAGATAGTCGGCGATTTAATGACTGTTTTACTTTAATATGTATACAGGGCAATCCAAATTAAGTGTTCACCATTGGTAACTTTGTTATTATTAAAGATAGAAGATTGTTTAAATTAGCAAACTAGTAGTACTTTTATCGCTCTTTAAGATGGAAGAATTAAAAAAAACAAATGAGCAGCGCGTTTTTGAGTTTTCCCGAAAAATATGTTTTCTTCAAATGGAAATCCCTGTATATTATATCATTTTCTGTTAGAAATTCAATTTTTAATCAAAAAATCTTATAAGAAATTTTTTACTGGGATTAAAAACACTTGATTTATAATGTATAAACAAAAACAGCTAAATAATTTTTATAAACTTTATTTTATATTTAAACATATCATTAAAAGAAAATAAAAATCACTGATTTTTTCATAGAAGATGTTCAAAAATACCACCTTGTTGTTCAATACATTTTTGAACACGTTTCTGAACTTGTCGAACTGCTTTTAGTATGGTCCTACCATCTATTTGGTTTGTCTTTTCACTAACTGCAATTTTTAGGGCGTTTACGTTTTCGTACCTTTGCTTATAAATCTTTGTCTTTAAATAACCCCATAAAAAAAACAAGCGGTGTTAAATCTGGCGATCGCGGAGGCCACTGAATAGGACCATTTGTTCCTATCCATGAATTGTTAAAAATAGTATTTAAAATTTGATGAGTACCTCTGTAGTTGTGCGCAGGTGCGCCATCCTGCTGAAAATGCAGATTCTGTCTACTTATGAGATCAATATCGTCTGAGAAATTATTCAAAATTTCAGTCAAAAATTCTATGTACCTTTCACCAGTTAGAGTGCCCTCATAAAAGAAAGAACCGACAATCTTGAACCAATTAAACCGCACCAAACATTAAAACTGTAACGGACTTGCGGGCGTCTTGGATGTACTAAAAGAAGATTTTCCTTTGACCAGTAATGATGATTTTTTGTATTGTACATTCCAGAATTTGAGAAATTTGATTCATCGGTCCATAAAATATAACGAAAGTTGTTTACATTTTGGCGACAAAAGTTAAGATACCAGTGGCAAAAAAACATTCTTCTCTCTGGATCCCCTGGCAAGAAAACTTGAACTGGTTTGTACTTATAAGGAATGAATTTGTGTTTCTTCAGAATCCTATGCACAGTACCGTGACTCAAATCAGATTCCTTGATAATATCTAGTATGGAATTCTCACGGTTGGCCTCAAAATATGCAAGAATTAGAATTTCCGTGGCCTCGCTTATTATAAAAGTCCTTCTTGTTCTTGTTTTGGCAAAAACACTCTCATTGCCTCTAAATTTTCGGTACAGTCTCAGAAAAAATTGCTCATTTGGTTATGTTCGGAGTGGATATAATTCAGCGTAGTGTTCTTTTGCCCTCCTAGAGGATTTTCTGCACACTAAATAAGATTCTAACATATCACACTTTTCTGCATGGGTAAAAATCATTTTTTTGTCAAATAAATAACTAGCAAAATGAAATTTATGAGTGAAAGACTAATAAAACTGTACTAATATTTGACGTTTACTAGAAAGAATTAACGTCGTTATCATAGAAACATAGAAATGCACTCGACTTAGCTGTTTTTGTTTATTCACTATAACTCAAGTATTTTTAATCCCAGTAAAAAATTTCTTATAAGATTTTTTGTTTAAAAATTGAATTTCTAACAGAAAATGATATAATATACAGGGGTTTCCATTTGAAAAAAACATATTTTTTGGGAAAACTCGAAAACGCGCTGCTCTTCTTTTCTTTTTAATTCTTCCATCTTAAAGAGCGTTAAAAGTACTACTAGTTTGCTAATTTAAACAATCTTGTATCTTCAATAATAACAAAGTTACCAATGGTGAACACTTAATTTAGATTGCCCTGTATATTTAATATATACATATTAACGCTAAGAAATAAGTAATTAAACTTCTAGTTTCAAAAATTCTTTAATTGTAAATACCACTACAATATTGTTTCGCCATACAATGGCTTCATCAGGTATTCATCAGTATTTCATCCACCTGATGAAACCATTGTATGGCGAAACAATATTGTAGTGGTATTTACAATAAAAGAATTTTTGAAACTAGAAGTTTAATTACTTATTTCTTATCGTTATAATGAAGTTTCAACAAGTATCTCCTTCGTCAATTAACTATATACATATTAAAGTAGACCTTAAGTCGCCGTCTGTCTAAATCTACTATATATATATATATATATATATATATATATATATATATATATATTCTTTTAGGTTTCCGCGGGTAGTAGTATGTGTTTTAACTGGATTCCGGGTTTTCTTCCGCGTTTCCACTGTTTGGTCTTCGTAAAGACCGGCGCTGGTTTCTGAACGACGTTTCGACAAAATCACATTTGCCATCTTCAGGTCTGCGATAACTGCCTGTTTCTGCTTCTGGTTACTCGTAAACTGTTTACGCACAATAGCGGAATTCGAGCAGGGAATTCCTCGTCTTCACCTCTTAGTAGAAAAAAGTAGAAGACCCCGGATATTTACCCTGCGGAGGACAGAGGGGCTGCTGAGAAGTGCAAAAATGCAAATTGGGATATCAATGAGAAGACAGGCTCGTCGATATGGCAGTTCAAAGAAAACGGCATCGATGGAATTGAAAAGAAATGGTCTAAAATATCTAAAGAGACGTAAAGGTGATAAATACATCTAAGGCCAACCACTACGTATACCAAGATACTGCCGTCAACTGAGACGAGTGCATTTTTCCGTTGAAAAAATCATTATTGTCGATGACAAAAAGTATTTCACTTTGAGTAACTCTGAAGTGAAAGGAAAAGTTGAGTCTTATATGTACAATATACTGGAATGCCCTAGCAATGTTAAGTACAAACATAAAGCAAAATCCGGTTATGAAATCCTTATTTGGTGCGCAATTTCTAGGAGAGGAATATCCCAACATTCTGTGGGAAGAGTAAGAGGTGAAGTTTTGAACAGTCAGAACAATATTAATAACTATTTTTCCAAATTGCTTCAATTCATCAATGAAGATCATGCTGAGCAAAACTGGCTTTGAAAACGCCATATACCATTTGTTCCCAAAAACGACAACCTTCCAAACTTGCCTCAGAGTTGCCCAATAGATGAGTTTTGGGCTTTACTGTCACAAAAAGTTTATCTTGGAGGGTGGGAAGCCAAAAATGAGGAGCAACTAAGAGTTGGTCGGCCAAGCTCCTGATGAAAGACATTCGCAAAAATTTGCATTTGGTAGAAAAGAATGAGCCACTTCACATATGTTAATAATGTAGTTTTGTTAAGTATTAAGTTGTACTTTATGATAACTAATAAGTACATATTTTAACAAATTTAATTGTTAAAAAAATTCATATTTTGTTCCAAAATCTTTAGGACCCAAGTTAGAATTGGATGGGAATTGTGAAATGTTGAAAAATAAAATATTTCACTAAAAGTCACTCTCCTGTAGTTATTGTAACTTTCGTGCCATCCGTGTTTTCATTACAATATTTTAAATATTTGTTGAAGCTAGGAATAAATTTACGACAGTCTGAACTATTAACAACTATTGCATTCGTATAGAATTCTTTAAGCGTGTTCAATATTAGTGAATGGATATTAGAAGTAAAATACAGAGGTGTCGAAATCAAATTTTATATATTCATCCATATATAAAAAGTCTGCAGTATTTTAAATGACATATTTTAGCAATAATCATATTTTTTTTGTAAATTATTTCCAAGAATTAGTGCACTTCGTTAACTATACCCTCTACGTTCCATATGGTAATTTATATACTCCTTTAATAAGATATTCCATATAGAAAACATTAGTTCCGGTATTTTGTAACGGCAAAGATTCAAACTTCGCTAAACAATTTATAAACTTGCTGTTCAAAATTTCATTGCCTTTGAATGCAGAACGTATATTATCTGTTAGTTAAAATTCTTATGTGGAACATTCTTGTTATGAAGCTCTTAACTAATTATGCATGAAGTTCGTGGCCAGAACTTTTCTTGTCAAGAAGTTTATTTCTCGAGTATTGTAACTACTTAAGTGTATTTGAAACCAGAATGATTTCTATATAGTAAGAATTAATAAATTTTTAATTTCTTGTAAGAAATGAATATATAATTTTATCCGTTTCATTCAATATCATTTAAATTTTTTGAACAAATATAATTTACATTTATTATATTATTATATACAAACGGAATTTTGTTTTTCGATTTAATTTTTAAAATATTCTAATGCGTTATAATGAGTGGGTCAATAAGAGCGTAACATTTGCTTTTCATGGTATTCTTGTTTAATCAAATATATTACGACCAAAATCTCGTAAATATCAAGTCAATATAACCCGATTATCAAAAATGCAGTGTTATATGTATGAATAGCGCACAGTAATCGCCAAAACTTATTTTATCTAATTTTGACACATAAAGTGACACTTTTCAAAACTGTATGACGTTAGGAAACGGTTTACTTTTCGTAACTAGTTACGAAAAGTAAAATATTTCGTAACTAGTATTGAAAAGTTCATTTCATCACTAGTTACGAAATATTTTGAAAAAATCATTTCATCTCAAGTTAATAAAAGGGAACGTTAAATGACACAAACTGGTTAAATTTTTATTTTATGCATTATAAACATTTATGACACAATGTGAACAATTGGTGAGGTTAATTCCTGCACACGTAGAATTCATGGCAGGTACTCTGATGTTATGATGCAAAACGGAATGTACATTTGAGCTTGATTCACCAAGAATATCATTGGCAATCCTTTTCTAATTTTATATAGAATTCTCTACATTGCCATCAGCTACAGTATTGGACTTCCAGCCTCCATGTCGTTTACCTTAAAAATATCCGCACCAGAATCTGCTAAAAAGGTAGCCGATGACCTTCTGAAGCAGTGTCCGGTAAATAAGAAGGGATTTGGTAGTTTCAAAAACTGAGCAATTCTTTTCGGTAGATTACCGATTGTATTAATGCCAACTGGCTGTGCCCCGCATTTACCATTATTATATTTGACGAAAAGCCTATCGTGATTAACGTTTTGTGGACGCAAAGAAATATATTTTCTAATAAGATCATGAAAATTTTGCCCTTCAATATTTCCTTCTGTGATCACAAACTCGCGCGTTACTTTTGTCTTTGTATTAGGGATTTTTATTACAAAATGAGAAAACTCGTCTAAAATATCCCCACACGTAGAAAAGTTAGCTCACTTTTTCGACAAGCACCAGCTATTCCAACGATCAATGCGACCTTTGTCATTAAATATGTTTTATCCTCAGCTTCTGTCATAAACCGGGAGACGTTTTCCTTTGACAAAATATTAGACTTTTTTGCATGGTATCCCTCTGACTGCCTCTTTAGAAATGCATGTAAACTGGCATATTTTGCAATATCAATATTCTTCTTCAAAGACAATTCACTTCGTAACATTGAATAAAGAGTCCAGAGTGTTGAAGCTTTTTGATTCTTTCTGCCCTCGAAATAGGCTAATAAAACCTTCTCATTAACACATTTAATTTTTCTGTCTTTAAGCCACTTCCCAAATTTTTCATAAGCCAAATCGTACTGGGCTTTCGACTTTTGTGGAATCACAGTCGATAATGCACTTTGTGCAGCCTCTTCTATATCGCTTGGTAGTCCACCTGAATTTGAATCCGACATTTTTACTCGTACAATGCACCGAAATATTTAGCTAATAAAAGTAAATACCTATACTTAAATTAACAAACACCTGTCAAGTCAAATGAATTATTATCAATAGCATGAAAACTGTCACTAATTATTTAATACGACTTATGAGTATGACGTTTAATGCCAGATCAACTGGAAAATTATAAATCTATGTTTTGGTCAAAATTAGATAAAATCTTGTATGAAACACGTTATGAAATGTTATTTTGTGTAACTCATGTCATGTAAACATTCCATTTCGTTACACAAAATAACCCATTTCATAACTGGTTACATAAATAGCTATTAAATAGGGGAAAGCTTTGCCGAAACATTTTGCAGGTTACGTGCAATTTTTGGTAGAGAAAACGCACCCAGTCGTTCGACGGTTAGGCGATTGATTGAAACATTTGATGAAACTACTTCCGTTGTCGATAAGAAAACACCAATTCGTCATCGGCAGGAACGATCTATCAAAAATATTGCCGAAATGGCTTAAAGTATTTCTGAAAATCCAACAACCTCAAGTCACCACCGTTCACAGAAGTTGGCCATTTCAAGAACCACTTTACGGCGTATTTTAAAGAAATATTTTCATCTTTATCCATATAGGGTACAATTAATTCAGAAAAGTAGGCTAGCAGATAATGTACATTGGCTTGCATTTGCAAAGTGGGTTTTGCTAAATCAAAACGCAAACATTAATTTTTCGAAAAAAAATATTGTTTATCGATGAAGAATTTGGAAGGGTATGTGAATACCCGGAACTGTCGTGTTTGGGCTACTGAGAATCCTAGGCAAATTCACGAGAAAATAATGCATCCACAAAAAGTGACTGTTTGGTGTGGGTTATTGAGTTTTTGAGTGGAGTTATTGAGTAATATTTCTTCGAGAACGAAGCCGGGAACGCCGTTACTGTGAATGGCGACCATTACCGTAATATATTTAAAAAAATTTTATAGCCTGCATTGGTCGGTATAGACCTGGACGATGTATGGTTCCAGCAGGATGAAGCAACCTGCCACACAGCACAGGAGACAATACGGTTATTGCAAGACAGATTTCCGGATCGTGTCATCTCGCGCCAACGCAACCAAAATTGGTCACCGCGATCATATGATCTTACGCCATGCAATTTGTGGCTATGGCGAGTCTCAGGCATATCTCAACCATCCAACGACAATTGATGAGCTTAAGGTTGAAATTCGACGTGTCTTTGGTGAAATTGAGCAGGAAATGTTCATTAATGTCATCAAAAATTTTACTAAAAGAATAAATTTGCGCCAGCAAAGTCGTGGCAGCCATTTATTAGATATTTTTTTCATACTTAACAGGAGAAAATGTACTTTAAGTTATTTCAAAAAAATATGTCTTTTATTAAAGAATTAAAGGTTGCGCTCTTATTGGCACACCTTTATATACTAGAGGAGCACGGTCTGAAAGTTTTTTCAGGACGTGCTATAAGTGACGAACCAATTGAAGTCAGATACACATCAGACCACGATGACATTCTAAATTACTTTATTACTAAATGTAGATCTCGGTTTCCGGGTTGAAACCACGTCGAGTTAAGCGTGAGTTAAGCATAGCTTGAAGAACGAATAAGCATTCTTCAAGCTACTGCGAATCGACGAACATATGCGTACAGCCCTGAAGATGTCACAACAGTAGACGAAGCGTAGGCAATTATGCTTAATTCGACGCGGTTCCAACCCGGAAACCGATATCTACATTTAGTAAACGACCACGGAAACAATACCTATACTTTATTACTAATTCTGCCTCAATATTATGCCCACATTTAATTCCAATCTTTAATTTGTCTTTTAGTACTTTTACTTTTCCAAAGTTTTGGAAATTAAGTCTTATGACTCAAATGTACAACAAAGGTGATTGTAGGAACGCACGAAGTGATCGCCTTATAAATGTTTTGATTATCGCGATAGAGTATTTGAATCGATTACTTTAAAAACCACGTAAATCCATTTCCCAAAATTTTGAGTAAAATAAAGAAAAATGTTTAAAAATCCAGACAATGCCTTATTTCTATCTAGTTTTTTTAGTGGATAGTGTACATCGACACGAAACATTTGTGGGTTTTAAAGGACATGTAAGGCCTATTGTCATCTTACTGGGCCAAAAAAAAAGAGGTCGAATATATGTTATTTTGAATGTCACTGAGAAAAAAATTGGAAAATGCTTTATTACAAAATACTTTTAACCTAATACAATATTCCACGAACTCAAAATAAGGAAAGTATATTATGTTAAGACATTATTAGCTATTAGTCATCATCATTGTCAGTTGCTGCGGTTGTGGGCCACTGGAAAATTTCGTTATAAAATTCTCGTACACCTGGCACATCATCGTCTTCTACAACACCTTGAAACTTTTTTAAGGACTTCATCTTTTTGTCTTTGATAGGGATTTTTACATCTGGATAAGCTCCTTGAGTTGGGAAAAGTGGAACCTCGTCGTTTATAGACAGTTTAAAGGTATGTTGGTTCAAGCCAAGAATAAAATCACGTGCAACTACATAACCTTTTGTTGCACTGGAGTATGAAAAATGGGTAAAACTTGACACGGCAAATGGTTGCTTCTGATCTCGTGGAATGTTTCTACTAGCAGTCTCCAAGGACAGGCCCGTTCTTTTGTAATATTTTAGCCACCATCCTTTGAAGCCCTTAATAACACTATTATCAGATTCGATGAAGTAAACTAAGAAGTTGTTTTTGCTGCTGGATTCCAATATAAGTTCCAAGTATTGTTTTGGTGTGTAAATCCTGTCAATTTTTTTCAGTTTTCTTTTAATGACTGCAAAATCACGGTCACAAGGCATGTATGAATGTCCGCGAATGGGAAAGTATTGCTCCACTGTGTCAAAACGTCCCATTGCGACAAAAGCAGAGCACATTCGAATAGTGGTGTGATTTTTATTTTGCCCGGGGCATCCATCTGAAAAAATGTGAAAGTGTTTCACATCTTCAGATACAAGCTTCTCTTTCATTACGGCGTTAACAATGAATGAACATACTTCATTAGGGCCTTTTTTTCCTAATCCTTCATGGTACATATAAAGCAAAGATTTCCCAGTTTTGAAATGATGAATATTAAAAATATTAACTGTGAGCTGGTGAAGATAGAATATATCTTGGATGGGAACTACAGGCAACTTTAAGTTTTGCATGTAATCTATGCATATTCCATCAACGGTTGGGTCCTTTTGGCAGAGTTCAGTAACACTCTTCATCTGGTTATAAAACTTTTTTGCTCTACGCAGATGGACCATCTTCTCGGCTGCTGCTATACTCTTTGCACTGTCGTTCAATAACTTTGATTTCAGTTTTATATTAAGTCTTCGCAAGTAGTGCATGTATCGACTTGAGGTCTTCCAAATGAAAGGTCGTATTCTTTAAAAATCTTCAAATAAAATTTGTATGATATGGACAAATTAGGGTATTTAGAGCACTTTACGGCGTATTTTAAAGAAATATTTTCATCTTTATCCATATAGGGTACAATTAATTCAGAAAAGTAGGCTAGCAGATAATGTACATTGGCTTGCATTTGCAAAGTGGGTTTTGCTAAATCAAAACGCAAACATTAATTTTTCGAAAAAAAATATTGTTTATCGATGAAGAATTTGGAAGGGTATGTGAATACCCGGAACTGTCGTGTTTGGGCTACTGAGAATCCTAGGCAAATTCACGAGAAAATAATGCATCCACAAAAAGTGACTGTTTGGTGTGGGTTATTGAGTTTTTGAGTGGAGTTATTGAGTAATATTTCTTCGAGAACGAAGCCGGGAACGCCGTTACTGTGAATGGCGACCATTACCGTAATATATTTAAAAAAATTTTATAGCCTGCATTGGTCGGTATAGACCTGGACGATGTATGGTTCCAGCAGGATGAAGCAACCTGCCACACAGCACAGGAGACAATACGGTTATTGCAAGACAGATTTCCGGATCGTGTCATCTCGCGCCAACGCAACCAAAATTGGTCACCGCGATCATATGATCTTACGCCATGCAATTTGTGGCTATGGCGAGTCTCAGGCATATCTCAACCATCCAACGACAATTGATGAGCTTAAGGTTGAAATTCGACGTGTCTTTGGTGAAATTGAGCAGGAAATGTTCATTAATGTCATCAAAAATTTTACTAAAAGAATAAATTTGCGCCAGCAAAGTCGTGGCAGCCATTTATTAGATATTTTTTTCATACTTAACAGGAGAAAATGTACTTTAAGTTATTTCAAAAAAATATGTCTTTTATTAAAGAATTAAAGGTTGCGCTCTTATTGGCACACCTTTATATACTAGAGGAGCACGGTCTGAAAGTTTTTTCAGGACGTGCTATAAGTGACGAACCAATTGAAGTCAGATACACATCAGACCACGATGACATTCTAAATTACTTTATTACTAAATGTAGATCTCGGTTTCCGGGTTGAAACCACGTCGAGTTAAGCGTGAGTTAAGCATAGCTTGAAGAACGAATAAGCATTCTTCAAGCTACTGCGAATCGACGAACATATGCGTACAGCCCTGAAGATGTCACAACAGTAGACGAAGCGTAGGCAATTATGCTTAATTCGACGCGGTTCCAACCCGGAAACCGATATCTACATTTAGTAAACGACCACGGAAACAATACCTATACTTTATTACTAATTCTGCCTCAATATTATGCCCACATTTAATTCCAATCTTTAATTTGTCTTTTAGTACTTTTACTTTTCCAAAGTTTTGGAAATTAAGTCTTATGACTCAAATGTACAACAAAGGTGATTGTAGGAACGCACGAAGTGATCGCCTTATAAATGTTTTGATTATCGCGATAGAGTATTTGAATCGATTACTTTAAAAACCACGTAAATCCATTTCCCAAAATTTTGAGTAAAATAAAGAAAAATGTTTAAAAATCCAGACAATGCCTTATTTCTATCTAGTTTTTTTAGTGGATAGTGTACATCGACACGAAACATTTGTGGGTTTTAAAGGACATGTAAGGCCTATTGTCATCTTACTGGGCCAAAAAAAAAGAGGTCGAATATATGTTATTTTGAATGTCACTGAGAAAAAAATTGGAAAATGCTTTATTACAAAATACTTTTAACCTAATACAATATTCCACGAACTCAAAATAAGGAAAGTATATTATGTTAAGACATTATTAGCTATTAGTCATCATCATTGTCAGTTGCTGCGGTTGTGGGCCACTGGAAAATTTCGTTATAAAATTCTCGTACACCTGGCACATCATCGTCTTCTACAACACCTTGAAACTTTTTTAAGGACTTCATCTTTTTGTCTTTGATAGGGATTTTTACATCTGGATAAGCTCCTTGAGTTGGGAAAAGTGGAACCTCGTCGTTTATAGACAGTTTAAAGGTATGTTGGTTCAAGCCAAGAATAAAATCACGTGCAACTACATAACCTTTTGTTGCACTGGAGTATGAAAAATGGGTAAAACTTGACACGGCAAATGGTTGCTTCTGATCTCGTGGAATGTTTCTACTAGCAGTCTCCAAGGACAGGCCCGTTCTTTTGTAATATTTTAGCCACCATCCTTTGAAGCCCTTAATAACACTATTATCAGATTCGATGAAGTAAACTAAGAAGTTGTTTTTGCTGCTGGATTCCAATATAAGTTCCAAGTATTGTTTTGGTGTGTAAATCCTGTCAATTTTTTTCAGTTTTCTTTTAATGACTGCAAAATCACGGTCACAAGGCATGTATGAATGTCCGCGAATGGGAAAGTATTGCTCCACTGTGTCAAAACGTCCCATTGCGACAAAAGCAGAGCACATTCGAATAGTGGTGTGATTTTTATTTTGCCCGGGGCATCCATCTGAAAAAATGTGAAAGTGTTTCACATCTTCAGATACAAGCTTCTCTTTCATTACGGCGTTAACAATGAATGAACATACTTCATTAGGGCCTTTTTTTCCTAATCCTTCATGGTACATATAAAGCAAAGATTTCCCAGTTTTGAAATGATGAATATTAAAAATATTAACTGTGAGCTGGTGAAGATAGAATATATCTTGGATGGGAACTACAGGCAACTTTAAGTTTTGCATGTAATCTATGCATATTCCATCAACGGTTGGGTCCTTTTGGCAGAGTTCAGTAACACTCTTCATCTGGTTATAAAACTTTTTTGCTCTACGCAGATGGACCATCTTCTCGGCTGCTGCTATACTCTTTGCACTGTCGTTCAATAACTTTGATTTCAGTTTTATATTAAGTCTTCGCAAGTAGTGCATGTATCGACTTGAGGTCTTCCAAATGAAAGGTCGTATTCTTTAAAAATCTTCAAATAAAATTTGTATGATATGGACAAATTAGGGTATTTAGAGCAAAACATTTCATGCATTATTTTCACATTGAGTCTTTCACTTAGATATGCATATTCACGGGTTGTGTAATGGCCTCTTTTTACTGGAAATGACTCGATGTGTTCTTTAATTTTTGCGATTACGTGTGCAGGTTTGGCAATGCCTGGCGTGTGTTTTCCTCTGAGATCTTTGGGTGATTTACCCGTAACTAACAAACCTGTAATGCGTCGAACTCTATTGTCGGTAATGCCATGTATTTTAAGAAAACCGTCTTTACAGAGATCGATTTTGCCCGAAGAAGTTACCAGCGAATATTTGAATGCAGAATCATGAGTTTTCCATTTAATGTTGTGTTTCTGTACAGGCCGTCTACGTTGGATTGGTACTGGTATTATTAAATTTTGCAACTAAGTATCCTGCTCATCCTTTGTATTAAAATCTCTGAACTTCGAGAAAAACCTCCAATTTTATCTCGTCTGGTACTTTATTTAAACATTTCTTTTTACACCTAAGAAAAAATTAGACAATAGCAATGCTAAACAATAATGTAAGCACATTACCTGCACTCTCGTCCTGGTTGTATCTTTTCAACTTTAATTCCTCTATGATTAACATATTCTTCCCCTTTTATTCGTGCTTTTTTCACAACTTCACACTTATATGTAACTTCTTTTGCACCCTTTCTACGTTTTTTACCACTGATACTGTGTTCATTGGTGTCCATCTTGATTTCAACTAACAACAAGAGAGATCAGCTAAACTAACTTGCTCACAGCTCCACCTGTCATGAAATCTGGTCATTTACAGAACCACATACATCCCGGATATATGTTCTTTTCTCATGCAATGACAAATCGTGCTTGTTATACAAGCCAGACAAAAACATGGATTTATGTGGTTTCGTTGCGGAAGGGATAGAACTATCTATAAGGAACCCGAAAATTTCAAAAAGTGATTTTCCCTAAAAATGGGATATATGTGGTTTTTAAAATGACCGATTCATTTGAACATCATGTTTATTCCTAACTTTGTTATATTTCAAATCAGATAGTATGCATTTATCTTTGGAAGTTCCACAGTGACCAATTTGACTAAAGTTACTCAGTTTCTCAGTCATAACCGATATAGTTTACACTAACTTTGCGAAGACTTTTAATACACTAATCACTCTCTTTTGACTGTCTTCCCTCGGCTTGTCTTCTGGATTCGTCGACTTAATTGCTTCTTACTCGAACAACCAAATTTGTTATGTATCATATAAATGTTTTACTTAGAACTCCTCTGGTGTGCCATTAGGCTCTAATCTTAGACCTCGAGGAAGCGTCTCTTGAAACCTATCATACTTATTTACAAATACCTATAAAACAGAGGCAAAATGCCAGGTTACCTGGAGACAAGGTAAGATATGATAAGGCTATGAAAGAATTGAAACAACTATTAAACAAAGAAAAACAAAATCCAAAACTACCTCGAGAACTTGACAGCAGTGGTGGACATAGAATATTCGCTATGGAAAGTGACTAAGAAACTTCGAAAGCTAAACCGCCATTAAAAACTAAAGATGATAAATTGGATAAAAAGTGACAAGCAAAAAACTGTTGCATTTCCAGAATATGATGCAAATGTTTTTAAGTCTAATGTTTTCGAGGATATCTACAGAAGACGAAAGTGGAATTACACAAACACCGGAAACGTTTGACCAATTAGATCCTCCAATTAAACCTTTAAAATATCAGAGGTAAGAACTGCAATAAATTGGTTAAATACTAAAAAAGCTCTGATATGATAATCGTAAAAATACTAAGAGAGCTGCCAAACGTCGGAATAAAATATATTGTTCAAATATTTAATGCTATTTTATTGGATACTTTCCAAGTCAGTGGAAGGTTTCTGTAATTATTAGTATCCTAAAACTAACAGCTAAAGAAGTTAAATCGTATAGACCTAGTTTACTTCACTACGCTTGAACAAGTCTAGACATTGCTGAAAAATGGAAACACGAGCTTGCTTTTGATCGTCTGAAGACAAACGTGCCATCCAACTTGCAATGACCTTTCTCATGTCCAAATATTGATGTAAAATGTAGTATCCGCAGTTACGATATATAATGTGCTTACTGCTTCTGCTATCTCTCTCAACTTTAATAATAATTTATCATTCATCACGATGCTCCGAACTTTTCTAATGGTTTCTTCATCGGTAGATTGGTTTCCATGAATTCGATGCATTTTCCATGCTTGTTCGACCACGTTTAAATTTACTAATCCTGTTCGCAATGGTTGCATATGGCGGTGAAGAATCTCTATGAACATCGTCTAATTCCGTTATTTCTTTAGCATTTAAACCTTTCGAAAAAAATGTTTAATAACTGCACGAAATTGGATTTTATTTATGATCAAGAAAATGCGCGCATTGTTTATTTTGCTTGGCTATATCGGCTTTACTTTATGCACTATCTGTCTGAAAATTTGACACCAGTTATATAAAACATTTTTTAACTGTTTCTAGGTAATTTTTAGGTGTAGAATCCAAAACAACTGTCAGATTTAGTCCATCAGATCTGGTTTTTCAGGTACACTACATTGACCTCCTTTAGAAAGAATCATCTTTTTTTTTAATTCATGGTGCATTTCAGGTTAAAAGTATTAGTTTTTGGAACAAAACCTCATAAAGAAACAAAAAATACAAAGTAAAGTTTTAACTCACAAAGTAGATAAATATAAATTTATGGCTTATTACTAAAAAGAAATCTTTTATATGATTTTCTAGTATGGAGTTTAGTAAGACAGCCTCTCTGCAGACTCCAACAGTAATCGGACATCATGTGGGTATCCCATCTTCCTTGATATCGTCCTAAAGTCCCGATAATATCGTTCCCCCTGTTCTTCACTGTAATTACCTAGATTATTGTGCGAATCGATCTAAGTCAACGATGCACATACCGCGGGCCGCATGCGGCCCACTGTCGATATTTATGTGGCCCGCCAACGAATTTTAAAAATTGTTCGAAAAACTACAAGAGTAGGTAAAAATCCATTCAAATCAATATTTCCTAACTTTTTATTTTATTCTAACTTTTGTAATTGTTAGTAAGATACGTATCTTTAAGTACCCACTACTTTCTTGTTCAGGTTTACTATGTAGGACAGGTAAGCTCCTCGTCGTTCCAATCGTTTAAATACAACGCATCGCCCGCTATCGGGGCAGTTAAGTTTTAACTAAGGAAAAGCGAACGTTAGATTGTTTGAATTGTAATCTGTGAAGAATAAATATTTCGTCGTTCCAACTTGGCATCTACCTACTTAACAATATATCAATTTTGATATGGATAACCCAGGCCCCAGTAAAAAACTTAGTCGTAAGGTTGAAGATGAAAATCGAGAGTTTCAAGATATTTGGACCGAAAAATACTTTTTTATTTCATTGCATAACAAAAGTGTCTGTTTCAAGAGTAGTGTTTCTATTCCGAAGGAATATAATGTGAAAAGGCATTATGAAACCCAGCATCATACTTTTACCAAATCAACCGGCGAAAATCGAACGCAAAAAATTTCCACTTTACAAAGGGAACTAATAGGCCAGCAAGCTATGTTTACAAAACCAATTCAAGATGCTGAAACAGCTATTGAAGTTATCTTTGAAATATCTGGAACAATAGCGAAAACTGGTCGGCCTTTTAAAGATTGGTGAGTTTGTTTAGCAGTGTTTAGATATCGCTGCAAAAAAAAATGTGTCCGAAAGATATGCAAGGAGGTTTGAGAAAATTCAACTAAATCGGATGACTGTTCAAAGAAGACTTACCACATTAGCAGCTAATATAGAAGAGCAATTAGCTACGAAATCGAAAAGTTTTCAGTATTTTTCTATAGCACTCGACGAATATCTGTAGATTCGTTCCAGTTCCACTGCTCAACTCTTAATATTTTTACGAGGTGTAACGCAAAATTTTGAAGTTAGTGAAGAACTGATTGGTATGAGTTCTTTGACAAGTTAAACCAAGGAGAGTGACATGCTCAAAGCTCTTCTGGAAAAATGTTTTATAATGGAGTTGGATTTAGCGAAATTATCTGGAATTACGACTGACGGAGCACCTTCAATGGTTGGAAGTAAATCTGGGATAATAACTATGTTAAAAGAGTATTTACAAACTAAAAACATAGATACCAAGGAATTAATGCAGTTTCATTGCATTATACATCAAGAGGCCCTATGTTCAAAATTATTGGGATTTGAAAATGTGATAAAAGATGTAGTACCTACTGTAAACTTTATAAACTCACGAGGTCTCAATCACCGATAATTCACACAATTTCTCGATGATATTGAAAGCGAATATGATGATCTCCTGTTTTATACTGAAGTAAGGTGGCTAAGTTGTGGCTTGTCACTAGAGCGGTTTCTTAACTTGATTGAAGAAATCAAAATATTTCTGGCGAAAAAGGACGTCTCCGAACTCGACAAGCCTGATTGGCTGTGTGACTTGGCGTTTCTTGTAGACATCACAAATCACTTGAATATCTTAAATACGCTACTCCAAGGCAAAGATAAATTGATTTCGCAGTTATACTCTCATGTTTCGTCCTTTCAATGCAAATTCAGACTTTTCAGGACACAAATCAATTCAGCGAATTACAGCCATTTTCTGAACTAAAAAAAATTATGGAGAAATTCAATAAAACTTATGTCAATTTCGCTTATGTTGAACAAATTGATATTTTAATACAAGCTTTTCATGATAGTTTTCTAGACTTCAAAAAATTAAACCTCTATTAGACATTTTCAGCAACCCTTTCAACATTTCACCCGAAAATGCACCGGAATCAATACAGCTGGAATTGATAGACATGCAAAATGATGATAATTTACGAAACAAGTTTAATGAAGGTAATTTACTCAACTTTTACCGTTGCGTTGACGAAACCGCTTATAAAGAGTTGCGAATAAATGCATTGAAACGCTCAAGCTCATTTGGATCGACGTATATTTGTGAGCAAACGTTTTCAGTGATGAAACTTAACAAAACAAAAAATCGAAACCGTCTGGCAAATGAAAATCTGGAAGCAATTTTACGTGTGGCGACAAATAATGTAACAAAATTGTTAGGTCAATGCAATGTCATGCATCAAAATAATAAACCATGAAATATTACATTGTAATGATTAGATTACATTACGATAACATAATCACAACTAACATTTTTCAAAGTTCTTTTATTTTCATTCAAAATTAGGATGAAAGAACACGAGTCTTTCATCCTAATTTTGAATTTGCTCCCCGTTTGTCCTATATATACCTTATTACAGTCTTCGCATGTTAACTTATATACACCAGAGTTTGATTCTTTGTCTATTTTATCTTTGTTGTTTTTAATAATGTTCTGTATAGTATTGTCTGTTTTAAATGATATATGTTCGTTATTAAGTTTTTTAATGAAAGTACCAATTTTTTCCGAAATTTTTCCTAAGTAAGTGATTGAATTGTAGGAATTAATTATCTTGTATTTTAATTCCCGATTCCTTTAGTTAACATAAACCAAAATATTAATTTTTATGAACGATTTAAAAACCTTACGGATGTAGAATTCAAAACCGAAGAAATTAATCTTTTATCTAACGGTTTCAAATACAACTTAAGCCCTAACATTAATAATAAACACTTAGAAATCTTAGCAGTAGAAACAGATTTAGCCTTAAATAAGCAAAATGATAACCTTGGAAATAAATATGCAGCTAAACATATTCTAGAAAATTACCACACTACTAAGTATTTAATATTGAAAATAAAATAATTAAATCAATTAAACAGAAAGCGACTAGTAACAATATTATATCTACAAAAGCTGATAAAGGAAATACAGTTATAACAGTTCAAACTACATACATAAAGTTCATGAATTCCTCGATAATAATTGATTCATAGAACTTAAATCTGATCCTACTAACAAATTTCAAAAGCAGATTAAACAAACTATAGAAAAATCAGGGTCTCTGTTTAATAACACTCAAAAACGTATATTAACCACTATGAATCCCCTACCTCCCAAATTATACGGTTTAATTAAACTACATAAAGACATAATTGCCAACGTTTCGTCCACTGTTTCAAGGGACATCTTCAGGGCTGTTCGTAGATGTTCGTCGTTTCGCGCGAACATGAACGTTGTACTAGACTGTTACATATAGCCGGTTCAGCGCTGGCAGAACACAAACTCAACTCCGGTCATCAAATTCTATTCAAAGATGTCAAGCTTCTGTCCCGTGAATCGCATTATTTCCTTAGGAAAATCCGTGAATCTATTGAAATTTACAAATATCCCCGCAATCTCAATAGAGACGATGGCTATACGTTATATCCGACGTGGCAAACTCTACTGAACTTTACTAAGAATCACCACGCCAATACGACGCCTGCCATTGGCTCATTGTCCCCAGCCAATAGCAGGCCACCATCTGACCCGGTCCCCCCTATATAAGTTGTACCGGTCTCTGTCATAGCATCAACATTCTCACTGCGTCGTCTGTGCGAGCAGTACACCAGCTGAGAGAACATACGATTTTATACCGTCATACGAAGCCGGAAGCAATGGCCGGCCGAATTGTTACTTTAACAAAACTAATTCTTAATCCAAACACCACGATCCTCTGGTCACAGGAATTAAAAGAAGGGACACTCGAGATAATCGACAGAACATTTAATGAACGAGATATCCAGCACATTCTACGGACATCGCCCAACATATTTATGGTAGATCCAAACCAGCCAAAAATACAAGTCAGGATTCCAGAAAAAAACACCGAACCGCTCAAAGAAGAAAAAAAACACCACCGAACACAGAACAAGATGCAAACTGAAATCATATCCGCAGAAGACTTCATCTACCCGAAATTCACGAAGAAACCAAAAATAGACGAAACAATCACACCGATCGAAACTAAAAATTCTTACGACGCCCTCGACAACAAAACCGACGAAAAGATGGAAGAAGAAACTGCCGAATCTACTCCACAGCCTTCAACATCAGCCAGCTCGCCCAGGGTAAGTGACAAAACCACCACACATAACACAAAAACACAAAATCGCACCAATTATCATAATCGAAAAAGACAAATGGACATACATACGACAATTACTTAAATCAAACAGCATTAACACAGTAGAAAACAAAATGGTGAAACCAGGAATACACATCGAACCGACAACCGACGAAGACTATCGAAAACTAAAACACACACTAGACAACGAACAAATTCAATATTACACATTTCAATTGAGAAGTGAAAAGACACTAAAGGTGGTGATGCGTGGCATTCCCACCTTTATAACAGACACTGACATTACAGATGACTTGACGGACCAAGGATACCCGACTTTAAAAATTAAACGCATGAACGGCAAACACGGAATACCAGCACCGCTTGTATTAATCGAACTGACGAGACAATACAAGTCAATCTTCAACTTACGCGACTGCTGCGGACTTGCAATCAAAATAGAACAACTCAACAAACGGACTGACATTATACAATGCCACAAGTGCCAGACTTTCGGACATCACCAACGGAATTGCAACATAAACTACAAATGTATGAGATGCGGAGACGGACATTCGACACATCTATGTACTAAGACAAAAACAACCCCACCAAAGTGTGCAAACTGCGGTGGTCCTCATCTATCCACTTTCATAAACTGTCCCAACAATCCAAACAATCCTACAAACAAAACCACACCTCAACCTAAATACATACCAGCACCACCCCCAACAACAAATCCATGGACACAAAGACAAAACGACACGACACTTAACACAAATGACGAACTAGCACTTGCCTTAGGCAATATGATAATAACACTACACTCGACAAACGCCACAAAAGAACAAATACAACACTTCGTAACACAAACACAGACAATAATAACACTCTACAATAACAAACATTAAACACACACTCAACTGAAACGCCAAAAAAAAAAAACGAACACATTTGACTTAAACGCAAAAAAAAAAAGCGACTGACACACAGACTTTACACAAACACAACACACACACAAAAAAAAAACACAACATCCAACGATTACATCAGACTCAAACACGTCACAACCCTGGGAAATACGAAACAACGGAGTGGAAGTGGAGGCAACTTCGACCACAGAACAAAACTCAAAGGCCCGCCGTGTCTGTCATAGCATTCTTCAAGCTACTACGAAACGACGAACATCTACGTACAGCCCTGAAGATGTCCCTAGAAACAGTGGACGAAACGTTGGCAATTACGCCTAACTCTACGCGGTTCCAACCCGGAAACCGAGATCTACATCTAGAGAACGACCGCGGAAACCCACACCTACATTTACATAAAGACAATACACCTATACGACCAGTAGTATCGTACGTAAAAGCAGCTTGTAGAAATGTGTCTAAACACTTAATAGATTTAATTCTTACACACACTAAATTCAAATCTAGGTTCTCCGTTAAAAATGTCCATGAATTAATTAACAACATTTCAAACTTGGAATTACCAAACAATTGTAAACTCATTTCTTTCGATGTCTCGAATTTGTTCAGTAGTATCCCACCCCAGGAGGTACATAATAGATTTAATCACTTTACAACTAGAACGTAGAAACACGAACATTGCCACGAAGACCGAAATTTTACAGCTCTTAGAAACGTGCCTGGACCAAAATTATTTTCAATTTAAAAAGAAATTTTATAAATAGACGGAGGGTCTAGCAGCGGGGAACCCACTAAGCCCTTTATTAGCAGAAATTTTCATGAATAATTTAGAAACTAAAATTAGTACACATCCCTTGTTTGGTAATTGTGTATATTGGTTTAGGTATGTTGATGACATATTAATTTGCTTTAACGGTTCAGATAGACAATTAAAAACTTTACATAATTATGTCACCACTATTCACCCCAAAATAAATTTTACTATAGTAACAGAAATAAATAAAAGCATTAATTTTCTAGACTTAACCATATCACACAAAACTAATAAACACGAGTTCGCTATATACCATAAACCCACACATACAGATACCACAATACACGCTAATTCTTTTCATCCTATAACACACAAATTATCAGCATACCAATCAATGGTATATAGACTAATTAATGTACCTATGAGTAAAAATAATTTCGATCTTGAACTAAATAGAATATACACAATAGCATTAAACAATGGTTACTCTATAAATATTATCAATAACATCCTGAATAGCCAACAAAATCTAAAACCCTTTCCTTAGTTTACCCAAAATTAAAATACAAGATAATTAATTCCTACAATTCAATCACTTAAGGAAAAAAATTGGTACTTTTATTAAAAAACTTAATCACGAACATATATCATTTAAAACAGACAATACTATACAGAACATTACTAAAAACAACAAAGATAAAATAGACAAAGAATCAAACTCTGGTGTATATAAGTTAACATGCGAAGATTGTAATAAAGGTATACATAGGACAAACGGGGAAGAAATTCAAAATTAGGATGAAAGAACACGAGAGAAGCCATAAAGAAAAGAAAGCAGATTCAACTTTCGCAAATCATTGTTTAGAAATTAATCATAGATTTAATATAGATTTCAAAATTTTACACATTCAAGAAAAAAGTAAAAAACTTAACCTGTTAGAAAACTTAGAAATTAATAGATACAATAGTTTAGGATTAGCTTTAAATGACCAACTAGATTTAAACAACTTCCCTCTATTAAATTTAAGATTGTAAAAATTTTTCCACCACCATTTCCCCAATAATTTTCACATAAATATTCAAACTTGTATTGTACATATTCAGTATTTCATCCACCTGATGAAGCCATTGTATGGCGAAACAATATTGTAGTGTATTTACAATAAAAGAATTTTTGAAACTAGAAGTTTAATTACTTATTTCTTAGCGTTATACAATAAAGCCCTATTCAATGCAAGTAAAGAAAAGAACGAAATGCGAACTAGACACAATCGAAATCTATACAAACGGCTGAGTAAATTAAAAGTAGTAGAGGAATCAATGCTTCTTCCACAATAGTCGATGCACGTGGACAGTGCAGCTAGTGCGAACATGCATTTCTCAATATATTTCATAGCTTTTTGCTAAATAATGTAACTTAATATTTTAATTTATTACTACACTATTGTTTTGTTAAACCCGTTGGGGTCCTTTGTATTCTAAAATATTATCATCCGTTATTTTTAAGAGATTATGTCTTCGTAATTTATAAACATTCGCAAACATATTTAATTCAACCCTATTAAATTGTATACCTTTGTACCATTCGGATCTCGGTCCCATTGGGACGCCGACCAATTTACAAATTATCAAATTAAAATGAACAGTGTCCCTGCTAATTCGGTAATAAATACAAAAAGACCGAAATAACAGCCGGTACATTAATCTTGGGTTACTCTCATGTGAACGACTAACCTCCTTCTTTATTCTTAATTACTTTTTGTAATTAACTTAATGAAAAACGGGCATTCAGAAAGTAATAGAAGATGATTTATTGCGAAATAAACTAAAAAGCGGTCGAGCAAGAAGAAAATTATGGATTTTATCGTTCCATACAACCATGTGCTATTTACTTCTTATGCAGTACGTATCAGGATTATTAGATAATGGACCATGTTCTTATTCGTGGCATTTTTGTTTTTGTGTTCGCGTTGGGAAACGAATAGAAAAATTAATATATTAAGCTAACTCACGTTTTCGGTTTATACACATGTACTTTTTCTCATGATTATGTTGAGGTATCAAACATGTAGACTGGCGGATTGTCTTTTTTTAAATGAATCTTTCTTATTCATTTCTTAATTATTTCTATGTCAAAGCCATTATATCTAATGAAATCTAGTTCTTTTTCGTATATCTCTTTTGCTAACGGAAACTTTAGTAACCGATTGACTAAGTCAGTGGTCGGCAAAGTGCGGCTCCAGAGCCGCATGTGGCTCTTTAAGTGCGGCTCTGGCACAAATATCCACGGAAGGCGCAATAATATTTTCATTAAAAAAAAATAATTAATAAGAAAAAAATTACATCTTGTTTTGATAAATTAAAATTCTTCTATAAATCGAGAACATGTATAATTTTTTGTTTAAGTTAAAAGATAGATAGGTAATTAAAATTTTATATTGTTGTAAAAATACGTAACGAACATCGAGTTTAATTTTATTAGTTCTCGTAAACGTAAACACAAACCATGTATAGCAAACGCCAATTAAGTTGGCGCGAGGAGGGGTAAGTTCGCGCAGGATTAGAAGTAGTGGGGAGATTTGTATTTGGTTTTACATCAAATGTCAGATAATTCTAACCTCTGCGCGTATATCACTTTATGATCCCCTAGCAAAGACATTATGTTCCGTCAAACGTCAATGACAATTACTTGAGTAGTGGGGGAGGACGATTTTAAAAACTGCTTCTGCGCACCCCCTCCACGCGCCAACTTAATTGGCGTTTGCTACCGGCTGAAATTGTTCGTATGTTTTCGGCGTACTCCGGTGTGATACAAAGGTACCACAAGCATGCGCGCGCATACTTTTTCTAAAGTAGTGGGAGTACAAATTGGCATCACAGACCAGCAGTTGCAGTGTGAAGGGTTTTGTCTTATCTACCGTGTCAGCCATTGTCCTGTCTTATTAAAAAGTTGTTGTATTTTTCAATCTAGCTGCACATCTTACAGGTATTTTTATACGATTTTATTACACCTGCTATGTATGTTTGTGGTTACGGTACAAAACTTGTAATCGATTTTTCGATAACTTCTATTTGTCCAAATGTTGGAAGTTTTCTTCCATTTTTGGTCATATTAAAAGTTTTGTTATTCTGATGATGGAAAAAATTATTTTTTTCTTTTTAGTGCAGTTACATATATTAATAAAATTGTATTTTTTAAAAAGATTTTTTTTTTATTTTTATTTTCATCAATTTAATAATGATAATAATTTTGTACTGGTGGCTTTAGAAAAAAATATATTTGGAATATTTTTATAGGCACCCCAATTAACATGGCTACCAAAAAAAAAAAACAAGAAAAACGGAAGATGAAAACCGCGAATTTAAAGTTGAGTGGACCGAGAATTTTGCGTTTATTCAAAATTCGAATGGACTTCCGACATGTCTTATTTGTAAGGAGAAATTCGCGCATAACAAGAAGTCAAATTTAGAGAGACTTTCGACATGTCTTATTTGTAAGGAGAAATTCGCGCATAACAAGAAGTCAAATTTAGAGAAACACTTTACAAGAAAGCACGCGTCATTTAGCACTAAATATCCTACCGGTGATGCAAGGAAGAAAGCAGTTGAGGAACTTCAGAAGAGCCATGAGTCGTCAACTTCTGTGTTTAATAACTGGATGCAATCTTCCAGCAATATTAATATGGCAAGTTTTGTTTTTAGACCAGAGATTGCTAAGAGAGGGAAACTGTACGCAGACGGCGAATACATAAAAAATTGTTTTATAAATGCATCCGAAGAGCTATTTCGGGATTTTAAGAACAAAGCAGATATTCTGAAAAGAATTAAAGAGTTGCCATTGTCTGCCAAAATCATTAAAGATAGAACAATTAAAATGTGTTCGAATATAACCACCCAGCATATCGAAGATCTGAAATTTGTTTCGGCTTTATCAATAGCAGTTGACAAGTCTTGTGACTCATAGTAAATTCTATCTATCTTATCTACTCCAAATTAGAAATCATTTTGTAGATTAATATATTTCTTTAGCATTTTAATGCCAAATTAACTTTTCCTATAATTGAAATTAAATTCTAATTTTGTGTCACATTCATACACAGATTAATTTTTGTAACTTATTTCTTGTGCGGACAACTTTTTATTGCCGCAGGCGAAACCAAATGTTTTCTTCATGCCCAGCTGCATGTTGTACGATATATGTCGACGCATTTTGAGATATAATAATTTTGAATTTAAAATAAAATCATTTGTGGTATTTTGTAAAATATTTATTATCGCTATATCTGTTTGTACTAAATTGTGAAGTTGATTCTGGGGTACCTTAGGAAAAGCTGCGTTGATTAAAACTAATGTAATTAAATTAATTTTTATACCAGTTTTTTTTCTTCTTGAGAGATTATTATTTTCCTAACTGTTTTTAACGTAATTGATTAGTCTATGTTTATCGTATGGATAAATTTTGATATACAGTAGAATTATATATATATATATAATACAAAATACAAATACAAAATCACACACCCAGAGAGAGACGCAAGCTGCCAGCAGCAACCAACACATAGGTTCATACCCAGAAAGAGACACAAGCTTCTGGCAGCGAACAACACATATGTTCACACCTTGCTATCTATTTTTTGGAATACTAAGGCATGATCTATTATTATTATTGAAATGTATCTTTGAATAATTTAAATCATAGCAACTTAATTATTTGACATTTATATTTTGTATTCTCTTGACAAAGGCATCATTGCCGAAACATGTAGAGTTATTTTAAATATATATACTTTGAAGTAATGAACCAGACCTTTAATCGCCGACTTATTAAGTTTACCTTATATATATATATATATATATATATATATATATATATATATATGTACAGTAAGAGTAAATAATTCGATATTTTCTTTATTTGATTGGTCAAGGCTTAGAAATACTACTTTCTTTTTTTGTTTTATAATTATACATATTAATTTTCCTTGATCGTGAAAATACGAATTGTTCCTAAGTTTTTTCTTTTCCTTTGGCACTTCCCTTTAGAGATTTCTTTCAGGTATCATGTGCAGTTTATTGGTAATAGTACGTAGTAGTAGGCGCATGCGTCGAAGATCGTGTAATCTCTTTTCTCAGTTTTCAGACCGAGCTTCTGTAAGCAAAACTGAGTGCCGCTATCTTCTAACTTTTATTTAGCCACCCACACCCTTCTCCACTGACTAAGGACATACACCGAAAATAGAAGAAGAATGCTTCCCGCGTAGGTACAACGTGTATAAAAAATCGCAAAAATGTCATTTACGTACCTGAGATCCAAACGCTTAGAAAATATTTAGCGTTATTTTTAAATTCTACTTCGAATTGGTTTATAAATTAGTTAGCTTTGAAAGGACATTACAGGAGAGACAGGTTCCTCTGAATAGACTAAAATACCGCTAAATTCTTTAAATTTCAAGAACATAACTACTAGTACTCTAGTACAATAGATTTACATTTCAAATAATAGAGTATTTAATCCTAGCTCATTTTAAAAATTTCATGTAATGTATTTGTCTTTTTTGGTTCATTTAATTAAAACTATCGGTAATTAAAATACCATATTAATAATAAAACAAAATACAATATATAACACTATTACTACTAATAACAGTATTTAGATGTAGATCTCGGTTTTCGGGTTGGAACCGCGTCGAGTTAGGCGTAATTGCCAACGTTTCGTCCACTGTTTCAATGGACATCTTCAGGGCTGTACGTAGATGTCCCTTGAAACAGTGGACGAAATGTTGGCAATTACGCCTAACTCGACGCGGTTCCAACCCAAAAACCGAGAACTACATCTAGAGAACGACCGCGGAAGCCTACATTTAATAACAGTATTTATTTCAACATTTATTTCACAGTATTTATTTATATCACAAAACTCGTTGCCGGTTGCTAGTCGTCTGCTTCTCCCTCCATCTTTGAGGGCTTATATAGTCCTATAAGCATTCGAGAATTGTTCTGAAGTTGGACAGCTCACACCAAGTTATATATAAAACATTAACTAAATTAAAAATTTCACCTAATAAACTTAATACACATTATTTCGTTTCTGTTCATAAAATTTTTCTCCAACTTGGAAATAATTTTGCATGCAAAGAGTTGTCAATCGCATGTATTCCTTGACTTTTAAAGGTTCAATGTTATTCTTATAAAGCAAGTACACTTAAACTTACAGGTTTTATGGTTAAATTTTTAAATTAATTTACTAACAATTTGGAAATCTAGTAAGTTGGTGAGTTTTTTGCCTGAAATGATTGGTCTCATCCAGTTACCTGGCTTATGTATCTTAAGGAAACAATACATTCTCGGAACCAACGGATTACTAACATTTAATTTATATTTTTAAGGGTGGAAGATATTGGACATTTTTTCAACACGTCGTTAGTGTCATTAATCATTTTACGCAACGGATTCCTCTTAATTTATGCATATGGACATTCTGCAATTAGGTTTTTAACTCTTTGGAAATAGTTGATTGTATCCATAAATACTAACTTCTTCCCTTTATCTGCTTTTAAGTAAAAACGGACCTCTGATCTGAGAGTTTTAATGATATTCCATTCTTTATTAAATGACTTCTGTTTATGCGCCTGTAAATTCCTATCGATTTGGGTTTTACAAACATCTCCAATGAAGTTCCTGTCTTTGTTCAAAATTCTTTATCGAGGCTTCGATCACTTGCTCTTAGGAATCTGACAGCTTAGCAGCCAGTATTTTAAACCTTTGTTCAACAATTCTACTTCTAAAATTCTCAGATGATTGATTGACCACTAGTGTTCATTCTATAGGAATTGCATTAATAAACTTTTTTGGTGGACATAACTTTCTGAATTTCTTGTGTAGTTTTAAACATTTAATTTTCTCTATCTTCCTATAAAAATTACAGCACTCTTCAAATTCGTTATTGTTCATGGTTTTAATTAATTTTAAACGTAAATTATAAATTTTTAATTTACTACGTTTACTGTACAAACAGTTCACTTCTTGGTTCAACCATTTTATTCTCGCATACGAAATGATCTTACAGGTTTTTTTTCAATTTGCCGTTACATCTACGTTCAAGAATTTAGGAAAAACGGTGCCCCATGTTCAATAATTTGATTAGTGGTTTTTCCTACTGAGGATGATAACTTAATTGTCGAAATTCGTATTTTTTGAGCTTTTACTTATCCACAGTCCCCAAAGAAAGACCTTCCGTATTATTTAAATATTTTTAGGAACTATAATAAATTATTAATTTAAATTAAAATAATTTTTAGAAATGTACAGAACGAAAAATTGAAGATTATGACTAGAGAACGGACACGCTTACCACCCAGTGCAGTACTGGTGAAAGGCTGTATTTCTAAAATATTTAATTTTATTTATATAATTGGAACATTTTTATTTGTTCATTTTGTCGTTCAAGTTGAGTAAAGGAGTATTACTATTGACTAGCAATAGTTTCTCAAGGTTTTCTTCTGTCAATTTTGTTCTCTTTGAATTAAGTACATCCTTATAAATAGAAAACGTCCTTTCTACATCGCAACTGGTTATAGGTGCATACTGAAAATATTCTTTTATTTCTTCATATTTAGCCGTTAGATTTTGTGGAATTGTCTCCATACATAATTACTGCAATGTAATTAAATCTGGATTTCTATTAAGAATTGCTTCAAACTTTTGCCGAAGGCTACATCCGAAGTCACTTGGAATACTTTTCAAATTATTAACAGCCACATCTAATGTGGTTAATCCGTCATTTAATTTGAGATTTCGATTTTCAAAATAAGTGATTAGTTTTAGCAATTTTCCAAAGTGTTCGTGAAGAAAGTACAACTGATTTTTTAAACTTGGGATTTGTGTGAGCTCCTTGCACTCACCAATACTTCTAGCATCCTCCTTTAGCAGTGTTACGAAATGTTTTAGACTATCGAAATTCTCAGCATAATAACTAGTATCGTCCAGCCATGTTCCCCATCTAGTTATTACTGGAGTGGGAGGCAGTGACAGAGATGGAAATTTTTCCCTGAAAAGAGCTACTCTCAATGGTGCTTTTCTGAAAACTTTTTTAAAAGCTGATTACAAGTCTATCAACTTCCGGAAAAGTGTCTCTGATATATTCACAGATTCTGTGGAGAGCATGTGCTACACAAGTAATATGCAGCATATTAGGATATGTTTTCTTCAATAGTCTGCCTGTTTTTAACATATGCAGCACTATCACTGACAAATAAAATTATTTTTTCTTTGTACGTGGCGTCCGAGTGAAGCATTTTTTGCATATTCTCCTTAATGGTTTCAGCAACTGTTTCCGCATCAACTCTATTTATAACACTTGTTGCTATTACATATTATATTTATAGGGAGTTATAGGGAATAGTTGGATGTAGTACACCAGCTACAACATTTACGACACAGCGTCCTAACATATCCACCGTTTCGTCGGCGCTTATCCATATGTATTGATTTAAAAGATGGCTTCTAATGCGTTCTACTGTTCTCGTATAGCACATAGAAACATAATATTTGCGTAAAGTTGATTCATCAGGAACATTTCGACCAGTATATTTTTGAAGAAATATTTTTAAAGTGCGATTGCTAAGTTTATTTAATGGAATATTAGCCGCCATAAAAGTTTTACTGAGTTCAGATGTGTTTGCGATCCTAAGTGACGAATTTTTGACGATATTTTACGGATTTTGTAATAAATTTCGGAATTACTGACAATGGACATACAATCAGTATGACCGTCAATCCAACTCGTCATTGTTTTACAATGCCGTTCTCGACATTCTTCCATATCATGTCTGAACAAGTAACTTAAACAATGCTCTAGATCTAAATAAATGAAAACTAAAAATGTGTGCGTAAGTTATTGAAACTGAACGAAATTCAATGCACACTTACGTCGAAATAATTGGTAGAAATAGATTCAATCAAACGATATTAAACAGGATCTATCACAAAAATTACGATGTAATTAACAGTTAAAACTGTGAAAACAAGAAACTTACTCACAGCACTTTATTTATCTTACGAAATATAAACTAATAAATAAAATACATTATAAAAACCCCGCTTCTATCTACGCTCATGAAAACACTTTAAAAAACACTATATTCTCCGAATACAATAGCTGGCTTGTCAATTGTTATCGCGGCGAGACCAGGTGTCCGAGTAAGTCAAACAAATACTTCATTGAATTACGCCGGGATGTACTGACCGACGTTATACACAATTCCAATTGCCGATAGCGTTTTATGGAAATTGCATCCGTTGTCTAATGACTTTATTATGTCGCCTAGATCATCATTTTACTTTTCGATTCATTTCTAGCCCTAGCTACCATCAATCATTAATTTACTAGTGAGGCGATAGGGCTATATTTGGTGTTAAAATTTATTTATCATGAAATTTCATTTCCAGCCGCTTATCGTGAGGCTGTCGAATCGCAAAAGCGGATCGAATGCACGTCGAAATGAAAAAAAATGGAAGTAGTAGATGAAGAGAAGAAGAAGAGAGAAATTTCAAGGAAAAGATCTTACTTTTACTTGTCCGCCCGGGGTTCGAATTGTGTATTGAGAAGGAAAAACGTCCTCTATTCGGCTTTCAGATTAATCTGAGGGAAGAGTGAAAAATATCGCCGACACAATTTATGTTACTATATTCGATAAAATTGATTTGTACAAGTTGGCTGGGTTTTGTTATACGCGCTTTTTACTTTTTTTTCTTTTTCCATATAGTTCAGCTGTATATACATCATGTCTTTTTTGTTAAAAATGATATTTCAACTTCCATGCGATTTTATTATTTCAGGAGGTAGTAATTTTACACATGTTACCTGTTCGAGAATATAATCCATAATGCTACGAAAATGAAATTATAATGTCTCTAAATCATCTCAATATTACCTTCGATATTTAAAAGTCAATTCAAGGTAAGCTCTTCCACAGTGTATTTTTAATCTCGGATAAGTATTTCGACAAGTAAGTTGTAATGCTCAGCAGTAGAAAAGAGAATAAGCAAGGAACATTTCTACATCACTGTCGTAATATCAAGATTTTATCATGATTCAAAATGGAAACAAAAACTAGTTTTACCTTTTCTATCCCACTTTCATGTGTGAACCTTGATACTATCAAATCAATCGAAGTTAACAATGGTTTCTAGGTACATTTAATTACTAATAAAACGCATTTATCTAATTCAAAAGTGAAATGAAATTACCATCGTAACAAGAGGATCCTCAAGAAAAAGGTGAAAGTGATGTCACCGAAACGTCAGGAAGAAAGTTATTGAATGCTTTCGCGGTCGTTTGTTGAAGCGTTGTTCTTCGGGATATTTCGCCGCAGTTGAATGATTTCGTCCTGCGAAGGACATCTTTCTTCTTACGTTTCGGTGAAACCACTTCGACATATATATATATATATATATATATATATATATATATATATATATATTATATATATATATATATGTGTTGAAGTGGTTTCTCGGGTATAGTTCCGCGTGTGGATTTGAGAAGAACCTCTATCTCGACGTTTCAACGAAATCTCATTCGTCTTCATCTGGAACAGGTTGGCGATTGAATGTGCTGCGATCGAGTGCATGGCCTATTATGTACCAACGCTTCCTCCCCTCTCTGTTTCAGTGGTGGGATATTCGGTGGTTCCTCGATACGAGCGGGTACGATGTTTCTCTAACGGTTCGTGTAAGCACTTAATGTGGAATGGCTTCGGGTGATCGGTCCATTCTCACGGCGACTTCTGTTCCAGCAGTATTCAATTTGAGAAAACCGATGACGACATATCGTCAAGCGAAGCCGGAAGCAAAGGCCGGGCGAGTTATCACAATTACGAACATAAAACTGAATCCCAACTTCGTTAACAACTGGCCACCCGAATTACTTGAAGAAACACAGGCAATACTTGATCAAACTCACGGCGAAAGTGACATTTAAGATCTTCTACGGACGTCACCGAGCTTATTCGTGGTAGACCCAGATCAACCGAAGATATAAGTAGAGTTAACAGAAAAAAATTCCGAACCGACTAAAAAGGAAAAACACCACAGAATACAGAACAAGAAACATCCTGAAAAGAAAATCGAAGACTTCATATACCCTAAATTTACAAAGAAGCTGAAAACCGACCAATCAACTAAACCACTCGAAATCAAAAATTCCTACAGTGTCCTCGAAAGCAACACCGAAGAAAACTGGAACACGACGCAACCAAATCCACTCACAACCGTCAACTTAAGGCAGCACACCCAGGGTAAGTGACAAATCAAACACTACACAAAACACAAACACCGAAACACGTAAAACACACAAAACCGCACCAATCATAATCACAGAGAAAGACAAATGGGCACAAATACGACAATTAAGACACACAACATTAATACCGTACAAAACAAACTTGTAAAACCTGGTATACACATCGAACCTAAAACTGACGACGACTACCGCATATTTAAACACGTACTTAACACAGAACACATACAATTTTACACGTTTCAATTACGAAGCGAAAAAACACTAAAGGTAGTTATGCGAGGCATTCCTACCTTTATCACTGACACAGACATTACAGACTATCTGACTGACAAAGGCTACCCGACACTAAAAATCAAACGAATGAACGGAAAACACGGCAAATCTGCACCACTTGTACTAATTGAACTGACGAGACAATATAAATCAATTTACAACATACACGACTGCTGCGGACTTACGATTAAAATCGAACCACTTAACATACGGACAGACATAATACAATGCCACAAATGCCAGACTTTTGGACACCAACAAAGACACTGCAACGTACACTACAAATGTATGAAATGCCGAGACTCACTATGCACAAAACCAAAAACAACGCCACCAAAGTGTGCAAACTGCGGTGGTCCTCACTTATCAACATTCCTTAAATGTCCTAAAAACCCAAACAACCCTGAAAACAAAACCACACCCAAATACATACCAGCACCACCCCCAACAACTAACCCCTGGACACAAAAACGAAACAACACAACGCCAAACACAAATGACGAACTAGCACTTGCCTTAGGCAAAATGCTAATAACATTACACTCTACAAACGCAACAACACAACAGATACAATACTTCGTCAAGCAAACAGAGAAAATAATCACACTTTACAACAACAAACAGTAAACACACACATGACTTAAACGCAAAAAAAGCGACAAACACACGGACTACACACACGCAACACAGGACCGTACAAAAACACACAACACACGATTATTTATTAATCAGACACAAACACGTCACAACCCTGGGAAATACTGGAAATGGAGGTAACTTCGACCACAGGACAAATCCAAACGACTCATGATGAAAAAGTGATCGGTCCAGTACTATAATTTTCCTACTCGCGAACGTCCGCTACTAGACATTCGCTTCACGATGGCTATATCGGTGATTGTATCTGTCCCCTGGCAAGCAATGGTTTCCATGTCGGTTGTAAACGTTGTGCATCGTCCCGTTTGTTCATGCTTTCAGGTCTTTTGTTGATTTCTATGGCTTGACGTATTGTTCTTGTTCCTATATCGATACTATTCATTAAGGTTTTGGTATTTTCAAAATCTATTGTACGTTCAGTCTGTATTACATGTTGTGCTAATGATGACGTGGATGTTCGATTTCTTATTGCGACCCTATGTTCTTCTGCCCTGACACTTATTCGCCTGTTAGTTTGTTCCACATATGTTTGTGTGCAGTTCTTGCAGGGAATTTCATATACAACTTGATTTTCTAAGTGTATCTTGTCTTTTGGAGTACCTAGCACGTATTTTTTGGTCCGTTGTGAATATTGTCTTTATATCGTATTTCTTCTTCAGGTAAAAACGCGCTTGATGTGATATTTTCCTGTTTCTTTCTTTCCCTGTTGGCCTTGGTTTCTATTATGTATAACTCTATTGATGCCATTATTTGTAAAACCGTTGGCCATCAAAGTGTTCCGTATAGTGCTCATTTCTGTATTTGCGTTTTCTTGATGCGTTAATCTTCGTGATCGTGAAATAGTGTTTTGACTACGAAATGCAGTTAATTACAATTTTAATAAAACAATTATATTTTTATGGTACAAGTACTGTCTTTATTCTGTTCATTATATTATGCGCCCTTCATTCTCTAAGACAACTAGGTCAATATTTAGATCTAGGTCAAATAACCGCTCTCTTTCTAATGCACTTGTTCTGTTCTTTTCTTTATTTAATGTCATGCATTTAAGTTGCATATAACTTCAGAATACAAAACAGACGTTTATTTGTTTACATTGCTTTGAAATGGATATACGACTTCTTTATGGGCAACAAATATTATATAAAGTTTTACTTTAAGCATTGTAAAGTCTTCCGACGTTGTATTAATATTATTGATCCTTTATCAATTATTATACCTGTTTTATAAATGGTTATTGGATATGATTTTTGGTATTTGGTAGAGGTAGCTATGACGACATGTTGTTTCAAAATACATAACTACAGCATATTATGTTTGTTACATGTTTATATTGTCTTTTAGACTGTTCTAATACGTTATATGTATTATATTATTATAACTTATTGTTATGGATTTTCCCTAAAATATATTTAAAATTTATTTAAAAATAAATGTACGTTGTTTTTGGATATCTGTGCATATCCGATATATTTAGATAAAATGTGCGTAAGCAAAAACTTGATTTTTGGAGGTCGTCTTTATGTGAAAGCGATAGCGAGCTATATTGAGGGGAGATCTACTTCTGACCTTAGACAAGAACGTTGAATTTCTTTGAAAAAAAAAAAATATATATATATATATATATTTAATTTAATTAGTTCGGGTTGATTTTGATTGTGTGACCATAGTAAATGGTATTTCATATTTAGTCCCGATAATTCTACGAGATTGTTATTCTCGTAATTTGTTGGTTATAAGATAAAACAACGTGTCTTGTAAGTCTCCTAAAAACTATAAGTTTTTTTATTGATGAATTCATAAAATTTTGATTAATTTTATAAGAATATTCAAGAGATTTATTATTATTAGTAAGAATAAATAATAAAGAATATTTTTAAAATATCTATGTAAAAACATATAACTGAAAATTTTGCTCTTTTGGAAATCAAGGGTATTTTTTTTGTTACATGTGATCGCGCATGTCAGATTTTTTTTTCGTGTTTTCAAGTTGATTTTACAGTGTGGTTCTCTAGGGAGAAATTAAAAATAAACTTTGTTATTTTAAATAAGTTTGATCGGAAGTCATCTGAGGAAGTTTTTTAATCCATTTAGCTGTCATGCTCGTTGTATATTGTGAAGTACACAATCTTTATACTCTATAAAGATAGTTTTTTTTTTCTTTTTTATTTATTTATTTATTTCTTTTTTTTTTTTCTTTTTTTCGATCGACAGATATCATACAGGGTGCATTTAATGTACAGCTCGTTCCAAATATGTTTCATTACTGTTTCTGCTCTCTTACATTTATTTAATTTATCTCTAAAGTGGAATACGCAGCAATATCTAATTTATAATATGCATACATATATCTATAATACGTATATGTATATATTATCGTATATTATTATAGTTTCATATACATATGCATATTTAGATAATATTTACTTTAAAAAATCTTGAAAACCAATTATGTATTTTATTTGTAAGATGAAAAATCTGACAATTACGGCCATCTTTATATAAGGGTCAATATTGTTTCTACAAAGGTATTTTTAATAATATGAAATATTATTAAAAAATCTGGTATGAAGAACACAATACAAGTTTATTATTAATATTTTTATGAACGTATCCCTCTTCAGAGACGCATATACGTATTGCACCTTTCTACAAATTCGTCAGTACGCCCCTGCTGGAGAGGGATACATTCACAAAAACGAACAACTTCGCTATTTCACAGAAATTATTAAGACCGAGTGTAGAAATACATTCAGCGCTGCATATTAGCAACCAACCAAAGCAACTAGCTCTGTCTACATAACAACTGTATACCTAACAAAGTGTTTCCATCAGATGACACCGCCGTATCCCTAGAAACTGTATTTTCGTGTCTTCATTACTCTTTATGAATTAACTGCATGCGTATATAACACAATTTGAAGCATACTTGAGTAGGCAAAAACCTCACCAATATTGTTTAATACAAAAGTATCTTTAATAATATGAAATATTATTAAAAATCTACTGTCAAGAACACAACACAAGCACATTATTAATATTTTTGTGAACGTATCCTTCTCCAGAGACACAGATACGTATTTGATCTTTCTACATATTCGTCGGTACGCCCCTGATGAAGAAGGATACATTCACGGAAAAGAACAACTTCGCTATCTAATAAAGTTTCCAGAGATACGGTGGGTGCCATCTGATGGAAACACTCTGTTAGTTCTACACAGGTTATGTAGACAGAGCTAGTTGCCTCGGCTGATTGCGAATATGCAGCGCTGAATTTACTTCTACGGTCTGTCCTAATAATTTCTGTGAGATAGCGAAGTTGTTCTTTTTTGTGAGTGTATCCCTCTCCAGCAGGGGCGTACTGACGAATCTATAGAAAGATGAAATACGTATCTCCTACTCTGGAGAAGGATACGTTCATAAAAATATTAATAATGAACTTGTATTGTGTTAAACGTAGGTTCACAAAAATATTAATAATGAACTTGTATTGTGTTAAACGTAGGTGAAGGTTTCCCCGATCCTTTTCTAAATGTATATCTCGGTTTCCGGGTTGCTACCGCGTGGAGTAAGGCGTAAGTGCCAATGTTTCGTCCAATGTTCCAAGGGACATCTTCAGGTCTGTACCTAGATTCTCGTCGATTCGCAGTAGCTTGAAGAATGCTTCATTCGTTGTTCAAACTACCACATTGTATTTTGTTCTTCTCACCAGATTTTTGATAATATTTTATATTATTAAAAATACTTTTGTATTACACAAAATTGGGAAGGTCTTTGCCTAGTCAAGTATGTTTCAAATTATTCTGTAATATTGTTACTTTTTTTGGTAGCCGTTATTCACAGGTTTTACTGTAACAGAAATAACAAGTGTTCATTTGAAAAGTCAATCTAGTAGCATGTGACTTACTGAGCATATATTTTGACAGTTTCATACATACAAATAAATAACAAATAATAGGTATTTATTGAAAACTATAACAAATGTTGAAAATGTTGTCCTTCAAGATAAATGCACTTTAAAATCCTCCGTTCAAAATTTCTGATGATATTCTGCAACATTACGGAATTGTTATTAATTTCCATGCATTTCTGATCGATTCTCTGAAGCATATCATTCAAATTCAATATAGGTGTTCGAAATATGTTATTTTTTAGATAAGACTACAAAAAGAAGTCGCAAGGTGTTAAATCGCATGAACATGCAGGCCACGCAATTTTAGTATTTCGACTAATTGTACGCCCATCAAAAAATTCTCTTAAATAATCCAAAGATTCTGCAGTACAGTGACAAGGTGCTCCGTCTTGTTGGAAATATGCATTTTGAAGTGCAGCATCATGCAACTGATTGACAAATGGTTGTAAAATTTCCGTACGGTACCTTTGAGCAGTTAACGTTCCCTGAAAAAATATTGGTCCAATGATTCGCCTTTGGCTTATCGCTGCCCAAACACCAATTTTATCTGGATGTAGCGATTCTTCATTAATTACATGTGGATTTTCACTACTCCAAATTCTTGGATTTTGTGAATTTAGGTATCCCGTTTTATAAAACCATGCTTCGTCAGTAAAGATGACTCTTTGCGAAAGTTCTCCATTATTTTTCGTATTTACATACCAATTACAAAACTGTAGTCTACGTGGGTAATCAATTTCTAACAATTCTTGTACTGCTGTGACACGGTATGGATAAAGTTGCATATCTTTTTTTAATAACTTGTGAGTTGTACCAACAGAAAGTTTATTTGTTGACTCAAATGTCGAACATATGTTTGTGGTTAATTTTCCATTATTTCTTCAACACGATTGACAACTTGAGGTGTACGTTTCTTAACTGCTCCGCTGATTTTCTTAAGAGACTACCAGTTTCAGAAAAAAGTTTTAAAGTTCTATCCAAAGTATTCTTAAATTGTATATAATCTATTACAAAATGTGGAAACTCAACTTGAAATTCTACCATACAATCTTGAACTGAATAAACCCATAAACCATCAATTTTATTACCATTTCGAAAATAAGCCTGGACTAAAAAAATTTTATGTTCTAAAGGGAAAGCCATTTTAAAACTGAGAAGCAATTTATTTAAACCATAATCGACGCACGATTATTTTATGCACTAACTGATATTTGTGATTGACATTATCAAATGTCATTTGGATTTACGTTTACGGAACAACAAACACATACTAATATATTTGCGTCTTATTCTATCAAAATTTCAAAGTAACCTAGATTGACTTTTGACAAATTGATTGACAAATTAACACTTGTTATAGGTTATTATTATTATTATTAATAGTTCTTCCTATTTATTCCTCCTCATTAAAAATTATTTTTTCGTAATAATTGAAGCTGTCGTTCTGTATGTTTCCGAGTCCTATTCATCCTGTATGTAGTCCTTTTATAAAAATCAAACATATCCGAACATACTATAACAAACTTTCGTTTAACAAAATCTGAGTCGATTTGTCTAATCAGATATTGCCACCAACTAATATATTTACGAAATTACCCAAATCAAATTTTCTAGTATATGTGAACAATATTCGCAAAATATCGGCATGTGTTAGCAAATACACGATCTACATAAGCCTGTAATTACAAATTGGATGGTATTCATATGTATTTCCATACATTCATATGTAAGTATGCAGAAAATTACAATACCAGTAAATCCCGTGAAGCAAATATTTTGTTTCACGTTAATTCGTGTGATAGGAAGAGAAAAAAAATGGAAGTCGTGGCATATAATGCATTTTCCATGTTAAATAGGAAACCGTAATCATACCTTATGTGTTATAGAAAAGTAACTAATTTCTTTACAAGATTTTTGAATGAATAATACATTAAACAGAAAATAAGTAATGAACGACATAGTCTATTTTCGATGTCTCTGGAGTTCTCATCGGGCAAAAGTATGGAATTTAATACAATTAAATTTATTGCCCTGGTGCCTGGCATTCTGAATTAATTATTTACAGAGGAGAACAACGAGAGCTACTGCCACTTAGTTCTCGGAGCAAAATTAAAAGAAATTACAGGAATGAATAAAGGACATAACTGAGAAACATGACTTGTTAGTATGTTTTGACAAGAAGCTATTGTAAATAAGCATGAGATTAATTATTTTTGTGCAATGAAAATGAGCGTTCAGATCATTAGTAACAGTAACTGCAAACCTGCTATTTGATGTGTATTTACTTGTATATCTTTCTCCCAGGTTAATCTAAGTTGAAAGTCATTAGTTGATGTTGCCGACACTTTTTGGTGAAACATTTTAGTAATTGACTTAGATTAAATATTTAGAATAAAACGTTTGGTTATATTTCACTAATTTTATTAGAATAACTCTAATATATGCTTGGTTGGGCGTTATGTCATTATCAAATATGCCATTATCAAATCTAATTTAATGGATGTAAGTGTAAGACTTATATACCTAACGCTCCTATGGGTAGGTATGTGGTTAATTCATATTTATAATGCATATGAAGGGGCGTAGCACTGAGGTTTGTTGAGAGTGTTATCCCACTGGCAATTTGATGAAGAACACATCTTCAAAGTTTTTACCTTAAGCCAAAGATGCTATTTTTCGTTTTCAGTTTGTTCTACTGAAGATGGCAGCTTAGTTTCCTTTGTTCTAATGAAGATGGCAAATTAGTTTCCGAAATACGTATTTTGAATTTATTGACATATCTGTCCCCGGATTGAGTTTACAATAGGTATAATGGACCAAAAATTTTCGAATTTTCGAATTGGAATTTCATATTTTATTATTTCGCCCTGCTTAGTCTGAAACTTATTTTTAGTTTACTTTCGATTTTTTAAAATCAAGTAGGTCTTTATAGTTGAACAAAAATTATTGTCGTTTCTATGTTGCGCGTGTTGTGATGGACTGGTTTACAACGAGCGAATTGATGTATTGCCATGGCCAGCACAATCTCCGGAACCGAATCTCATGGAGCATGTATGGGACATGCTTTAGAGAAGAATTACTTAACACATGGGCAATATTCCCGACGCTGTTAGATTCAAAGAGCTTCTAACAGCAGAATTGGCACGTATATCACAATAAGATATAGACCATGTAATTCTGTCGATGAATGTGTATGGCTGTGCTTAATCAACGTGGAGATCAAATTATACACGCTGATTCATTTTCGGCCCTCACCATGGGGATCTCTCTTATTATGGGAGATAGAGTATAGGTTTAAATTTGGCAAAGTTGTTAAATTTTGTGTTTGTTATAAATCCGTAAAGAAAATAGACCTGTGACAAATGACCTTCGTTATTAAAAAAAAAACGCGAAAACCCCATTTTCATCTTTTACCTGTAGCACCGACACTTGGCCTTGTAGAGAAAAAATTGAAACACATTATTGTGGCCATTTCTAAACCTCTATCCAGTGGTGTACTCTAAATTTTTATACGACGTTTCGTTTCTTTCTGGCCATCATCAACTATCTAATTTCTTATAGGCGCCATATTGTATTTAGACATCTTCAGAAAGAGTTTTTTTTCTGATTTCAACAATGTACAATATGCTGACTGAAGTTTTTGACATTAGGTTTTATTTGAAAGAATAAATTATAAGATTAAGTAAGGTAGCCATGGAATTTCAATCTGTCAAACATTTCATTTATTGTTCATTAATAATACAAAAATGTCATACACTAACGAAGAGAAACGAGATATGAGTATTTTTTATTCTTCGAACCGAAATTCAACAGTAGCGAGTACAAGATAACAAAAACATTAATAAAAATACATAGAAAAGTAAACAATAAACAATTACAGTAAATGTTCAATTATCTGGCCATCTTCGGTAATGCACAATTGGGCACGCCTTCTGGCATTTTGTACTGCTCTTTGTATAGTTCTTCTAGGAACTGCATCGAAGGCATTCTGAAGTCTGTCTCGTAATTCTTCAATGTTTTGTGGCGCATCTACTTTATAAACATTATTTTTAACATATCCCCATAAAAGAAAATCTAGCGGACTTAAAACAGGTGATCTCGCAGGCCATTCAACAACTCCCCTATTTCCAATCCAACGGTTTGCAAACTCTTGATTTAAGAAATTTCTAACAACAGCTGCATTGTGTGCTGGTGCGCCATCTTGTTGCCACCATAAATATTGTAATTGATTTAATGGGATATTGTCGTCAAGATAGTCAGATACGTATGTACGTAAAATGTTTAAATATCTTTCTCCATTTAAATGTTATTCATACATAACTGGTCCTAAGAGACGATTTGCCAAAATACCCATCCAAACGTTTATTCCAAAACGATGTTGTGGTCTTCTAGCCCTGTTTTGTCGGGGATTTTGTACTGCCCAATAGTGCTCCGTATTTCTGTTGAACATTCCAGAATTCGTAAATTTTGTTTCATCTGACCAGATGATTTTGCTTAAAAATTTTCGTCATTTTCTATCCTGCCCATTAACCAATTACAATATTCTAGCCGCGTGTATAAATTGATGTATTATTATTTATCTATAAAAATACAAGATTAACATGAAATTTGAAAACACGCTTTTAATTTACCATTTATAAAATATCTTTTCAATTTTCATTTAAATTCCTGTTGTCTTGACCATTACGCGGCTTAGTAAACGATCCATTCTCGACCAAATTTCTGTCGAGATCTAGAAAAATGGTACGATGAGGCTGTTGTCGTTCTGGATATAATTGTAGATATCTTGTACTCGCTACTGTTGAATTTCGGTTCGAAGAATAAAAAATACTTATCATATCTCGTTTCTCTTCGTTAGTGTATGACATTTTTGTATTATTAATGAACAATAAATGAAATGTTTGACAGATTGAAATTCCTTACTTAATCTTATAATTTATTCTTTCAAATAAAACCTAATGTCAAAAACTTTAGTCAGCATGTGGTACATTGTTGAAATCAGAAAAGAAACTCTTTCTGAAGATGTCTAAATACAATATGGCGCCTATAAGAAATTAGATAGTTGATGATGGCCAGAAAGCAACGAAACGTCGTATAAAAATTTAGAGTACACCACTGGATATAGGTTTAGAAATGGCCACAAGGATGTGTTTTTATTTTTTCTCTACAAGGCCAAATGTCGGTGCTACAGGTAAAAGAAGAAAATGGGGTTTTGGCGTTTTTTTTTTTAATAGCGAAGGTCATTTGTCACAGGCCTACTTTCTTTACGGATTTATAACAAACACAAAATTTAACAACTTTGCCAAATTTAAACCTATACACTATCTCCAATAATAAGCGAGATCCCCATGGTGAGGGCCGAAAATGAATCAGCCTGTATATTAAAATGTGTTTGTTTTAATTTCTTTCTTGAAAATTATTTCAAAACAAGTCTAAAAATGTTGCATTGTTTTAATTGTTTAAATTTTCGAAATATTTTTTTGTTTTATTAAAGGATTTTACATTAATATGTTACATATTTAAACAATAAATAACCTTAAATATCAACATTATTTGTCTATTATTTATTATATTCCTTCATTATGTGTTACATGGTAACAAGAAATGTCAATACATTACAATATTTAAAAATATGCAGTAATTATATGTATAAAATAAAACTAAAAAAGACAAGGAAGGAAAAACATGTATGGTATAAACATAAATTTTGTTCATGAGGAAAGACACAAACATAAGTATGACTGCTGTGACTGCATGACCGATCGCCCAGAGAGATAATGTCACAGTCCGCCGCCCACATACTCATCCAGAGAATAGTAGGGCTTGTTGGCTAATAAACTTTTAACTTGTTTTTTTAAATGTGCACATCACCACGGGTTTTAAAATGATTTATGTGTTTATATATACTCGTATACAGGACAGTATACCATATAAATGTAGAATAAAAGGACATGATTCTATTATTTATAAAATATTGTTTACAATGTTCATTACATTTCAACTGGAATACTAGACGGATTGCTCTTTTCTAAAAAAAAAAAATTATTGGCTTCAACTGAGTTACCCCACGCAACTATGGCATAAGACATATGTGAATAAAAAAGTGAATGGTAAGCTGTAGTGGCTGACTCAACCCCTGCTGCGTAAGTAAGTTTGCCTAAGGCACAAATGATACCAGATAATTTCGAGCTTAAGTTTTCAATTTGATATTGAAATGAGTTATTGCCAATAGAATACTTAATTTTTAAAAATATCCTTAGACTTTTCTTGTGTGTGCATATCAAAAAATTGTATAACATTTTGAAAATAAATATTACGAAACTGGCCTCTGTAAGTCAGTTTCGTAATATTTATTTTTGATATTTACCTTTAGTAAATCTTTCTGTTTGACTAACATAAACTTGAGAGCAAAAGTATTCGGCCATCCCTTAGTTTTTAATTAATAGCGATTTTTAATATTAAAATGCATCGTCTACATTACTAACTAATAACTCAATTTTAAAGAAACGACACTGCTTAATTAATTTTACTAAAAAAAAGTTGTCATTAACTACCAAGTGATCATCAGCTTTCTTTTATTCGTAGTGCCGTATGTGGGATGATTTGCAGCTTCAAACAATGTATTGTTTCTAGACCGCTATGAAACGCTTGAACGCGTGACATTTGCAAATTGTTTACTAGTACCTGTCAAGTTTACTTCTAACAGTATTAAAGTTAGTGAAAGCATGAATACACCTCCTGAAATTACACCTTAAGTTGTGGATCTGATTCAAGCAGGTAACAGTCAGCGATCTGTAACTCGGCAACTGAACATGAATCATTGTACTGTTCAGAATGTTTTTAGATACTGGTCGATACATGGCCAGAGCAAAGACAGCCAGGCCAAGAGCAAAAACAATATGTGATGATCGCTTTATCAGTAGGGCCTCCTTGCGGAAGCGCATGTTAAATGCTGCCCAGCTTAAACAAGAACTTCAAGACGTCAGAGGAGCAACAGTAAGTCGCTGGACTCTTCGAAGAAAACTTCTTGAAAATAGGCTAAGGTGTCGGAAACCTGCAACGGGTCAAAAATTTACGGCAGCACAGCGTTCAGAGTGCCTGAGTTTTGCTCGTGAACATGTAAACTACACGTTGGAGCAATGGTGCTCTGTGCTCTTTTCAGATGAGACCAAGATTTGTCTATATGGCAGCGATAGAAAAGCTAGAGTCTGTCGTCGTCAAGGAAAACGATTTGCAGAGTGCTGCATAGTGGAGAAAGTCACTTTTGGCGGAAGTTCGTACATGTTTTAGGGGGCGTTTCCCTTCATGTAAAAACCGAACTGGCCTATATACCCACAGGTAACCTAGGCGGTTTAACTGCTCAACGCTATATTGATGAAGTCTTAGAAGAGCTCGTTGTCCCCTATGCTGGCTTCATTGGCGATCATTTCTTACTTATGCAGGATAATGCAAGGCCGCATACAGCTAAAGGGAAGAATTTGATCAGGCGTTCCAGTTCCAGCAACGCTTCAGAAACTGACAAGGGCTTCTCAAGAATAGTGGGATAATATCCTTCAGGATGTTGTTCATGGGCTGATCAGATCCATGCCAAACCGTATCAAAGCTGTTACACGAGCAAGAGAGGGTCATACAAATATTGAGTTAACTGCATTTATTGAAATTTGTTTTTGTTTCCGTTATTAATAAACAATTTTAATTATTTTTCCGTCTTACTAATTCTGACTATGATAACAACAATTTCATTAGCACGATAAACAAGAGCTTTCCAGAGATTAATTTGGTATCATTTGAGAGAGCAATAATCGGGCTTCGAAATGATACCAATGCGATACTTCACATATGCAAAAAAAAACATGCTATTTATTATTTTAAAATTAAGGCTGTTAGGTGGCCGAATACTCTTGCTCTTAAGTTTATATCTTACCGCTTCCATACGCTAATCTGGAGTCTATAAGTTAACATCTGGTTAATACTTCTCTCTAACGCTAAGAAATAAGTAATTAAACTTCTAGTTTCAAAAATTATTTTATTGTAAAAACACTACAATATTGTAGAAATGTGTCTAAACAGTTAATAGATTTAATTCTTACACACACTAAATCCAAATCTAAGTTCTCCGTTAAAAAATCCCATGAATTAATTAACAACATTTCAAACTTGGAATTACCAAACAAATCATTTCTTTTGATGTCTCGAATTTGTTCACTAGTATCCCACCCCAGGAGGTAATAGATTTAATCACTTTACAACTAGAACGTAGAAACACGAACATTGTCATAAAGAACGAAATTTTACAGCTCTTAGAAACGTGCCTGGAACAAAATTATTTTCAATTAAAAAGAAATTTTATAGACAAACAGAGGGTCTAGCAATGGGGAACCCACTAAGCCCCTTATTAGCAGTAATTTTCATGAATAATTTAGAAACTAAAATTAGTACACATCCCTTGTTTGGTAATTGTGTATATTGGTTTAGGTATGTTCATGACATATTAATTTGCTTTAACGGTTCAGATAGATAATTAAAAACTTTACATAATTATATCAATACTATTCACCCCAAAATAAATTTTACTATAGAAACAGAAATAAATAAAAGCATTAATTTTCTAGATTTAACCATATCACACAAAACTAATAAAAACGAGTTCGCTATATGCCATAAACCAACACATACAGATACCACAATACACGCTAATTCTTTTCATCCTATAACACACAAATTATCAGCATACCAATCAATGGTATATAGATTAATTCATGTACTTATGAGTAAAAGTAATTTCGACCTTGAACTAAATAGAATATACACAATAGCATTAAACAATGGTTACTCTATAAATATTATCAATAACATCCTGAATAGCCAACAAAAATCTAAAACCCTTTCCTTAGTTTACACAAAATTAAAATACAAGATAATTAATTCCTACAATTCAACCACTTACTTAGGGAAAATTTCGGGAAAAATTGATACTTTCATTAAAAAAACTTAAAAACGAACATATATCTTTTAAAACAGACAATACTATACAGAACATTATTAAAAACAACAAAGATAAAATAGACAAAGACTCAAGCTCTGGTGAATATAAGTTAACATGTGAAGATTGTAATAAGGTATACATAGGACAAACGGAGAGGACATTCAAAATTAGGATGAAAGAATACGAGAGAAGCCATAAAGAAAAGAAAACAGATTCAACTTTCGCAAATCATTGTATAGATATCAATCATAGATTTAATATAAATTTCAAAATTTTACACATTCAAGGAAAAAGTAAAAAACTTAACCTGTTAGAAAACTTAGAAATTAATAGATACAATAGTTTAGGATTAGCTTTAAATGACCAACTAGATTTAAACAACTCCCTCTATTATATTTAAGATTGTAAAAAAAAATTTCCACCACCATTTCCTCAATAATTTTCACATAAATATTCAAACTTGTATTGTACATATTCAGTATTTCATCCACCTGATGAAGCCATTGTATGGCGAAACTATATTGTAGTGTTTTTACAATAAAAGAATTTTTTGAAACTAGAAGTTTAATTACTTATTTCTTAGCGTTATAATGAAGTTTCAAGAAGTATCTCCTTCGTCAATTAACTTTTCTCTAATGCTGAAAATGACAACCTAACTGTCGATTCAGGACTCACACTACAGTTATTGTACGGGTTTATTCCTAATTAACTTTTTAGAAAATAAAAAGGCGATATTGATACAATACAATTTTCCGCTAAATTTGCGAATAAATTTAAAATATTTGAGTATATGAAGCTTTTCGAATTTGTTTTGAACTTCATAAATATCCACGTGTTATTTATATAGTTTCGATCATCCCCTTTGCCGTCATTCTGTCTTAAAATAAAGTTATTTTCTCTTTTCTATAGAAACGTAGTTCTAATGTAGTCCATTAAAAAATTTACTACCTTTTCTCGACGACTATATTCCATGATAATACTCTTATTGTCGTTATCAATTTTAATGTTGGCGAATTTTGAAATGATAGTAAAATTTTACGGCCCACCCGTAGGACATAAAAACGATCCATCTTAATACTTTTCATTTTCCGTTACGCCCCTCAACACCGTGAAATAATACCGCTATACTATCGCAATATTGAATTCTTATTTTTCACCGAGATATTTAGGGAAATCGTTTTATAGGGAGGGAAATTCCATCATACTTTTCCTCTCCGGGTCAGTGATGCAAATAAATGATCGAGCCACCTACTAAAAATTACAATCTCATCCCGTACGGTTTACGTTCGAAGTTTTCCACCTTCTCCCCAATGTTCTTTACCACATCCCCTACTATAGTCTTCCATACAAAAGTCACCTCTGGAATGTTAAGTAGCTGTAGAAATTCACCGTTCGACCATTTACTTTTTTTTTATAACCATAAAATTTACAAATACTCCATATAATCCAGACGTGATCGAAGGAATACCTTCTCTTCGCTTCCAATAATAACTTGACTTCAGTCCGAACGTTATTGAGAGCAACGCCGTTTAAAGAATGTAATGGTAGAAAAATATTCCTCTCCGAACTTTGGAAAAGTGAATAAAGAAATTATTAGCATACCTGAAGTATAACAATTTAATACGTAAATTATTTTTAAAAGTTTAGCATAAATCTGTATTCGGTTCTTAAAAGGGTAATGTCATTTTTGTAATTTTTTAAAAATATCTACAATCAAGCATATTGGATTTTACTAAACTCGGGGTATTAACTATCGTATATTCAAAAAGTCTTTGGATCGCTATTGCAGTGGAATTTACGAGATATCTATGAAATTATTTATTTCAATTAGTTTTGACGTTTACTTAAGAACTTTCAAGTCAGCTGATTATAATTCAAAATGTTTCAAACAGAACATAGAATTTTTATTATTAAATCATACTACAGTAATTGTGAAAGTTGGCGAAAATTGTAATTGGATTTGTTCGCCTCGTTTATGCTCGAATTAGTTCCGTGAGAGATTTCCCAACTTCGGCATAATCGAACGAGATTTTTTCGGCAACTTCAACGAACTGTGGACGAATTTGAATCAACTGGCAAGCTGGAAGAACCTATCTCATCCTTGCTTAGATTAAAACAAGAAACGTGTTAAACCATTGTTAAACATGACTTGAACTTGTGTTCTTCTAAAATGCAGATGTATAAGGAGTTACTGCCACCAGATTATCAGAAGAAAGTATCGTACTGTACCTGATTTAATGACCATTTGGATTACTATATCCTTGACTTAACATTTTTGACACAAGAATTTTATATTTACGTTACTAAACAAGTTATGCGTATGTGTAGCGAGAATAATCCTAATTTTCATCGTGAGGCTCCTTTATATAGTACTAAGATTGGTGTTTGGGTTGCAATGTCCCGTAGACGAATAATAGGACCAATATTTTTTCAACAAACCATAACCGCTGAAAGATATGTAAGTCAAATACTTAAGCCTTTCATCAATCAATTGCACGATGATGAGCTACATAATGGATACTTTCAGCAAGATAACGCGAGACCACATGTTGCTCGAGTAATCCTGGAATACTTACGTCAATTTTATGACGAAAGGTTAATATCAGACGGTCGTTACCCACCTAGGTCTATATATCATTTTCAAAACTCCAGTTCTCACTTTAGACGAATTACAAGGACGTATTTTTGAAAGCTGTCGCTTAGTAACACCTGATCTTTTGATTAAAGTTTTTAATAAAATGGGCCGACGTGTTAACCTGTGTATTCAATAACAAGGAAGACATTTTAAACTTTCATTATAAATTTTTATTGTAATAAAAGTGTAATTGCCTGAATATTATTGTTTCATTGTTCTTTTCTTAGCTGTAGTTAACCTTATTTTTATATTTCTTATTACAGCGTTGTTTATTAATAAATGCATTCTATATTCTCTATAAATCTTATAAAATATTCATAAAATGCAACTAATTACTGTTCGGCCAAAATAGATTTAATTTTGTATTTTTAGTTTCATTTAGATGTAGGTATATTTATGTTAATAAATTTAATCCTAGTTTTAAATTATAAAGGGTATATAGAAGAGGTCTTGGAGTTCGGATATATTTAATGTTGTCAATTACCTTAGGCCTGGTCAGGTGTTACATTTCTTTATTAATTGTCTTGTTTTCTACTATCTACTATCTTTTCTACTACATAAAACTATTTATTTTATTACAGGCACAACCCTCCGGTTAACCCATCCATAATGTATTGTATAATAGAATAAGTTTTATTGACATATTTCCTGTTATAGATAAAGTATTATATTATTATAATAGGTTAAATAGTTTTGGGTTGATGCGATTCTGCGAACTATTATGTTATCTCTAACGCACTTCCTGTGTATTGTATATTTGTTATTTTAAGAATGATTTTATTTTCTATAATTAAGGGTTTTCGGCGTATATTGTTTATTTTAATACATTTATGACGTTGGAAACGACAGCATATACTTTTCTTGGAATGGTAAAAATGGTTGTATGGAAATTTCCGAATAATCAATTTCTTTGCTTTCTCCCTCTCTTGTGACTGACGGGGACAAAACTTTCTTGCCGAAAAATAAGTAAATGAAGAAACAGTTCAAAACAAGATCTCTTAGAGCTCACTACCGTTCCAAACAAGATCTCTTAGAGCTCACTAGTTCCAAGTACGATCTCTTCGAGTTAACTACAGTTCTAGCTTAGGTCTCAGTGATCTAACTAATAGTTCCTTCTAAGATATCAGTGATCTAAGTAGGGGCAAATATTATTTATTAGCCAGTTTGCATTTGTATTAAGTTAACGGAACTTCAAGACTAAATTTGTAAATATATTATTGTTATTCAAAAACTATTGCATTATTTCAACTCATACTTCGGTCGATACATAGCGAACTTCCTTCAAACCTAAAACCTATTTTATTTGTGACTTAAGTGTAGTACAAAGTAAAGAAGTACAGAAGTAAATAATAATAATAATATAGATGGTTTTTACACTTCGTTATGATAGTACAAAATATAATACGAGCATACTGTCACTTTTTATAATTATATGTAATTGAATGTTTACATTAATAAAAAAACTCTTTAAAAAATGCCATGTGTTGAAACATGTACATGAGTTAAAGTATCTTAAATATTCAATTGAAACAGACTTTAAATCGCCAAATAAAGAAAATCCCTATGCATATATGTCCGGTTGCCGCCCTTGAACACTCAGACACTCGATTTTGACGTGAATGTTAAAAATTTAAAATTTTGTAATTTGTGTAAATCAAATTTTCATGAGTCATTTTGATGACAATTAATCCTTATGTGCATATGAATTATGTTCTCAAATTGGGAAACCATTTGCTCTGTTTGTTTATGCACCAGGAACACAAAGGAAGTTTTAATTTTCCTATAGAATGTGGCCGAGCAACGCCGGGCTGCGGGCAGCTAGTCATTAATAAACAGAATTAAATATGTTATCCGACATTTGAGCCTACCCTAAAAATGATTTACAAAATCTCAAAGAAATAGTCTAATTAAACGCTTGAAAAAAAGCTGACATCCTTTAGGTTTAGTTTGCGATACAATTCAATCCGAGGAAGACACTATTCGAAACAATTGTAATGGGAAAGTTAAAATGATTGCCTTTCCATTTTTATTTCATTACGTATTAATTTCCATCAAGGAAAGGCTACTTAGATTCAAAATTGTTAATTATATAATTTGTAATACAATATTTAAGGGGAATGATTACCAACCTTATGAAATTAGGTAGAATGTATAAAAAAATAAGTAAAAAAGCTTAATAATAATGTCGAATACAAAGTTTCGCATTATAAAACGCCTTATCTCTAATAATAACGCACAATTTGAATGAGTTTTATACGATAAATGCAGAATGACAATTTGGTGTATAATTAACTATTTTCCTATAATATAAAGTCCTCATGTAGTCGTACCGAGAGTTGGCAACATCACCGATCCCTACCTATCTTACTTAAATCCTTATTCAGGGTTTGTTTTTATTTACTTTTACTCCGTTGCGCTAACAATAATATTCGTATGAATAGAACTATTCAGTGTGCAATTTACGTTTCATAAGGACAATCGATTATCACACATTTTGTTTATTGACACGTGTAAACTGGATTTGTAGATGTAACGCTTGTGTTAAAAATAACGGCAGACATATCCAACGTTTGTTGGAAAAACAGTAAGTATCTAGTTAATATTAATAAGTCGAAATGCATATATATTCTCACATACATACAATACATATGGTCTGACGTTGCCAACTTTTCCTCAATTTGCGTTCAAAATTCTTAATCCCGCTTTGTTGAAGACGAAAAATTTATTTAGAAATTCCGTTTTTGAGTCATACTCGTTGTACCCTCTATAAGAAAATATTTTTTGTTAGCATTATCGTTCATTTTGACTAAATTTTGATATGCGCAGATGTTTCAACAGTGTTTATTTATTTATTTGTCCTCTTAGATATATGAATATCTAAGGAGGACTAAGAAATTATTATTAAAATGTGCTTTAGATCAGGGGTTCTCAGATTGTGGTACGTGTACCACTGGTCGTACACAGAGCTTTCCATGGTGGTACGCAAGGTACAAGCAAATCCGAATATCTTACCGAAGACGAGATAAAATGAAGTGTAAACATATTTACGTCAAACATTCGCGACCTTATATTCATGTTCACTTATGTTCCAAGAAGTCTAGTATAGAATCAGACCATAAATTGCTTGCCTTATAAATTGTCGGCAGTGTGATAAGCGAATCAGTTGATTGTTGTTATTACAATCGTACGTGTCGTCTGTTCTATTACACGTAAAATCAAACACAAACGTGTTACGCTGTTGATCAGCTATTCTATTCAAACTGTATTATTACTTATTTATTTGTTTAAAGTTGCACATATGGCGTAAAAAATATCAACACAGATAAATGGGTTATATGGGACATAAAATTATATGCTGAAAAGCCTATACCTGTACCATCAAGCTCTGCAACAGAATCAAAATCTGCTATGAATCGGGATGAGAAAATTACTTCTGAAAAACAAAAAGTTATAAGAAAATATGATCCTTGGGAAATTTATTTTGGATTTAGAGTTACAAATATAAATAATATGCGACAGCCTCAGTGTATAATCTGCTTTGCAATTCTTTCAAAGTCAAGTATAAAACTTTCAGTATAGAAACGTCATCTGAGTAGGCGCTATGTATTCTTCCATGTTGTCTTTTGTGACTTGATTGCATATAGTGAAAGAGTTTTGTAGTGAACTTTGCCTATCCCTAGCATCACGTACTGACAAGTCTATTATAAGACGAAACGTGGCTGCATGCATCATATTCCGATAGTATTAAAAATACGTTTGTGGTAAGGTTTTACCCATCCAAGTATGTTTCAGATTGTTTTTAATTATCTTGAGAATGTATCGGATTAGATGTTCGTAAGATTTACACAAATAATAAAGCAATTTAGTTGCTTATTACTTTAAATTTTCTAGATGAAGAAAATATAAAGTAACTTTTTAATTACATAGGGGCGTGATTATTATATACCCGTGACTGTATATGTATAACAGATCTACAGAAATACTTTGGTCCTATATTAATTTATTATTATTAAGGTTGTTTTATGTGCCGGTTATTAGAGCTCATATATTACTTGGCGCAATGTGTCGAAGAAAAATCCAATAAAGCAACCGCATGCTGATAACTACCTAATTCCAGCTCCATAATGGGCGTCATAGACTCCAAACAAGATAATTTATTAAGGACCAAATATATACACAGGTCTTTGTGTTGCTCTTTCTCAAGGAGTATTCACATAGGATGTATTAAACAGAAATTTGTAATGCAGAATAGAGTTATGTTATAGTAATATTTACTTTAGCGGTCAGTTAATGTAACATACTGACTCTAAATAGAGTCGGGAGATAGAATATATTCTGATATAATGGATAAATACTTAAAATTTAAACGATAATATCTTTCAAAAGATATCGCATTATTTAATTACATTATAGTAACATGAACTATAAATGTTTAACCACAAACTAAACAACATTATTTAATCATTATTATCATACTTATCATAATTATTTATCATAATTATCATACTGTATATTTACATTTTATATTAAGCAATTATTTATTCCGCAAATAATTCGTATATCACGTCAGGTACTTAATCTGAAATAGTTCATTATTCTGCTTATTCGTAAATAGTCATCGCGTAAATATTATGAAATACAAAAACTACTAATATATAAATTCAAAGAGGTTATACCAGTTACCACACACAACAAATATTCTATGTCCTAGATTTTAAATACATTTACTTAAGGTACATTCAAATAACATTTTTAGAACCGCTAGAATTAAGTTGTAAATAGAATTTGTATATATACTGTTATTTTTGCTAAATAAATCATTTAAGAATGTTGTATTCTTTAATCAATATCCAGTAAATGTAAGAATAATACTCGTATATATTATAATACACATTTACTGGTAAACAAATATTAAGGAAAAACAAATTTTAAACAAAAAGCATTGATTTGATATACAGGTTGTCCAGAAACTCTCCTGACAAACGAAGACCGGAGATTCCTCTGATAATTTTAAGACAATTAAACCCAAATTCATCTAGTCCGAAAATGCTTCCTAAGGGAGCTAGAGTTCTTTGAAGATGGCGCCTTGTATTTATTTTTTTTTAAATTCCCAGAACGCTTCTATTTAGAAAAATAAAAACTGGTATGCTTATTTATCCTCCAGAGATGAATCGATTCCATCAATTGCGAATTTCTAGTACCGGTCATAGGCGTCCGTATTGGGTAAGTCAACTGTTATTTTAAGGCATAACTTTTTGTCTTTAACTTTTAAGCATTTGTGACACTAGATTATTAAATTTTCAGGTATTCCAGTACTAAAATGTACTCTTACTTTAAGTCGGTAGGATACACCGTTTTCTAGAAAAATCGATTTGTAAATTTTTCGTTTTTTCTTCATTAAAGTTCAATTTATTATGTACCTACTTATTTTTAGCGACGAAGTTGGCTTGGACTAGCAAGGCATGGATGAAAATTAATTTAATAAATTAAAAACAAATTATTTATTACAATGGAACGAAACTAACAAAAAAAGAACAAGTATCAAAGGTAGATTGTTACAAAAGTTGCTCGATGTGATGACCATTAGTCTCTATGCATAAGTTTACCCTTTTGCTTAGAGAACGCCGAATTCTTGCAAAAATTACAAAGTTATTTCTAAATTCGTTGCAAGCATCTTGTATCCTTAGCCAGAGTTGTGCGCGATTTTGTATCGGAACGGAATAAACAAATGCTTTTATGTATCCCCAAACACAATAATCGCAAGGATTCAAATCCGGCGACCTTGCTGGCCAAGCAACTGTACCGCCTCTTCCAATCCAATGGTCTTCGTAGTTATTATCTAGAAAGTCTCGTACATTCCTGCTAAAGTGGGCCGGACAGCCGTCCTGTAGAAATCATAAGTTTTGCCGAATATTTAAACGCACCTCATCTAACAAATCAGGTAAAATATTTTGCAGGAAATGTAAGTAATCAACACCATTTAAACGAGCAGGTAATTCCACAGGTCCAAGTAGATAATCGTCAACTACTCCTATCCAGACATTTATGCTAAACCTATGCTGATGCCTAAATTCTTGAACAACGTGGGATTGTCACCAACGTACGAATAATAATGTGCATTATGTACATTAAAAATTCCATTTTTTGAGAATGTAGCTTCGTCACCAAACAAAATGTTCCTGAAGAAATCTTCATCTTGATTTTTCTGATTTTGTAACCATCTAGCGAATTCTACGCGAGCAGGAAAATCTCCTTCTAGCAGTGCTTGCACCTTTGTAAAATGAAAAGGATATAAATTTTCTTTGTGTAAGATATTTCCTACGGAAGATTTTGAAATTGTGGGGTACATGGCAGATAGTCTTCGAACGCTAATTTCTGGATTTTCCTCAACTTCCATTAAAATAACATCTTCATGTTCTGCTGTTACATCATTATGTCTCCCTGTTTCATTATTTTTTGGGACCACTGAACCTGTTTCTCTTAATCGTTGATGAAGAGCTGTAAATGTTGAGTGAGTGGGATGCTGACTATTGGGAAATTTTTCAGCGTATCTACGTTGCGCCGCTCAAGCGTTACACCTCATTTCGCCATAAACTAAATGCATATCGGCGTATTCCTCATTAGTAAAAACCATTTTTTTAAAAATTGAAATCGTTGTGTTTGAATAACACAAAGTAAAAAATGAAAAGATAAACTTCGCGAACTGACAACAATTTGACAATGAAAAACGTAGGTTTTACTTCTGTTGGCAGTTCAGAGCTAACTATTGCAAAAAATAAAAAATTGAACTTTAATGAAGAAAAAACGAAAAATTTACAAATCGATTTTTCTAGAAAACGGTGTATCCTACCGACTTAAAGTAAGAGTTCATTTTAGTAATGGAATACCTGAAAATTTAATAATCTAGTGTCACAAATGCTTAAAAGTTAAAGACAAAAAAGTTATGCCTTAAAATAACCGTTAACCTACCCAAAACGGACGCCTATGACCGGTACTAGAAATTAGCAATTGATGGAATCGATCCATCTCTGGAGGATAAATAAGCATACCAGTTTTTGTTTTTCTAAATGGAAGCGTTCTGGAGGAATTAAAAAAAAAATAAATACAAGGCGCCATCTTCAAAGAACTCTAGCTCTCTTAGGAAGCATTTTCGGACTAGGTGAATTTGGGTTTAATTGTCTTAAAATTATCTGAGGAAACTCCGGTCTTCGTTTGTCAGGAGAGTTTCTGGACACCCTGTATATATATATCTATAGCTATTTATACACCTATAAAATAAGACGGAGCAAAAAAAAATAATCACATCAGTTTTCGCATCTCCTGCACCAGAGCCTACTAACCAAATTCACGCTCTATAGACGCTTTCTTAAAGGATAGTGTCCTGTTATCAAGCCGATAATAGACTTAATTTCATTTTGTTGCTTCTAAGTGGGTTAGCTAAAAACCTAGTATTCTACTCTCCGTTAGCCACACTTTCTTTGTATTTTCTAGCCATTGTTACGGTTAATGAGAATATTTTATAATGGACATTTTATTTAAGTGTTCGAAGAACAGTGTTTTGTATTGTACATCGGGGATATCGGAGATATTCGAGTAATGTAAGCGTGTGATAAAACTTCGTAGATTGAGACGCTTCCCCCCCTGACTCTTCTGTGAGACCGCGTCTGGTAGAGTTCACTTGGCGTTAGTATCTCGACCGGTGCGAACGTGTATGTGTGAGTGCCACTTATGTTTATCGTAAGATTTGTGAATTTTGAGGAAAATTACACTGAATAAGTGGATTTAATGTGACTACACTTTGATTAATTAATCCCAAGATATACCTAGATTATTGCATGTCACCTGGGTCGTGATTTGTTGTACCCTTGAACAGTTAAGGTAAGAGAAGCGACGCCATTTTGCACGCGGCATTCCAGTTCATTGTTCCCGTATTCTATTTTGACTGATATATAACATAATATCGTAGGGTCCTCTTTACCGGCCTACAATTAGTAATTACTGTTACAAGCAACCTTTAGTCGCTGATAATAATTAGAGTTGCCGAATACTAGCTTGGGTAGCAAGGTACCGAGAAAAGAGAGAGACAGCAAAAGACGCCGTCAACGTCAAGATGTCACCGATATACTCGCCGAAAGTTTTTGTTTATAATCATACCCTTTTGTTTGTAATCTTACCTTTTGAAGTAGCTAGATGTTTATCTAATATTTTTATTTAGTTCACATTTAATAGTACAGGACAAAATATTAATCAGCAAATTTCACCTGTAATACCTGTTAAATTCATTTGAAACATTTTATTATAATCATCATTTGTATACCGTTATACTTGAGATATATTTGGCGTCATATTTGTGTTAAAAATTAAGCCCTATCGTGTCTAAGTTTGTAATATTTTGTTGTTAAAGTCTCATTATACATACGCATTATGCCTATTATTATTATTGTTTTGCTATGTAATATATCATATGTTAAATATACAAGCACGGTCAAAAGTTTTAAACCGTCCATTAACTCCAACGTTTTAATTATAACTTAATATTTGTGTATTTGTTTATAGTAGTCATAAATTTAAACATATTTACTCCTTATTATATTTTGACACTGGATACATTTTTCATTTGTTTATATTTTTATTTTCAACATAAGCGCTTATAATAAATATTGTTACCTTTTATTTCGTTTTTACGTTCGTTTTTTTTTAATAAAGTTAGCTTCCTTGGATACCACCTGAATCTACAGCGTACGTTATCGCATGTATGTCTTTCGCGTAACGTATAATCACTTATACAAGTTGCCTACAAAACGCTCTGGCGCCCTCTATAAATATCGATCAGTTAGTCTAACACCGTTTCAACAAGAATCTCATGCTGTCTTCACTGAGTTGTAGCCGTGGTACTGGTCGGCTGACTTGTATTTTTATCAGCAACCCAACCACGTAAGCTAAGTCCAAGGAGGGTTATTGGCTTTGGGAAAATTTAGAGAGACCAGTTTTCACGAGTTTTGTTGCTTGCACGTGGTATAGGTAGCACCATACAACCGAATAGCATCTTTATTAAACAACATGCTTTACTACAAGACATTCCAAATAATAGCAAAGAGAGAGCAAGAGTAAAATGAGAATGTTAATAATGGATTGCCTCAAGGATCGGCACTTGCACCTGTCCTGTTTGATCTGCATATTTCTGGTTGTTCAAAAAATACACCTCTACCCTGGTTCCAGGTTCTAAGCCATATTGCAGCTCCCATCATCCGGAGGCAGGAAATCCTGTTAAGAGAATATAATAAAATAATATCGAATTTCCACCGTTCAGTACATAGTGATTTGCCTGATGCCGGCCTGTCGAAATAGAAGTCGCGATCTCCTCAACTACTGCTAGCAAAATAATTTATAGCAGAATATTTCAACCCAAATAAGATAGATACAGAGAGTATTGCGAAGCATTAAAATCCGCTCAAGCGGCCCATATCATTGATCCTATCGTACCCTTACCGGGAATGGAACTGCCTCGCTATAAGTGGACACTCAATGCAATAAGAACGTTCCTCGGAATTTGTCGTGACTGATTCAATAAATGGAGACTGCCTGAGACACCAACTTATGAATGCGGAGAACCTCGCCAGACTATTCACCATATTACAGCGGAATGTCCCCTTACAGCATATGGAGGTGAGATGAGTAACTTTTTTGCAGCTACTGACACCGCTTTGAACTGGATCAACGACGTGATTTTAAAATTTAACTTTTAGTTGTATATTTTTAATATATGTTAGCAATACGCTAAATAAATATCTAATCTGTCTATTTGTATATATTTATTCTACTTGTTGTAACATACTGCAACTAATTATGTGTCATAAATTAGCCCAACGTTACCTACTATGATAAAAAAATTACAGACTTGAAATATAATTATAAGTTTTTGCGAAAGATGCTGCTAGTAATTGAGTTAGACTTGCCGCAATATCATAGAGTGTATGGCGTCTTGAAGATGACTAAAAGATTTGTAATTTTTAATTTACATATTAGTTACTCGCATATATTTATAATAACCCAAGTTATTTCTGCTTCGCAAATTTTCTGCTTTTCAGCCAATTTATTAAGCGAAGTTTGAAAGATTGATAACAAGATCCTTGTATAAATATTAAACTTTAACAAGGTACAACTTTCGAATATTTATTTTCTTTTTTGCACATGCAAAACATAAACTTTTGTACACTTTTTTGCAAAGAATACTTTTAACTGTATAAATATAAGTAAGTGTATACCAATATATTAATTTAATTACTTCGTTCTCGTATTTGCCTACCGACATTGCATAAAAATACGATGTTTCGTAAAACTCAATATTTGAAACGAAATAAAAATAAAGTTGTTCTTGCTGTACAATCTCTGAGAATCAAGCAAACGAAAGAGCCGTTTTTAATTAATTTACCCACTCCTTAATAAAAGGAAACAAAGAAAAAGCACGAACATGTTGGTTCGTATTTCTGAAGAAAACTCCGTTATGAGAAATCATCTTAAGGCCGTCCTTCCGGAAATTAATTGCATAAACATTTTGTACACTGGCAAATGTTTACACTAACCGTGCTACATATTGCTATGAATTGTGAGTTTCAAATTTGCTTATTCACAATTCACGACAAATTTATCCAGCAAGGATACTCGGTTTAATTTAAAAAAATTGGACTGCTTTCCACTCATGGTTCCAATCCGAAAAGTGGTTTCTCAAGGTTCCAATCCGAAAAGTGGTTGTCTCTTCTTAAACAATATTATAAAGGTAAAAATAACGCATGGATTTGACAGCTGCATGCGATAAAAAATCCTTTGTGACTTCCGATCAAAATTAAAACTAATAAATTACAAAGATGCTTTTTAATTTCTCCTACAAGAAACAAAATCAAAATAAACAATTTGACAGACCGAACTAACTCTAACACATGTGCGACCACATGTAAATAGATATGCCCTTGATATCCCAAGCGTACAAAATTTTTACATTTACAGAAATGCTTTTTTATACTAGAAATTTTAAAAAACTTTCTTTGTCATTTATATCAAATAACTAAGATTAAATTTCAGAACGATAATAATAATACAATAGAAAAATTACAATATTCAATTCGTTCAATATAAATATAAGATATCTTCTATAAAATATACTACTTACATAAAAATTTTATTCATATACTCGAGACACATGAGTAAGAAAGTGTTAAAAATCAATTACGAGATTCACAAACTCGTAAATAAATCGATAATGATATAAGCAAGCACAAAAGCACAATTAAATCAAAAAAACAAAAACCGATTCATAAAAATATGGAATTTACTATGGAACAAGAAGTAAACAAAAGTATTAATTTTTTGGACCTAACTATTAAAAAAATAAACAATAAATTAGAGTTTGATATTTACCATAAAGAATCTCATACTGACATAACTATACATAATTCATCAACACATCCCATACAACACAAATTAGCGAGTTTCCATAGTTCTTTACACAGATTAATTAATTATCCACTATCTAAAGAAAATTATGAAAAAGAATTAAATTTAGTCAAACAAATATCTATCAATAACGGCTACACAGATACTTTAATTGAAAATATGCTGACAAAAAAACTTTTCAAAAAAGCTATCTCTATGGTATACCCTGCAATAAAGGATAAAGAAAATTCAAAATTCAAAATAAACATATTTCAAGTGATTTAAAAAAACTTAATATTAACACAGTTTTCAAAACTAATAATAAGTTATCAAAGCACATCAAAAACAATAAAGATAAAACAGACAAAAATAAGCAATCCGGAGTCTATAAGTTAATGTGTGGATGCGGTAAGATATATGTCGGTCAAACAGGAAGATCGTTTGAAAAACGCATTGGCGAGCATTGTTCTTCGTTTAAAAATAAAAAACAAGATTCTACTTTTGCGAATCATCTATTAGAAGAAAACCACACTTTCGATAAAAATTTTCAAATTCTGCATTTAGAAAATAAAGGCAAGAAATTAGATTTACTGGAAAGTTTAGAAATAAATAAATTAAAACAGTCACAAATTTTATTAAATGATAAATTAGATTTAAATAACTCGCCTTTATTAAATTTATTTACTTAAAATCTGTTTAGACGATAATATAAATGTATATGTAGGTTATTAAACAAATTTATGCGTAAACATGTTTAGTACCCTATAATATACAGTTAGGGCCGACCAGAAGGGCCACATTCTTTCACTACCGACAATACTTGTAATTTAGAGATTTCCTTAAAATATTTTAAATACCATCCTCCTTGATTTTTATATTATCTATGTTTTATTTAGTTTGTAACGTACTGTTTAGAGGTAAACACCTGAGGAAGCCACTGTGTTGGCGAAACAATTGTCGTTTTACGAGTAATGATTAAAAGTGAAGATTAAAACTGTAATTTTATTTCTATTCTTAAACACACCTTTCTTACTTCACTGAACATTTGTGTCTCTCTGGATACAGCAAAGCACGCAGGCTTCGCTAAAAAAAAAACAGTTTTGCAATCGTCCACAGAAGACCAAAACGGCTTGCTCCAACTGCGCAAGTCAAATATATATTTTTAAAATAATAATACACTCAAAAATAATTAAAATTTTCAAAATATTTGTAGGGAAAAGTTCATAGCAATATGTAAACAGACGAAAATATATTAACGGGATGGTTGTATGAACATCATTGTCTATTAAAGGAACCTAATTTCATTACAATAACTAACTCGTAAGTCACTTACGATTGTACGAGTGGAACGCAGAAATTTCCTACTTTTGAAGGCGAAAAAGAAAAACCTTTCATTTGTGACTCTGGCTAATTGTAAGCAAAAACTTTAAAAAAGTTATAAAGCTCCTTACTACATGAAGGGTTCGTATTCTAAATACCTATTTTGACAACGAAGTTAATTCTCTGTTCATACCTATTTTATAACTGATTCGAGCAATTAATGAACAAATTGGATAAATCTTTCTCACTTCGAAAGGCGAAAGTGAACCTTCATAAGAAAATATATGGGAATTTGGAATCGAACTCTCAAAGCTTATCTACTGATGTCCATGCATACACCGAGTTTTAAGGAACTTCAATTTAGGTCACGTACTCCTCTTCGGAAATAAGACACATGTGTTCGTTTTTACTGCCTCTTATTGCATCTATTTTAACAAGTTGTACACAGGTATAGGGAATTGGACTCTTATCGGCGTTGTAGGTATTATTTTAGTTTATAATTATACAATTGTCATTAGTACAGAGCGGACTGAAGCGATTCAATGACCAATTGCCCTGATAAAACGTTGTAGCGGTTTCAGGTATAGTATGCATGTTATAACAGTCCCACTATTTGCTTGCTCGATTGCATTCCTCGAGCGAGCAGGTGTTATTTCCGTCGTTATGAATAGTACATTGTGTCTATTTCTTAATAAATTAAATTCAACAGTGGCGTGGAAGGCGGAATATACATTTATACATTATTTCGTTAGACTTCATCGAAATAATCGCTTAAAAAATTATATTCGCTAATTTCCAAAGTGTATTTTCGTGTTTACAGTCTGTTGTACATGCATATAGATATATGTATTTATTGTTCTTGAGACAAAATTTTCTATTCACTTCTATAAGAGATTGTTTCTGGTTTCTTTCAATGTTATTTGGTTACAACGTCTAGTATTTAACGAAATCCGTTTTATATTGTTATATTGTATATTTATCCTATAATTTTTTATAAATATTAAGTTTAATTTACTACCTTATTTTTAGAGTAGCTTTCGTTTCTTCTTTTTAGACTGTTTATTTATGTTCTTAGTATTTCTCTTTATTTTCATTAACTATGAAGAATTCTCGTAGGGCAACCATGGTAAAATGGATTAGAGGCTTTACAGATTTGTTACATATTCATAATGATACCAAGATATACTGTAGTGCCTATTCATTAAGTTTAAGGCGTCCACAAAAGTGTAATGTATAGAGATATGTTTCTTCGAAAACTCATCAAGATAACATATGATCATCTGCACCTGAGACTTTTAGCGAAGAACTGTGTGAAGCTTTCATAGCGGCTACCAGATGAATTCACTATACGTAAATACCACTTACACAGAGCGTACATGCATATTTTGACGTTCCTATAATCTTATAATTTGTTTGGTAGTTATTAATATCACGTTATTTTTTATTTTATACCAGTGTTTAGTGCTCAAGTTTATCTATTCGTTGGTGTAATTATTATTTAAGTTGCTATATTTCTATAGCTGCAATTGAAGTAGTAAGTATCTTGTTTAATTTTATCTGGACTTTTTTGCATCTGCTCTTCCTTTTTATAATACTATATTTTTGTTGCACGTTTGCACATATACACGTCCTTGTCTTTAACCTCTTGTTTCTGTTGCTGATCCGTTCTGTTGCCTTCAGCCTGTGTGTGTGTCACTTGAAAGTCCCTGCGACGGGCAGCGTTAGGGTGAAGTGTGTGTCCTTGTTTTTTCCTCACCTTTTTTTTCTTTTAAGTATTAATTATGAATTCTGTAAAATGTAATTGTTGTGGTGCCTGGGCAGAACCGCATAAGACCGTATCATGTTCGATTTGTAGTCTATGTTTTAAAATTGAATGCGTTGATATTACGAATGCAGAGGCGCGTAAAATACATTCTAAGTCCGGTCTGTCTTGGTCTTGTAATTCTTGTGTCAGTCTCGGCGATGATCTGAATAGTTTAAAGGCGGCAATAGTCTCACTTCGTGAGGAAATTAAAACTTTGAAGGACTTGGTTAATACTTCTGCTTCTCCCTCGCTGCCTTTATTAGAGACGGAGAAAATTATACAGGAGATCGTATACAATTGTTCTGAAACTGGCAATTCTAATAACTAACAAATGACACTAGATTCTGCGCAGTTGCGAGAAATATTTACTGCTGTAGAGTTAGATGTGCCCGAATTTCAAGTGCTGAGGTTTCGTCGATTTGACTTAGACAGAATTAGATTTCCTTCTGAAGCTAAGGTTTTCGAAGTATTAAAAAAAATCGGCACGGATAAGATCTTTCGATCAGTGGTCTCGCCTGGGTTTTTCTCGTGATCAAACAATCATGCAACGTGAACTGTATAAAAGCGTTAAAATTCAATTGCAAGCGCGTATAGGGACTGGAGAGCGAAACCTGAAAATCAAATACAGAAATGGCATTCCGACAATTATAGCTTCGGAAAACTAGCTTCGCCCGACAGTAATTCGTACCCTATTAAATTATACTATCAAAACACTTGAGGTCTTCGTTCAAAATCGCATTTATTTTTTCCTAACTGTTGTGATTTGTCATTCGACATTGTCCTTATTACTGAGACTTGGTTAAATGATTCCTTTCAAATTCAGAGTTCTTCCCGTCTCATTATAATGTAATTAGATGTGATCGTAAGTTTGACATTGTGGGAAGGTCTACTGGTGGCGGTGTGATTATTGCTCTGGTTAATACAATTTCGTTCGAAATTATAGATACTTCTGAATTTGCTACATTGATTCCGTTAATTGATTTAATAGCCTGCAAATGTAGATTTCAGTCATTTATACTATACATATTGCAGTGGAATTTGCTTTGAAATTGCTTATTAATTTTTTATTCACACTACAGCTTATATTGCCGGCTATTCAGTCTAGTAGAATCCACGAACTCCCATCTCATGAATCGTTCCTCGCGGATCAGGTCCAAGTTTTAATCCGAAAATAAAACGATAAACACAAATAAAAATCTTATCTGTTAATTTGTTAGTTTATTTAAAAAAAAATTCAAAAAAATCCGTCTACAAAGTGTATAGGGTGCTAAAGCATCATCAAACAGTAGCAATGGGGAAACACTCTTTGTGAATAATGACTCGCACACAGAGAAAAACCCCTTGTGACACTCGATCAAACATAAAACTAATAAATACTAATGAAATTTGTCAAGTTTAACCTCTACTTTAACCCCTTCAAACAAATGTCAAAAACAACTAAGTTTTCGAAACCCACGAAAATTGAATTTTTGTCATGCGCAAAAATAACACAACACGGTCAATCCCCACTAAAGAAAACTCCAACCTTGAATTCAAAAATGTTCTCGAATATTATTTTAAGAAAAAACTTCCCTTACAAAAAACATGACAACTTTCTCTAATACCCATATACTACTTTCAAATATAAATTATTACAAGAAATACATGAAATTATAATAATGAAGATAATCGTGACATCATATATATAAACAAAATATTTTATCAAACTTACATAGATCTATGCACCATTTATAAAATGCACGAGAGATATCTTATTCATAAAAAATATTTTATAAACATCAAAACACTCGCAAAAATCGAATTAAGATTTACATGCACCTCACAATAAATGCATAAACAATATTCAACCCGATTTTATAAAACAAAGAATAAAATTGAGTATTTTATTCTTTAATAAACCGATCACTTCAAACGTCAAGATATCTCTAACTCAAAATGAAATTTCAACATCCGCCTGAACATCTCTACCATCTATAAAATCAAAAATATATACAGACAACACATTTTAATAAATACAATATCCGGAAGAGCGGCAACTTCAATCCTCTGATTAACCTAAATATACGAGGGTTAATCATAATTTCAAACATTATAAAAATTTTCACTTATAAAATAAAATATATATATAACGATCCCCGTCTGAAATAAATAAACATACAATTGAAATAGATAATTTTTATAAATGTACTACAATACAGAGTTCAATATTGTTCAATCATTTTTCCTTTCTTGTCCAAGGAAAAATCTATAGCAATATGTGTTATATATATTCCACCTGATGTGCCCAGTGATGACGTTGAATTATTCCTTGCATCTTTTGCAATTTTTTTCATGGATAAACCACTTTTATTCATTGGGGACTTTAACTGATCACACTTTTACGAGCATACAAATCTTAATTTACGTCACTCCGAAATTTCTTCTTTTTTGGATTTTTGTAACTTGCTACAACTGAGACAATACAATACAATCTTAAATACTGACATTCGACTTCTGGATCTTGTTTTTTCTAACTTAAATCATAATCTGCAAATATCCCACCACGATTTACCTTTGGTTCCTGAAGATGCACGTCACCCAGCTTTATCGATTAATATGGAAATAGCATAATCTCCTGACACAGTAAACTTTCCTACGTCTGGGAGCAGTTCCTATAACTTCAGAAAGGCGAACTTTCATCAGCTTTATGATGATTTGCAGCAACTTGACTGGTCATGTTTGGATGATATGGACGACGTTAACGACTCTCTAAACTGTTTCTATAACATTTTAAATAACAACTTTGAGTCCTCTGTTCCTAAACGGCCTGCTCGTCCTTCATCTTACCCATCTTGGTTTACTTCACTGTTTCGTTTGTAGCAAATGCGTAATACGTGCATAACGTATTGATATACTTAAACCTTTTTGTATATTTACCGCCATCTGGCTCGTGTTAATGGACTACACTTATACGTATTTTTCCCTTATGTACCAGCATAACTGGTCAAGGGAAAGGTTGCCTTTTTTCGGCATAGTCTCTTTCGTCCGTCAGATGTCACTTATTATATAGTGCGACCTGATAAGACGAAATTTGCTATGTCTTGTAGGCGATTTCAGCTTAAATGTATATACAGATACAAATCTGTTTTTTAAATAGATTTGTATTATTTTGTATACATTGCTTCACTGGCTTGACTGAGGACGCCTATAGATGGGAGGAACGCGTGTCTTAAGCAGAAGTAAATGCTGAAAATACGAGGTGTATTGTCCATATGTACAGTTACAGATATGTATATTGCAGGTCTGTTTCATTTGTAAGCTTTTGAAATATTATTCTTAAACAGCTTAAAAAATGAAAATTCGCTAAGCGTACAGAATTGGGAATTATGTTGAAAAATGAAATTAATTGTTTATTCTAACATAAGTGTTTCATTTAAAAGTTTCTCTCCCGTTAAATCCTCTTCGTATGTGTATACAATCAAATTAAAAGTTTTATTAACAAACTTCTTAAATAATTTCAATTTATTTTCTAGTAAAACTGTCTTCTGTATTCGCTAAATTAACATTAAGAGATTTTGAAGTTAGTATTTAACTTAAATTTAACTTTCTATAGCAACGGAGGAAGGTATAGAACGGCAAAAGCGCAAGCGGCCCTATTAAGGAAACAGGAAAAGTAGAACGCGTGATACTTTACCAGACCGGCAGGTAAGGCACGAGGCATCAGCAGCAACTGTAAAGATATCCCGACACCTCTTAATATATTATAAGTGGTTTCTCAAAGAGCTCCTGAATTACCTGTAGATACTCACACACGAAAGTTTACAAAGCAGGGGCCCGTACACACGAATGCACACTCACATACGCACACGTACTAGTGTTAGCGGGCAAAGTGAAACGGGGCTAATTTAGTTTGGCGCGGTGATTGAATTCGAGACCTTGGTGAATATGCAATCTTCAAAGGAAACGGAACAGCGAATCCCGCTTATTTATTCCCAGGCACTATTGTTTCGTGTGGTGAACTAATTTAAACTTTATAGGTTAATTACTAATTAAAACTCACATTTATCTTTCGCCTGGAATTACCGCGGTGTTCCTTTTTTGGAAAGTGAAGATTGTTTATTTCTAGGAATCTAAGCTGTGTTTACAAATCATAATATATTGAAATTGTTCGAAGATGATAAACTTTTGAGAAGTGGGAATGTGTGGAATATTGGGGCTAGTTACCTCTAGGTGACCAACAAATTATTATTATACTAGTTAATGCTTAGTGATTGAATTTAAAAATTTATCCGTGAAACCAGAAAGTTTATCAGTTAGTAATTCCTTAGAATTTGTTCAACTTATTAAATATTGTGAACTGGAAGATGGGGAAATTTTAGTTTCATTCGATGTAACGTCATTATTTTCTTGGGTACCTATTCTAGAAACTATGAAATATTTAGAAGAAATGCTCCATAAAAATAACATTGTACCTTCAAAAGAAAAAGAATACATGAGATTGACAACTCTGTGCATGGCGCAAAATTGTTTCCAAGTAGGAGAAAAATTCCATGAACAAAAACAAGGTACAACTATTGGTTGGGTTGGATTTATTCATGAATAAATTTGAAGTAGAATTTAAAAATAACTCCAAATATTTTCCAAGAGTCTGGATCAGGTACCTAGATGACATTCTCGCAATTTTTGATACATGGAAATGCGAATTAGACATGTTCGTTAATCAGTTAAATTTGAAATCTCCGACCATTCAATTCACGGTAGAAAAGGAAAAGGAAATGATAGATTTCATTAAAAGCATCGCGCAGTATAATGGCTTTGACGTAGAAATAATCAAGAAATTAATTAGAAAAACTAAATTAAAAAAAAACAATCCGCGAATCTACCAGTTTGATATCTCAATGTAATCAGGAGAAAAAATACATGTGTTTACCATACCATCCTATCACGAAAAACATTTATAGAGTTGTTGAAGAACGAGGTATCCAAGTTGCTTTTCGGTCCGAAAATACCATCAAAAATCTCCTAGGGAATACCAAAGATAAAGTTAATTTTAATTTGAAATCAGGTATTTACGAAATTAATTGCAATGATTGTAATTTGAAATATATATGTCAAACGAAACGATCAATAATAACCCGGTTAAAAGAACACATATTACATATTAAATTCAATAGACCAGAAAAATCTAACGTGGTCAACCATTCTTTATGTACATTACACAATATGTCGGTTAAAGGGTTAAAACTTGTCAAAGCCATCAATAATCCCAGCGATCTTGACGCAAACGAAAGCATTCATATCGTTAAAAACAAACAGAACACGATGAATGAAGACAAGGGGCCGATTCCTTATAGTTGTCTATTTTCATTCTTAGAAAAGAGGTAGAAAGGTCGAAGGCGTGCGAAGAGAGAATAAACACATGTGGTTGCCGATTTCTTAAGAGGTAATTTTGTCGTCATTTTTAGTCGATATATTTTTATTTTAAAGTCAGTGTATACTTGGACGTTGTGTAAAGTTGTAGCGCTTTTCATATGTGTTTAGCTTTACTGTGGCCCAAGTGCGACACTTTGATTAGTGGTTTTACCTACTGATGATGACAACTTAGTTGTCGAAATACGTATTTAGAATACGATTAGTAATTGTGGTAAGGGGTTATATACCTTTTTTGAGTTTTTAGTATAAATGTAGTGTTGTTACTTTCGCCACATTCTAGAGTCCTACTCACAAGAGAAGATCTCGAACCCGGAAATTCAAAAAATTATGAAACTTTGGGAACATGTATATCACATATAGTTAATTGACGAAGGAGATACTTGTTGAAACTTCATTATAACGATAAGAAATAAGTAATTAAGCTTCTAGTTTCAAAACTTCTTTTATTGTAAATACCACTACAATATTGTTTCGCCATACAATGGCTTCATCAGGTTCATTTAATTTGTCTATTAAAAAAAAACAACAAAGATAAAATAGACAAAGAATCAAACTCTGGTGTATAAGTTAACATGCGAAGATTGTAATAAGGTATACATAGGACAAACGGGGAGGACATTCAAAATTAGGATGAAAGAACACGAGAGAAGCCATAAAGAAAAGAAAACAGATTCAATTTTGGCAAATCATTGTATAGACATCAATCATAGATTTAATATAGATTTAAAAATTTTACACATTCAAGAAAAATGTAAAAAACTTAACCTGTTAGAAAACTTAGAAATTAATAGATACAATAGTTTAGGATTAGCTTTAAATGACCAACTAGATTTAAACAACTCCCCTCTATTAAATTTAAGATTGTAAAACTTTTTCCACCACCATTTCCCCAATAATTTTCACATAAATATTCAAACTTGTATTGTACATATTCAGTATTTCATCCACCTAGTGAAGCCATTGTATGGCGAAACAATATTGTAGTGGTATTTACAATAAAAGAATTTTTGAAACTAGAAGTTTAATTACTTATTTCTTAGCGTTATCACATATAGGTATGTACTACGCAATTCCCTTTTCTGCGCAATTTTGTCCTATCGTCAAATGTCACTAGAGTATCTGCTAGCTACATGATACGGCAAACATTTATATACGTGTGAAGCGATCCATCAAACTTTACTTCACTAACCAAACTGACGAAGTAGATTGAGGCCGAAACACATGTCTTATTCTGAAGTAAACGGAAAATACGAGGTGTATGTCCATCTGTACAGATACAGATGTGTGTAACAAATGCGTAATACGTGCTTAACGTATTGATGTTATATATTCCTATACATAAAGTTGATATAGTGTTTCTTTGCATTTCGTACTGCTCAAAGTGCGAATCGCAAATTGTACTTTACCTGTTTCTAATACACATAAATACGCGCTATAATACACGTTTAGTCATTTTAAGGTATTCTTATGCCTTAAATTTGACCTTGGACTAAAATGAAATACTTTTAGAACTGTATTTGCCTAGGATCATAGATTTGAGACCAAAGAAATTTGAGTACATCAATACGTTAAACACACATTTGTTACAAATAAAGCAGATATGCATTACACACTCAGTTTCCTGCTGCTCTAACATCCAATCTGCGTAAATTATACACTGTCGATGATTTCTGGGCTTCAGTTCTTGTGTTTACTGAATTTTTATGGATGTAGGTGCAAGTGCTTATGCAAAATGCTCCAAAGGGAGCCATAAGAATGGGCCAAAGTCTGCGAACGGTGACAAATCGATAATTTCCAGTCATCAACTACACTATGACTCACAGCAGCAACATTCTCGGCTAAACTGGCGTCATAATGATGTACACGGCTTACCCTATCTCCATTGCTTCCATTTTACTCAATTTTTTTAGCTAAGTTGCGAATTGTACGCTCAGTAGGACGATTAATTTGATCATAATCTTGTCGCAAGCGTCGATACACAGTTCGTACAGAATTGATATTCCTGTAGAACAATAGAGCAATTTCAACGCGTTGTACGGTGGTTAAGTGATCCATTTCGAATATGTGTTTAACACGCGCTATTAATGACAGCTGTCTAATTTAGAGTGAGTAATTTAGAGAGCCAATGTAGGAAACTCGAAATGAATCAACAATTATTTTCAGCAGAGACACTGAATTCCTACTTCATCCATTAAAAGATTTGAATTAAATAACGAGCGATCAAGATAATTTGTAACCGAGTCATTCATGAATTTGAGTCCGTATGTCTTTTCCGATTGTAACCGTTGCATAGTTGCATTCAATTGACGTTTTACTTGACGTTTGTAATGTAAATGCAGTCCAAGTATCGACATACAACTTCGGATTCATGAATGATTCGATTACAAATTATCTTGATCGCTCGTTATCAAATATACACATTTGGGCTTTAAATTATTAACAAATATCTATCTATTTTTATTGATATTAGAAATTAACTTATTATTTTGATACGATGTAAAATAAAACAAAATAATTAATTTGTTTAATCTTCACTATATTAAACGTATGTTTACTAAACGTTTACAAAAATGTGACGCGTTTCGCTAACACTGTAGCTTTATCAAACGACGATGGTATAATGATTATTCTACAAATGAAATGAATGTATGCACATAAATTTGTTAATTACAGGTATATAAAGAAAGAAACTATAAGCTGTTAACAAAGAAAGAAAGAGATTAGGCATTCAAACACAATAATCACATGGAACACCCTAATTAAATAAGTTTAGTATAGGAGAACTATTTATATCTAGTTGGTCATTCAGTAAATTCCCAGACTTTTTATTTTTATTTATTTCCAGGGCTTCTAAGAGGTCTAATTTATGCGATTTATTTTGTATATGTATTTGCATTTATCAACGCACGATTATTTTATGCACTAACTGATATTTGTGATTGACATTATCAAATGTCATTTGGATTTACGTTTACGGAACAACAAACACATATTAATATATTTGCGTCTTATTCTATCAAAATTTCAAAGTAATCTAGATTGATTTTTCAAATGAACACACGTTATATAGGTGTACGTCCATCAACACGATGCCAGATGGTATATTTGCTGCCATCTGGCATCGTGTTAATGAACTTACACCTATATACGTATTTTTTTCGCTTCTGTACTGGCATAGCTAGACAAGAGAAAATCGCTATTTTCGGCGTAGTCTCTTTTGTCCGTATGTCACTAGATTATCTGATGCCATCTAATAAGACAAAATTTGTTATGCCTCTGAGGCGATCCCTCAAACTTTACTTCACCATCCAAACTGACGAAGTCTATTTGAGGCAAGAACACGTGTCTTTGGCTCAAGTAAACGTTGGAAAATACGAGGTCTATGTCCATGTGTACAGACTAGAGTGGACCAATACGGAGCGAAAGCAGAGGCGTGACTAACGAATTGGTTCCCGCATGCGAAACATTATTAATATCTAGAGATATACTATCACGAACGGTGTGTTATTATGTTAGATACAAAAAAAATGTAAGACGGTTTTTCTAGATTATGAAACGTTCTCGATGATACGTATAAAAAATAAAATCTAAAATGTATGTAATTAGATGACTTACCGTCTTATGCGTTTTCCGTGACTTGAAAATCTGGAGAAGTGCGATGAAATATTGTTAACATAAGGTGCGTCTCCAAAGTTATTTCTCATCATTGTACACAAATCAAATAAGAACACTTCGTATTTTGTATCGGCACCAATGTCTCTATCTTTATGTCTTGCGCTAGGCACGTGGCGTTGCAAATTTGATTTTGTTAAATGGTTTATATATATATTGCACGCTAAGCATTTTATATTTACCCCATTGTAAGATAAACTAGGATGGTTCTCAATAAACCTATTGACTAACTTTTATGATAGCGGTTTTTTTACTGTACGCTCTTTCAACATTATTAAATACACAGAATATACTTTCCTGCTGCTATTATACGTGTACACACGATGACCGTGAACAACATACTAAGTAATCGTATGTGCGATACAGCACGCGGGAAATAATTCGTTAGTCACGCCTCTGCTTTCGCTCCGAATTGGTCCACTCTAGTACAGACACAGATGTGTGTAATACATGTCTGTTTCATTTGTATACACTAATATCTAATATTTTATATTTTTTTGACATAGTTTTCATACAAAATATATAGATAAATATGACCATGTTTGGCTCTGAGGAATACCTAACAACTTGGTGTTGTTAGAGTGTCCCCAAAGTTCAAGTTAATAAGTCCACGTTCAATCGAAATACCTATATAAATCGATTCAATAAAAAATAATTTTTTACCCGACTATAATAACTTTAGTAGGTAAATCAAACACATTTGTCTTTTTTATAAAAAATATTAGTAATTAGACAGTTATATAGGATATTAAAGTAATATTAGTTTCGCGTCACGAGTAATATTCTCTTCCAGAACACGTCTTATAGGATCAATTTATTATCAAACTTATTGAAACTAACCGCTCGTGATGTTACATCAGCACATTTTAAAATATAAAAAGCGCCGAAAAAGTATAAATCAAATCCAGAATCCAATTTGCAAAATCCACTTCTCACCTTTTCCGCAAAAAAATCACCACTTCGCGTGCTTTCGAAAGGACAAAAGACACTCCATTTACATATATATGGTCCTTATATATAAAAAGGAACTGGCGAATAGTTTCACTGTTTCTTTAGAATCGGAAATGGATATGTAAAGGTTTGTAAAGCGGGCAAGCATATTTTATATATAAAAGAAACGCGACTGAGGATCTAAGCCGGGCCGAAAAAGCAACCCGACACTTGATATAACTTGCTCATGAATATTTTTTGCGCGGGTGCCCTCATAAAGAGTGCTTGTGTATATATACATAGATAGTATACGGAGGATTCAAGTGCACGCTGGGTGAAATGAAGAGTTTGTCACTTGCGACCTGTATATCAATCATGGTTTCCAAAATGTCGGCTTTGATCTAGCTAGTTCTAAATTTTTCTTAGATATGTTATTATAGCGGGTTTTGCTTTATCTTTTGCCAAGGATATTATACTTTAATATGTTACGTGCAAAAGGAATTTTTATCCGTCTAATAAGGCTAATATCTTCAATCTTATGGTGCCATTATGTTCTATGTAAATAAAATATATTTCTGCTTAAGTTTATATAATTATTTTTTAGAACTACATAAACACTAAAATTGATAATTTGCATATGATAATAAAATTCTGTTAATACAGCGGTCTTAACTTGAAAACGAACGTATAATATTGATCAAATTGGAAATGTTTTATTTAAATTCTATTTCCTAGATTTAGGTACTTATATTTAAAACATATACGAGCTAATATCAGAAAATAACGAGACTGGTGCTGTAGTACAAAAATGAAACATTTATTTAGAAAACTTCGAGAACTTTCCTTCAAAGTACTCTCCATTCTGTGCAGCAATACACTTGTCTCATCGTTTTGTCCACTCGTCTTAAACATCTTAGAAACTATTTTTTGAGGGTCTATACCCATCACTGGTGTCGCTGACCTCTAAATCCTACTCAAATTTTCGATGTGTCAATTCTTTTCTGACATCAGGAAATAAATAGAAGTCACATGGAGCAAGGCCAGGTGAATAGGGAGAGTGCACTATAATTTCCAGTCCAAATTTTTCAAGTGTTCGTTAACAAATCGCTCATCTGTGGGGCGAAGCATTGTCATGACGCAGGATCGAGCCGATGTCTTGATAAAGCCGCCGTTTTCTCTTCAATTCTGCCTTTAAGGTTCCTCGAAGTACATTATAATAGTACTCTTCAGTTACTGTATGTTCTCTATATACAATGTGATCATAAATAACGCCCTATTTATCAATAACAATTGAGTGCATCACTTTACTATTACTTTTAACAGTTTTCGTCTTCTGCGGTCTTGGACTACCTTTATATTTGTGCCTCAAAGTATGCTCCATTGCATACACAACATACAACTCTTGTCACATCTAACCACATTATCCATAAACTGCAAATTATGTCGCAGTTGCCCTTTCCACTGCCGACAAATTGTCACCCGATTGGCTGTCTTTTCACCGCCCATCACTTTTGAAATCCATTTTGCCGCGACCTTTCGGTACCCTAAATCTTTATGAATAACTTTTTAGTGGAACCATAAGACAAATTAACAAGGTTAGAAATTTGATATTAGCCAATTCGACGATCATTTTGGCTTAAGTCGTTAATTTCTGCAATTTTTTAATTAATCCGCGCAGTTGGTGGTCGCCCGTATCGAGGTTCAATGAAAATCGAATGCGATATCTGTTATTTGAACCTAACCTGTAATTATGTAAAAAATATCAAAGGAATATCCTAATTAAACACTTGAAAAAAGTATATAGTACGCAGCAGCGAAAGCTTATTAATTACATTGCGCACATTCTACTGAAATGTATGCTCGGCTATAATATGATCTTTCTCTGCCTGGTCTATAATATATGAGAGTGGATCTCTTTGCTCCACTCATGACTCACTCGCAATAAAAAATTTGTAAAATATCTTACTTTTATTTTTCAATATAATATCAGTTAAGGTTAATACATTTTTCCCATCGATGTTCTAGCATTTCTAATCCTTCTCGAGAAAGGATTGTTCAACTTCTCCAAATATCTGATTTACCGCACATATAACATCATTATCTGATGGAAATCTTTTACTACGCAAGTGTTCTTTAAGTTTTGGAAACAGTCGCTAATCGCTGGGGACTAAATCTGGTGAATATGGTGGATACCCAACTAATTCGAAGCTTGCTTGAACTATTGCAGTTGTTACAATGGCGGAACAGTGACTAGGTACGTTACCCTGACACAAGAGAACACCTTTGCGCAACTTCTCCCGACATTTTTCTTTTATAAAACTACCTAATTTGTGAATTATTATTGCCCCCTTCCACAGGAAATCTACTAAAATTATGCCTACATACCTAAAATTATCCCAAAATACGGATAGCATGGACCTTCCCTGCTGAAGGTTGCATCTTGAATTTGTTCGGTGTTGGTGAACCTCGACATGTACACTCCTTGCGCGTTAAGAGACGACTGCAAATATGTTCTCGAGTTTGCTTGTGGGCATCTGTTAACCTTCGTGGCACCCATCTTGCAGACCATTTTTTCATTTCAATTCGGTTGTAATTACATTATATACCACATGGTATATTCAACTATTTGTCTTATATTCACGTGTTGTTCTTCCAGCACTAGATCATGGACTTTTTAACAGTTTCGTCTGTACTCGTCTGCCTACCATATTCACCACACATTCACGACACCACCTTTTAACTATGCCATATGATACCGCAGATTCCTCTAATGTATCCACCAAATCTTGATGAATTTGAGTTGTGGTCATCTCTTTTAAAATCACCACTCGTTGTTCGACACAATTCATTTTGATACTGATATGTGTCCTCTCGAACTCGCACGTCTATTATAGGCACGGCTTTAAGAGATTCAGACTTGTAAGTTTCTAGCGTTAGTCTTATACATAGCAGGTTACAATGTGTCGTAGATAAATCATTGTTTTTGTTTGCAAATAGCTATTCGATTAACAGTTCATGATTCACTTTATCAAAATCTCAGACTGACAAAATTCAATAACGTACATTATCCTCAGAAGAACAAGAACAACCATTCAATTCGGCAGAAAACAATGTCGAACAATCTAAAGGTCTTCAAAATAACAGCTTCACATCAGAAAGAGATATTCACAGCTGATAGGAAGCATACCTCCGGTTTCCTGTACATACTTATAATCATTTAGATACAATAATAACTATAATAACTAATCAATATTATGCTGATGTACTAACGCGTTTTGATAGCCAATTGAAGAAAAACGACATTTCTTCATTTTCATTTTCGTTCGTTTTGGCAACCACAAAATTTGTAAATTTGGATACGAGTGACTTTTCTTGTTTCAAAATTTGCAAAAATTGCTTGATGAAGAAAGATTAGGAACAACTAAGGAGGTGACAGTCCTACTTTGAAGAACTTCTGTAGGAAAAAAAATTGTACAGTTGTTGAGCTAAGTGTATAGATTTGGATAAGAATTATGTTGAAAAATAAAATGTATTTTTTTACTCTAAAATGTACCCTCGCAATCAAATTTAAAAAAAAAACGCATAATTAGCGTCGTAAAATATAGAAATGTACATTCACATTACTTCGCGGAAATTAGAATTAATTTGCAACAAGTGCCGACTACAGGCAAGCATATTAACATCTATTTCCTGAATGTAAGTTAGGGCTTCCCGATGTATTCGGAACCACAATCCGTAATAGCTTAGTAGCAGAGCAATGGTCCGGCAAACCACCGACTTGGTTTCGAATCCTACTTAAGGGCGATTTTTTTCAATTAAGAAAATCGAATAATTAGCGTCGTAAAATGTAGAAAATAATATTTACATACCCTCACTTATATAATTTACAAATTTACAAATCGAATTTAATTTTGGGCTCAAATCTCTAACGATACCAATTAACAATAAAAAAAATCTAATAAGTTTTATAGCTAAGATTGTGTGTGCGTGTCTAATTATGTTTTATAAATGACTTGGGAGCATTAAAAAGTGAATATCCTTTAGTGTTATGTTGATTACGTAGAACGATTTCGTGACATTATTAATGACGATAATTAAATAGCATGAAAAGGAAAGAGGGCTGTAAATTAAATGTTTAATAAATGTGAATTAGAAATTCAAATTGGTGATTATTAAGGGTGGGATTGATACGAATTAATCACAATAAAATGGAGAACTGTGTTACATATACAATTCTCAAGATTATTTAGTTTTATGGTTAACCCTGCAGAACTCGGGCCTATAAGCATTTCGCTCAGGCTTAAGCCAGAATTGCTGTATTTTTAAAGAGGGTTGAGATATAGGAACGAGGCGCCCTCTAGCTGAGTTTACGTATCACTTCTGTTTATAAATGCAACCTATACACCAATTAGTCGTCTGTAGCAATTTCTAGGAAGAACTTGTCAATCACTTGCAGACTGCGTGAGCATTTCGCTTACGGCGCTAGTTCCGGCATTGGTGTTTTGTTTTGCCTATTGACGTTTCTCTCACTACGCGAGTTATAGCATTGACGTGTTTTTCTAACCTTATTTAAGTAAGTATTGCATTTATTAGTATTTAGTCGTGTACTAAATGTTTTATATTAGTGAAAATGACATATTTATATGACGATGTTATTTTTTTAGTATAATGGCAATGAGTAGAACTCAGAAAATTGTCGAATTAGCAAGACAACAATATGCAGAATTAAATCCACAACAAACATGGATGGCTACTCAACCAGCCCTTGACCAGCAATCAGAAAATTTATTTGATGATGGAGATGATTATGAAGTGGAGAGTGACAATGTCAGTGAACACAGTGACCATAATATAGACACAGAAGAATCAGATCGTGATAACGAAAATGATGATATAGTTGACACAGAGCCTCAATTTGATGGAGAACATCATTATATTGGTAAAGATGGCACAACTCGCTGGTTGAGCCACTCGCCTTATCCTAACACTCGCACTCCGAGACATAATATTGTTAGTCATTTACCCGGTGTCACCTCCATTGCAAAAAAATGATACCGAAATTATTCAAGACCGCAGATTATATTTAAAAGAGTTGGCTCAAGAATTGATCAAACCACATTTGATAAATCGATCTTCAAAACAGAATTTGCCGGTGAGTTTACGTACCCGAATTCGAAAAATTTGTAACATTAAGGAAGCAACAGTTGTGCGAGAGGTTGCCTCAGGTTTTTGTGCGTTTTGTCCTAGGCGAGAAAATCGTAAAAGCAAGAAACATTGCGAGAGGTGCAATAAAGTGATTTGTACAGAACATGCTAAATATGTCTGTCCCTCATGTTCCAACGTCAATAGTTCCTAAGATCAGAGTGATTAGCATTTTAGAGAATACAGGATTTTTTGCAATTTCGATTACACTTTTATTATTTTTATTTTATTAGCAAATGTTAGAGATTTTAAACTTTTATAAGCAAATAACATGTTTAAAAAAACAATAAATATTGATTTTGACTTAAAAAATACTAGTTTTATTTGCATCCTGACGTTATATAAAAAAACATATGAAGCGTGAGAAAAATGCTCACGCATGAGGGCTCACGTTCCACAGAATGGCGCGAGTTCTGCAGGGTTAATAATTAGAAATCATGTGGGTGTAGACACAAAACATCTGTCGACAAGAAAGTATTTGAGGGTACGAATATCTAATATTAATTTATAATATTAATTCTTCAGAATAATCGATTTTTGTAGAATTGACTACCTCAACAAAAATCTCAAAAAAGTAATTAATAAACATATCAACATTAATAAATTAATATGTAGGCAGAATCTAGAACATTATGCATTATGAAAAGTATATTCATCTTACGTAAATTGCGTAACGTGTGCACCCTCTAAATTGATTAATGAATTTTCGCACAATAAATGGCGGAAAAAAGTGAACGGCAACGACGGCACTTACCACACTTCGCCGGTCTTTAAGAACTTCAAGTTGTCAAATTTATTATTAACGAATCACTGAATATATAAAGGATCATCTTCTGTAAGTAAATAGCTGCAATGTACCCTCACACGGATGAATGCACCGAATTAACAGATTTGTTAAAGCCGACCGGGCTTACTTTTACCTCTGAATAGAACGGGGGCTTCTTATGCTTCCATTTATTAGCTTCTTACAGAGCCAATAATACCTAAAAACAAATAGCCTCTTTCGAGAATTTAAGAAACACATCTATAAGCCGGATTTGCGTCCACGCTCCTCTGAATACACGTCGCAGTGAAGGTAATTTGAAATTAAGGCGAAAACTTTATTAAGAGAAGAGTATTTGATATTGTTCTCGTTTAATTTAGGCACGCTTTGATTCCTCATTCTCTCAATACTTTTCTGCTTCTGAATTAAATACTATATTCTCATTGTATATGCATATAATTGGCATTCAAATAAATTCTGTGTCGTAATTGGCTCCGGAAATATATCTGTATTGAATTTCTTAAATTGCTCAACTTAGTTTTAAAGGTTGCATCGAATACCATGAAGCGAAAGATAGAAAACTGTCATAAATGTTACTTTTGATGGACTTTAATACATCGAAAACAATTATACTAGACCGGGAAAAAACCCACCATTTATGTATAAAAGAAAAACATTTTTAATAATATTTCAATATTGAGAAATAGAATACACAATACAAACTAAAAAAAAGTATAAAACTCTTTACCACAATTAATAGTCGTAACCTAAAAAACAACTAATCAAATTGGCGCACATGAGGCACAGTAAAGCTAACACATAGAATATTAATTCTTCAGAATAGAAACACATGCCAAGGTGCACTTTACGCGACGTCCATGTATACATTGACTTTAAAATAAATACACAAACTAAAATTACAACTTATCCTTCCTAAGAAAAAGGCATCACCATGTATTTATTCTTACGCCCCTTAACCTTTCCTACCTCTTTTCTAAGAATGAAAAAATACAACTGTTTGGGATAGGACCGTTGTCCGAGTTAAACATATTAAATTTGTTTTTAACGATATGAATGGTTTCGCATGCGTCTAGATCTCTGAGGCCGTTGATGTTTTTGACAAGTTTTAACCCTTTTACCGAGAGGTTATGATCCATGCACAATGCATGGTTGTCCACGCTCGATTTTTCCGGTCTATTAATTTAATATGTGATAATGTGTTCTTTAAAACGGGTTACTATTGATATTTCAATGTAACCAAGAAAAAAAGTACATGTGTTTACCATACCATCCACTCACAAAAAAACATTAATAGAGTTGTTAAAGTGTAAGGTCTCCAAGTTGCTTTGAGGTCCGAAATCACCATCACAAGTCTCCTAGGTAATACCAAAGATAAAGTTAATTTGAATTTGAAATCAGGTATATACGAAACTAATTGCGACGATTGTAATTTTAAATGTATAGGTCAAACAAAACGCTCAATAACAACCCGTTTTAAAGAACACTTTTCACATATTAAATTTAATAGACCAAAAAAATCGAGAGTGGAAAACCATACATTGGACATAGATTATAATGTCTCGGTAAGAGGGCCGAAACTTGTCAAAAACATCAACAACCCCAGAGATTTCGACGCATACGGAAGCATTCATATAATTAAAAACAAATTTAATACATTTAACTCGGACAACGGTCCTATCCCATACAGTTGTTTTTTACTATTCTTAGAAAAGAGGTAGAAAAGGTTGAGGGCGTGAGAATAAACGCATGGTGTTGGCGTTTTCTTGAGAAGGGTGAGTTGACGTAATTTAATTTTGTGTATTTACTTCAAAATCAGTGTACACGTGCACGCCTTGTAAAGTTGTGCGCGATTATGTGTTAGCTTTACTGTGCCCCATGTTTGACACTTTGATTAGTTGTTTTACCTACAGATAATGACAACTTAGTTGTCGAAATGCGTATTCAGTTTACGACTATTAATTATGGTAATGGGTTTTATACCATTTTTGAGTTTTTGCTTAACCACAGTCTCCAAAGAAAGACTACACAATAGAAGTTAATATTTATGCTATCTAGCTAGAATTCAAAATTTACACAAGGACTCTTGTTAATTGAATACATGAACAAAAGCTCTGTAATAATAGATAAGTTATGAGCGCTTCAAATCAAACCCCCATAAAATCCCAAAGAATGCAATCTGGACCCCCACAGGGTTCCAGATTGCATTTTTTATCCTCTCCATTACCTATCTCACATGACGTAATCACGTGACCACGCCAACAATCCGCGCGCAAACGGCCAGGACTAGGTTCGGAAGTGTACCTGTTCAAACAGGTCTAAACTATTAACGTAGAGGAGTAGCCATTAAAGGCGCTATAACTATCAAATAAAGTTAAGTGCCATTAATTCATTTTTTTGCTAGCTGGAGCATTAAAAAGGAAAAAGTGCCTTTAGAATGGAAAACTAGTATCACCATCTTAATATTCAAAAAGGCAACCAACCCCGAAAACTACAGAGAGGTCACGCTGATAAATACGGCACAAAAATGATATTAGAAAAAAGTCAATCGCAATTAGCCATTAGTGACGAGCAACAAGAATTTTGTCCAAATAGTACCACTGACACCATATTCGTTATTGGTCAACGATCGTATTTAACGCGCCAGCCTTTATACGCTTTGTCGACTTACGAAGGGCATTTGATCGGGTGAAACTACACGACGTAATAACAATGTAGGAGAATGACATACGAAAACAGTTGATAACTATAGTAGAAGACTTACCTACAAAACAAGGAATACGTTATCTAAGGAAATTAAAACCAGCACAGGTATCCCGCAAGGCGATTTCCTAAGCCCAATACTTTCTAATCTTATTGTGAATAAACTCATGCATAGACAGCGTGAAAAGCATGAATAGTTACAAAATGGAGAAAAACAATCTGATTATTTTATGTTACGCTGACGATCCGGTGCTAATCGCAGTTACTGAGGACAACCTACAGAGACTTTTCCATCGATTCGAAACATCGAAACAAAAATAGCTGAAAGATACAACATGCAAATATCCACAGAAAAGACAAAATCGTTAGTGGCCGCAAAAGAGCCTGTATGCTGTAAATTAAAAATAATTAACAAAATCATGGAACGAGTGATGTCCCTTATGTACTTGGGGGTAGAAATATTGAATGAATGGAACAACTACCTAGAATTCGGGCATCAGACCACGAAAGTAATCTGAGCGTCTGGATATCTAAGAGATGTCACCTGGAAAAATAAACACCTCAGAACAAAGACCAAAGTAAATATATATCGAAAAATCAAGCGTGGCTAATTATGCATTAGACACAGATCACGTGTCGGTTACAGGATTAAAACTTGTGAAATCCATCAACGACTCCATAGATCTCGACGTAAACGAAAGCATTCAGCCTACAGCCTACAGAGACTTTTCCATGGATTCGAAACATCGAAACAAAAATAGCTGAAAGATACAACATGCAAATATCCACAGAAAAGACAAAATCGTTAGTGGCCGCAAAAGAGCCTGTATGCTGTAGATTAAAAATAATTAACAAAATCATCGAACAAGTGATGTCCCTTATGTACTTGGGGGTAGAAATATTGAATGCATGGAACAACTACCGAGAAGTCAGGCAGCAGACCATGAAAGTAATATGAGCGTCTGGATATCTAAGAGATGTCACCTGGAAAAATAAACACCTCAGAACAAAGACCAAAGTAAACTTATATCGAAAAATCAAGCGTGGCTAATTATGCATTAGACACAGATCACAACGTGTCGGTTACAGGATTAAAACTTGTGAAAACCATCAACGACTCCAGAGATCTCGACGTATACGAAAGCATTCATATCATTAAAAACAAATGTAATACATTTCACTCGGAAAACGGTCCGATCCCATACAGTTGTCTTTTCTCATTCTTAGAAAAAAGGTTAAGGAAAGGTTGAGAGCGTGAGAATATAGAATAAACACATGGTGTTATATGGTATTATATGTGTTAGCTTTACTGTGCCCCATGTGCGACACTTTGATTAGTGGTTTTACTTACTAATGATTACAACTTAGTTGTCGAAATCCGTATTTAGGATACGATTATTAATTGTGATAAGGGGTTTTATACCTTTTTGTGTGATTAAACAACTGATGCGAACAACCGAAATAAATACTTTAAGAATGATAGTGGGAAAAACAAGGAAAGATAGAGATAGAAACGAAGCTATGATAGAAGAATGTGGAATCGGAGATGTTGTTAGATTCGCCAGAGGAAAGAGAAAAGCATGGAACGAACACGTCCAAAGGACAGCTGAGACCAGGCTGATAAAAATAGTAAGAAGCCGAGGACCAACAAGAAAAGCAGATCCTTGGAGACCGTTAAAAATATTGGAAAGAGAGCTGGGTCGCCATGATGGATGCCTGAAGAAAAACAGATTTCGACCTAAATAGAAGAAGAAGAAGAAGAAGAAGAAGAGGAACAAGAGCATTAAAAGTAAATATATTGTTACATCATCCTATGTACTCTATTTTTATCAGTATACTAGCTAATCCCGACCACGCTTCGCTGTGACTCAATCTGAAATGAAATGAATGAGAAAAGAGATAAATGTATTATAGTAAATATAAATTCACTTGGAAAACAAATCATCCAATTGCGTTGCTGTGGCTATGTGAAATTAAAGGAAAAAAAATGTTTTTGACAAAAAAAATATTTTTTTAATTGTAAAGCTGATGAATTGATTACATTTTTTGTTTAGTCCATTTAGTTATTTAACATAACTTATAAACAAATGTAACCCGCTATTTTAATAATGTTCCAGTCACTTGGCTTTTGACACATTGTTGATATTACTTCAAAAACGTCACCTTTCAAATATCTCAGTGTTATTTAAATTCTTTTAATAAAATTTGTATCGTATATGTTCTCTTTTCTTCGATCCTACCTTGAATAAATACAATAGTGAGTGTATTCTCTTAAATATTTAATCTTCTTTTCCTGTGAACCTTAATTTTTGGATTTTATATCACTTTATGTTTAACTTCTTTCTATAACAGCTTCTCTGTGCCTGTTTCCTATTACTTTTCATTCTCATTGAACTTGTTATTAAATTCCTTCTGCCAATACTATTCTTATTCCAGTTATAATTTTTCGATTGTCAATTTATTACAAATAAAATGAATATGGCCATCGCTATACTACTACATTATATTATAACATTATTTTCTTTAGATTGACATTTTTAAATTCGTTATATCTTTTGAATGGAATGTCCGATTTTAATAATTTAAAAAGTATTTTACTGGTATTGAAATGGTCTTTAATAAAATATCATTTAATAGGATAAGGAATAATATAGAGGTATGGATAATATGGTTTGATTATTGTCGGCACTTTTATTAACTTTTAAAATGTAAAAAAGTAGTTATAGTGGCATAACTACAGTAGTTGGACATATGGATTCGCGGAGTTTTTTGTAGATATTAATACGTTCTATAATACTGTAGAACATTTTTTTGTTCTATCAACAATAGTGTCCGCAGCGTACGCGATGACAAATTTTTTGTGACTAATTTTTTCACACCTTGGGTTACATTAATGCATTTTTATTGGGGATCCCTTTTTTTTGAAAATGTAATATAGGCTATGTCACTCAGTGAAAACGCAGCTTTCTAATGGTGAAAGAATTTTTGAAATCGGTCCAGTAGCTTTTGTGTGAAAACATTACAAACATACATACATAAACACAAATGTTTCCTCTTTATAATATTAGTTTAGATAAATTCTAATTATCCTTTAAGGCGCCCAATAAAACCATTCTAATTTTAAACTAGGAATATATTTTATTAAAGTTAAAACAAAACAAAGGCTAGGTTAACAATGTTTACTTTTAGAAGCTAAATTAGTGTATTGGTTCACTCCGGCCAACCGAATGTCTATGAATATATATTTCACAATGTTTTTAATAAGGAAGATTACAGATAAAACATTATTCGATATTATCGGTTTAAAATAATAGCAAAAAGCTTAATTTATTAGAGTTACTTCAAACTAATAAATTAAAGAAAACTGATATTATCCTCAATTATCAATTAGAAATTAATAATTCACCGTTACTTAATTTAATTATCTGATTATTCAGACTGTCATATATTGTATTTTGCCCAAGGAGCTGCTCTACCTTTCTTTAACCCTAGAAGGTATACCGGGGTTACAAGTGACCCCAACAGAATTGAATTTTCCCACTTATATTCTTGTTTCGCGCTTGGTGGCGCTGATAATTTAGGTAAGGTTAGTCGATTGTGAATAGTATAAACACGTGCAGTGAACCTTGCGTTGCCGGTTATCGTTTTCTCAATAAAAATTATTTGGGGTTGTGAGTGACCCCAGGATACGTTTGCGTATTGTGAAATAATACTGTTTGTAATTTCGTGTGATAGAATATTTGTGAAATATGTTTAAAAAAACCGTTAGTGCTCTAGATCCGGACTTTGAAAAAACTGTCTTACAATGGTACGATGAAGTAGAAAGCGATATTGAAGACAATTTTGCAGAAAGTGACAGTGAGGACGAGGTGGAAGAGTTGTCGGAACACAACGATGACACTTCTTCTGAAGATGATGGGTTTGAAGAACGTCCACTTCAACGTGAAGGAATTTTGAAGGGCAGAAATGGTTTTGCATGGAGTTCACGAGAACCTGCAAAAAGCAGAACGCCTTCAAGAAACATCGTGGTAAAGGTACCTGGAATAAAGAGTGCACGTGTAATTACCACAGAAATAGATGCTTGGGCCATTTTATTCACTCCTACAATTTTAAATGAAATTATAACTCATACAAATGAAGAAATAGAAAGACCAGGTGTCAAATACCAGCCAGGTACAAAATACGTACATCCTACAGATAATGTAGAAATCTATGCCCTATTAGGCCTTTTGTACATAGCTGGTGCTCGAAAAGATGCACATCTATCTGTAGAACAAATGTTTTCTTCACAAGGACCTCTAATATATGGATGCATTATGCCTGCAATACGATTCAAATTCTTATTGAATTGTCTAAGATTTGACGATAAAGAAAAAAGAAATCGTGAAGACAAATTTTCACCGATAAGGCAAATATGGGAGGATTTTATAGAAAATTGTACAAAGAGTTACTCTCCTCACTGCTACGTAACTATAGTTGAGCAGCTACTTGGTTTTAGGGGCAAATGCCCGTTTTGTGTATATATAGGATCTAAACCTGACAAATACGGAATTAAGGTTGAATGTATGTGTGATTCGCGTACATATTACATGATAAGTGCTATTCCATACATTGGAAAAAACACCAATCCAACCAACGAATCTGTTCCAATGTATTTAGTGAACGAGTTATCCAAATCTATTCATGGAACAAATAGAAACATTACAATGGATAACCGGTTTACTTCTGTTCCATTAGCCAAAGAAATGCTTAGCAACAAAGGTCTAACAATCGTGGGAACAATAAGACGTAACAAAAGAGAAATACCACCTTCTTTTTTACCTTCTAAAAACAAACCCGTACTAACTTCCGAATTTGCTTTCTGATACAATTTGACGATGGTTTCGTTTACACCAAAGAGAAATAAATCTGCCACACTAATCTCGACAATGCACGCTGACAAGAATGTTAACGAGGTTTCGAAGAAACCAGAAATTATTGAGTTTTACAACTCCACCAAAGGTGGAGTGGATACATTCGATCAGATGGCTCACAACTACACCGTATCCAGGAAAACAAGAAGGTGGCCACTTAGATATTTCTATGGGATGCTTGATCAAGCCGGGATAAATGCCTTTGTGTTATATAATGTGTCGGGTAACGCTAGCAAAGTTACCCGAAATAAATTTTTGCAATCACTCGGACTGCAACTAGCTAAACCTTGGATGGAAAGTAGGCTCTCCAAAAAGATATCCGGTAAACTGCAAAGTGAAATACGAGAAGTACTGGGACTAACACATATTCCAGAAGAGGAACAGCTTGGTCCAGGGCCAAATAAACTCAAATCGTCGAGATGTTATGTATGTCCTCGTTCACGTGATCGAAAATGCAGAGTTGTATGTTATATGTGTTCCAACAATGTATGTAACGAACACTGTACTGATATTTGTCTAAACTGTAAGAGAAATACTTAAAGTTGCTATTGGCTTCACTAAATAAACGTTTTCAAAAAATTTTCTTTTATTTTTACAATATTAATTTCTGGGGTAACTGGTGACCCCAAGTATACGTTTTCAAGTGTGTTATTTTGGTATACCTTCTAGGATTAACATAATATAAACTCTTAGTTTTATCACTTTATGAACTGTATTGTATAAACCGTAGTTCGTTGTAATATTTTTGTTCATAGACATTTAAGTAATAAATATTACCCAGCCTTTCAACTATCCAAAACATATCTTTGTTACGGTATATTTATGTAAAGAAATGTTAGGTTCATAAGTTAGTTATATGTCTGACGAAGTTCCTTTGTGAGTGAAACTATCGTAACTTTGTGAAGTAAAAAGCAGTCAAATTCATTAAAATTTGATTTATTTTATCCCGATAATAATTATAATGGAATTTCATCAAGTAAAGGTTGCTACAATCCTATATTACTCGATATATTATAAGTAAATGCCATAAGTCCGTATTCCAATCTTTTTGAATAAAGGATACGTTACATTATCGACATCAATATCCCTCGCAATTATTTTCTATCTTCCAGCAATTAGTATTATGGGTTACGTCCTACGCAGTATTTCTATCCCCTGTACGAGAAGATCAAGTTTCACTAATGAGGAAAATCTTCAAAACAGGGGAACACGCCAAAGGACATACATCCTTCTTATGAAACGTACAATATGAGATCTAGATTACCATATCCTGCATGAACTTGGTTGGAAAAAATAATACTAAAAGAAAAAAAATTGCCTTCATTATAATATAAGCGCTTGCTGTAGAACGAGGTAATAGCTTCTTCGGAAATATAGGGAGTACGAAATTGTCATTGGCATGCCAATGTAGTAATAAGTTAAAATTGAAAAAAATGTTTTCAGGGAATTACTTAGATATACAGAGTGGGGCACATAAAGTGTTACAGAGCAATAGCACTCAAACGATTAATCATATCGAAAATGTTTCAGACAAAAGTTTCAGTGTTTGGGAAGGCGGTCATACTGGGCCACCCAGTTTTTTGATCGGTGTAGGCGTAGAAGCTACGTCAATGTCAACTCCAATTTTTTAAATGGAACCATGTATTTTCTTTTCAATATTATTATTACAGATTTTAAGACGAATTCAGCGACCTACAACACAAGGTCATTCTAGTCACGCAAAGTATGAAAATAGTCGAAAAATCCAAAAATATCGGAATAATCAGCATCAAAGGATGCATTAACTTTGGTTTGGGTCTACCTACACCGCTTGTAAGCAGTGGTTAATTGTCCGAGGAAACGAGCGTCTAACATTAGCCAACATTTGTGGTGTAATTTCGGTAAATGCTCGCCGTATTCTTTCTCTCATGTCGTCAGGCGTGGTAGGTGCTTCCGCCATTACGTGTCCTTTGACAAAACCCCAGAAAAAGTAATCCATTAGTGTTAGATCTGGCGAACGAGGTGGCCAAGCAACAGTAGCGCCTCGTCCTATCCATTTTTCACCATAAATCTCATTCATCACTTGTCTTGCACATAGAGCATAATGGGATGGTGCACCGTCGTGTTGCATCCACATGTTTATGCGAACTAGCAAGGGCACGTCTTCCAGTAATTCGGGCTGTACGTTTTGCAGAAAGTTGGCGTAAACTTGCCCACTTAAGTGACCTTCAAAAAGATGTGGACCAATGACGTGATCGCCGACAATGCCGGCCCAACAATTAACGGACCACGGATGTTGATATCGTACAATTCTCGTCCATCGAGGATTCGCATTTGCCCAGTAATGCATGTTATGTCTATTCACATTTCCCGTATTTGTGAAGTTAGTTTCGTCAGAAAAAAAAAGCACATGACTCAAAAATGAAACATCCGTGTCCATTTTTCGACGAATCCAGTTACAGAAATTGACGCGATTTTGGAAATCATTGCCGTACAAATCCTGATGCAGTGCCATACAATACGGATGTAATTTGTGTTGATGTAATATTTTAATACAGATCGCCGACTAATTCCACTCTCTCTTTCCATTTGCCTGGTGCCCGCATGGGGATTTTGTGCAGTAAAAGCTAAGATAGCAGCCGCATTTTCATCAACAATCGGTCGACGTTTGGCTCGTGTTTGTTTCATTGTACCGAAGCGACAGAAACGGTCAGCTAATCGCTTAAATGCCATGTGCGATTTTTGTTGTCTGTCCGGATAACGAGCCGCGTACAACTGCTCAGCGTTTCTGTTATGTTTGCGGCATTCCCCCAGCACCATTAACATATCAAAATATTCTTGATAATCGTTCATTTTCGCGATCCGATGTACTCACAATAGAAGGTAATGCGTGACCAACTGACAGCCGTATGCGTTGACAGTTGATGCTGATTATTCCGATATTTTTCGATTTTTCGACTATTTTCATACTTTGCGTGACTAGAATGTCCTTGTGATGTAGATCGCTGAATTCGTCTTAAAATCTGTAATAATGTTATTGAAAAGAAAATACATGGCTCCATTTAAAAAATTGGAGTTGACATTGACGTAGCTTCTACGCCTACACCGATCAAAAAACTGGGTGGCCCAGTATGACCGCCTTCCCGAACACTGAAACTTTTGTCTGAAACATTTTTCGATATGATTAATCGCTTGAGTGCTATTGCTCTGTAACACTTTATGTGCCCCCCCCCATACATTAGTTAATTTGCATTTTCAACATTATAGCGGATATACCAGAAAAAAAGTTTAAGTATATCAATACGTTAAGCATGTATTGCGCATTTGTTACTAATGCAACAGACGTGCAATATACACGTCTGTAACTGTGCATATGGACATACACCTCGTATTTTCCAGCATTTACTTCTGCCTAAGACATGTGTTACTGTCATCTATTATCAGGCTTCATCAGTTTGGCTAGTGAAGTAAAACTTTAAAAACACGTGTCTTAGGCAGAAGTAAATGCTAGAAAATACGAGGTGTATGTCCATGTGTACAGTTACAGACGTGTATATTGCATGTCTGTTTCATTTGTAACAAATGCGTAATACGTGCTTAACGTATTGGTATACTTTTTTTTGCTCACTAACAAGCAGACGTTATCAATGCAATACCGCAGGGTTCTGTTCTTGAATCTGTCTTATTTAACCTATATATCAATGATATTGCATTATTTCTGCCTGACGCATCACTGACGCTTTACGCGATGATAAATTGCTGCTTCTTCTAAACTCCACTGACAATACTGCAAAACCAAATAGTTTAATACAAATTTTTTATGAATGATTTTCTAGAAATCAATGGTTACTAAGTTTCGACAAAACAAAAATCTACATTTCCACACTAGACAAAAAACTGTTTGTGATCTTGCACTTCAATTTGCCCGGAATGACAATTCGAAGTTTCTGGGAGTTATTATTAAGGGTACCCTACACTGGTGTAGTAACTGTTTGCAGTTATCGTAAAAAACTTTCAACAAAATCTATATTATTCGCAACATTCGACGATATGTCCCAATACAACGGCTGCTATCACTATACTATGCAGATTAACTCTAGACTACAGTCTGCTATGATATTTTGGGGCGACTCGCCTCCTGCACCAGATGCGTTTTTTATAAAAAAAAATCAATTGGTAGCTTTATTGATGGTTATTATACGAAATCGGGCCGACTAATTTACTTAGGTATATTACCTATTTGCTGCATCTTCATTCTGGAAGCTAGCCGCTACATTTACGAAAACTTTAATAAGTATAAGACAAACGCTGACATATAATCTCACAACACCAGAACTAGACCCGATTTACAACAACCTTTAAGTACCTTGATTATCGTAAACATAAACCCTGTTAACGCACGAGTACGAATATACACGATTCGGCAAATGTGTGGATCAATTCTAATACCTTTGATATGACAACTTGCATTTTAATAAGACTGTCCCCACAATTAATTAAATTCAAATCGGGGATTCGATGAGGATATATATATCCAAATCAGACCTCCAGTTTAGCCGGAAACGATTACCCTTTTTATTTTAAATGATATTAAATGTATATTTTTACGAATTTCACTAGAGCTCTGCTCTGGGTGTTCAGAACTAATAAGGTTTGGCACCATTTTGTTCAACAATGAGAGATATTTAATTTAATCTAATCATGCAAGTTTTATTGAAAACGAGAAAAATTCACAGCAAAAATAAAAATAAAATCAATCTAACAAGAAAGTTTTTGAAATGATGACCGTTCACTTCTTGACAATTGCAAGTCTGTGAACCAATTCTTGAACGACTTTTGCCAGAGCCTCCTCACGAATTAATTGCACTACTTAAATTATTCTCTGTCGTGACTCGTCCAGATTATGCGGTCGTGTATTATAAACACAGATTTTAAATGAACCCACTGGAAAAAATTTAAGGGATTTATAATTGGAGATACTTTATGACAAATCCACCGGTTTGTGTTTCGTTTAAAGAACTTCTAACATCAAGGACATAGTAAGGAAGTGCTCCAACTTTTTGGAACCAGACACTTAATCTTCCTCAATATTAGGAACACCTGATCACGTAAATGATCTAAATACCTCTTTTAAAAGAGGACCAATAATACGATTCCTGAAAATACCACCCCAAACATTTAATTTCTGCGAATATTGTGCATGCGTTTCTATCATTTAGTGAAGGTTATTTATTGACTAATGTCGACATTTATAACAATTAACGGTACCTATTCAAACAAGACGTAGCCACGTCGGCATACAGCAAATAGTATGTAAAATATTGGTAATTTTAGCAAAATCTTTCGCAAAATTCAATTCTACGTTCATAATCCCCGTCCAATAACTCTTGCACAAAATGTGGTTTATATGAATGATACTTTTCGTGCAACAACTGATCAGAAAGTTATATCATAGTTTAGTGCAAGGGATGTAGTAGAAGTTTGTGGTAATTCTTCTAATGCTATAGCAATATCTTGAGTAATAACTTCATTAGTTGCGACTTTTGGTCGTCAGCTTTTCGGTAAATTTCTAACATTTCCGATCTAGTTATACCTTCTCAAAGTTTTATCAACGACAGTTCGTGATATTGGATACCGATCTTGATGCAAATCGTTAAATAAATCGCATACTTCATCATGAGTTCTGACGCATTATCTTAAAATATCAGTTTTAATTAAATATCTTTGTCTTTGTTGAACAGATGGGTGCCAAAAACCTTATTATTGCTAATCTTCCAAATCAGAGCTTTATTAAAATTCGTAAAAATTTACTTAAAATAAAAAAGTTAACATCGTTTCCGGCTAAACAGGATAAATACACTCATCGAATCCCCGATTTGCACTTAATTGTGTAAAGCAGGGATGCACAGACTTATGGGGAACAGGGGCAACTCGGGAAAATTATAAGCCAAGGACGGGCCACTACAAAGAATACTTATTAACACAAATATTTTTATTTTTAAATAGTATGAATTACTGCAAATGATAAAAATAAAAGAACATTCAAAAATTTTTGTTGTAATTATGTAATCGTAATGTAATCTAATTATTACAATGTAATATTTCATGTTTTATTATTTTGATGCATGACATTGCATTGACCTAACAATTTTGTTTATGTTTGGCTCCATAATTACTTGTCGCCACACGTAAAATTGCTTCCAAATTTTCATTTGCCAGACGGTTTCGATTTTTTGTTTTGTTAAGTTTCATCACTGAAAACGTTTGCTCACAAATATACGTCGAACCAAATAAGCTTGCGCATTATTTCAATGCATTTATTCGCAACTTTTTATAAGCGGTTTCGTCAACGCAACAAGTTGAGTAAATTACCTTCATTAAACTTGTTTCGTAAATTATCATCATTTTGCATGTCTATCAATTCCAGCTGTATTGATTCCGGTGCATTTTCGAAATGAATGAAATGTTGAAAGGATTGCTGAAAATGTCTAATAGAGTTTTAACTTTTTTGAAGTCTAGAAAACGATCATGAAAAGCTTGTATTAAAATATCAAGTTTTTCAACATAAGCGAAATTGACATCAGTTTTATTGAATTTCTCCATAATTTTTTTGTAGTTCGGAAAATGGCTGTAATTGGCTGAATTGATTTGCGTTCTGAAAAGACTCAATTTGCATTGAAAGGACGAAACATGAGAGTATAACTGCGAAATCAATTGATCTTTGCCTTGGAGTCGCGTATTTAAGACATTCAAGTGATTTGTGATGTCTACAAGAAACGCTAAGTCACACAGCCAATCAGGGTTGTCGAGTTCGGAGACGTCCTTTTTCTTTTCCGCCAGAAATATTTTGATTTCTTCAATCAAGTTAAGAAACCGCTCTAGTAACAACCCACGACTTAGCCACTTCACTTCAGTGTAAAACAGGAGATCACCATATTCGCTTTCAATATCCTCGAGAAATTGTGTGAATTGTCGATGATTGAGACCTCGTGATTTAATAAAGTTTACAGTAGATACTACAACTTTCATCACATTTTTAAATCCAAATAATTTTGAACAGAGGGCCTCTTGATGTATAAAGCAATGAAACTGAATTAATTCCTTGGTATCTATGTTTTTAGTTTGTAAATACTCTTTTAACATAGTTATTATCCCAGATTTACTTCCAACCATTGAAGGTGCTCCGTCGGTCGTAATTCCAGATAATTTCGTTAAACCCAAATTCATTATAGAACATTTTTCCAGAAGAGCTTTGAGCATGTCACTCCCCTTGGTTTGACTTGTCAAAGAACTCATACCAATCAGTTCTTCACTCACTTCAAAATTTTGCGTTACACCTCGTAAAAATATTAAGAGTTGAGCAGTGGAACTTATATCTGTAGATTCGTCGAGTATTTTTCGGTCCAAATATCTTGAAACTGTCGATTTTCATCTTCAACCTTACGACTACGTTTTTACTGGGGCCTGGTTTATTCATATCAAAATTGATATTGTATTGTTACGTAGGTAGATGCCAAGTTCGAACGACGAAATATTTATTCTTCGCAGATTACAATTCAAACAATATAACGTTCGCTTGTCCGTAGTTAAAACTTAACTGCCCCGATAGCGGGCGATGCGTTGTATTTATACGAGCTACCTAACATCGAGAACCTACCACATTGTTCGGGGATAATACCATCTCATCAGCTCTAGTTTACCTACTACCCTCATTGTGAATTGCTGTCAGTCTTGTTCGTAACTAGTCATTATTACAATATAATCGATAAAGTTTGTGTTACTATTTCATTATGGCTAGTACGTCCAGACGTTGTGTTAACGATCCTGATATATTTTGTTATGTTTGTGGTGAATACATACTGAAAAATCAGCGTAAATCGATTACAAACACAGTGCGTCGTTTGTATTTTGCTAACTTCGGTATTGAAATTCTACACCAAGATAAAGTGTGGGTGCCTCATAGTGTTTGTAAAATATGAGTTAAACATTTGCGACAATGGGAGAGAGGGAAACGTAAGTCTTTGAAGTTTGGAGTGCCTATGATATGGCGAGAACAAAAAAATCATTATGACGACTGTTACTTTTGTATGATTAATATAGTGGGCATCAACAAAAACAATCGCCATAAATGGAAATACCCCTATATTTCTTCATTACAAAGACCTGTTCCTCATTCAGAAAATGTTCCAATACCAACTTTTCACCAGGTAGTGCAGCAATCTCAGGAGGATGAAGCTGAAATACCTATTTCTTCCCAAGTAGATGATGACTTTCAATACTGCGGAATAACATCAGATCCTAAGCCATTTTCGCAGAATGAGCTTAGTTACCTCATCAGAGACTTAGATCTTTCGAAGGAACGTGCTGAGTTACTAGCATCACTAAATACCCATGTTTTATTTGTCTCTGGGACAGTCGAGCTAAATCACGTCATTGGACTGCAAAAAATTGGCCTGTGAGAGATGCTCTTGTTGTTGGGGAAAGAAATGCTATAAATGAACCCTTAGTTTCAAGAGAAAAAATCATTCTTCTGCCGTTGCATATAATATTAGGGCTAATGAAGCAACTTGTTAAAGCTCTCGATAGAAATGATCAATGTTTCCAGTTTATTTCTCACAAATTTCCTGGTTTAAGTACTGAAAAGCTAAAAGCAGGTATCTTTGATGGACCTCAAATACGTAAATTGATGAAAGACACAACTAATTTTGAGACTTGTATGAATGATGTGGAGAGGCTTGCCTGGCAATCTTTTGTAGCAGTTGCACAAAATTTCCTCGGAAATCATAAGGCTGACAACTATGTAGAACTAGTAGAGGAAATGCTGGTGCGATTCAAAGATTTAGGCTGTAATATGAGTATAAAATTACACTATCTCAATAGTCATCTACATAATTTCCAACACAATTTAGGAGATCTAAGCGATGAGCAAGGGGAACATTTCCACCAAGACCTAAAAACAATGAAGAATAGATACCAAGGAAGGTGGGACAGTCATATGATGGCTGACTATTGCTGGGGAATCATACGAGATTGCCCGAGTCAGTTTCATTCTAGAAAATCACTCAAAAGACAATTTTTTGATGTTTAATGTCAATAAAATATATATTTTTTCTTGAATTGTGTTTTTTTTCTCGGGAACTAGAGCTGACAGAAGAAAACGGGTAACATTTTTGATATCGCCCTGTAAGACATACTTAAAATCGGGTCTAAAATCTCCAGCACCAAAATTGTTGTAGGCCAGTGTAATCAATAAATATTCTTGCTATTACGATCATTATTTTTTTAAATTTTTGTTGCACTAAACCGAACAAAAAATGAAAAATAAATTGTTTAATTCTACTACTTCAAAAAGTAATGTTACAAAACTACAGCTGCAGAAGTAAAGTTATAAACACACACATTTTTTTAATTAAAAAAAAACTCATGCATCAAGAAAATTTCATTTTAAATTTTCTCATGCACTAAAATTTGTAAATGTGCTCTAACACGGTTATCTGATCGCTAAGGAACTTCGTTTGGCGTGAAGATTGACGAAAGGCAAAAAATAACCAAGAGAAAAGAGTGTTTATTGACTTCAGAAAAAAATCGACAGGGGAGTTCGTTTGATGAAATGGGTGCCGATTTAATGAACAAAAGGTAGCAAAAAATGCATTATTAGATTATCGAGGAAGATAGTAAATTAAATTACCAAATCTGTATACAGGAAAAAAAGCTGTGGAAAAGGAAGGAGCATATTGCATCTCGGTTGATTGAATGCTTCGTTTTTATTTTGCTGAAGTGACTAACACAGACTTTTACGAGCATTTAGGTTTTTTTAAAATGAATTAAAAATATTCCTGGATATACGAAATGTGTTTAAATTAATGAATAAACTAAGTATAAAAATTGTGCATTATATGGTTTGAAATATATTTTTAAAAAAATACAAAAAGATACAGAAGGTACTTATGTATACTCACAAAAAATGTTCAAATACAATTTGGACAAATATTACAAGCACATAATCTTAAAGACACTGGTATTTTGCACATTTCACAGTAGGTGTTTGTTTTTCCGTCATTTTTTTACAGGACGTATTACACATTTTTTTCTTTGATTGGTAAATGATTTTGCTTGTTTAAAACACGCCAGCGCGTGCATACATCAATAATTAAAAAACGCGCGTGTTTTAAAGGTACTAGGGATAATGTCAACAAACTGAAATAAGTCAAGTATAAATGAAAACTTTCTATTAATTGATCTGGCCGAACTATCTTTTAACAATAAATAAAATGTTACCAATAAATGTGTCAAATAACGTGTGTTCATTTGTAAAGTCAATCTAGATTACTTTGAAATTTTGATAGAATAAGACGCAAATATATTAGTATGTGTTTGTTGTTCCGTAAACGTAAATCCAAATGACATTTGATAATGTCATTCACAAATATCAGTTAGTGCATAAAATAATCGTGCGTCGATTCTCAGTTTTAAAATGGCTTTCACTTTAGAACATAAAATTTTTTTAGTCCACGCTTATTTTCGAAGTGTAATAAAATTGATGGTTTATGGGTTTATTCAGTTCAAGATTGCATGGTAGAATTTCAAGTTGAGTTTCCACATTTTATAATAGATTATATACAATTTAAGAATACTTTGAATAGAACTTTAAAACTTTTTTCTGAAACTGCTAGTCTCTTAAGAAAATCAGACGGCGGAGCAGTTAAGAAACGTACACCTCAAGTTGCCCATCGTGTTGAAGAAATAATGGAAAATAAACCACAAACATCTGTACGACATTTGAGTCAACAAATAAACCTTTCTGTTGGTACTACTCACAAGTTATTAAAAAAAGATATGCAACTTTATCCATATCGTGTCACAGCAGTACAAGAATTGTTAGAAACTGATTATCCACGTAGACTACAGTTTTGTAATTGGTTTGTAAATATGAACAATAATGAAGAACTTTCGCAAGGAGTCATCTTTACTGATGAACTGATGAAGCATGGTTTTATAAAACGGGATACCTAAATTCACAAAATACAAAAATTTGTCATCTTTTGTAGACTTTGTAATTGTTTAATTAAAATAAAAACTTTTTTTACAACTATAAAGTTATTCACACAAAATTCCAGGCAGTAAGAAATTTTTTCTTCAACAAAATTTGATTAAAGCCATGCCTAAATTATCCAAGCAAAGCGTATCCCAATATGACGAGTGTAAAAGGAAAAAAAGCAGGACAAAGAGACATTGTCACCATAAATAAATCAATTTTAAGTTTTCTAATAACAGAATATTTTCTGTAATAACTTATTTATGTTTTTAGTAATACAAGAAATGATCCAAAAACCACTAAAGTCGAAACTCTATAGATAATTTTCATATACAGGGTGGAGCACAGGAACCGGATGTTTTTAGAATTCATAATATTCGACCATTAGAAAAGGAAAGGGCATTTGACAGATGGGGATACCTTCCCTGACTCAAAGCATTTTACTGTCAGTTACTGTCATGGAGCTATTGACGCTAGAACAGCGCATATTTGCATATGATTCTTTCGTTAGAAGTGGTGAATCAGTGACTACGGTTCAACGTGAATTTCATCGGAGATTCAATATTAATCGAAATGACTCTGTCCCCACGCGTAACACAATCCTAAGTTGGGTTCATAATCTTCGAACACGAGGTTCAATACTCAAAATAAAACCGCTCGGATCCCAACGTACAGTGCGCACTCCAGAGAACGTTGAACGGGTTAGACAAGCGATACTGCGAAGCCCACGCCGCTCTGCTCGGGCTCATTCGGCCGGACTGCGAATCAGTAATCGTACTGTAAGAAGGATTTTACATGCTGAATTACATTTGCATCCATACAAAATAGCGGTTGTGCAGGAATTGAATGAAAGGGATTACCAGCAACGAGTGAATTTTGCCCAACAAATGCTTACACTTTATGAGCAGAACGAAAACATGTTGGCGGTAATGAGTGATGAAGCCGATTTCCACCTTAATGGGGCTGTCAATAGACAAAATTGTCGGTATTGAGCTGCCGAAAATCCTCAAGAGCTTCATCAAAAACCGCTGCACAGTCCTAAGGTTACAGTTTGGTGCGCAGTGGGGAGGTTTGGCGTTATCGGTCCCTATTTTTTTGAACAAAACGATGTTACCGTTACTGTAACATCGGCGCGTTAGATTAATATGGTGAACACCTATTTTATCCCTGAATTGCAAAGAAGAGGTTTGGATCCTCTACAATTATGGTTTCAGCAAGATGGAGCCACGGCACACACCGCCAGAGCGTGTATTGCTGTTCTTCGTACTATGTTTCCTAATCATCTCATTTCGAGATTTGGTAATGTTTTATGGCCTCGTCGGTCTCCCGACTTGTCCACATGTGATTTCTTTCTATGGGGGTTCCTCAAGTCTCGTGTTTACGAGGGTAGACCTCGTACGTTACAAGAACTGAAGGAAGCGATATGTCACCAAGTTAATCTAATTGCTAGAAACCTGCTGGAAAGAGTGGAAGTCAATTTTCGTGAACGACTACAACATTGCGTAGACGAAAACGGACATCACATGCCTGAAGTAATTTTACGCACATTATGAAATGCTAAATTCTTGCGTATGTAATCCTACCAATAAATTTCTTTTAAAGCAAAAACTGACGATTTTATTGTTATTTCAAAAACATCCGATTGCCGTGCCCCACTCTGTATATTAGAAAATCAATACTGGTCCATTCACATACTAATAATATTATTTCGGATTTTGTTTCTTGTCTCTCCATGCGCTTATTTTAAGAGAAAATAAAGTTTACTCTCTAATACACTACAGCGCCCACAGAAAAAAAAAAACTGACGTGAATAGATCTTCAAATCAATTCGATTTAGTTCAAGGTCCTTGAAAAAAGTTCTTCGTTAGAACTTTAGTTTCCTAATTATGGAAGTTCCGAATAAAGAACGACGTTTTTATTTGTACTGCGGAAAATTCGAAGTGATGCGTAACTTGTTGTGTTCGAACTTTGATGATTTCGTTATGTTATTTGCGAGAATTACTAAGGTTATTTGTTATTGTTTGCAACTCTTTGAATGCCACACTGGAGTCAATAAAACTGGTCATTGTTTCATATTATATTAATTATGTATAGGCTATTGTGTGTAGTTTTTGTTTCATCTTCTTACGTCAATCAATTATAAAATTAAATACATCGTTAGACATGGTTTTTATTTTGATAATAGACCGGAAATGTCGTCCATGTAAAGCATAACAGAGTACGACAACATAATAAAATGTCTGACTCTTCAAAACAAAATAATACTCCGTTTCCATTTACAATTTAAATTTAAATGTCGAGACAATGTAATCCGTATCAAATTCATTTTGGTGTTTAAACCTGTTTGTTACTTCCGGTGAATGCCTGATAGTAGTATCCACTAAATGACAATTTTTGTATACAAACACAGACATACACGCGATTTATATACAGGTTTAGTTAATGTCCAGAAGTAATTTTTTTAAAATTTATTATTAATGAACCAGGTGCGGCAATTTTTGAAATTTTACGTACACATGTAGTATGCTACAGTGCATTTTCTATTTTTATTTATATATTTACATTGCTATACTTTCTTGTTATTATGATGATAGACACCCAAATTATCTTTGCAATGGTATATGACAATGTGCACTTACAACTGTTAGTTTTGGTTTTATTGCAAATTTTGTTTAAATCTTGACAGTTGCAGCGTCTAACATTTTAAGTCTTAGCTTGAAAATGGGTGCAGTGCCCCACGTAACTCTTTTGTTACCAATTTATAGACTAACACGTTATATGTTTTGAGGGTTAACAACGTGACAACATATACAGGGTGTTAAATATGTCGTGCCAAATTTATCGAAGTTTAAAGGCTATTTTCTCTTTTTTTTTTTTAAATTGAACCTATAAATTTTTTATTAGTCAGCAAATTCCTTGTAAAATAGCCGTTAAAATGGTACCAATAATATAGTACTTATTTCTAGTATTTTCGAAGTTATAAACCTTTAATGGTATATATCTATGTTCATAATATTCAATATGCGGTGCATATAATAGTTGGTTAGCCATGAAATGATATCAAACAAAGTAGCTTTTACAAACACCTGGTTTTTAATTCTTTATTATTAGTTTTAGAATTAGATTTTGTAATTTTTCCATAATAAAACAAAATTAATTTAAAATGTGTTCAAATATATGTCCATGCTGCTCTACACAAGCTCTTAATCGCCTCTGCATCGACAGACTTACATTTTGAGCCATGTTGTTTTCACTTATTTGAAGAAAAGCGTTTCTGATTCGTTGCTGCATGTTCTCTGTCGTTGTAGGAGGTGTTTTGTAAACAATATTTTTTATAGTAGGCCACAGAAAGAAATCACAAGGGGTTAGATCTGGTGATCGCGGTGGCCAGCTTATAAAGCTTCCTCTCCGAATCCACCTATTGGTGAATACCCTATCTAAATGTGCTCTTGCAGCAGCACTGTAATGTGCAGGTGCACCATCATGTTGGTACCACAATCTCCTTATGACGTTATCTCGTAGGCCTTCTAACAGCAATGGTAAATTATTTTGTAGGAAATTTGTGTAGATTTCACAATTTAAGGTAGTATTAAAAAAGAATGGACCCATAATAGTGTTTCCTATGATGCCTCCTCAGGTGTTAACACTCTATTTTTGTTGTTATAAAATGTAACGCTATAATCTTGTATAATTATTTATATTATTATAAAATTTAGAAAATTTTTATTTTAATTCGTTTAACCACTTATCAGATTACAATATTAAAAAAAATACTACAATATTTATTATTCTTTTATATTTCCAAAATATTTTTTTAAATATATTTTTTAAAATGCATTAGTCCGTAGAGCGTACTTTTTACGGGTAGTCGCATTAAAGCATGAAATATAAATTGAAGTTCACGAACTAACCGCTCACAAAATTGTTACAAACTCCCTAATGCATCAATTTGTTCGCAATATTCCGTGTATCGCGAAAATAATAACGACGGGCGCACAGAAAGCACGTAAGTTATTTCGTAGTGTACGCCGGCGTTATGATGTAATTTTATGTTTTTGCCAATAAAAGTTTATCTTAAACGTCGGCTAAACTACATTTTAAATAACGGAAGCCCGGAGCTAATAGTTTCCGTAATGGCTTTTTGAGTATCGCGGATTTGTAAGGTGTATCTGCGAGGAAGGCATTATATTTCTTCAGACAAGAAAAAACACGCCCTTCAAAAATACTAACCTATTACAAAAAATGTAATAACAATGCCACCGTTGGTAGAGAATATTCTTAAAGTAAGTATAGTGCGTTCAAAAAAAAAACAGCCTCGTAGTTGGCCATGAAATTTTTAGATATCTCGTAACTTAACCACTCTGTTCTGAATTGTCAAATGTTAATGTCATTAGTGTCATCTAATACATACGATAACAAGGAATTTTATTTAGGAAGATTATAACCTAGCAATTTTCTAACTTTGCAAATTTCTAAAGCCGTCTGTCATTTAGATGTAACTGTCATATAAGAAATTCATATTAGTAAAGTTACGATTTTCTTTTTGATTTTACTTAGAAATCATGGCTCACTAGAGGCGGATTTTCAACAGACAATACTTTTATGATGCTTGGATTTTAGACGACATCCTTTATAGTTAAAAAAATAGATCATTACAGTAGTATAAAAATAAATTTTTCTGCAGACACAATAAAATAAAAATGTTAAAAACATATCTGAATGTGTATACATAGACATACACCACGCATATTTAAGCAATGGTTACTTCCACGTACAGATACATGTTTCGATCTCCTCTTAGATCTCGTCAGGGCATGCGGAGAAGCGCCTATTGCAAGTTGCTGCTGATAAGTACAAGTGCCGTAATATGTAAATACCTAATTTTAACTAAATATAAAAATTGATATAAAAATTTCAATTGTGTTCATTTAGTCTATATATATATATAGAGGCTAATTCATTTTCGGCCCTCACCATGGGGATCTCGCTTATTATTGGAGATAGAGTATAGGTTTAAATTTGGCAAAGTTGTTAAATTTTGTGTTTGTTATAAATCCGTAAAGAAAATAGACCTGTGACAAATGACCTTCGTTATTAAAAAAAAAAATGCGAAAACCCATTTTTTTCTTTTACCTGTAGCACCGACATTTGGCCTTGTAGAGAAAAAATAAAAACACGTCCTTGTGGCCATTTCTAAACCTCTATCCAGTGGTGTACTCTAAATTTTTATACGATGTTTCGTTTCTTTCTGGCCATCATCAACTATCTAATTTCTTATAGGCGCCATATTGGATTTAGACATCTTCAGAAAGAGTTTTTTTTCTGATTTCAACCATGTACAACATGCTGACTATAGTTTTTGACATTAGGTTTTATTTGAAAGAATAAATTATAAGATTAAATAAGGTAGCCTTTGGAATTTCAATCTGTCAAACATTTCATTTATTGTTCATTAATAATAGAAAAATGTCATACACTAACGAAGAGAAACGAGATATGATAAGTATTTTTTATCCTTCGAAACGAAATTCAACAGTAGCGAGTACAAGATAACAAAAACATTAATAAAAATACATAGAAAAGTAAACAATAAACAATTACAGTAAATGTTCAATTATCTGGCCATCTTCGGTAATGCACAATTGGGCACGCCTTCCGGCATTTTGTACTGCCCTTTGTATAGTTCTTCTAGGAACTGCATCGAAGGCATTCTGATGTCTGTCTGGTAATTCTTCAATGTTTTGTGGCGTATCTACTTTATAAATATTATTTTTAACATATCCCCATAAAAAAAATCTAGCGGACTTAAATCAGGTGATCTCGCAGGCCATTCCACAACTCCCCTATTTCCAATCCAACGGTTTGAAAACTCTTGATTTAAGAAATTTCTAACAACAGCTGCATTGTGTGCTGGTGCGCCATATTGTTGCCACCATAAATATTGTAATTGATTTAATGGGATATTGTCGTCAAGATAGTCAGATACGTATGTATGTAAAATGTTTAAATATCTTTCTCTATTTAAATGTTCTTCATACATAACTGGTCCTAAGAGACGATTTGCCAAAATACCCATCCAAACGTTTATTCCAAAACGATGTTGTGGTCTTCTAGCCCTGTTTTGTCGGGGATTTTGTACTGCTCAATAGTGCTCCGTATTAATGTTGAACATTACAGAATTTGTAAATTTTGTTTCATCTGACCAGATGATTTTGCTTAAAAAATTTTCGTTATTTTCTATCCTTCCCATTAACCAATTACAATATTCTAGCCTTCTCAAGTTATCTCCAGGCAGTAAAGAGTGACTAACATGGATCCTGTATGGCTTAAACCTACTTTTATGTAAAGTTCTCCAAACTCTGGACTGGCACAAATTTAATTCTGACGCTACTTGGCGTGTAGAAATTGATGGATTATTAATTATCTATAAAAATACAAGATTAACATGAAATTTGAAAACACGCTTTTAATTTACCATTTGTAAAATATCTTGTCGATTCTCATTTAAATTCCTGTTGCCTTGACCATTACGCGGCTTAGTAAACGATCCATTCTCGACCAAATTTCTGTCGAGATCTAGAAAAATGATACGATGAGGCTGTTGTCGTTCTGGATATAATTGTAGATATCTTGTACTCGCTACTGTTGAATTTCGGTTCGAAGAATAAAAAATACTTATTATATCTCGTTTCTCTTCGTTAGGGTATGACATTTTTGTATTATTAATGAACAATAAATGAAATGTTTAACAGATTGAAATTCCATGGCTACCTTATTTAATCTTCTAATTTATTCTTTCAAATAACCTAATGTCAAAAACTTTAGTCAGCATGTGGTGCATGGTTGAAATCAGAAAAAAAAAACTCTTTCTGAAGATGTCTAAATCCAATATGGCGCCTATAAGAAATTAGATAGTTGATGATGGCCAGAAAGAAACGAAACGCCGTATAAAAATTTAGAGTACACCACTGGATAGTGGTTTAGAAAAGGCCAAAAGAATGTGTTTTTATATTTTCTCTACAAGGCCAAATGTCGGTGCTACAGGTAAAAGAAGGAAATGGGGTTTTCGCGTTTTTTTTTTAAATAACGAAGGTCATTTGTAACAGGTCTATTTTCTTTACGGATTTACAACAAACACAAAATTTAACAACTTTGCCAAATTTAAACCTATACTCTATCTCCAATAATAAGCGAGATCCCCATGGTGAGGGCCGAAAATGAATCAGCCTGTATAGAATAGTCAATATGTCACAATATATTTAAGTAAAATAGTTTAAAATATATACACAATATAAGACTGATGAAAACAATGTTGCAAGTAATATTTAACATATATTATTAATGTAATATTAGTTTAAATTATTTACAGAAAACACCTTGTATTATCAACAATTTAATTTGACGAAAACAATAAAAGTCGAAACGTTAATATAAGTATTTTTAATTGATTAATAAATAAGCCGAACTCCAAGAAACATTAACCATTTATAATTAATAAAACGGCTAAGAAAAAATTTAAAAAAAAATTGTATATATATATATATATATATATATATATATTAAAAAATTTCATTAACGGGTGAGCGGTCTGACAAGGACCGCTCACCCGTTAATGAAATTTTTACTTATACAGTACGGTCGATAATACTTTATAGTCTATATATATATATATATGTATATATATAAATATAATATTTTCGTGACCTTGGTATGATATGGTAAATTCAATCAGTTGGTGATTAAAGGTCTGGCTTTACTTCAAAGTATATATATTTAAAACAACCCTACATGTTTCGGCAATAATGCCTTCATCAAGGATATAAAATATAAATAACAGTATACAAATGTCAAATAATTGAGTTGCTATGGATAAAATTATTCAAAGATACATTCCAATTGAATGGGGGTCGGGCCGTCGAAGTACTGCACGGAAAAGTAAAGAAGTTGCCGGGAAAGGGTTGGCGGCCCTGCGCAACGGCTGGTTATCCGATCTCTCTAAATTTATGCGACCGGTCACTAAACACACGCACGAGCGCGCCGACATACAAAACCCTACACTTACGCGCTCACACAAACACAAAACCACACACCCAGAGAGAGACGCAAGCTGCCAGCAGCAACAAACACACAAGTTCATTCCCAGAAAGAGACACAAGCTGCTAGCAGCGGACAACACATATGTTCACACCCCGCTATCTGTTTTTGGAATACTAAGGCATGATTTATTATTAAAATGTATATAAAATGTATATTGGAATGTATCTTTGAATAATTTTATCCATAGCAACTCAATTATTTGACATTTGTATACTGTCATTTATATCTTATATCCTTGATAAAGGCATCATTGCCGAAACATGTAGGGTTGTTTTAAATATATATATTTTTAAGTAAAACCAGACCCTAAATCGCCAACAAATTGAATTTACCATATATATATTGACTTGTATATATTATCGACCAAACTATAATAATGAATAATTAATTAATCGGGCAAGCGGTCGATCAACTAAAAAACTCATTTATTTTAACCTCTATATTTCGTAGCCATTTGCTACTTCTTCAGGAGACAAAAAAAACAGAGTCAAAAATTAGCAGTGGAATTAGGTAAATATATATTTAGTGACAATAAAAATTAAGAAAACTTTTTGTAAATTAAAACCTGATTTCATACACATCTTTTCCCATGGGAAGTTCTCAAAAATACCTATCGATTACTAATTTATTTAATAAGTACTATAAGTCTCTTAAAAACTTTTAACCTACTTCCACATTTTCTTTTTATTTTATTTAATGCAAACTAATAAAAAGTTACATTTCGACAACTAGTCGAATTTAATAACAGTTGTATTTTCTCAACTCTGAGAACAAAACCAATACCTACCAGCTATTCTGTACCTGTTCCGATGACATATGAAGTAATCGAACAAGAGTATTACGTTATCCACGAGCACTTAAACACCAACATGCATTAATTTGTTCCTTTGAATGTTGTACAAGAATTTGCCCATAGACAACGATAGTTGTAAATACGAGTATGAAACAAGTTGAACCCTACATTCTTCATCCATCTGATCAAGTGATATACTTGCTGTCACTGAATGTAATGGCTTAACTTACTACTGCTCTGTAATTTATCTTTATATACAAATAGGGAGTCTTATTACTAATGTAACTCAAATATGCAATATTTGCGCATATTTTGCGTATATTGCATATCATATGCATTTTTTTTTAAATATTTGCATATGTCCTTAATAAACAGCGTATTGTGCATAATTGAAAGAATTTTGAACGATGTAGATCTTTGGCAGGCGTTTTAAGAATTCAAAATATACAATTTTATAAATCTTCCATTATGAAGTAATTTATTTAATTATGTTTGGAGTTCTCAAGGTACAGTATAAGTTAATCAGTTTAGTAGGATTCATACTGTGTACTTTTCGACACGCAAATAATGTTCCAAGGCTACGTTATCGGGCACATGGAGAACATATAAAAATACGATACGTATAAAAAAATAAGCCATTATGCAGGGTGTTTGTTAATTCGTTGATATAATATAAACAGTATGTATATGTACGTCAATTATTTCAATATCCGCTAAAAAAAAATTTTTTACTTGTGTTGATTTTTAAGAAAAAGTCAACGTTTTTATGTTAGATAGTACTCATTGTGTTGAGGTTGGTAAGTGATAAATTATAAGAATTCGCTGTTTAGTTAGTTCAAACTCATAGTGCAGTAACCTGTACAAAAAAGAAAACGTAGTAAATAAATAAGCTTTGTTTGTTTTTATTATTAGACTGGTCATTCATAAAATTATTTCTATTACAACGATAACAGATGTGCAATAATAAAGATTTTGTTTAAAGGTCGATGCATGTTCGCTTTATATAAACACATTCATCAATGATAAATAAAATACCTACTCATCTACCTCTTCAGATATCCGATTACAAAATATTAAATTAAATAGTTTTTCTTCGTCCAGAATCTCTTAACTCAACTTCAGTGGTCGGTATGGTACAAATAAGAACATTAAAATTTCAGCGGTAAATGTTTTAATATAATACTGTAAGCAAAATAGCGCCATATATTCGACAAGTGGGTCTATTGTTGACAGGTAAGCATTTTTCCTTTAAATAACAGTCGTAAGCATAAAACTTACGTAGAAGGCACACACACACTGCAGACTGTCTTAAAAGCATTTTTCCATATTTTCTTCTTTTTTTTTCCGCGCTTATTTGAAAACTTTTTCTACACGATTTTTTGGTAATATATTCTACAATTTGGGAACTTTATGCCCTCCAAATTATGCACACAAGTGATCAAACGCCCTGTATACACAATAAGCTTATACATATATAATAAGAGATGCAATAACTAGAATTCTGTTTATTACGTATAGTTAAATTAAAATATAGAAGATTCTATAATAGATGTACAATTACAGCCCCGAGTTAGAACCTTGTGATCTACCTGATTTAGCCTGGTACGTAAATAATTTGTATCATTACATGTTGCGCTCTGTGATGTAGGTAAGAGGAGAAATGTATTACAGAATTAGTTTCAAATTGCTAATAAGAGTCAGCGATAACAGCTAAGTTAACGTTACTTCACGTTTGATTTAATGTCTGGTATTTATTAATATGTAATTGCGGGTATTTTGTCTTGTGCTTTACCAGTTTACTCTTATTTATTTATGTCATAATAAGAAACGAATATTTTATTATATGTACGTGTAATGTGTGTATGTATGTATGTGTGTAGGTACGAGTTACTCGAAAGGAAAGTTATGATGGATTTTCCTTTAATTTATTTCCTTGATCCTCGACACAATTTGTCAATAATAAATTTCAGTTTGATTTATATACAACGCACAGAATCCCTTACATTCAGAGACCGTAAATTTATTACTGGAAAACCAACGAATTCGAAATTACCCGTGGCTTCTTATCGGTGAATATCTAAGGTTGAAAAGACTGGAAATCGAATTTTATGCCTGTAATAAAACAACCCCTCTTTAATTTAAGACATAGGAATGATACGTGCTTTCATTTCGCAAACACGGGCACCAACATGGTTTCGAAACCCTTTGAGAGATGAATTTGCTTCATGGGCAGGTGGTCCTTATATAACAGGAAAGGGTGGTGGTTTCATCATAGCTGGACTTTTGTTCAGAACTTTTCAGTTATACTGTATTACGGATTCAAATAACTTTACTTGTATATTATCCCTGAAAATACAGTTTTCACAGTTATAATAAATGCGTATTAATCAAAGTTTGTTCAACTAAATGATAATTATAATTTTTTTTAAATTTCTTAATATTAAAAACTCAATTTTTTTTACATTACTCTATTATTTTTAGAAATTGTGGGTTTCATACTCTGTCTAATAGCCAAAATTATTTGATTGCATTGTTTCTGTAGGATGCTGTAGGTAATTAATTTATGTAATTACCAAATATTTTTAAAAATATTTGATTGAACGTAAATCCTCGCCAAATTTAATGAAAGCAAAATTATTTTTAATATTATAAAAATATGCCTCATTCCAAATAAGAATGGACCGGTGGGAAAGATAGGGATTAAAATAAAAGCTTGTGATTGGTTAAAGGAAAGGGGCGAATTTACGCAGGCAAAATCGAGAATTTTATTTTGTTCTCTCAAATTTCCTTTTACAGTCCTTACTGGTCAGTACTATCACCTTACGTGTTGTTTAATGTTTAGTTGTTTATTGTGCTATCGATTGTTAATATTCATTAAAAATGGTTCGTTATAGAAATCGTAAAGTGAAATACTCATTTTCTGAAGATATTTTATCACTTTTATTAGTTTTTTATTTACATAATTGCAAACTTTTTACCACGTCCATCAAAAAATTATAAAAGGAAATATGAAAAAAGTGGACAGCGGCAGATGGTCTATAATGTGTATTTTCAGCACAAAGATAATGTGTCCAAAACAGCTGCTGTTCGTCAAACAAGTTGAGATTAGCAGGAATACTGTGTTTAACAAAGAGGTCAAAAATTTCTAGAGTTTCACATTCTCCTGAGAAAACGAAGTTGCCAAGATGCTTACAATAAATTGAACGAAACATCAAAATGTACGATTGGAAGAGACGTCCATTCATTTTTTTTTAAATGAGTTAGGAACTTGCACAATAATATGTGACGTTGTTAGAGGAGGTGCGAGTTTACCTCCTATAAAACGAACATAACTTTGGAGAATCCTAAAGAAACTAGGATTCCAAAAAGAAACACACACGAAACAATATATTAATTGAATGAAATGATATTATCTTATTTAGACAAATATTATTTGACAAATATAACTATGTTTCGTGCAGAAGCCAAAAAGATCTAATATTTAGATGAAACGTTAGTGAATCCAGATCACACAAAACCAAAAATATGGAATGATATTTAATCAAAAGCAAGCATTTGTTGAAGGAACTGGTTTAAGAGATCCATCTAGGAAAGGAAAGCCATTAATTGTGCTTCACATTTGGCAGCGAAATTGGTTTTGCGAATGGTGGTTTGTTATTATTTGAATCCAAGAAGACTGGAGATTATCATGAAGATATAAGTAGCATTGCATGGATGCAAAATAATTCCTCTTCAGCCTAGTTCTGGTATACTAATATATAATGCGCCCATTCTACTAAAACAGAAAAGTCACCTACTTGACCTATTGAATGGCTTTTAACAAAAGGAATTTTGTTACAAATGAAACAGACATGCAATATACATATCTGTCACTGTACACATGGACAATACACCTCGTATTTTCAGCATTTACATCTGCTTAAGACACGTGTTTCTACCATCTATAGGCGTCATCAGTCAAGCTAGTGAAGCAATGTAATACAAATGATACAAATCTTTTTAAGAACAGATTTGTATCTGTATATACATTTACGCTGAAATCGCCTACAAGATATAGCAAATTTCATCCTATAAGGTGGCACTATTTAATAAGTGACATCTGACGGACGAAAGAGACTATGCCGAAAAAGGCGACCTTTCGCTTGACCAGCTATGCTGGTACATAAGCGAGAAAATACGTATAGGTGTAGTCCATTAACACGAGCCAGATGGCGGTAAATATAAAAAATGGTTTAAGTATATCAATACGTTAGGCACGTATTACGCATTTGTTACAAATGAAACAGACATGCAGTATACATATCTTTAACTGTACACATGGACAATACACCTCGTATTTTCAGCATTTACTTCTGCTTAAGACACGTGTTACTGCCATCTATAGGCGTCATCAGTCAAGCTAGTGAAGCAATGTAATACAAATGATACAAATCTTTTTAAGAACAGATTTGTTTCTGTACATACATTTACGCTGAAATCGCCAACAAGATATAGCAAATTTCGTCCTATAAGGTGGCACTATTTAATAAGTGACATCTGACGGACGAAAGAGACTATGTCGGCATAGTTTCTTTCATCCGTCAGATGTCACTTATAGTGCCACCTTATTGGACGAAATTTGCTATATCTTGTAGGCGATTTCAGCGTAAATGTATATACAGATACAAATCTGTTCTTAAAAAGATTTGTATCATTTGTATTACATTGCTTCACTAGCTTGACTGATGACGCCTATAGATGGCAGAAACACGTTTCTTAAGCAGAAGTAAATGCTGAAAATACAAGGTGTATTGTCCAAGTGTACAGTTACAGATATGTATATTGCAAGTCTGTTTCATTTGTAACAAATGCGTAATACGTGCATAACGTATTGATATTCTTAAACCTTTTTGTATAAAAGGAATTTTAGTTATGCTAAAAGCTGAATTGCTTGAGCTTGTAAAAACCACGCATCCTGTCATCCAGTTTGAGTAAAATTATTAAAGAGTTTCTAAACTATCTTAATAATAATATGTTAATTTTATGTATATATGTACATAACCTCAAGATACAACAGCAAACATGTTTTACTTATTTGAACTTACAAAGTATATTCTGCGTAATTACACTCAGATTGTAGCGCCATCTGGTCCATTCTTATTTGGAATTAGGTTTAATTATATTAATAATAGGAAAAATCGCTAAAATATTAAAACTATGTTACAATTTCTGAAAAATTTTGAAACACTAGAAAATATAGAAACAAAAATAATTCCAAATAATTTGCAGATAATGGCATAAAATCGCTAAAATATGAAAATTATGCGGAAACGTGGAACTAGAAAGATTTGAAAATAATAGGAAAAAATCGCTGAGATATGAAAATTATAGGAGAATTTATGAAAAATCCTGTAAATTTGAAAATAAGTAAACAGAAAAATTTGTAATTATTGGGCCAAAATCGCAAAAATATGAAAATTATACGAAAAATTCTGGAACATTCAGAAACATGGAACTATAAAAATTTTGTAATAATAGAAAAAAAAGTGCTAAAATGTAAAATATATATGCGGAAGTTTCTGAAGAATCCTGAAAAATTGGGAAAAACGGCACCAACGTAGATAAGCTTTGCCGGTTCTAAAACAAAATCCCATGTATTTTCTTATGAAGGTTAATTAATTTTACATTTTTGGGGTAAGTTGTGGCGGAGGAAGTTACCGCAAACCGCCGCCACACCGCATGTGACATAACGCGTATACGCAAGATAGTCTGTTTAAAAGACAGGTCTGTTTGTTCCAAAGACAGGTCTATCTGCTTCAAGGACAGCCCTGTCTGTTTCAAAGACAGATCTGGTGAAGGTGTCTCCCCATGTACTGATGATTAAATAGTGAGATGAAATACGTGTCTGCATTTTTGGAAAGATACTTTTACAAAAATATGTTACTTGTATTGTGTTTTCCACACCCGATATTTAATAGTATTTTATATTATTAAAATATGTTTTTACGTAATTAAATAATTTCATAACAAAATCAATAAAATAAATATAAATAGCAAGTATAAAACATTAAAAATAAGAACAATCTGTAAATTATACATAAAGAAACAATAAGCTTTGTTCTGCAATTTATTTTGAATTTCAACAAAAAAATTGTTAAATACAAATTTGTTGTTTATAAATAATGATATTACACATATTTAGTCCGCCTAAATTCAACCGACAAAATTTATGTGGTGATGAATGGTAATAAATCGAAGCACTTTCTTAGTATCTTTTTGTTCTGGAAACGCCTTATTGGAAAGTTAAATAGTTTTAAAATACTTCATGACGACTGATAGATTAGGCAACGTTCTATACATCTATGGATTATTTTTTATAAGCTATATAAATTTGTTAAGTTAGCAACAACATAAATATGTTAAATTTGTTTATATTGTCCTTAAGCTGATCACATGTATAATAATGAACTTGAAAGGTAAATTATGTAACAAAGACTCTCAAAACTTTGAAGTACTAAAACTAAATTTATAAGTTTATTTGTTTCATGTGGACATTTTACTTGATCGTGTATAAATTCAATTTCTGTATTAAATCAGATAATAAAATACAGCTATCTTTAAACTTGTTAGTAGAGAAAAAGCATCTCACGAACATTTAAGGATATCTGGGTTTTGAACTCGAAATATTAAACTCTCGTTAAATATATGAGATATTAATTAAAATACATTGTGTGTTATTGACTATATTATTAGCAGGGTAAAGTCTCGCCACGTAGATATAAAATAACAGATTTTTCATTTGGAATATTATCAATCTATACTACTTTTAAATCCACAAACTTTACAATATATTAAAAATTTAAATAAAAACACTGTGTCCTACTTTAGCATCTTGTAGGGTATAAAAACTCACTGGTCTAAAGTAATATACAGCTGTGCTTTGAAAGATTCATATTGGTATATAACAAGATCTTCAGTTTTATTTTTTTATTTATATATATATATATATATATACATACATGTGAATATATATATATATATATATAATCGATAAAGCCTTCTTATACCCTAAGGTGTTAAGGCGTCTAAAAAACTTTTATTTACGAACAAACATTGCCCAATCCCTTCTGTCTCTTACCATTACTTCTGCATCCTTCCACTTTGTTGTCTTCCTCTAGTCCTCTTTTCCTGTGTCCTTGCCAGCCATATCCGTTTCGGTTGTCTCTGGTTTTCCATTCGTATTACATGTCCGAACCACTTCAGATGTTGCCTTTCAGTGCTCTTTAAGATCGATTCCACTTTTAGTTCTTCCCTCACTGTTTCATTCCGTATTCTATCTCTTCTTGTAATGCCTTTAACTGCTCTCAGGAATCTCATCTCTGCCGCCTTGATTTTACTTTTTTGCTGCCTTGTTAACACCCAGCTCTCACTACCATACATTAATATTGGTTTATGCATAGTCTTGTAGACTAGGATTTTTGTCTTAGTTGATATTTCTTTCTTTCTTATAAATTTGTTATTCAAAGCATAGTATGTCCGTGTTGATTTTTCTATTCTTTCATTTATTTCGGTTTCGTTCTTACCATTCTTCTGTAGATTTACGCCCAGGTATCTCGTCGTCTTTACTTGCTCTATTTTTGTATTGTCCAGTGTTATTAATGCTTGCTTGTTTTCTTTCCCAATTACCATTACCTTTGTTTTATCGATGTTAATTTTTAAGTTTCGGCTTTGAAGGGATTCGTTCCATATTGTTACGTTTTCTTGCAGGTCTGTCGTGTTTTTTGCAAATATTACTAGATCATCTGCAAATACACATCAGTTATTGTCGTTATTTCCATATTTCTATAACCCACTGGTAATTTCTTCAGTTTGTGCTTTATTTCTTTTTGTACGTCATCCATCACTATGTTGAATAGTGCTGGGCTCAGACACCACCCTGTCTCAATCCTTGTTTAGTTTCAAATATCTGTGACTCTGCATTTCTCGTTCGTACATAATTCTTTGTGACCTTATACATACACTCTATATTGTTTCTCAATTTCTTATTTACACCTCTTCTTTTTAGGCTTTCCCATATCGCTTTCCTTGGTACACTATCAAACGCTTTCTCTAGGTCAATAAACGCCAAGTACGTATTGCTTTGCTGTCTTTTTTCCATTATTTGTTTTATAGTAAATATGTGGTCTTGTACTCCTCTTCCCTTCCTAAAACCGCTTTGTGAATCTTCTAGCTGTGTCTCTATTTGTATTTTTAATCTTTTTTCCAGTATTCTTTCGTACATTTTGGCCATTATACTCATCATTGTTATTCCCCTATAGTTCTTACATACACGGTAATCTCCTTTCTTGAAGATTGGTAATATCACTCCTATTTCCCAATCTTGTGGTATTCTCTCTTCTGTCCATATTTTGTTAAAAAGTTTAGTTATAGTTTCTATGCTTTTTTCACCAAGTTTTTGATCACTTCTGGTGATATACAATCATGACCTGCTGCTCTTCCTGTTTTTATTTTTATGATTCCTTCTTTTACTTCTTCTATTTTTATTTCTAGGTCACCTTCGTCTGTTAATTGGGTGGCTATTTGTTCTTCTTTTTCATTATATCCTTGTACTATTTTTTCTATATTAAGCATATCCTCAAAGTATTCTTTCCATCTGTCCATTATTTCTTTGTCATCTTCAAGTATTTTTCCCCTCTTTTGATTTTATGTATTTGCTATTATAGTTCGTATCACTTCTGAAAGTTTTCAATACTTTATAGAATAATTTCTGGTTTCCGTGGCTATCACTTTCCATTCTTTCACCGAATTCTTCCCATGACTTTTGTTTTGCTGCTCTCACTAGTTCTTTTACCCTTGTTCTTTGCTGTTTATACTTAGCGTAGCTTTCTTCTGTTTTCGCTTTGAGGTATTTCGCCCACACATGTTTTTGATATTTTATCGCATCTTTTATTTCGTCGCTCCACCAGGTTGTTTGTTTTTTGTTTTTATTTATTTTTATAATTCCTAACGCTTCTTTTGCAGCATTATGTATTTTGCTTTTTCTATTTGTCCATAATATTTCCACATTATTGTCTGTGTCCAGTTTATTTAATTCTTCCATTTCTTGTTCAATTTTTTCTTTGTATTTTGTCGCTATTTCATTTTGTCTGAGTTTATAGTTTCTTATAACCACTTTTGTCTTTTGTTTTTTTTCTTAGTCACCATTGGGCTTTTCCTTCCTGAAATGAATATTTTTGACAGTAACAAGTAGTGATCTGAGTATATTTCTGGACCTCTTTGCACTCTAGTATCTTCGACTTCTTTCCTATGGCTTTGGTTTATTAGTACGTAGTTTATTATTGATTTTTCACCTCTACTTCTAGCTTCTCTGGTGTATTTATGTATTTCTTTATGGGCAAAGAATGTGTTCGTGATTATTAGATTATTAGTTAAACAGTAGTCAAAAAGTCTCTTGCCTTTATTACTTCGTATTGCTTCCCCCTGTATTCCAATTACTTTTCCTGATTCTTCATCCTTTTTCCCAACTCTTGCGTTAAAATCGCCCCATACAATTAGTCTTGCATTGACATCCTCTGTTGCCTGTTCTAATAAATAACATGTGAATATTCTCTAATTAAATGATTTGCATACTATATTTTATTAAAATTTGATGACATTTCAACATATAAGAACTAATGTATAAATTAACAAAGTGTAAATAATAAATGTATTAAACTTAACATGCTACCCTATAATTTCTCTCCTTATTACATTAGATGCTAGGCCTAGTTGCAAGGAACCGTTTTTGTAAAACAAAAACCCCGAGAGCAATTTTAAGAGTCTAAAATAAAATTACGCGTGTATGATTCATGTTTATTAATTAACGATTCATATTTAAATATATTGGAGTCCATTTTGAAAGACAAAGTACACAGCAATATGTTTGCTTAAGGCTTCCCGGTGTATTCGGAACCATAGTCCTTAACAGCTTAGTGGCAGAGCAATAGTCCGGCAAACCATGGACGTGGGTTCGAATCCTGCTTAACGGCGAATTTTTCAATTAAAAAATTCAAATAATTAGCATCGTAAAATGTAGGAAGCAATGTTTACATTCACATTACTTCACGAAAACGCAATTAATTTGCAACAAGTGCCGGCTGGCGAAAAATATTAACATCTGTTTCCTTAATGTAACGTAAAAAATTTGAATAATTAGCGTCGTAAAATGTAGAAAGCAATATTTATACTTCTCCTAGTCTTTTCTTGAACAACTACCATGTTTGCACTGCAATTGCTTTGTGCAATAAATATTTGGAAGCAAAAAAGGGTGCTTGTACTTTCAACGTGTTTGAACGTGTCTAATTGAATACACCATGACCAAACCCGACTAACATTTGGCACTTATAACCTTTCTAAATAAAAACGTCCAAGGCATAGTATTGAGCGCCGTCTAATTTTATTTTACTAAAGCTTAGAAATAACATTTCACGTATAACCTCTGTGGAAATATTGGCGATGACACTTAGAACATTTTTAAGCACATATCTGTAACACTTAGATTTTGGCACTCAGTGCCTTTGGTACGTCCACTTTTAAATTATCAAAATTTAATTTAATTTCGATATTAATGTGAATTGTAAGCAATTTAGGCTCGCTCCAAATAATACTACATGTTAAATTGAAACTTACTGGAGTTGACGGGGAAAATATAAAAAAGGAAGAAAATAAAGAGCTGTCAAATAAATTTCGATTTTTCTACAAAAGCCAATGTTTAGGCGCCAGTATTTTCGTTAAAAAAAAACAAAGAGAAAAAATCCCCTCACAACTTTATCGAATTTATGATTTACTTTACGGACAGACCGCAAGAACGTGATCTATGTATATATATATATATATATATATATATATATATATATATATATATATATATATATATATATTATGATTTTGTATGGTACTTCATATTTTCTCGCATATTCGATTTTTACTACTAATCCGTGTTGTGTTGACATTGATGTATTTTATCTTTCCGATGCTGGTGGTCCGCAGTTCCGTGCAAAAAGAATATGCGACGATTTATTCACGGGGATTGATATTTCATTTATTCTCGGAAGAGAGGTAAATCCTTCCGGTTTAGTATTTGTTATTCCCTGTTGGAAAACAAAACTACACTAGGACTGCGGAGCGATATTTATCGTCTTTTTTCTCCCTCCTGTGCGAATTTCTTTTACTTCTTGTCACCTTTCCTCTAGTTTTGTTGTATTTCTTTTTCTCATTTCTCCCATTCGTTTCTAGTTTCGCCACACGAACACTGCGTGTCGCTGTTTTCCGTTCCGCAGTGCAAATAGTGATTTACGGTGTTCAATATAAAGAGGAAACTAAATTTAAATTAATTTGCCCTTTGTTCGCTGCTTTTCCTTTTTGATTCGATTTAATTTGCATGTAGGGAAATGAGTTGAAAAAAGGGAATCGCTGCTTTATGTTCGTAATTCGAAAATGAAAAATCACGTCTTTACTTTACTAGTTTTATTGAAAAATTTTGTTTTCTTCTTTCTGATATATTATGTTGTGATTGGGAATATATTTGTCTGTTTCATTTTGTTCAATAATTTGCTGTATTATAACACATTCAAGAAAAATGTGAAATATATCTAATTATAAATATAGCTATGTTTCGTATAATAAAGATGTATAAGATGTAAAAGGCACGCGGTCATCCGATGTTTACTTATACAGGGTGGCGCAGGGGAACGGGAAATTTTGAAATAACGTCATGTCCACGAATAAATTCATAAAACTAGTAATTTATTAACGAAAGTGCATGTATGCAGCATGCCATTTATGTTTTTGCAATCAAAATTTTGAAATCAAATGTGTCTCTTTACTTTTTAAAGATGACATCGGAAAGATGTCCTCCCATTCGGCGTTCACACTCTAACAGCCTGTTATGAAAACTCTGGAATGCGCGGTGTAGCAAATCTTGGGGAATGGCAGTGATTTCTTGTTGAATGTTCTCCTTCAGTTCATGGATTGTTGCAGGACGTGTACGGTACACCTTGCCTTTAAGATACCCCCACAGGAAGAAGTCGCATACACTAAGATCAGGGGATCTCGCAGGCCATTCAATCTCACCGTTCCGTGAAATAATGCGTCTTCCAAATAATTGACGAACTGCTGCCATCGAATGTCGAGCAGTGTGTGACGTAGCTCCGTCCTGCTGGAACCACATGTTTTCGATGTTAAGATTAAGCTCCTACAGTCTCGGTGTAAAGAATGTTTGAAGCATTTCAACATATCGAGCGGATGTTACTGTCGCTGCACTACCATTCTCACTTGTAAAAAAATAAGGGCCGATAACACCATGACATGATACAGCACACCATATCGTTACCTTGTCGCTATGTAGTGGTCGCTGGTGTAACTCACAAGGATTGTCCTGGGCCCAATAACGAAAATTCTGTTTGTTTACGATACTGTTTAGGTGGAAATGTGCTTCGTGTGATATCCATATGTTACCAATGAAATTCGCGTCCTCGTTAATTTTAGCCAATATCTGCCTACTAAACTCCATACGTGACGCTGGGTCTCGTTCATGTAATTGTTGTACAATCTGCAACTTATAGGGATGGAAATGTAATTCGTGCAGTATTCTTCGTAAGCTTCGTCGCTTATTCCCTAGCGTAGATGCATGCTGTCGAACGGAGCGGCGAGGACTTCTCTCGATTGCAGCTCTAACAGCTTCAATGTTCTCTGGGGTACGTACCGTTCGAATGCCACCTGGAGCTTTCTTTTTCAAGGCAGATCCTGTTTCTTCAAAATTACTCACCCACGTTGTAATCGCATGCGCAGATGGGACACGTCCATGACGTCCAAGCTGGTAATGCTGTCGAAATATTCTCTGCGCGACAGTCGCACTATCACCATTTTTATAAAACGCTCTCACAGCTACTGCACGTTCCGCACCAGTCCAACGATCCATGATTACTAAATGGCAATGCGTTCACAACAATTGTGCGACGTTACGAACAACTGCCGGCTCTACAGTGCTGACAACTGTAACGTTCAAAATTCCCCGTTCCCCTGCGCCACCCTGTGCTACCTGAACATTGGGCATAGTTGACTGGTGTATTTCTTGTACAAGTGTGGGTGCCAAATTGTTGCCTAGACGCTGCTTGATTCGTATTTTTAACAACGTCAAAGCTCCTAATTGTTAAAACAATTTTAAAATTGTTTTATTCCAAGTAAGCTGGGGCGTAACAATAATGAAAATAATTCGAAATAATATGATGAGCATCAAAGACCGAGGACGTGTGATATGAGAGGAATGCCTTTCATATTTCGGGAATACACATCATCGTTCATGGCTCTATGGTTTTTCAAAATATTCTCCATTAAGATTAATAAACTTTTGCATGCGCTTGAACCAATTTTCGAAGCACTTTTTCCACTCCAATTGAGGTACCTCCAAAACACGCATTTTGAAAACATCAACCGCCCCTGCAGGCGTCGAAAAACGTTGACCTTGTAATTTATTTTCGATTTGGGGGAATAGAAAGAAATCATTGGGTGACAAATCAGGGCTGTACGGCGGATAACTCATCAATTACACTTTTTCAGTTATCAAAAACTCTCTTGTTTGAGCCGATGTGTGAGAGGTCACATTGTTCTGGTGGAGAATAATTCGTCTTCGGCGATTTGTTTCCCTTACTTTTCCGAACACTTCTGGCAAGAAAATGCATGTGTACTATTCAGAATTGACCGTCCGACGTTCCACTAATGGCACTGTTGCCACACGTTCGGTTTTTCGAACTAGCTTCGAAGTACTTCGTGCGCGAACAACTTTTGTTGAATTTGGCCCACCATGTAGAACCCATATAGTCGACTGCTGTTTACTTTCAGGCTCATGCGCGTAGATGTACCTGTTACGATGTCATAGACATGTTTTGAAGCACCCTGATCGACTCGAGCCTTTTTCGAGCGATTGTCAAATTATGTAGGATCCAACGCAAACAATTTTTTACGGCCAAATGTCTATGCAAAATTGAATGTATGCTGGTGCCACTAATGGTGAAGGTGTTTACCTCTTGAATGCCGAAAATTGAGAGAGCTTGTCTAGAGAAAAGTCGGCGTAGAAAGGGGTCGATTTTATGATCTTTACGGTCATTGCAAATGACGATATCTAAAGAACGAATTAACAGTTAATTTAAGACGTCTATTAAAGAGTTTTGATGTGAATCAAATTAACATCATTAATATATTACATATCTTTTGGATAAGTTGCATCACTTTAGGAAAAGGACCTTTCAATGACTAAAATTTATGAACTAAAATTTGATTTGCTTTCACACTCATTATATTCCCGTGACTTGGCTGCCACAGATTATCACCTATTTATATATATATATATATATATATCGGGTTACAACGTTTTACGTCTTCCGATTCCTAATCGCCACTCCCCTCTGTTCATCCATAGGCCCTCCTCCAGATCCGTCTCTCGAATTTCTTTATCCACTCCGTCTCTCCAGCTTCTGCGCGGTCTTTCTCGTTTTCGGTTTCTTTGGGGGTTCCAGTTTAGCACTTTCTTTGGGATTCTGTGTTCTGGCATTCTTTGGACGTGCCCATACCATATTAGCTGTTTGGTTATAATGTCATCTATAATGTCATGTTGTATTCCCATTTCTTGTCTAATGGTTTCATTTGGGACTCCATCTCTCCGGGATTTTCCTGCCGCTCTTCTCCAGAAGTCCATTTCTGTGGCTTTTATCTTTCTTTTTGTTCTTTCTTTTATCGGCCACACCTCCGAGCTATATGTTAATATACTTTTCACGATGGAGTTGTAAATCCTTCTTTTATTTTCTTTTGTAATGGTCTTGTCCCACAGAGTACTGTTCAGCATAGAAGTAGCTCTTCTTCCCTGTATATTTCTGTCTGATATTGCCTCATCTAGTGTCCCATCCTTGGATATTTTCATTCCTAGGTATTTGTATATATTGCAATGTTTGATGATCTGTCCCGTTGCTAGGTGTAGGTCTTCTTGCTGTCCGCCTATGCACATATATTCTGTTTTTGCTATGTTAACATCCAGGCCCCATTTTCCGTATTCTTCGATGAGCTTTCGGCTCATATATTCCATGTCATATATATCTTGTGCAATAACTACTTGGTCGTCCGCAAAAGAAAGGGTATATACTGTCGTGTCGTCATCCACTGGCATTCCCATGTTATTGCATTTCCGTTTCCATATCTTTAGTGCATATTCCAAGTATATTTTGAATAGTGTCGGAGATATACAGCAACCCTGTTTAAGACCATTGGTTATTGTGAATCCTGATGTTAATCCTTCGTAGGTTTTGACTCTAGATGTGGAACCCGCATATAAAGACTTCACGGCTTTTATTATTTCCGTGTTTATGTTGGTATGTTGAAGAGCCTCCCATAGTTTTACTAAAGGTATACTGTCGTAAGCCTTTTTCAGATCTACGTACAGGAGATGTACCTCTTGATTTCGTGCTGTTTTCTTTTCCAAAATTTGAGTTAGCGTAAACAGGTGATCAATTGTGGATTTTCCTGCTCTGAAGCCTGCTTGTTCTGCTGCCTCCATATTGGCATATTCTTTCTCTATCCTGTTCTTTAAGATTTTCCCATAAACTTTACTTATAGCACTTGTAACGGCTATTCCCCGATAGTTGTCACAGTTACTCTTGTCCCCTTTTTTGTGTATCGTCGTAAGGTGTGATGTCTTCCATTCCGTTGGTACTTCGTGCCTGTTAAGGCATCTTTGGAATAAATTTCTTAATAGCCCGCAGAGTTTATCTGTGCCGTATTTTAGCAGTTCATTAGTAATATTACCTGGTCCTGGGGCTCTTCCATTTTTTAGGTTTTTACAGACTTCTTTAACTTCCGTCACAGTTATCCTAATTGGGGATCCTTATATAACAATCCCCTGGTTTTCGTTTTGGATGTCCTTGAATTGAGGTCTGTCCTCTGTCAACATCTCTTCAAAGTACTTGTTCCATTTTTCAGGTGTTATAGGTGAGACTATGTCCTTCGTTCGTCCTCCTCTCATACTTTTGAGGAGCCTCCAACTTTCTGTACTCTTCCTTCCTCCAATGTATGTACTGATCTTTGAACACGTCCTTTCCCATTGGTTGTTCTTCTTTTCCCTTATTTTCTTCCGTACTCTCCTTTGCGATTCCTTGTATTTCTCCTTGTCTTCCACAGCTTTCGAACTTAAATATACGTGGTACCTTTTCCTTTTTTCTTCTATTTCGTATTCAACTTCTTCGTCCCACCAGTATGGTTTTTTCTGTTTTCCTCGTTTTTCCTCGTAACCCAATGCTTCCTCTGCCGCTGAGCATATACCCCTCTTTATGTATTCGTATTCTTCTTCTATGTTTGTGAATTCTGTATTCTGAATTTTGCTGTCACCTATTTGCAAAGCTTAAAACTTTTTTAGGTGTACAGAGGTTTTCCATGGAAAACACATTCTGCGATAGGATAAGAGTATTGGACCCTCGCTAGTGAAAGTGTATAGAACGTTTGAGGGATTACATTGAAAATTAAACATATTTTTGTATACATGGAATTGTTGTTTCATTGTTAGGCTACCTAATTATTACCCCGCCCTTGTATGCTGTACCCAAATTTCATCAATTATTATTCTTCGGGGCCGACAGACTCTTTGATCATATCTTAACTTCGCTAAGTGAGCGCTCAGATGCATTCGCCCTTGTGGTCCACGGTTAACTAGTGCGGTACATAATTTGTTCATATTCAATTCATTATGCAAAATAGAAATCACTGCTTCAGATAAGATCTATCTATCTATCTAATTCCACTCTCTTTTCTACAGTTACTCTCAAGTGCATATTATATGAATATAAGCTTGCTCCTGGTTTTCACATCTCCTACACTAGGATTCGCTAAGCAAGCCCATGCTGTAGAGATGCTTCTTTAAAGGACACGAGCCGACAACAGTTTTCTTTTTTATTACTACGAATTAGGTTGGTTGAAAGTCTAGCGTTCAGCTACTCTAGTACTGTCTTAGTATGGTGTTGAACTTCCTGTAGCCTCCATTTATTTTTCAAACAAACTTCCTTACGATGCAATGAACGCATGTTTTGATAGTTATGTTTTGAAGAATTACCAACTTGTTAAATTAAAAACAAATATTTTTTTAATCCCGCCCTCTTTTGTGAAGTTTGCTAATTACTGATCAGTCCTCATAATACTATGCCTCTAGAACATATAGGTTCTCAACGTGGGTGATAACGCCCCCTTGTGGGCGTTTGAGCTTTCAGGGGGCAGTAGAAGAATCACAGAAAATTAGGGGGCGTTGAGATGGCACGGAGGGGCGTGAGCAGATTAAAAAAATATAGTCTAGAAAAGACAATTCCACGTGAAATATTTCATATATAAACACAGGTAAAGTTAACAAAAGCCTGTTAATAAAAAATTGCAAAAAATATGTTTGTAGCAATTCAGTTATAACAAGTTTTTGTTAAATAACGTTATTTTTGTAATCCTGCAAGAATTGACAATATTATCTGTGTTTGTTCTAACATTCTAACGCGCTCTCTGCTCCCGCATCACCCTTGCCCCCGCGCTTTACTTCCGCGCCGGGTCACTGCATGTTTAATTTATTCCTGTCGATGCGTGTTAGATGCCTCCAACCTATATAAGGGCAGCGATTGTCCATTTTATTTTCATTAGCATTGTCGCGCGCAATTGATGACAGGGTTTTAAGATTTGATCTTTTCACTACTATTACTCACGTATTTGTGAAGTAAAAACCATGTCGGAAGCAAGAAAGAAGAGACGACAGTATAGTGTGGATTATATTAAATACGGATTTATCGAAAATCCCACAAATCCATCATCGCCAATGTGCCTTATTTATCAAAAAACATATTCAAATGAAGCGATGAAGCCTTCTAGCCTTCAAGATAATTTTAATAAAATACACCCGGATAAGAAAGATAAAGATGAGACCCATTTTCAAGACATGAAAAAGAAGTACGAAATTCAACCAACTATATCAAAATTTTTTTAATCAGCTTCTAAGCAAGACGATGACGGGCTTCGAGTTTCGTACAATATCTCATTGTTGATTGCTAAAACAGGCAAACCACATACTATTGGGGAAGATTTAATTTTACCAGCAGTACTAGCAGTAAAAGAAGTAATAACCACTGTACTCCCAGATATTATCCGAAAAATTCCTTTGAGCAATAGTTCTGTACAAAGACGAATTAATGAGGTGGCCGAAAACATTGAAAATTCATTGTGCAATCATCTGCAGACTTGTCAATTTTCAATTCAGCTAGACGAGTCCACTTTACCAGCCAATGAAGCATTGTTATTGTCATACGTTAGATTGATCAAAAACGAGACAATATGTCAAGAACTATTGTTTGCTACCAATTTGGAAACATATACAAAAGGAGAAACCATATTTAATACGCTGTAAAAGTTTTGTAACGACAAGGAAATTCGTTTTAATAATATTTTGTCAGCTGCTACGGATTACGCACCGGCTATGACAGGCGTCACAAAGGCCTTCATAGCGTGCTTAAAAAATAAAGTTCCTGACGTGCTTGCTGTGCATTGCGTAATTCATCGCCAGCATTTGATTGCGAAAAATCTGAGTAAGCGCCTCCATACATCACTGCAATATGTTATCAGAGCAGTTAATAAAAATCAGAAGTAACTTGTTGAATGATAGATTATTTAGTCAGCTTTGTATTGCCAATGACGAAGATTTCAACCGATTGCTGCTTGACACAGAGGTACGCTGGCTATCAAAATTTACTTGTTCTACTCTATTTTACAATCTGTTTGGATCTGTGATAGAGTTCCTAGGAAACAAAGACACAGAATTGCGCGACAACCTCATCTCATCAAAAACGATATTGCGTATTTGACAGGCCTGTATAAATTATTTAATGATGTCAATCTCCAACTTCAAGGTGTCGACTTAAACTTGATTTAGACTAAAAATAGCGTTGCTGCTTTCGTGTCCAAACTGCTATTATACAAAAGAAATATCGGCAGACGCGAATTCAATAACTTCCCAAATTTATCAGCAATATCATTCAAGCACGACGAATTGCTTGTTTACTGTCAACACTTGGAAAACCTCCACAGTGATTTCAAGGTACGATTCCAGGACATTTTAAACATGGACACACCAGACTGGGTTTTGATCGTTTCTCAATTGTCAACACAGCAGGTTCATTCCCAGCTAGAAGAAGAATTAATAGAACTGACGACAAATGAGGAATTAAAAATAAATTCAAGAATGGCTACCAAAAATTTTGGCTGAAGAAGCCAATTTTGCAACTGTACCCAGGATTATGGTCAATTGTTCAACGATTTCTGATAGCATTCTCATCTTCCTATTTAGCTGAACGTGGAATTACTGCTGTAGTTGGTAACTAAAAAGAGAAATCGGCTCCATGTTAGTGAACTTACTTACGGTTGTTTTTAAGTAAAATCGTGCCTGATATTAACAAACTTCTTAAAATGCATCAAATTCAACCTTCTCATTAGATAAGTTATAAATTCAATGTCTTTTGAAAGTTAATAAATATACTTTTCAATATAATTACGTATGCATTTTAATTATTCTCATTGAAACAGTTTTCTTTAAATTCAGAAATAGGATAGGGTCATACGATAGGTCATAGGTCATACGATAGGGTCATAGGATAGGGTCATCTTACGACTATAGTATATAATATTACACGTTTAAATATAATCGTGGCAATAGCTGTTTCAGATTTGCAAATAAAAATCTTTGGGGTTTCAGAAAAAAAAAAATTCTCAAAGTTGTCGGTGGGTAAAATAAGGTAAGAACCAGTGCTCTAGAGATTAGAAAATAATAGTTATTTACGAACCAAGTGCGTGAAATCATATTTCGCGAATGAGTGACCAGTTTGGACACGAATTCGCGAAATGTTTCACGCACGAAGTTTGTACAATATTTTTTGTACGAGAACTATAATAATAATACATATTGTTAAATACGTTATCGTTTATGACACACTACTAATCTCTTGATATTAATTAAAAAAATTTGAGTTGGCAGTATTGATTATTTGAAGTCACATTTAATTTAAAATTATCAAATTCAAAAAATTCCATACAAAATAAAAATCTCACCAACAACATGAATTCCGATAATGAAATGCAATGTACACCGCCTGAAATTCGCGAAGCTGCCAATATTGCAGTGGATAATTTATTACCCATAAAATCAAAAAACATATACTAAAGCACTTATACTAAATTCGTAACTTGGGCTAGATTTAAAAATATACAAAAATACTCCGAAAATTGTTTATTAGTTTATTTTCAAAATTTACAATCAAATAAATCATTATGGTCCACTTATTCTATGTTAAAATCATGCTTAATAATATATGATAATACGGATATATCTAAATATGCAAAACTTATAGCGTATTTAAAACAGATAACGAAGCAACATCAGCCTAAAAAACCAGCAGTATTAACCGAAGAACAAATTACTAAATTTATTGTTGAAGCACCAAATTCTTTGTTCCTACTAATGAAGGTAAAGTCATTTCCATATATTTAAATTCCATACAACACTATGTGTATTTATAGGCTGTATTAATATTGGGTATTTCTGGAGCGTGTCGACGTGAAGAACTTTGCAAAATGTCATTGCGAGACATAGAATTTAAATCGAATTTAATTATTGTAACAATTCCAGAAACTAAAACAGGTAACAGCCGTACATTTGCAATCATTAAGCCTGAATGGATTGCATTATTTCGGCAATATGCAAATTTAAGACCGGACAGCCAGCAGCGATTCTTTTTAACATATCGCAATGGCAAGTGTGTTTGTTCACCTGTTGGTCTTAATACAATTGGCAAAATTCCAATGCGAATAGCTGAGTACCTTCAGCTTGATAGCGCAAGTAACTTCACAGGTCACTGTTTTCGAAGGAGTTCAGCGACATTGTTGACAAACCAAGGAGGTGACTTGCTTTCAATTAAATGGCATGGTGGATGGAAATCATCTACGGTTGCAGAAGGATATATCGAAAATTCTCTGCATAGTAGAATTCAATTAGCTAAAACAATGACCCCGTTAGAGATATCGACTCCGCCTGCAACTTGTTCGACATCTGAAAGACAAGATATATGTAATAATACAATCAACGTTACTCTACCTTCGCAATCAAGATCAATTCAAACAAACCAGTTAATCCCTGGGGTATCAATCTCTGGTTGTCAAAATTGCCCAATCAAAATTTTTAATAATTGTTCCGTTTCAATTTCTGAAAAGAATGAATAATGGTAATTTATATAATATTTGTTGCTGTTCTGACATTGAATTACATACCTTTCAAATATAACAATTTCTATTTCATTTCTTTTTATTTTCATAGAAAAACAACGAACTGGGTAGCATATTATTAAGGTTAGGGATTTATTATTTTAAAATGTCACTAAATTAATCAAGTTCCAGGAAGTACCAACTTTACTTTTACGCACTCGTGTTTAAAGTGACTTTTTACGCACGCAAATCGAATCGTGAAATGACAGGTTTTGATAAGCGAGTACAAAAATAGATTTATATCTAAACATTTTACTTCTTATTGAATTAATATAATCAATATTAGAAAATGTTTAGTGCATGCTATTCTATTTATTACTTACGTGAGATGTGTTTCAGAATCCAAAAAATACACTGATATTTCTCTAAAATGTAACTTCCATCAGTTCGAATACAGTCATGTACTCTAATTGAAACAACAGTATATATGTACCTACGTGTTAAAATTATACATGTATGAGATGTTAGACGAACCTCGGAGATAAATTGCATTACTTACGTTAACTCCAAACGGAAATAATTGCGAGGCAAGAGGTACAATACAAACTGATGTATTAACTTTAATACGTACGAGATGCAATTGTCGCCGCAGTTTCACAAGATTGTTCAACTAGTATGTGCAATTCACACGCCAAATACAATAGAGAAACATTGTCATGCTCTTTGCTGAAAAGTAGAAACGCTTTGTGTACGAATGGAATTTTGTACGCGTACGAAAGTTTAATGTTTTACTATCTCTTGTGTACGTACGGTGAATATAACAGAGAGAATCGGTAAGTTCTCTCCGTTGAATACGCATTTACAGTAGCCTCTAAAGCAAAGACAATGTACATACACTACACATACATATATCTCGAATTGTATTATGTCAGGTCCCAAACACGTTTGCGGAATTAGGCAATTAAATCCGCTTTAATGCAATATTATTATGCACTCATCGATGCATGTAGCTCTACGTAGTTGCTGTAACATATATTGCAGTCGACTGTTCACATCTTAACCTATTGTAAATCGTAAATTAGGTTAAGTACCAGATCGATTGAGTATATTGTATTTTCGTAAACATAAATGATATAAATACTTAAATACTATATTTTCCTAAATACTTCATAATACAATAAAACCTGTGTTAAAAGCCACTTGCCGATATCAGCTGGAATATTTATGATGTATCTTTATTCATGGAAATATCCAATATTATTTGTGCAAAATTGCTCAGAATGATGTATTTCTAGTAAGTACACATAATTAAATTAAACTTGTAGAAATGTATGCGATCTCAGTCCTGAACACGCCTCGAAAACAAATTGGCGGCGCAACACGTGCATGTTTATGTCCGATCAAACAAAGATCGCCTTCATTTCTACAAGTTTACACATAATGTGGTCTTTCAATTACTTGGCTAGTTTAAAATTCTCTCCGTATGCGAAATCCTTTTTCGGCTACTTTGCTTAGTTTAATGTTGTGCCCGTATTCGAAAGTTTCTTGATTAAGTATATCACTAAAAAGAAAACGTTTGTCGCTAAAAGACAAAATAAATATAATCGCGGAAAGTGAAAAGTATGCGTTAAGTTCGCGAAAGCTGGCCGAAGAATATGGGGTTGCAAGAACACAAATTAACGATATTTTGAAAAATAAAGGTGAATTAAAAAAGATGGTTGGGGAAGGTGTTAACTTGCAGCAAAAAGAAAATTTCCGAAGTCGGAAGAATTGGCAGTGGATCACATCGCCTACAGATCGTTTTGCGAAGCCATAAATAAAGCAATTCCAATATTTTGGTCGCTACTACTACTAACAAAAAGCACTGGAAGCAGCAAGCAGTTTAAAGATCGAAAATTTTGCAGCATTGAATGGATGGCTGGAAAGTTTCTACCGACGACACAGTATAACTTTTAAATCAATTTGTGGTGAGTCCGCAGAGGTTAATTTGAATGATATAGAGGACTGGGAAATCAAGTTACTATTTATTTTAAGGAATTATTCTCCTCGAGATGTCTATAATACTGACGAAACAGGTCTTTATTACCGTGCTATGCCAAATAAGATATTTGCATTAAAAAATGAGAATTGTGCTTGGAAGAAGGCATCAAAACAATGTTTGACCATTTTACTATGTGCAAATATGTATGGTGAGAAATAAAATCAATTAATAATTTGAAAAATAAAAAATCACGCTATTTTAAGAGTAATCATGTTGACAAATTACGCATAGAATAGTTTTCCAAGAAAAAGGTTTGGATGACAACAGAAATTATAACAAGATGTCTGCATCAATTTGAAAATAAAATAAAAAAAACAAATTACAAAAGTGCTTGTTTTTTTTTGAATAATACCACGTCACATTCTAAAGTTCCTTCAGAAAATGTTAAACTAGTTTTCCTGCCGCCAAACACCACAAGGAATAATTCAGAATTTTAAATTAATTTACTGAATTTTTTTTATTAAAAGGCTTCCTTCGTTTTTTGACAGTGAATGTGATTTTAAAATTATGAAAAAAACATAAATTTAGTCAATGCACACTATGGCTTACAGCTTGTTGGAAAATGGTATCTTCTACATAATAAATGTTTTTCCAAGGCCGAATTCTCTGGCGTTATCCAAGAAGATACAATTTTTAATGAAGAAAACGAAATACCCTTTGCCCAACTATTTCCTATAGTTCGTAACGAAATTATGGTTTTAGACGAATTTGCTTCTGTTGATACTAGTGTGCCTACAGAGTACCCTAACTTCAGTATTAAGTAATTGTTGAGGAATTATGCAATAATGATGAACAACATAACTCTGATAATAGTGATGTGAACGATTGAGAAACTCCAAAATCTACTTTATCTAGTATGAGCGAAGTAAGCAAAATTAAGATACATACAGAATTTATTTATTGTGCAATAACAATGGCGAAATTTGTATGGATGTTTCTCGAATTTTATTTACACGTGAAACTGTAGTTATAAAACCGAATCTAAAAAAAATTAAAGCAAACAAAGATTGAGTCATCCTTTAAAATAGCTTAACAAATTATGTTTTTTCTATGAATATGTTGTAATAATATGTTTACATTATACATACATCTAAAATATGTATATGTACTTATTATCTACAATATATACCTAGCCTATGTTTTGTACATTAAAATAGTTTAAGTTTTTTGTATACATATTGCTGCAAACTTTGCTTTCAAATTAATTTTATTTAAATGAATGTTTGTGTGGGCAGTTAAATAAGCATATATTTTTTGAGACTCTGTATAATATCTGGGTATCTCAGGGCAATCCTTTTGGGTTCTACACAACTAAGTCTAGCGTCCAAAGTAAATGTAAAGAAATAATACAACAAGAAGTAATCGTTTAAAAATATTTTATTGTTTGTTTGTATTTTCACATCTCATTTTAAGTGTAACTTAAGATATTTCATTCTTAACCTATATCTTAACATATCAATGCAACTTTAATATACAAATATTCTTTAGTGAATCACACACGGATAGTATTGGAGTTTTTAAATTCTGAGTCAAAATGAGTTTCGCAAGACTCTTGAGGATTTCACTCGCAAAAGGGGGTATTTGCCTATCTCTGTCTGAGAATCTCTAATGATAATTTTCTAGAAAGCGAGTGTGCTATTCAGCGCCTATTTAAGTGGAAACGAGTCCCTACAGAACAGGACGCTTATCATCACACCGTATAAGTATTTTCTTATTTTCACGCCTATTGCTGAACGTTTTGAATTTAAGATTTAAAACAGCACAGATATTTCTAGAATATTCAGGGAACTCTACTTCCTCTTCATCTGGCCTAGATACACTTTAATCGTGTATTTATTACTAATTACTTATTTAAAGTAACGATAGACTTCCGCTTTTATTAATTTAATTAACTCTATATACTCCAGATGTAGATCTCGGTTTCCGGGTTGGAACCGCGTCGAGTTAGGTGTAATTGCCAACGTTTCGTCCACTGTTTCAAAAGACATCTTCAGGACTGTACGTAGATGTTCGCCGTTTCGCAGTAAGTTGAAGAATGCTATGTCAGAGACCGGTATAACTTATATAGGGGGGACCGGGTCAGATGGTGGTCTGCTATTGGCTGGGGACAATGAGCCAATGGCATGAGTCGTATGGGCGTGGTAATTCTTAGTAGAGTTCAGTAGAGTTTGCCACGTTGGATGTAACGTATAGCCATCGTCACTATTGAGATTGCGGCATGTTTGTAAATTTCAATAGATTCACGGATTTTCCTAGGGAAATAATGCAATTCACGGGACAGAAGCTTGACATCTTTGAATAGAATTTGATGACCGGAGTTGAGTTTGTGTTCTGCCAGCGCTGAACCGGCTATTTGTAACGGTCTAGTACAACGTTCATATTCGGACACAAGCCGCTTAGTTTCGCCAATGTACACACTGCCACACGAACACGGAATGCACTATTTCCCTAGGAAAATCTGTGATTCTATTGAAATTTACAACTCCCCAATCTCAATAGAGACGGTGGTTAGACGTTACATCCAACGTGGCAAACTCTACTGAACTCTACTAAGAATTACCACGCCCATACTACGCATGCCATTGACTCATTGTCCCCAACCAATAGCAGGCTACCATCTGACCCGGTCCCCCCTATATAAGTTGTGCCGGTCTCTGTCATAGCATTCTTCAAGCTACTGCGAAACGACGAATATCTACGTACAGCCCTGAAGATGTCCCTTGAAACAGTGGACGAAACGTTGGCAATTACGCCTAACTCGACGCGGTTCCAACCCGGAAACCGAGATCTACATCAAGAGAACGACCGTGGAAACCTATACCTACATTAGATCTTAATAAACGCTAAGTTGCCATGGCAACCAGGCACGAAAACTTTGTCCGCACGATACGTACACAGTGTAGTTAATTAATGATGAAATATGTCGAAAACACCAATATAATAACACTTTGTGTGCTCTTAATTAAAAAATAAATAAATATAATTCCATTGTATAAAATTTTTTTTACGCACAATGGTACTACATATTTCACTTTTAACGAGTGCCCAACACTAACATAAATTGTCAAGTTTAGGAAAATGACAGAAGTCAAAAAATTAGACTTCGACAACTATCATAATTACAAGGTAATACAAAATTGTATTATATTTGCGAGCAATACTACTCGACTATCTACATTTTGCCGTGATTTTCGCTTTTATAACCAGCGTTCCTCTTTTTTTTTTTAAATTTTGTTTTACTCCAACTCATTTATTTCTGTTTTCCCTAATTTTCACATTTATAAAATATTTTCACCCCTGTGTGTTTTTATCCATCGTGGATAGTTTTAATTTTTCCTTCTTTCTGCGTTGTCTCCCTGTTTATGTATTTTTCCTTTTTGTTGTTATTTTAATATTTCTAAATTTTATTGTGGAATAGTAAACTTTTAATTTCGTCCTTCCAGGAATAGCTCCTCTACCCGTTCAATCTTGCGATTCTCACGCGGAATCACCCTAGCTATCAAATTTTATTCTATCCATTACATACATCTTCTGAAAAACTTTTTCCTTCGGCCAATAATTTCAGATATAATTTCAAAAAAGCAAATTACATTTCTTTATACAGTAACTTAATTAATATTGATTGGACTTTTCTGACACATTATTCTGACGTTAACTTAGCCCTCGATGCTTTTTACAATACATTATACGCTGTATTGAATCCATATGTGCCTCGTAAGGTCCAATCTGGATCCTCTTACCCGCCTTGGTTTTCATCTGAAATAATCTCTATTCTCAAAAATAAGAACTACTATCACAAAAAGTGGATAAAAACTCGAAATATTGACTCCTACTATGAATTCAAACGTCTTCGTACTATAGCAAAGGTGAAAATTCAGGATAATTATCTCTAGGTACGAAGTTACATTTATGGTTCCTTTCGCGAAGACAAACGTCTTGAAAAGGACTCCTACCTATATTCCCTCCAACGTGGCCAATAGAATGCAGGATGATCTATTTACTTGAGGATGGCTAGCGGATGGACAGCACTATTTAAATCTATACTTCATTTGATTGCACTTCCATGTCATGTAATTATAATTATAATTGTAATTGGGCCTAGTCTGTTGAGTATTAAATTATATTATTATTATTATTAATGTTCAGGTAGGATCTTACATTTTCCGTCGTATTTTCTTTCTCCTTCTTCTGTTGGGTTTGTTCGTATGGTATCGTCTTGTCCTTTGCTTTCACTTGCACATCATATCGAAGCAGTCATTGAGCATGCGTCTTTTATATGCTTTTGCGTACGTTATTTTGTTTACATCATAATATTACCGCATTAATTGCTTTATCTGTATTTTACAATGTCCGTTTACTTCTTGTTACTGATATTCTTGTTGTTTTAGATTTTAATGGTCCAGATTTCCCGCCTGTATGACATATATAATTAATTTTTCTTATTTTAAAATACCTTGACTTCTTATGTTAATGCATCCCTTTTGACAAGGTTATTTAAAAAAAATATAATGAATTGAAATTAAATATGGTTACTAACCTTATTACTGTACAAAGAAAAGATTATTTAATATCCTTTTATGATATTGCTGGTGTGTATAGCATGTTTTAATAATTTATTTACATTCGTTTAATAATCTAATTAACCTAAAATTTATTGACATAACGTTACTTGTTTACATATCAATTCTTGGAAATATACATCTAAATTTTCAATACTGCATTAATATATGATATACGAGGTGCATTTAAAATACACCACCTCGGTTAATTTCTTTTTTAATTTGTTTTTGCTTATCCAGTTATGTTTAATTAATTTATACGTTATTAATTCTATTTTTAATTTTCACGCTCGGTCTATTTCACAGAAATATGTGCATTTATATACCATTATTTTAATTAAATTAATTAAATTAATTAATTGAAATAAATAAAAAAATAGAAATTTAGACTAATTATAATATCCCAAATATTAGTCCAATAGATAGAAAATAAAAGTCTGTATATTAAACGTAATATTAAAATTCAATATAGTCCCTCGGAGAAAGACGTTGTAAGAAGTTCCTCGCCGACTTCGATGTTTATTGTTTTAGTATAATATCGATTAAATAAAGGAAGGATATTACTGCTGCGTATATCTATATATCACAAAAGCTTTTGTTTCATTTCATGCAAATTATTTTTTCAGAATAATATCTGACAGTTTCCTGAAGTTTAAAAAAGAATAAATTCAGAATATACTTGATTGATAGTAGAACAAACACATTTTCTCAATAAGAATGTTAGTTCTGAAAAGGAAACGGGTACTTTAGAAAAAATATATGAATGTGCGTATACACACAAACAATTCTCATTCTTTATTCTTTAAACTTCAACACACAAAGCGTCACAGGCGACATAAGAATCAATCTATCACGAACTCTTTCACCGGAACATTTTCTTTAGGATTATTCGCTCTTCATATCCCGTCTCCGTCTTCTGAACCATCAAACGTTTCGCGAACTCAGTACCTACCGCACTCCTCCGTTTTCAAATGCCCGCGACAGATTGACTGACGGTTGCTTGGATAAGCACTTAGGCTATAAGGCATACGTCATGTAATGGAGAAATACAAGAGACTGGCACCTTCGTGGGGAATGCAACAGTTAACGGAACCGCAGTAGAGAGCAACAACTTTAATTATACCTTTAGTGACGGATATAAACTTGCATGGATTTGAAACTTTGAGTCTGAACGTTATCTACATGAAAAGATATTAGCTTGAGGCTTGTAAATTTAATATTAGTTGGTACTAAAATAAATATGTGTATTTCTGTGTGACAGAATTTGAAGACATTTGTAATCACAATTATCTTTTAGTCAAGAATTGGCCATTTTATTAATCATTTGTTCAGCTCCTTAATGACGGAATTAAATTTCAAATTTCATACTAAAAAACACTTATTTTTTTTCGAGCTTTCAAAAAATTACATTTAAGTCAATAACATTTATGTAAATATTTCTGAAAAAAACCAATATTTTGGAAAATATATAGAAAAATGTATCAAGAACATACGAACTCTGTAATACTATGATAAATAAAACAAAAAAAAAGTGTAAATTGAAATCTTTATTTGTTATAATAAAACGTATATCTGTTTAGAAAGTCCGTTTTCGTTTTATTAAGAGTTCTATTTTTTAGATCATCTTGTTTTTCTTTTATTTTAATTTTATCCAAAACCAGCTGCCCGTATCCCGGCGTTCCTCGGCCACATTCTATAGAAAAATTAAAACTTCTTTTGTGTTAACTGCTATTAACCGGGATATTTTTTTATTCTCTAGCTAAACAACGAATCACTGATATTTTATTATAATCAATCTATCACTCCAATGCCCTTTCGTACACAATATTCTTCGTTATTCCATCTCGTGCAAAAACAAACAGGGCAAATCGTTTCCCAATTTGCAAACTTCCTACATATGCATATGAGGATTGATAATTTCCAGCTGTTGTAATAACACATAGCACTTCGATAACTGTGCTCGCAGACAAAAATGCATTGCTCACTATAATGTCGAGGTAGTTGTCATTCTATCGAGACAATTGCTAAGAGACAGCTCGAAAACAGTATACATATTGCAGTGGAATTTGCTTTGAAATTGCTTATTAATTTTTTTATTTACACTACAGCTTATATCGCCGGCTAATCAGTCTAGTAGAATCCACGAACTGCCATCTCATGAGTCGTTCCTTGCGGATTGGGATTAAGTTTCGTTTTCCAAAATAAAACCATAAACACAAATAAAACACGAATCAGTTCCTTTATGTTGGTATAATTAAAAATAAAAATAAAAAAAAATCCCTCTACAAAGTGTATAGGGTGCTAAAGCATCATCAAACAGTAGCAATGGAGGAAACACTCTTTGTGAATAATGACTCGCACACAGAGAAAAACCTCTTTTGAATCTCGATCAAACATAAAACTAATAAATACTAGTGAAATCTGTCAAGTTTAACCTCTAATGTGACCCCTTCAAACAAATATCAAAAACAAATAAGTTTTCAAAACTCACGAAAATTGAATTTTTGTCATGCGCCAAAATAACATAACAAGATCAAACCCCACTACAGAAACTCCAACCTTGAATTCAAAATGTTCTCGAAATATTATTTTAAGAAAAAACTTCCCTTACAAAAAACATGACAACTTTCACTAATATCCATATACTACTTTGAAATATAAATTATTACAATAAATACATGAAATTATAATAATGAAAATAATCATGATATCAAATATATAAACAAAATAATTTTTAATCAACTTACATAAATCTGTGTGTGATTTTATAAAATACACGAGAGATATCTTTTTCACAAAATTTCAAATAAACATAAAACACTCGCATAAATCGAATTAAGATAAACTTGCACCTTACACTAAATGCAAAAACAAAATACAACCCGAATTTATACAACAAAGAATAAAATTGAATATTTTATCCTTTAATAAACCGAACACTTTAGCAGTCAAGATATCTCTAAATCAAAATGAAATTTCCATATCCGCTTGTCCATTCCCACCATCTATAAAATCAAAATCTATACAGACAACACATTTTAACAAATACAATATCCGAAAAAGCGGCAAGTTCAATCCTTTGGACAACCTATATATACAAGGGCTAATCATAATTTCATACATTATAAAATTTATTTTATTTATAAAATAATATATATATATATAACGATCCCCGTCTGAAATAAATAAGCATACAACTGAGATAGCTAATTTTTTTTAAAATGTCCCTATTACTGAGTTCGATATAGTTCAATCATTTTCCTTACTTGTCCAAGGAAAATCCATAACATGATTCCCCGAAGTTATCCGAGAACAAAGTCAGAACATACCTGAGCTTTTTTCAAGGATAAACTTCAGCACAGCACTCGAGACAGTACCGCACCCTGTCTTAGTTCCCCGCACTAACTTGTTGTATTAGTGTTGAACAGGATCTTCATCGTTCTGATGCTGTAGTGTGATATACGGATGCAATGCACTGATGTGATATCGTCCTTTTTTCTTACGTCCATCCATCGAATACAGCTCATACGTCACATTATTGAAGCATCTCGATATCCGATAAGGTCCTGTATAAGGCAGATCAAGCTTCTGACATTTGCCTTGATCTCTTCTGCCCAAACGATAACTTTTTACAATCACCACATCTCCAATATCAAATCTCGTTCTCGTCATAATCTGCTCATTTTGTTTATTTAGATATTTCTGTGCGTTTATTGTAATTCTTTGTGCAACTTGGTTTTTTAACTGTACCAGGTTGTCAACCCTTTCATTTTGTGTATTCCAGGGTCTGGCAGGTTTCGTCCCATACATCACAGTCGCAGGACATTCCAGTGTGACAGTATTGGGTGTGTTGTTGATGTTATCTTCGACATCTTGAACATGAGCAACCCATCCTGCATGATTTTCATAGGTTTTGATCCTTAGAAACTTTATTATTTCCTGAATGTATCTCTCACATGGATTCCCGCATGGATGACGTATGGAAGAGAAAGAAATTTCAATATTACGATCATGTAAAGCAGTCTTAAATCTATCATTATTAAAATACGAAGCATTATCAGCTAATACTCTATTCATTTTCCCTTGACGCATAATCCATGAATCAATACACTGTATAGAGGTATCTGTATTATATTGCGAAGTGGGAAATAATTTAACAAACTTAGAAAATACATCAACCATTACTAAAATATTTTTATATTCAAATTCTCCTGGAATAAGATTCCCTAAATAATCTATTGCTACCAATTCTAATTTCTCATGAGTAATTATACTCTTTACCTCATACTGACAGGTTCTATTCTTATGTTTGCCCAAACAACAAGTAATGCAATTTCTGACCACATCTTTAGCGATTATGCGATCTTTCTTAGCATAAAATGCCTCTCTAAACACCAACCATACTTTATATCCCCCTATATGTCCCAAACTTTCATGAATTTGCAACATCGTTTGCCTTGCATACACATCATTTACAGCAATATAACTTATTTCCCTAATCACTTTCATAATCAACCCCTCTTTCATAACAAAATTTTTATAATTATCTTTAGTATCTAATTGTTCCCTTATTATATTAAATCTTTCATCTCGCTGGACCTGAAGGATCACCTCAAATTCATAATTCCCCGTAGCATAGTGTCTATTATATTCATTCAACTCTACATAATGAAATTTACTTTTACTGTTGTACATTCGTGACAACGCATCGGCAGAAACATTTAGAACGCCTTTAATATGCTTTATTTCAAAAGTATACTCTGACAACAATAGTGACCATCGATATACTCTATTATTTTTAAAACGTGTATTCAAAAGTGATGTCAAGGCAGCATGATCTGTCTCTACAACAAAGTTTTTTCCCAATAAATAATATCTGAGCTTTTGAATCGCGTGTACCACAGCCAACATTTCTTTTTCACTAATGGTATATTTAACCTCATAGCTTTTCAAAATACGAGAGATAAAACATATCGGTTGTTCTATCCCCTCGTCATCTATTTGAATTAAAACTCCGCTTATAGCGACATCACTAGCATCTACTCTTAAAATAAACTGTTTATTAAAATCTGGTAGTATTAATTTTAATTGATTATAAAACTCTTTCTTTAACTCCTCAAATGCATTCATTCTTAATTCTGTCCATTTAAACTTTTCATTCTTTTTAAGCATTTCATACAAAGGAACACTAATACGTGCCAGGTATGGTACAAAACGTTTATAATAGTTAACCATGCCTAAAAATCCTCTCAACATTCTTATATTCTTAGGTAGAGGATACTTCTTAATGAGTTCCAATCTACTCTCATCTACACTTATGTATCTAGTACTTATATTATACCCCAAAAATTTAATTTCTTTCTTATAAAATTCACATTTACTCAAATTTACCTTTAACCCTTCTCTGGCTAATACTTCCATGATCTTCTCTAAATGTTGTGAGTGTTCCTGCTCATCCCTGCTGTATATTAAAATATCGTTCACGTAATGAACCACAAACTCTTCATAAGGTTCTAAAATTTGTTGCATTGCTCTTATTAAAGCAGCTGCCGAACTGCTTAACCCATATGGTACAGTCCTAAATTGATATACTCGTCCATCTACCATAAATCCACAATATTTTCTGGACTCCTTTTCTAATGGAACCAACCAAAAAGCACTTTTTAAGTCCAATTTACTATATATCCTTGCATTGTAACATTTCGCCAATAATGGTTCTATCGTAATAGGCGTCTCAAACTGAGGCTTGGTTCTTTCATTCAGTCGACGTGCATCTAGACATAATCGAATGTCTCCTGTTTTCTTTTTTACAACTACTAATGGATTAACATAACGCGTTTTACCAGTTTCAATAACACCATCTCTCAGCATCCTCTTGATTTCATCATTTACTTGTGATTGAATATTTTTAGGAATGGGATAATTTTTCACCTTAAATGGTCTCGTCTCATCTACCTCTAAGGAATGTTGGTAATTTCTGGCGATACTAGGAAATTTATTTACTAAATCGATATTCTTTTTAATTAAATTTTTTACTTCTACTTCCTTATCCTCTCTGCAGTCCAATTTCATCATATCTATATCTTCAGGGAACTCCACTTCTCCATTTTCTTCCTTACCCATATCTTCCATCATCATTACCTCCTTTTCTTCGAAATCCTCTTCTTCTATATTATTAATAATTTTTTCACCATCCTCTTCACACTCCTTAATCCATTCAACTTTCGTATTATTAATTATTATATCCCTTTTTTGTATATCTATTATTGCATTAATCTTATCTAATAAATCTACTCCTAGTATTCCATCCCTTCCTAATCCTTTTAATACTATAAATTCTCCCATGAACTTATTATTATCTATCATAAATTCAACAATAAAAACTTTATTCACTACTGTTAAAATTTTCTTTGTAGCTGTCACTATTGTAATTTTACTTGTGGGCATATATTTCCCCACATTACTTTTAATCAAACATTCAATCACATTCTCATCTAAAAATGACGTTTCACTTCCTGAATCAATTAAACAACTTAACTCTTTATCATTTATTTTTATTTTTATATGAGGTAAAACCGTATTTATTGCGTATTTCGACTGTTCATACAATGCATTACATTCATTCTTTTTGGTTGGTCTTTTTAAAAATCCTTACTACATGCTAATTCTACTTTACCCTGTTTATCGTTTGTTTCTAAATTAAAATTACATCGACTATCTTTAGGACGTGTCCCAGTATAATTTTTACCTTCTGCTAAATTTTCCTTTCTTATATCTTTACTATGATTATCATCTATTCTACCTGGTGAAGCCATTTGATTATTTCTATTACTATAGTTACTTACTCGCTGAGGACTTGAATATTTATTATTATTATTATTTTCTATTCTGGCATATGACGATCTATTAACACTGCGATCTATATAATTATTCTGATATCTTTTACCATATTCCATGTCATCTAATCTTTTCAAAAGTTCAATAAATTGTTGCATGTCACTTATATTTTGAATGGCTACTGCCTGACTAATTTGTGCATCAAAATGAGTACTTAATTGGCATATTAGATCTCTATCAGTGATTTTTGGTTGCAAATATTTTAAAATTGAGTGTCTCCTCATAACATACGACGCTCGTGACTCATTACTATTATTATTATATATACCAACTAATAAATCATTTCTTACCCTCGTTTGTCTTGTTGTTCCCCAGAATTGACTGGTAAATCTGACCTCGAACTCCTCCATCGTCTTCACCTCATCCGAGATCATGTCCCACCAGGTCATTGCATCATCCTTGAAACAGTTCCCTATTTTCTGGAGCTTCTTTTGGTCCCCTGGCACATCCTCTAGACTTTCCTTTAATTTTTTTAGAAAACCCATGGGATTTGTTTTTGCCATACCATAAAACTTCGGCAACGGTTCATTTTGTACCGGTACAGGGATGAACACAGGCACACTCTCTTCACTCTTCTCTTTTCTCACTTGTTCAATTTGTTTCTGCATATACGTTAGTTTCTGTTCCTGCCATTCTCTTTTTTCCTTTTCTTCTAAAAATTGATCTACGCTCACAGTGTTTTGTGGTATGTTAGGTTCATTTATTAACGGAAGTGATTCATCTATTATGTCTTTATCTGTTTGTTTACTGCTATTTATAGGTACCATTTGATCTACTATCTCTTCCAATTTTCTTTCCATATCTACTTGTCGTTGTTTTATTTCCATTTGTTGTTGTTTTATTTCATTGTGATTTTGTTGCATCGTTTGTTTTATATCCATTATCATTTTCATCATAGCATGCATCATATCCATTATCCCTCTACTGTTACCACCTTCCTGTCCTGCTTCATGTATGGGATTTAGATTGAGATTACTTATACCTGCACTCGCACCTTCTAATGACTCTTGACTGCCAATTAGTGGTGGCTGTCTCCATTCATTTACATTCGAAATACCATCCATTTTGATTGTTATTGTTTACTATTTCTTCAATATAACTCTTTTAATTTAGTTATATTCACGTGACACTTTATACTCTCCAAATTTATAAATTATCTTGTATTTCCAACTTATTTGCTTAACTTCATTCGCCGACACGCTGGGCTGCCAAAATTGTGCAGTGGAATTTGCTTTGAAATTGCTTATTAATTTTTTTATTCACACTACAGCTTATATCGCCGGCTAATCAGTCTAGTAGAATCCACGAACTGCCATCTCATGAGTCGTTCCTTGCGGATTGGGATTAAGTTTCGTTTTCCAAAATAAAACCATAAACACAAATAAAACACGAATCAGTTCCTTTATGTTGGTATAATTAAAAATAAAAATAAAAAAAAATCCCTCTACAAAGTGTATAGGGTGCTAAAGCATCATCAAACAGTAGCAATGGAGGAAACACTCTTTGTGAATAATGACTCGCACACAGAGAAAAACCTCTTTTGAATCTCGATCAAACATAAAACTAATAAATACTAGTGAAATCTGTCAAGTTTAACCTCTAATGTGACCCCTTCAAACAAATATCAAAAACAAATAAGTTTTCAAAACTCACGAAAATTGAATTTTTGTCATGCGCCAAAATAACATAACAAGGTCAAACCCCACTACAGAAACTCCAACCTTGAATTCAAAATGTTCTCGAAATATTATTTTAAGAAAAAACTTCCCTTACAAAAAACATGACAACTTTCACTAATATCCATATACTACTTTGAAATATAAATTATTACAATAAATACATGAAATTATAATAATGAAAATAATCATGATATCAAATATATAAACAAAATAATTTTTAATCAACTTACATAAATCTGTGTGTGATTTTATAAAATGCACGAGAGATATCTTTTTCACAAAATTTCAATTAAACATAAAACACTCGCATAAATCGAATTAAGATAAACTTGCACCTTACACTAAATGCAAAAACAAAATACAACCCGAATTTATACAACAAAGAATAAAATTGAATATTTTATCCTTTAATAAACCGAACACTTTAGCAGTCAAGATATCTCTAAATCAAAATGAAATTTCCATATCCGCTTGTCCATTCCCACCATCTATAAAATCAAAATCTATACAGACAACACATTTTAACAAATACAATATCCGAAAAAGCGGCAAGTTCAATCCTTTGGACAACCTATATATACAAGGGCTAATCATAATTTCATACATTATAAAATTTATTTTATTTATAAAATAATATATATATATATATGTAACGATCCCCGTCTGAAATAAATAAGCATACAACTGAGATAGCTAATTTTTTTTAAAATGTCCCTATTACTGAGTTCGATATAGTTCAATCATTTTCCTTACTTGTCCAAGGAAAATCCATAACAATATGTGCAGTTGTGGCCGTTGAAAACCCAGACACTTAAATACGAAAACGTTTCAAACGGTGTAAACCTTTTTTAAACGCTACTCAAACCAATTATTGGCGTAGAATGCAAAACGTATTGCAAAAATAGTAAATTAAAAAAAAAGTAATTAATAAAACTGCTTTACTTAAATTTCAAAAATATCATTTCGAATATCAGAATACAAAACTTTATTTCAGAAATAGTATTTGGTTTTGATAATAGATTTCTCTAATTCTAATAATTGCGGCATTTTAAAAAATAAACTGTCTATGGATTTGTTAAATGTGACATTATCATCAAAATGTCTGTCCAAATTTGATTTACACATTACAAAATTTTAAATTTTTGACATTCACGTCAGAATCGAGTGAGTTTTTAAGGGCCGCAACCGTACATATATGCATAGGAGATTTTCTTTATTTGGCGATTGAAGGTCTGTTTTAATTGAACACTTATTTATTTAAGATACTTTAACTCTTACATGTTTTGACACTTTTAAATATAATCATTTAATTACATATAATTATAAAGTGACAGTATACTCGTATTCTATTTTGCATATTTTATGTCACATTGTCATGATTTTTATTCTTTCCTATAGAAATTCATGTTTCACATATTGTTAATTCTTTAATATTTGCCGATAAAATTTGAAAAAAGAAAGTTTCCTTCCACACAACATGAGGAACACACACACAAAATTTTATCAAAATCGATTGTGTAGTTTGTGAGTCTATAGAGAACAAATGAAATGTTTTTGATTTATATATATATATAGATATATATGGTAAATTCAATTTTTTGGCGATTTAAGGTCTGGTTTTACTTCAAAATATATATATTTAAAACAACTCTACATATTTCGGCAAATGATGCCTGATAAAGGCATCATTTGCCGAAACATGTAGGGTTGTTTTAAATATATATATGTATATTGAAGTAAAACCAGACCTTAAACCGCCAATATATTGAATTTACCATAACATACAAAGGTCACGAAATAATTATCTTTATAGATATATATACATATATATATATATAGGGTAAACTTAATAACTTATATATATATATATATATATATATATATATATATATATTAAAAATAATAGACTTTTTATTGGCTTAGCGACCTTTTATTGAATTATGATGTTTTATTCTACGACGTTTCGACTTTTATTATTTTTCAGTCTTTTTCAAGTATCGTTTCTTTTGGTTTTCAAAATCACACATTCTGTGTAACATGTGTATCGGGGGCCCGAGACCTTTTTTTGTAACGAACCGATCGCACTGGTTGGAATATTGTAATTCAATAAAAGGTCGCTAAACCAATAAAAAGTCTATTATTTTTAATATTAAGACACGGCCAATAAAATAAATAAGAAAAATAAAATTCTTATAAACACTAAATATATATATATATATATATAAATATAAATATATATATATGTTGTAACTGGATTCCGGGTTTTCGTTCGCGTTTTCACTGTTTGGTCTTTGTAAATACCGGTGCTGGTTTCTGGACGACGTTTCGGCAAAATCACATTTGCCATCTTCAGGTCTGCGATAACTGTCTGCTTCTGCTTCTGGTTACTCGTAAACTGACTGTCTGTTAGTTTACGAGTAACTGACATCTGCTATCAAAACTGACATCTGCTTTCAAAACTGACTTCTGCTTTCAAACCTGAGATTTACATTCAATAACTGACATCTGAATGCATTTCTAAATAGCTTGAACCAAAGTCCATCGTGGCTTAAGTGGTAAATCAACAACCGTAGACAAGGGTTCAAGTCCCAAAGTTCCAACGTAGACAATATTTTTCAATTGAAAATTTCGTATGATTTGCTTTGTAATTTGTAGACTGCAATGTTTACGTCATTTACTTTGCAATTACGTACTAATTTAATGTTTGTAAATATTTCATATAAAAGCCGAAAAATTTAATAAATTTATCAGTTGATATACACATATATATATATATATATATATATATATATATATTGATATAAACTTAACAGTTCAATATGCAGGGTAATAGTCGGTTCTTGTACAAATACTGTAAGTTTGTTAATTATTAATACAACAAAATTCTGACCAAGCAATAGTAAAATATATAAATAACCAAATTATATAAAAAATGAATATAAAGATAGGCTAAACAGACCGCCAAAGTTTTACAAAATGTTCATGTACATATATGTCTAACAACAGGATTATATTAATAAATGTTCATCTGTTGTTAGTTTGAAGTTTTTTTTTTATATTGATTGACGTTTATGACAATACTGAAACTATAAATGTACCATTATCGATTCACTTGCTAATTTTGTTTGATAGATCGTAATGTTTTAAAAGAGGCCACTTACGGTAGCGTTATGGTGTTATGTTGATTAAAAATACTTGTTTTTCTTTTGAAAATATTTTAACTTGCGTAACAGGAGACACGAACTGGATTTTTAAAAGCTCTGGCGATCCCTATTCGATTGAATGAAGGCCAGAGGGCACGTTCTGGGCATTATGACTAAAAAATGTAGTCTCGGCAATAATCTCTTGTGATAACCTAGTTAAGCGATGTTTGTAGTTCTAGTTCAGTCAAGGCGAGGCCCTGGTCTTATTTTACATTGTATTAGAAAACACGACCTCGGTCTACCTATTTAGGTAAACGCAAGCATCATTGATTAAAGGTTACACGCTTGCACATCTGTTTACACATAAACGAGGACGTAGTCAAACGAGGGCATTCTAATGGTATATAAGATATTCTACTAAGGAATACAAATCAATCATAGTCAGAGAACCAGTTAGAACTCTCCTTTGACTACGATAGTATTCGTTGCCATACTTGTAAATAATTGTTAAGTTTGTGATGTATTAACTCATTATACTTCGTTATACCAACTTTACCTGATGCTTATGTGCATCATCTTATCGACGTAACCATGTAGCCGCCACAGGACGCAGCTACATTACACTCTTCTTTTAAGGTATTCATGTATTTCCAATTTTTTATTACTGAAATAATTTTATTTTCTTACGTTCTGTCAAATGTAATTTATATCTCCCTGACAATTGTTGTTGTCCTTTTCATAGCCTCAATTATATTCACTCCATTTAAATTATAATTAATAAAACATTTGCACAAAAAAAAACTTAATATTAAATTACAAAATATGAATAATCTAATTTACAAATATGAAACTCATTTCTTGTTTCTTTAAGCAACCTCATGAAAGTTGTACTACTACAATATATATTCCGTTTGTCGGACAAAGAAAATGTTCGCCTAATGACGTCTAATTGCTTCGCAGTAAGACGCCCAAATTCACTAATAGTAGCAGGCTTTCTAGTAGCTACCACACACACACCCTTTTAAAGCCGCTTATTTAGAAAGCTATTACTAGAGCTAGCTAATAGCTCTTGGCACTATTAGTCAACCCTACTAATAGCTTTCTACCTTATAATATTGAAAGTCGCTAATGCCAGGTTATAGAAGTTTGCCACAAATTATTTACTGACTAAAAAGTACTTTCCCTTATCTATAAAACCCTAAGCTTCTATAAACAAGGTGAAAGTTTGTCACTTAACCCTTAACTGGTGACGTGGTGCCACCGGAGACCCCAGAGACTATTCAAGCACGCATAATTTCAAGGCGCATGCGCGAATCTAAACCGGCACTTCAGTACCTTCAAGTTTATCAGTTGTAAGTGTAGTGCCAACCAATTCACGTCGGTCTTCTGAATGCTATTTGTGATATAGGTAAGTAAAGAGAACGTGGGATCTTGTATGACCCCACGTCACCAGTTATTTTACAGCGAAACATTCGGTTTCCTTAGTTAGTGTTATTTATTTTTAGAATAATGGCGAATAATCCGAAAGTAGTTCGGTACGGAGACCTAAATTTCGAAACTACAGTACTCAGGTGGTTTGAGGAATCAGAAAATGAAGATAGTACAAATAAGGAAGATCTTGATCAAGTGAATAATAGTTCAGACGAAGAACCTGTAAATGATATTGTTCAGAATGCCGATACATCTACGGACACAAGTTATGCTAGCGATGATAATGACCTACCCGTTGAAAATGAATATGTTGAAAATGAATATGAAGAAAATAGTCGAGCTTTTTATGGGAAAAATAGAATGAAATGGTCAAAGTGTGAACCTGCACGGAATAAAAGAACGGAAGCTCACAATATTGTTAGGTTTTTACCAGGATTGCGAGGGCCTATGAGAACTTTGAATAACAATGCAGATCCCTATAGTATTTGGAAGCATTTGTTTACTGATGAAATGATAGAGGAAGTAGTAAACAGGACAATGAAAAATGAAGCAGAGAAAGTATAAACTACAAGAGGGAAGAAAAACCTGAATTAAAAGATATAAATACAATTGAAATGAAAGCATTTTTAGGCCTCCTTTACTACACGGGAGCCTTTAAATCAAACCACGAGCACCTAGAGGCTATATTTGCAATGGATGGCACTGGTCGTGATATATTTAGAAACACAATGTCACTTAAACGATTTCTGATAATCTTGTCTAATTTGAGATTCGACAATGCTGATGACAGAATTATGCGATTACTTGGTGACAAAGCTGCAGCGATATCCAGCCTATTTGACCAACTCGTTGCTAATTCACAACAGTGCTACTGTCTAGGTCATTATGCGTGCATCGATGAGATGTTGTTGGCTTTCAGGGGCAGATGCAAATTTCGAATGTATATGCCAAATAAGTACGGCTTAAAAATTATGATCTTAGCTGACGCACGAACATCTTACATGTATAATGCGTACACATATACAGGAAAATCCAGTGACGGTCGCGCCCTGTCTGATGCCGAGAGAAAATTAGCTGTGCCAACGCAGTCGGTCATACGGCTATGCAAACCAATTTACGGATCCAATAGAAACATTACTGCCGATAATTGGTTTTCGTCAGATGAACTGGTTTAGTCACTAAAAACACACAATTTAACTTACGTTGGGACAGTAAAAAAAAAACAAAAGAATGATACCCCCAGAGTTTCAACCTAGTAAAACTAGAAAAGAAAAGTCTGTCGTGTATGGGTTTACAGCTGATATGACTTTGTTGTTGTATGTTCCAAAAATAAAGAAAGCAACTGTCATGATATCCTCAATGCACCACGCCATCAACACTGATGATGACAGTAAAAAACCGGAGATTATAGCATTTTATAATTTGACTAAGGGTGGAGTTGATAGTCTGGACCAACGCTGTTCCAATTATACCACTAGTAGAAGGACGAGGAGGTGGCCGATGGCAGTGTTTCATACCATACTTGACATCTCAAGTGTAAATGCCTATATCCTATATGGTTGTTTTAGGGGTAATGACATCATATCCAGATTAAATTTCATAAAAAGGCTGTCATTTCAATTTGTTGAAGAACACCTTAACAGAAGACTTTGGAACACATCTATTCCACGAGAAATACGCCTTTCTATTGGCAGAATATTACAGAAACCTTTAACAGAAATTGGTAATGTAGCTGAGGTAGTCGACAATAAGAGAAGACGTTGTGGGAAATGTCCTAGAGGAGCTGATAAAAAGACTAGTACACTATGTAAGATATGTAAAGTTGCAATATGTGCAAATTGCACACATAAAATTTGTAAAGATTGCGGTGATTATTAGTTTATTCAGATGTGATTTTTTTATCAAAGATTTGTTCTGAAAACTTTTTTGACATTTTAGTAGAATACTATGTTAAATTTAATTTTTTAAATGTTTTATATTTTTGTCAATGTCTCTTTCAGTTTATTTTAATAAAAATTAAACGCATTACAAAATATATCTTTTTTTCTTCTGTATATCACTTTTAGCGTAAAACAAAATATTGTGTTTGTAAAAAGTTATTAAATATTTATTATGTGAATGATATTAAAGAAAACAGTTTCGCAAAATTACTTGAAAACCTTAAATTTTTTTTATGCTGCTTTTAAGTGTGGGGTACTGAGGGACCCCACGTCGCTAGTTACGCTCTAATAAAAGCACGTCACCAGTTAAGGGTTAAAAAAGAAAAGCAAATTGTATCCACGTGATTGCGTTAATATATTTTGTGGTTTAAGGTTTATTCCGTGCACGCTATCAGAGAGATTGTTTCAGGTTCTTTAATACTTGAAATAACAATAAAGAAGGAGTACGTCAAACTACTGAATTTATGAGAAATTTAGAGTTTTGGTTAATAAAACAAAATATTTTTACGTCAGCTGGGCGATTAAAATAACTTTTAAATGCGATGATGATGAGATGCGCATATTAAACGTTCTTCTGGATTGTTAGGGATGAAACTCGTTTCTAAAAGTCGATTAGAGGTTGTACGTCTTGATAAGTGAAGTTTTATTGAATCAAACTGATTTCTAACTGACCAAGTAAAGTTGAAATTTATTTCCATTTTTAGGCTTTACATGTACCCTTAACTAGAGTACATCTCTGCATATTCTTCAACAAATGTGTGTCAAATTTTGAACCGTAGCGTTTTCTCTTACTTGGTGGAAAGGAATAACAAACAGTTAAATATTTCTATTCATCTCCTTTTCCTGTTTCATTCGTCCTTAAGCCAATCCTGAAACTGTGTATGTGTTCGTATACATAATGCATTCGTCTCCCCCGAGGCAGCTCACTAATGAGGAGTTACCATTTTTAAATTGGCTCCCCGGAGAGAGGATATTTCTCTCCTGCTACGAGTTTCCTCAAGTATCCAATTGTTATTGTTCTTGTGGGTGGTGGCCACGCCTGGCCTACAAACACGCGGATTGGATGGAAAATTTTAATAAGACATTAACAGCCTGAAGCATTTAATTATTTTCAGCTTAAAATTATCCTTGAGATAAGATAAAATGCCTGTTACGATGTATAAACAATTAAGTAAATTAGTAATAAAATATTAAAGTCTGCAGGAATAATTCCGAAAATGTCTATTTGGCATTCATCAGAGATTTTCAAAATTCGTCGTCATGTTTTTTTTTAATTTATGTAATTACAATGACCCTAGGCTTTTTTGCTTAGAATCCAACATTTTTTAAGTAAGTCAGTTCAAATTAGCTACCGCATGAAGTCATCAACAAATACACCTAGCAATCGTATACTTCGTTTAAGAGACTAATTTGTTAATGGGTGTTGCCATTAACAAATTACTCTGGCTCCTTGGTGAAATATACTTAACCCTATATTGCACGAAATTTAATTTTGCAAAATAATTTTTTTTATACAGTGTTTTTCAACGTCCTTTACACGTAAAAAATAACAAAAAAAATATTAAATTGATTTTTCAAAAATTTTCCACTGTTTTTTTTTAGCCCATTTGGGAGTATTATGCCAACATGACACAGTCACTAATATTGTACGAAAATTATGTGTCTTCATTTATTACATCCTACATTATGGTAATCAAAGAAACAATTCTTTTTTTCATATAAACATAAATATACTTTACATTTGACACAATATATTCGACTTTTTCCATTGCAACCTTCCAGACGGCAACGATTGCGTTGTTCGGAATGTAGGGGCCAGTGACCAATACCATCAGTTCTGGTTTCAAAAGGAGGTTGAACTCTTTTACACTTCTTTTTTGTCTGCTGTGGCTCAAATGAAGCATTGCTTGGCCTCCCTCGTTTCTTAGTTGATGCATTACTTGCCCCTATCGTGGTCAGCACTTTTGCTAATTCGATCTTGAATTGTAGGAGAGGCATTTCTCCATATCTCTGAGGCTGATCCCGACTGTGACGTTGTGCTATTCTTCTGTACAACAGCCATGAATTACATACAACGACATCTATCAGGTGGAAAAATAATCTGGGATACCACTTTTTGGATCTGGTTCGAATTCTATACAGACCAAGTAGGGAGTCCAGAAGATCCCTCCCTCCCATGTGTTTGTTGAACACCTTTACAACGTCTGGGCAGGTAATATCCTTCCTAGCCTTATCAGATTTGAAGAATCTTTGAACCTTGTGTGATGGCTGACTGCCAGCAAAAGTGGATAGCAGCGTGACCACCTTGTTGTCGTACCACTGTACAGCCTTCACTTGCTGGTTTCTGTATTTGGTTACTTTTTCTACAAAAGAACCTCTACCTTTTTGTTTCCAAGTCTTTTCCGTGGGAAAGCTACACCCCATTATCCTGTTTGTTCTCACAGTTCCTACACAATCAATTCCATTTTGTGACAAATGGGAGAACAAAGGAACGCTCGTAAAATAATTGTCACAGTACAATTTGTGATGCAGATTCTTGGGTATGTGGCGACTCATTCGAGCAACAACATTACTTGATGAACCAATATCTTGTTCCCCTTCTGCTACTTCTGTTTCTCCAGTGTACATTTGGAAGTCATATAAAAACCACTGACCCCAGAAAGAACCCACAACTTATAACCCCACTTATGCGGTTTCTTTGGATTGTATGTTTTGAATGAAATTCTACCCTTGAAGGGTACTATTTGTTCATCACAAGACAAGTTTTCCTCCATTGGTATTTTACTGCACACGGACTGAATATGATCAATAACAGGTTGAATTTTTTCAGTTTTATTTTGCATTTGCTGATTGTCGTTGAAATGTAAGTATCTTTTTATTTCTTGAAAACGGTTGACCGGCATAACATCAGCAACTTGGGGTACTCGCGTGTCTGCACTCCAGTACTGTCTTGTACTGGGCAATTTTATTATTGACATCCACAGTAAAATGCCAATAAATTTTTTGTATTTCGTCCGTTGTAGTGACGAAAGGGCGATTTGGATTAGTTTGAACAGAATAAAGCATTGACATGTCTACTATCATCTTCAGAAATTCATCAGTGAAGAATAGTTTGAAAACGGCGTAAGGAGTGACAAGCTCTAAAATTTCGTCTGGTAAATCAGTGTTACCGCAAAACCGTACATTGTCGTTTTCTGTGAATGTCTCTTCCTCCTTCCACACTAATTTCTGACTTTTAGATTTAGAAGAAAATTGGATATTTGCTAAGGTACTCAATGGTTGTTCGTCTTCAGAATCGAATTCGTCAAAATTTTCTTGATTATTAGCCTCATTTTCAATCACATTCCGATGTTCTTGAATTTTTTTAAAATTATCTGCTAGAACAGAATCTTCACTATCACTAGGAATATCTCTAAGCTGGTAAGAATCATTTGTCTTTCCATAAAAAGATCTCGAACTGATGGGTTCCCACTTTTCATCCATTTTATATTTTGTGCACTTTATGCACAGTGTTCCCAAAAAGGCACAAATACCTGTGTCAATGTTTACAGGTAAGTATATATGATATAACAAAAATCAAATAATACGTACATTTACTATACTGTAGCACACCTTACAGAATCTTTTGGAACTCGGAAGCAGACTTTATAACAAAACTAACATCACCAACCAAAGTTGACAACAGGTAACCTCAAATCTGGTTGAGATGATCATCTGTTTGAATAATTTTGGTCGTAGTACTGTGCTGCCACCTGTAGCTGAGTAGCCCAATTTAAAGGATAGTGTTCCCTAGTGGGACCAATGTGCATACCGATTGTTATTTCTTTGAAAATAAAGTTTTTAGAATGTTTAATTCATGGTGTTCCCGAATGGGCACAAAATGCAATATAGGGTTAATAAAAATTATAAATTTTTTTTTTAATTTTATTGTCCTGCCAATATTGTTTCTGTAATTTCTACCATTCTCAAAAAAAAATTTATTCAACTAAATGGAGGGGCACAACTTACTATGTAATGTATAAGTGTATATATGAATTAGTGTGTATGGGTATAGTGGCTATTGCGTCTATTATTTGGGTGTTTCAAAATTCTTTCTGTATGTTTGTCAGATTTAATCCAGTTTCTTGCTTTATTTACGTTGTACAGTAATCTATAGCTTTCTATATCGGGACAGTGAATATTATTAATGCAATGTTCTGCAAATCATGTCTTTTTATTACCTTGAATTGCCCTTTTTATGTTCTTTTAATCTGATATTTATATTTCTGCTACTTTTTCTGATATAGATCGCATCTATATACACAACGTTTATCCAAATTTGTGATTTTCTCTTTGTTGTTTGTTAACATGGTACCCAAATTAGTGTTATTAATATTTGCTATATTTTGCCTGATTTTGTTTTGTTATCTTCAGTAGAGAAATCTGGAAAAGAAAGATAGTGTTAAACGTAGCGTCTCTGGCTAAGGTACAACCTTTGAAGATATGGTCTTCACCAAATCGCCAGTGGGATAACACTAAATTCCCAACATTAAGACCAACCCTTATATATTAATTAAAGCTAACGTAAAAATTAAAGAACCATGAAGTGTGAAAACATAAAGTGTAACAAAAATTATTCCCGTCACAATAAAGCATACAAACTGGACCGGGGAATTGGTCCACTGTCAGAATTCATTAAATTACTCTTATTTCAATGTATATAAATACTTTCGCAGCTATCTAATTCTCTATAACTATTTATTGTTTTAATTAATTTAAGATTATTTGGAGGTATTGGGTGGCTTGTGTCCCAATTATGTCGGGCGACGCTAGATTCTTCTGGTCTATTAAATCGGAAAAGGGAAATATTTTCCTTGTAACGAGTTGAAATTGAACCTTTAATTTGTCCGAAATAGTTTTGGTTACAATCGGTACAATTTATTTCATAAATACCAGACTTTCTCCTACTAGAATTCTGTCCTTGATCCGACCTAAAAGTAATTTTTAAATGATTTAAACACGATTTGAAGAGAATAATTTATGAAGATAGCGTTCAAGTTTATAGAAACCGATAAACAAACAAACTTATCACATTGATCATTTTGAGGTAGTAAACCCGTGGTATCTCGAATTAGTTTTTTAGGCAGATGTTTCTTAATTAGGTTAGTTACTATATAAATACGCTTTCTACATATTACGATGCTAATTTATTCTATTTTTTTATTAGCGACGGTCCGGCAAGCCATGTACGTGGGTTCGAATTTTTTTCTATAAAAAAATTCGAATAAATTAGCGTCGTAATATGTAGAAAGCATATTTACATTACATCGCGAAAAATGCAACAAATTTGCGCAGCGGCATACTACGGGCAAGATATATATCATCTGTTTCCTTGATGTAACTTAAGGCATCCCCACAATGATTCGAAATCACTGCCTTGCTTAGTTGATAAAACGATGGTCCGGCAAGTTATGCACGGGTGTACGAATCCTATTTAAGGGCGATTTTTTTTCTATAAAAAATTCGAATCAATTAGCGTCGTAATATCTAGAAAGCATATTTACATTTACATTACTTTGCGAAAAATGCAACAAATAGGTTAGTTACTATTTTCAAGACCAAACAAATGTATACTATTAAACTGAGTTCATTTTCATATCTGGTCTTTTGTTAGCAGAAAATTGGGCTACTGATGAATAAGAAAATTAAAGGAAATTCTTAAGCGGGGAATCCCGAAACAAACATTCGATAAGACTTTAGATAAAATCTGGATATGGTCATTACATTTTAAGAATTCGTCGACCGAAACTCTCAACAGACACTACTTTGTAGAGGCTGAAAAGAATTGTCAAGTCTTATATGGTTTCCAACTTCCAACAAAAGAAAGTATTATATCTAACCAATATTATATTTTGCTTTGAATTGTTTAAGTTAATGTTATTGCATACTGACCAGTTCCTAACTTTCCCCAATAAAATCAATACCTTTCAATGACATGATTGAAAGAATTACTGGTAACCGAAAGACCGTAGTATCGTCAGAATAGTTAATTGTGAGACATTTATTATTAAATCTGTGATTAATGTAATAGATATAATTGAAATACAGGAGAAGTGAAATGTGACCGAGGATGCTACCTTGCGGAATACTTTGGAGATTATTAGTTTATCTAAGTAAATATTTCCATTGCAATTACACATAGAGATTGTTAATTAATACAAATATGTCAAAAAATATCTCCGCATCTGTACACATATGCATATCTGTATACATGGACACATACGAGGTTGTGCCTTTATTGCGAGAGCAAATCTTAAAACGTAACTGAATCTGCACTGACGAGATCACTAGACCGAAATGCATGTGTCTGCAGTTTAAGTGGCATTGATTAAATACATTGTGTATGTCCATGCGTGCAGATACAGATATGTTTGATTAATTTGTATACACTTGATGTGTTTGCACATCGATCTACTATTTTTGGTATATTGAGCCATCTATCTGCGAATTAATATACAATTAATACGTGCCTCTTTCTCCGCTATAATGGCGTAGCTATTCGAGAGAAAGCGCTTGTACCGGCGAGCTTCTAGTCGGTCAGATGTCACGAGATATTTCTTGCCAGCTAACGGGATAATATTGTAACTATTATCAGGATAAAATAAAACAAATTTTAATGAATTTCACTTTTTAATTGACACTGCAACGATCATTTCGCTCCAACCTGAGCTTCATCAGACATATAACTAACTTATTTACAAATTTTTTAACACAAGTATACGGTAACAAACACATGTTTTATATTAAATATTTGAAGGAATGGGTACTTTTTATTACTAAAATGTCTATTCACAAAACTTTCACTTCGGTATATACAATACTGTTCTTAAGTAATAAAACTAGGGGTTTACATTATATTACAGGGAGGTAAAGAAATTCTATGGAAAAATACAATATGTGACTGTCTGAGTATCATATTGTGCTTTTATTGCGGGGGTGAACATTAAGACGTCACTTTGTGAATCTGCACTGACGAGATCACTGGACCAAAACGCATGTGTTTGCAGTTGAAGTGACAATTGGTTAAATTCGTTGTGCATTCCCATGTGTACAGATCCAGATATGTTTTCACATATTTGTATTAACTTATATAGACTGGATGTGGTTACACATCGATATACTATTTTTGGTTGATATAGAGATTGCTGTATGTAGTTAGATGAATTCAAACGACTTCAGCAAATTAATAATAGTATAGTAATAAAATGAGCCAAAGTATTTAATTTAAATTTCAGAGATCCAGTATAAATGTATTTCCAAGATGGCAAGCAGAGAAATGAAAAGGAATAATCAAGATAGAAGCTTTAATATAAAATTTGCATACAGTAAAAAAATTGCATTTACGGACAAACCAAGATTTATAAGTATCATGAAAAACTACTAATTCATTTTGTTAATTTAATTTTAATAATAAGTAATAATAATTTGAGATAATCGTAGGAGGCGATCTAAACGGTCGAGTTGGAAAACAAAAAAATAGTAACGTAGTAGGTAAATACGGGGAAGAAACAGTTAACGATAACGGTAACAGATTAATAAATCTCGATGACCAGTTCGACCTGATGATTACTAATACCTTTCTCGCGCACAAAGATATACATAAATATATTTTGTATAAAAAAAAACACAGAAATTAAGCCAATTATCGATTATCTTATTGTTCGACACATTCCCGAATCAAGGTACAAGATGTTAAGATGAAGAGGGGTGCGGAGTGTGGAATTTGATCATCGCTTACTGGAATCCAAAATATATATCCCCTTGGTGGCATCTCATTTATCAATTAACATAAACAACTTCATTGAGAATATGTTAGACACGACAAAGTATAATCTAAAAAGCTTTTGAACAGGACCAAATATTTATATGCCAAGAGATTAGAGCAAACATTAGTTGAAACTGAACCCAACAGAAGAAGAATATGATCATATATAAATATGTATCCTTGAAGCTGCAGACGAGGCTGTTGGAATAATGCGGATGACTAAGAAACCTGATTGGTGGGATGTGGGTATAGAATAACAAATTAAAAACAAGAAACAACAATTTAATTTTTTCTGATAGAAAAAAATCGAGAAACACATGTCATCTATAAAATACCATGTCGCGATTGCGATAGTTACTACATAGGCCAAACTAAACAAAATTTATACAAAAGAATACAAGCCCACAAATACTCTAAAACAGACAAAACTGTTTTATTTACACACAAACTACAACGCGATCACCATTTTGAGTTTGAAAACACACAGATAATTGATAAAGAACAACACACAATGAAAAGGGAAATTAAAGAAATGATTAGTATTAAACAGGAAAAAAACTCAATTAACAACAGAAGTGATATAAAAAATTTAAGCAGTATATACTCTAACTTAATTATGTAACGATCTGCAATTTACCATCATAATATATGTTGCTGTTATATAATTATATATCTCATGTTTTTTAAATATCTATACATTTGCTTATCATGCTGACTGTTCCGTGTTTTGATTCCTGTCTGGTTGTCCGAGTAGGTTTTCGTGGTTTTCCTTCTCGTTTAAGGTGAATGCCGACAGCTTTGCATCTTAAGTCGATCCACGGGCGCATACATAATAATAACTCATGTCTTGTGTTTCCCTGTTTTTGTTGTTTATCCATTTTAAAATACCAAGGCATGATTTATTATTATTAAATTGCAATGTATCTCTGAATTATTTTATCCATAGCAACTACAAATGTATGACATTAATATACTGTCATTTATATTTTGTATTCCTTGAGGAAGGTGTCATTAGCCGAAACATGTACATGTAGGATTGTTTTAAATATATAGTTTTTGAAGTAAAACCAGACCTTAAATCGCCTACAATTTGAATTTACCCTATATATATATATATATATATATATAATAATAATTAAAAATATATTTAATGAGAAGGTTATTATAATACTGTAATCAAAGATCAATCAAATTAAAGACAAAAAATTACACTTAAAAAACTATTTAATTGTGCATGTTAGCACTTCTTAATATTATTTTCACAAAAGCCAATACAGATTCTTCATACATAACGTAATTCAAGCATCATTTGCGGGCATTCATATTACCTAGTCTCCGGTCTACCGCTTTCAAACCGTCGACATTTGAAAGAATCTCGCAAAGAAAAAGGAATGGCATCTCTTCGAGATAGCTAATGGATGCCAATTTATGATGTCATTGTTTCTTCTTCTTTCTCTTTCGGGTCGTTGACTGCACTTTTGCACCCCTTACTTCTGTCTGAATAATTTATTTAAAACGCAATTTACATTCTGATGGAAAAATGGCCCTTGGCTCCACTGTGCACAACTGCGGATTATTTCCACTTTACATTTATTTCTTTCGAAACACGGTATTTGCCTTTTCGTGTGTGCGTGATCTTACGTTTAATACGTGTGGATAGCCAACTAGATAATTGGCAACTAAAATGATAAATTTGTTGCAAACGTGTTCGACTTTTTATTTGCAGAAATATGTGTGCGATATAACTTAGATGATAAATGACATAGACTACATTTATATACTTCAGGTGATTATGCCTTGCAAGGCTCTTTGTTATATTTTGGTAACAACTGCGAAGCACTTTTCTCTGGTGAATTAGAAATTAATTTGTTTCAATAAGTTTCAAGTATTTGAAGCTTCAGATTTAGTTTAAAACTTGAATTTGAATCAACAATATAGAAAGAGTTTAGAGAGTACCTACTCGAACGTATTAACAAATGTTCAATAGAAAAGAACATAAATGGAAAAATACGAGTTCAAGATGTTTGTAATAAGTGAAGATTTGAGGCGAGATGATATTTTTAACCCACTTATCTTATCTAAGAAATTTATTCGACTAATAAACTATGCAGCATACTATGAATTAAATTAGCTTTCTACATTTTACGATGCTAATTATTCGAATTCTTCTATTGAAAAAATTCACCCTCAAGCAGTATTCAAACCCACGTCCATGGTTTACCGAACCGTCGCTCTGCCACTAAGCTATTAACACGTTCGCTGCCAAGATAAATTTGTTAGTCTTGCCAATAACGCCATGTCCATTCATATGGGTTGACACAAGTTCTCAAGTTTTTGCTTTTGTCCACCCATTTGGGTGGACAGCAAGGGTTTTTTAAAACTCTGTTTTGAACGACATCTACTCACTACAGGTTGAAATAAGCTTACATGGTTTTAAAACAGACTTCTGTAATTACCGTGTCCACCTTTTTTGGTGTACAAATTAATTCTCTTGCAAGATATCATCACGTGTTGGTAGCAGTTTACAGATACCTACCTGTCTACCCACTGGGGTGGACACTTCATATTTGCTTATTTATTCATCACGTTTTTAATCTTAACCTAAAAGGTGTATGTGATTTTATGAAATTGTGATATATACTGGATAAGAAATGAGCAAGAGGATTACGCGAGTAAAGATTTTTGACGAACCTAATGCAAAGCAACGATTGACCGATAAAGAGCTTGAGGAATATTGGGAAAATTACACGAGTAGTGAAGAAGAACCCTTTCAGGACAGTGGTAGCGAATATATACAAAGTAAATCGAGTAATTCTGATAAAACTTCAGATGCAGAAGACGATAGCGATATAGAAGACGAGGAGGAACTGGTAAACGAACACACTACTTTACCTACGAACAGAGATTTAGCAGACGATTGGAATACATGCACGTTGAATACGAGGAATATTTCGTTTACTGGATCTGAAAAAGTTGAAGTTCCATTTGATACATTAAATGCCCTTCCAATAGATTATTATAATTTTTTCATATCAGATGAAGTTATAGAGTTGATGGTAAATGAAACAAATAAGAATGCTACCAAGTATTTATCCTTAAACCAAATTAAAAGGAGCAGTCGCATGAAAGATTGGAAAGATACAACTTGCTCTGAAATAAGAACATTTTTAGGTATACGAGTATGGATGGGTTGTGTTAGGATGCCTTCTATTGAATTATACTGGAGCGATGCCAAACTATTCAAAAATGAAGTATCGTTGTTTATGACTAGAAATAGGTTCCAGCTAATCCTAAGGTTTTGGCACTTTGGAGAAGAAGTTGAGGGTGACAGACTGTGCAAAATAAAACCGCTAGTTGACCTAATCGAAAAAAAATTTCAACGGGTTTAATCTCCAGGGGAAAACTTAGTAATTGATGAATCAATGGTGCCTTTTCGCGGCAGGCTCAATTTTAGACAGTATATTCCCGGAAAAAGTCACACGTACGGTATAAAAGTCTTCAAGCTTTGTGACCAAATTGGCTATACATACAAAACTCAAATCTATGCAGGCAAAAGAAATGAAAATTCAAGTAGTGGAGCTGCCAGTCTTGCTACCAATGTAGTGATGTCCCTACTAAATTCTTACTTGGATTCCGGGAGGACAGTATGTACGGACAACTTCTACACAAGTATTCCGCTAATACACACACAGTATTGTCCAAAAAAACATAATTCGTCGGTACCTTCCGGAAAAATAGAAAGTATTTCCCTAAAGAAATAGTTTCTGCAAAACTAAAGCGTGGAGAAATAAAAGCATTAGAAAATGCTAAAGGAGTAGTTGCTATGAAGTGGAAAGACAAGAGAGATGTATATGCTGCCTCTTCAAAATTTTCGGCAAACCTGTTACCAACAGGAAAGAAAAACCGTCAAGGTGAAGAAATTGTTAAACAAGAAATGATTATGCAATATAATACGATGAAAGGCGGAATATATATTTCTGATCAACTTTCGTCCTATCACTCCGCAATAAGAAAATCCATACGATGGTATCATAAAGTTGCCGATGATGTTATATTTGGCACTACAGTAGTTAATGCTTATCTTCTCTACGCAAATGAAAATCCAAAAGCAAACCTTCTGAACTTTCGTATAAAACAAATTTATTCCTTACTAAATATTCCAGTAGAAGAGGAAAGGATGCGTACCCCAAGATTAGCTAAACTCACAAACCATTATTTAGAAAAATCGAAAGCCTACTCCGGAAGTAAACAGAAACGGTATGTATAAGAGATGTAATTACTTCAGGCATTATCAAATAATTTTAGGTTACTTCGACGTAACTGCAAGTATTGTTACGAAAGAATTGCAGCGAGATTTGGAAGAAAAGAAGCGAAAAGCAAGGCAAAAAAGGTCACTACTTTTTGCAAGTCATGTGAAGATAGGCCGTTTTTATGTATAGACTGCTTCGAAACAGCACACTCTTCTATACGTAAATAAATTAACCCAAATTCAATGTTAAAATACAAAATATGTGTTTAATAAATATTTTTTTTAATATTTCGTTGTCTACCCAAATGGGTAGACAGCATACTATTCCTGAATAAAAATGAAACTGTCCAGCCATTTGGACCGACAAATTTACTTATTTCAAATAATTCTCTTGGGCAAGCGCTGCCCGTGTGTGTCAACAGGATTACCGTATCATTTCTAGAACTGGAGATATAGGCTTGGCAAATATGGAATAAACTACAAATCTGAAGCTGGCAGAATTGGCAAGTTCGGTGTCTACCCTTATGGGTGGACGTGGCAGCGAACGTGTTAAGGACTGTGGTTCCGAATAGATCGGGAAGCCTTAAGTTACATTAAGGAAACCGATGTTAATATTTTTGCCTGCAATCGACATTTGTTCCAAATTAATTGCATTTTTCACGTATTTTTTCAATAGACAAATAAATTCGAATAATTAACTTCGTAAAATGTAGAAAGAATTATTTAATTAATTGACAATACTTCGCGAAAAATGCAATGAATGCAAAAATATGAACATTCATTTCCTTAATGTAACAAAGTATAAATTCGAAATCTTTGACTTCACAAAATAAAACATGAAAACAAAAAATTAAAATAATTTGCAGCTCGTGGGCTTGAACTCGGATCATATAGTCCGCAGCCAAACGTGATAACCACTACACCGCGCAAAATTTGAAAATTTTTCTAGCGATAATTCCCGAACATTGTTAATAGCTCAGCTTGTAATAAATATTTTTTAAAACGGAAGAAAAAGTCATCTTTAGCACATAATATAGATTGTCTTCACGAATTTGCAGTCATTTATTAAAATATCCAAGATTCGAATGAACTTTACCTTTCAAATTTACATATGTTTGTCAAACGCTGTCGATCATGGAGATTCTGAAAATCATGCTGTCGAGCAATGTCCATTACCCTGGGAAAAATTATAGGGGCAAAGGTCTATTTCTGCACTTTTATTGAAACAGCTTTTTTATTTTTCATTGATTTTTAGCAATTTCGAAAATGCCCCTATTAAATTCGTTGATTTGGGAAGGAGTTCTTCCATTTATCTATAAATTTTTATATTCAGACAGGAGACAAAATTCTTTAATTGGGAACTTCGAGAAGCATTTAGTGGTTTACTGTTTTTCCAACTAACGACAACCTGCTTTGTGTAATAAATGCATAGTTAGGTTTAATTCAGTATGTAGGAACATTAAAATGTCTATTTATTTTAAAGTGAATTTTAAGTGAATAAATTTACATATTATGACTATGTTTTTATTTACATATTTTCAACATTTTTGTGCATATTTTGACTAAATGATTTGCATATTTATGCACATATTTTTGGGCTTTGCACTTGCATATCTAAGTTTTCCTAGTTACAACTAATCCTATAGCAATAAATCCGAATGTAATTGATGAAGGTTTGCTTTCATAAAGTTATACCTGTAGTTACTAAAGGAAAAAGGATTGGTTCCGAAACACCATTCACATCCATAGACATTACTAACGCAGGGTGATGACTGGGGACCGGACACAAGAGGCCCAAGGGCGTACTATTGAAAATTTGTATTTTTAAAGAGATTTTAATTTTATTTATACAACTGGAAAACAAACGGGTGATGATCTATAAAATACGAAATACATTTTCATTTGTTTATTTTGTAGTTCAAGTTGAGGAAAGGAGTATTAATATTAACCTCAAGGTTCTCTTCTGTAAAATTTTTTCTCTTTGAATGAAATACATCCTTGTGGATAGAAAACGTCCTTTCTACATCGCAACTGGTTATAGGTGCATACTGGAAATATTCTTTTATTTCAGCGAATTTATTAGTTAGATTTTGAGGCATTGTCCCCATACACAATTGCCGCAATGTTATTAAATCTGGATTTCTATTAAAAACTGCGTCTAACTTTTGTCGCAGGCGACATCCGAAACCATTTGGAATATTTTTCAAATTATTAATAGCCACATCTAATGTGGTTAATCCATCATTTATTTTGAGATTTTTATTTTCAAAATAAATGATTAGTTTTGGCAAATTTCCAAAATGTTTCTGAAGAAAGTACAACTGATGTTTTAAATTTGGAATTTGTATTAGTTCCTTGCACTCAGAAATACTTAATGCTTCGTCATTTAAACATGTAACGAAATTTGATAAACTATCGAAATTCTCTGCATGAAAACTAGTAGCTTCCAACCATGTTCCCCATCTAGTTATTACTGAAGAGGGAGGCAGTCACAAAGATGGAAGTTCTTCCCTGTAATGAGCTACTATCAATGGTGCTTTTATGAAAACTTTTTTAAAAGCGGATACAAGTCTATCAACTTTCGGAAAGGTGTCTGGTATATTCACAGATTCTGTGGAGAGCATATGTTACACAAGTAATATGCAACATATTAGGATATGTCTTCTTTAATAGTCTGCCTGTTTTTAACATATATGTAGCACTGTAATGACAAATAAATGTATCTCTTCTTCGTACTTGCGGTTCGAATGAAGCATTTGGTGCCTTTTCACGTAAATGGTTTTAGCTACTGTTTCCGCATCAACTGTAATTATAACTTTTGTTGCTGTTACATAAGCGTTATATGGAATAGTTGGATGTAGTACACCAGCTACATTTACCACACAGCGTCTTAAATATAAATTAATAAATAAAATAAATTATAAAAACTCCTCACCTTTCTATCTACGCCCATGAAGAAAGGAATTTAACTGTAAAATTGAAGTAATTGCGTTACAATTCAACGATAAAAAACAGATGTGCGGTTAACCGAATGAAGAGTGCTATTCAATAACTGCCTGTTGTACTTAGCGGTGATATAGGCTGTTTATATGGTCCATCGTAATTTCGGCCTAATGCGTCCGGTCTTTACTAATGAGTGTCCTCAGGATCTAGTGGAAGTAAGTCGCGTTCAACGCTCATGTTGCAGTTGGTATATTACAGTATTAGATCTAATGGCCTACCGTTATTATTTATTACAGGGTTAAGTTGAGTCAAGCCAACAGAAGAGACGAAACCTATAAAATTGAGTAACCTTCCGTCACTGATTTGAAAAAATGCTCTGTAAATTGTGGCACACTGAAATCTCCCAGCTATAGAACGGGTTTATTAATTTTAATGAATTGAGAGAAATTAGCCATAGTAATTAAAAGTACCTAAAAGTGTTAAACTATTAATCGCGTGAGCACGCAAAGTGTTATCACCATTAACGACTTGTACTCTTTATAAACAAAAGCTCTGTCATGGAAAGTGGAAGTGCTTCGGCGCTGACTATTTGTCACACGAATTTGCTATAATATCTACGAACTTGCCAACTTATTTCATTAAAGCACAATTACAAGTTTTAAGTGCTCCGTTATCACTTTAGAAAATTACGGTTATCACAATTAGAATAAATTAGTACCTTTGCGCGAATCAACATGCGTAATTGCCGCACCCGCCCTTGTATACGTGTGACTCTAACGTGTATAATCGCATTATGTCCTGACATTTTTAAAACGTAATTTACGCACTGCGAGTTTTTGTTTGGAGAAACTCGACGAAACAATGCCGACAAATATAATAGGCTCTGCAGAACTGGTAACTGTGAAGAAACCTGTCGAGCCTTTGTCAACGTTTTAAATCTCTTTGTAATCCTTAACGAGTTAAGCGTAGTTTCACGAGGATTTCGCTCCTTTTTTTCACATCTAACACCTTACTTATCATCAGTCAGTGTAAAACCACTAACTCGACTGATAAAAAATTTAAAACACATCCACATTCGTGCATGTTCATGTTCGAAACTTTTCTGCGGATTTTCTACGTATGTATTTGTGTTGTGTGTGCTCTGGCTTCCAGCCTGGTAATTTTAAATCTAAAACGAGATAAAAAAAAACTTCCACTAACGTCCACGAAATTCCGCACGCTTTATTTTTATTTTTAGATGTATAGTTCGTAACGAACGGGCATTTTCTATGTGAAATTTTTCCGCAAAATCTGGAACTACTCTATGATGGCAAGTTCTTTTGCAATATAAGCGACAACGTATGCGCTGTATGATTTCTATAATAATTCAAAGCCGTTTGAATTTCGCTAGGTATACTCAATATCACTGAAAGTCAAATTAACTGGAAAAAACTATGAAATAACCTACAAAGGGGCAAAAATAAAATGTCTAATAATTCCATTTATTCCATTCCATTCCATTTAATTGCTTGTCTTTTATGTGAGTGACGGGAATATTTCAGGTGACCAGAAAAGTTTGTGTGGTTTTCAATGTTGAAAATTAAACAAAGCCCGGAATTTTCAGGTTTCAGGAACAAATTTATTCATGAAAATAATCACTTTCACAAAACATCGCTTTTTTCCAACATCATATTTGTAAATCCCATTTCTGTAGAATGTTTAGCCTTTAGAGGCGAAGTCTGTCAGCTTCTGAGTCGATCTCTTCTTTGCTGGCGTCAAGAAAATATAATATTCGGTGGGAAAATTTAAAATAAAATACAGGGAGCGAAACAGTCTCCCATTCTAATTAAGAAACTTTTTCATGCGTGTGATTAAACAGCAGTAAGGTAGATAAAGACAGACGGAAACGATATGATATTATTCTTTATGAAATAAAGCTTAAAATGTTCATTATATGGAAGTTTATTACTCTTACTGCTCTGTTCTGTAAAACGAATATTTTATTTGCGTCTACCGAATTTTCCCTTGCCTTCACCGCGTAGAAAATTAGAGGAAAAACTATGCTATTTAATTTATTATATGTTATTTAATATTTAGATACAAATATAAAGGTTTATACTTGTATTTATATAAATAGGTACCACATGTAAGTTTACAGTATACAGGCTGATTCATTTTCAGCCCTCACCATGGGGATCTCGCTTATTATTGGAGATAGAGTATAGGTTTAAATTTGGCAAAGTTGTTAAATTTTGTGTTTGTTATAAATCCGTAAAAAAAATCGACCTGTGACAAATGACCTTCGTTATTAAAAAAAAACGCGAAATCCCCATTTTCTTCTTTTACCTGTAGCACCGACATTTGGCCTTGTAGAGAAAAAATAAAAACACATCCTTGTGGCCATTTCTAAGCCTCTATGCAGTGGTGTACTCTAAATTTTTATACGACGTTTCGTTTCCTTTTGATCATCATCAACTATCTAATTTCTTATAGGCGCCATATTGGATTTAGACATCCTCAAAAAGAGTTTTTTTTTCTGATTTCAACCATGTACCACAAGCTGACTATAGTTTTTGACATTAGGTTTTATTTGAAAAAATAAATTATAAGATTAAATAAGGTAGAATTTGGAATTCCAATCTGTCAAACATTTCATTTATTGTTCATTAATAATACCAAAATGTCATACACTAACGAAGAGAAACGAGATATGATAAGTATTTTTTATTCTTCGAAACGAAATTCAACAGTAGCGAGTACAAGATAACAAAAACATTAATAAAAATACATAGAAAAGTAAACAATAAGCAATTACAGTAAATGTTAAATTATCTGGCCATCTTCGGTAATGCACAATTGGGCACGCCTTCTGGCATTTTGTACTGCCCTTTGTATAGTTCTTCTAGGAACTGCATCGAAGGCATTCTGAAGTCTGTCTCGTAATTCTTCAATGTTTTGTGGCGCATCTAATTTATAAATATTATTGTTAACATATTCCCATAAAAAAAAACTAGCGGACTTAAATCAGGTGATCTCGCAGGCCATTCAACAACTCCCCTATTTCCAATCCAACGGTTTGCAAACTCTTGATTTAAGAAATTTCTAACAACAGCTGCATTGTGTGCTGGTGCGCCATCTTGTTGCCACCATAAATATTGTAAATGATTTAATGGGATATTGTCGTCAAGATAGTCAGATACGTATGTACGTAAAATGTTTAAATATCTTTCTCCATTTAAATGCTCTTCATACATAACTGGTCCTAAGAGACGATTTGCCAGAATACCCATCCAAACGTTTATTCCAAAACGATGTTGTGGTCTTCTAGCCCTGTTTTGTCGGGGATTTTGTACTGCCCAATAGTGCTCCGTATTTCTGTTGAACATTCTAGAATTTGTAAATTTTGTTTCATCTGACCAGATGATTTTCCTTAAAAAATTTTCGTCATTTTCTATCCTTCCCATTAACCAATTACAATATTCTAGCCTTCTCAAATTATCTCCAGGCAGCAAAGAGTGACTAACATTGATCCTGTATGGTTTAAACCTACTTTTATGTAAAGTTCTCCAAACTCTGGACTGGCACAAATTTAATTCTGACGCTACTTGGCGTGTAGAAATTGATGGATTATTATTTATCTATAAAAATACAAGATTAACATGAAATTTGAAAACACGCTTTTAATTTACCATTTGTAAAATATCTTGTCGATTTTCATTTAAATTCCTGTTGTCTTGACCATTACGCGGCTTAGTAAACGATCCATTCTCGACCAAATTTCTGTCGAGATCTAGAAAAATGGTACGATGAGGCTGTTGTCGTTCTGGATATAATTGTAGATATCTTGTATTCGCTACTGTTGAATTTCGGTTCGAAGAATAAAAAATACTTATTATATCTCGTTTCTCTTCGTTAGTGTATGACATTTTTGTATTATTAATGAACAATAAATGAAATGTTTGACAGATTGAAATTCCATGGCTACCTTATTTAATCTTATAATTTATTCTTTCAAGTAAAACCTAAAGTCAAGAACTTTAGTCAGCATGTGGTACATGGTTGAAATCAGAAAAAAAAACTCTTTCTGAAAATGTCTAAATCCAATATGGCGCCTACAAGTAATTAGATAGTTGATGATGGCCAGAAAGAAACCAAACGTCGTATAAAAATACAGTACACCACTGGATAGAGTACACCACTGGATAGAGGTTTAGAAATGGCCACAAGGATGTGTTTTTATATTTTCTCTACAAGGCCAAATGTCGGTGCTACAGGTAAAAGAAGAAAATGGGGTTTTCGCGTTTTTTTTTAAATAACGAAGGTCATTTGTCACAGGTCTATTTTCTTTACAAATTTATAACAAACACAAAATTTAACAACTTTGCCAAATTTAAACCTATACTCTATCTCCAATAATAAGCGAGATCCCCATGGTGAGGGCCGAAAATGAATCAGCCTGTATATTCATCCACCTGATGAAGCAACCGTGTGGTGAAACATATATGTAGTGTGTGTACAATACAATATATTTTTTGAAACTAAACAATATTGCGTTTTCTATTTGATATTAACATATTTATTATTAAAAAAGGTTAGACATTCTTTAATATTTATTAATATTTATTCAAACAAGAAGCGGTAAATACATATATGCCAATACAAGTTATTAGACTATATACAATTCTTCAATCAATATTTGTGTCTCAAAAAAAGGTATAAAATCCCTTACCACAATTAATAATCGCATCCTAAATACGTATTTCGACAAGTAAGTTGTCATCCTCAGTAGGTAAAACAACTATTCAAAGTGTCCCACATGGGGCACAGTAAAGTTAACACATACAGTCTCGCGACAACTTTACATGGCGTCCACGTATAAATTATATAATTCTAATTCTAATTTACTACGTTTACTGTACACATATATCATTTCTAGGTTCAACCATTTCATTTTTGCATATGAAATCACTTTATCGTTATTTCTACAATTTGTTGTTACATTTGCGTTCATGAATTTAGCAAAAACATTGTTACTACTACTAAAACTCGCAATTGGACTAGCACTGACAGAAATACTGATCAGTACTGACAGCAAGAAGAAAATTTGGCAGAACAAAATAAACTTGATTTTGCGTGTATAAAAGCGGCCTCTATTTTAACCAATCACAAGCTCTTATTTCAAACCCTATATTTCCCAACCGTTGATTCTTATTTGGCATGCCACATAGCTAAATATCCAATAATATATAGCATGTTCAATTAATCACTAGATCACCTTTTGTTTTTTCAAGTGATAGATAGCACTCTATTTCACAAGATCGGAAAGAGGGCAAAAAATAGTATCAGATACATTTTGATTTCTTTAAAATATGATAATCTCAACGAAAATATTGAGTATACAATGAAAAACCAACCACTTTGTATAAACAATTATAATTAAAGTAATTAAACTCGAAATCTGAAACAGACAGACACATGAACAACTCCTAACCACGACGTAAATTAATAAACTCTTAATACGTGATTCGGCAACTCGGTTGCCATCTTCAGTAGAACAATATGAGAAAGAAAAATAGCGTTAAACATAGCTTCTTTGGTTAAAGTACAACCTTTGAAGATATGCTCTTTACCAAATGATCGGTGGGATAACACTTTGAAAGTTGTATTTCAACTAAAGATACTACGTTTAACACTATTGTTCTTTTTCAGATTGCTCTACTAAAGTTGGCAACTTAGTTGCCGAAATACGTATTTCGAATATATTGATAGACAGTGTGTCCACAGATTAATTCTCAACATGGGGATTTCGCTTATTATGAGAGAGATTTGGTTAAATGTTCAAATACTCCAGAGGTAAAGTTGTACCAAACCCTATACACTAGCTTTGAATATTTAACGTACTTCAGGCGCTATAACAAAAAAAGTCAATTTTTGTTTTTTCAATTTTCTTTAATAACTCATTTATTTTTAAAGACAAATTTAATTTACACTTCCTTAAGGCACTTTTTAATAGGAATCTGTTGGTGTATTTAGATTTTTGAATACTGCTATAGTAGTTGAGCTACAATGGTCAGGTTTCATTTTTGTTATAGGGGTCATAGCTGGCTATGACACCATCGAAACGAATTTTTCTTTCCCTTTTCAGAAATATATAATTTGTGATATATGATACCAAAACTAATTTAAAAAATTAAAAGAAAACAACATATTGTTTGATTAACAGGTTAGAGCAGTTGTGACAATTTGACAATAGGTAACCTCGGAAACATAAAACAATCTAAGATACAACTGTCATTGTTAGTGTTTGTTTATAGTTGACATTTAGTTTATGTTCTGTGAAATTTACAAATCGAATAGCAAAATAAATACCTAGCATAATAAAATAGAAGGTACCATTTAAATACTAAATTTAGTGATTATTATTAAATAATTTTGCATGGAGCCGCTTAATACTGAGTGATAAATTTGATATGTTGTCCTGTTACATTCTGTGTCAAAAAAATTCGACGAGAGCTGCCGAAATGTACTATAGTGAGCAAAAAAAAGTGGTACAGTCATATTTTAATGGGATTAAATTAGGCTGCGTGAATTTAGATATACAGGGTTAGTTAAAAGTATGGAGACGGCGATTTATTGTCGTTAATATTCATTTTAGGAAATTATGATCATTATAAAAGTTTGTTAGGATATTTTGATCTACATTTGAGAATATTTGAATTTTTTTTTTCTTCATTTGTTTTTTAGTTACTTACGCCTGTCCGCGCAGTTTTTTTAAATGGGAACTAGTAAATTTTACTCTACCATTCGATAGAGAATTTTTTTCTCTTTACAATAATATTTTTGTTTTTTTCAAATTCATTTTAATAACTTTTTTTATAAGAAAAGGCCGGTTCATGTGTTTAACAGATGTTCGGTACATCGCAGATAGACAGAAGCGTAGCGATAAACAAACTTGAGCGACATAATTTTATCAGTGGTTATTGTGTACGTCAAATCTTTGACAGAAATAATTCATTTGTGTAATTTGTTGCTGTTAATATTAACAATGACGAGTTTAAGTGAACATGAACGAATTGAAATACTTATGATGTTGGGTTATGGAGATAGACGCAGAAGTTTACAAGACGTTTGTAATTTATTTAATGAAACTGGATATTTTATTGGCTGTATCTGAATATCCCCATTTATCAACCAATCAATTAGCGGCCAATTTCAATATTTCACAGTCATCGATCGTGTCATTTTTAAAAAGTGAAAAGTATAAACCTTATAAGGTACACCTTGTACACGAGTTAACGAAGATGATTTCGAAAGGAGATTACAATTTTCTGAAGAAATGTTAAATATTTGCAATAATAATGAAAATTTTGTCAAAACAATATTCTTTTCTCTGACGAAGCTACTTTTTGCCTTACCGGTGAAGTAAACAGGCATAACTGCAGATACTGGTCATCGGAAAATCCCTCTTGGTTTTTGGAGCACCATACCCAGTACCCCCAAAAGTTAATGCTTGGGTTGGCATTCTAGGCGGTCATATTATCGGTCCCTTTTTCATTAATGGCAATTTAACTTCGGCTCTGTATTTGCAGTTATTGCAAAATGAAATAATACCTGCTAGTGCTACGCTCTATCCTCATGAAAACAATGAACACCTGCCCAATGACAGTATCTGGTTCCAGCAAGATGGCGCCCCACCACATTATGGTGTAAATGTTCGTCAATATCTGGACAACGTTTTTCCACACAGATGGATTGGAAGACGAGGAACCATTGAATGGCCAGCCCGTTCGCCAGATTTAAGTCCTTTAGATTTTTTTCTTTGGGGATACGTAAAAAACAAAGTTTACAAAGATAAGCCCGATAACGTCGAAGATTTACAAATCCGAATTACCAGAACGATACAAGAAATTCCCCGAGATTTTTTACAGAACTCTGTTCGGGGTTTTGTAAATCGATTGGGTCATTGTTAAATTACTAATGGACGACAATTTGAACACACTTTAATTTACTTTGTTATTAATTTGTTTAATTTTTCTTATAAAAAGTTACTAAAATGAATTAAAAAAAAAATATTATTGTAAAGAGAGAAAAATTCTCTATCGAATGGTAGAGTAAAATTTACTAGTTCCCATTTAAAAAAACTGCGCGAACAGGCGTAACTAAAAAACAATTGAAGAAAAAAAAATTCAAATATTCTCAAATGTAGATCAAAATATCCTAACAAACTTTTATAATGAACATAATTCCCTAAAATGAATATTAACGACAATAAATCGCCGTCTCCATACTTTTAACTAACTCTGTATATTAGATGTACGCTTCAAATTTAAATATTCAAATAACCTATAAGTATCAAATAACATATACGTTGATATACAGATAGGTGTAGGTGTTAAAAATGACTTTTGCACGTTACTACGATTTTAAGTACCTTAGCAACGTCACAATACAAAAATGTTTAAAAATTGACTTTACATATAACTTCACTACTATACCACTTTTTTTTCTCATGATAGTACATAAATCAGTATTCAGAACGCAGACAATCCTATCTTTATACCTACAGAAATTTAAAGGTAAATTTAATACATCACGCATCTTTTACTAAGCCATATATAAAACCACAGCGCATAAGTAATGAAACTACTAAAATAATTACCGGGTTAATAGCCGGACATGATCCTTTAAAGAAGAATCTGTACAGCATGGGCTTGGTTAGCGAGCCCTGATGCAGGAGATGTGAAAAACAGTTGATGACAGGTGAAAACAGGCTTTCATGAGATATGCACATGTGAGCAACTGACGGAACTCAGACAGAAATATTTCGGGAGAGATCTATTGGATCCTTCGAGTGTACTCAGACTTCCCCTGAGGAGGATAGTGGCTTTTATCCAGAACACAAGGCTAACAGAGTGGAACTGAGAGATCTATTGGGGATAGTACAAAGAGCAGTGTGGTCAAGTGCCAGGACGCTCTGGCGTTCAACCCAAAATAGAAGGAGAAGGAGTAATGAAACCAAAACTATAAGTTCGGGAAATTCAACATAACATCGGCGTTCCCAAATCTACTGCTCATAAGATTTTGACCTCCCACAAATATCATCCATGTAAATACCATGTATGTCAATCTTTAAGACCAGGGGATAATGAAAGACGAAGAGAAATTTTGTGAATGGTTCACTTGGCAATGTGATGATAAGGATCATTTTTCTTCTCAAATATTATGGTCCGATGAACCTAGATAGACAAAATTTACAATTTTGGTCTACAGAAAACCCTCATGTAGTCACACCTGCTCAACATCAAGTGCGTTTTGGATTTAATGTATAGTGTGGTATACTAGGGTCACGATTAATTGGTCTAATAATTTTTAATGAAACACCAACGTCCGACGTTTATTTTCATTTACTGCAAAATAATATTGAAGACTTCCTGGGAGAATTACCTTTTCAAGAGGCTCATAATTGTTGGTTTGATCAGGACGGTGCTCCAGTACATAATTCTAGAATTGTAGTCAATTTCCTCAGTCAGCGGTTTGGTAACACGTGGATCGGAACTCCTGGACCAGTTGCATGGCCACGAAGACGCCGCTCGACTTCTATTTGTGGGCTTACATTAAAGACAAAGTGTATGCCAGCACCTACAATAACGTAAAGGAACTTCGTGAAAGCGTGGTTCATGAATGTCGAGCTATTCCAAGGCGTTGTTAAATCTACTATTCGTGGATCCTATTTATGTTTAGAAAATGATGGTCAACTGTTTGAACATTTTTTATAATTTCTTATTATGATTTTGTTTTAAATAATATCTAACTATTTTTTGAGCTGCATATGTTTTTAATTTAGTAAATAATTATTGCGAAATAAAGTTTTCTGCTTTCTTTGCAAAACCTTCTATTGTCAAATGTCACAACCGCTCTAATCTGTTAATGTAACAATATGTTGTTTTTTTAAAATTTTTTTAAATTAGTTTTGGTATCAGGCATAACAAATTTTGCCTTTTTTCTTGACCAATGTAGTTCAACTTCTATAGCAGTATTCTAAATCTAAATACACCAACAGATTCCTATTAAAAAAGTGCCTTAAGGAAGTGTAAATTAAATTTGCTTACTTTAAAAATAAATGAGTTATTAAAGAAAATCGAAAAAACAAAAATTCAATTTTTTTGCAATAGCGCCCCAAGTACGTTAAATATTCAAAGCTAGTGTATAGGGTTTGGTACAACTTTATCTCTGGAGTATTTGATCCCATTTAACCAAATCTCTACCACACATAATAAGCGAGATCCCCATGTTGAGAATGATTCTGTGGACACACTGTATATTGTGCTTAGGGATTTTCCTATTTGTGTATGCTTAAGTAATTAAAAGTTTTCGAAGTGTAATTAATTTTATTTAAAAGCGACTAAGTTCCCCAACTTCTGGGAATAAGGATGTAAGTTGAAAATTCACATGTTTACGTCAAAAAAAAAGTCTCCCTCTGTTCTTAAAAACATTATTTAATGCTGCTTTTAGAATGTCGAAGCTTTCATTAAAATCAAACTACTAAAAACTCTCTTTGAAAGATTTCTGTTAAGTCCAAACCAACGCAAGAATGTTTACTGGAGGAACAAAGTTAAAAATTAAATTAACGTTGTGTTCAGAGTCTCAAGATCGCTTTCAAATTAAAAGTGGGTCGACGAGATTGTCACAAGCAACAGTTCGCCTGTGCATTTACAAATGAATTTGCGGAAGAGAGGTGGCGGAGAAGGCTTTTCAATATTTAATTTCGCGACGAATCAAAGTTCGTTTGTTTTTCGCATAAACGCAATTTCCATTTCAGACATAAAGTTGATTAAAATGTAATAACGAACGCTCGTTTGTTACGAAATACGTTCCGCGTATTACAAAAATAAACCGCTTAAAACGTGATGGCGTTTGTGACAATTTTTTTTTTCTTTTGCTACCCTTACGGAATTCTAAATCGAATGATGTATATGCCGGTTGCCGGTAATGTTAATTTTCTAGACGACTTGTTTAGAAAGTTTCTAATCTTTTATGGTCACGCGACGTTTAACGAAGAAAAAAATAATTTCTTGCCACGAATGTATCGTATACATAGCGTGAAAAAAGGAGTCGGAAATATGCATACTTACTTATGGGTTACTTGCTTTTAATAACATATACAGCACCATACCAGTTGGCTGTAGGTTGTTATATTTATAACAGGGAGATTTTTACGCGTACACAATTTAAAATGAAAGTCCTTTTCCTATGAATATTAATCAAGAAAATCCGGTTGTAAATTTGCGTGTGTAAATTAGTAACAGTTATTTTTGTACTCATTTAAAAATATGTGTTATTTACATGTTACAATAAAATTAATAAAGTTTTAAATAGACGTAGTTCAAACTAATTAAACTGATCTACAAGCAAAAAATCATCACTCACAATTTTTATGGGAATTGGTATAATTTTCGATGAAAAATAGCATTTCGATGTTACTAATACGGAAACGGCACTCAGAGGTATATGACGTCAGTGCTAGGGACGGAGTGAGGACATCGTGAATCCCGATTTAACATTTTCCACAGACGAATCAAAATACGTATAGAGAAACAAGCACAGAATTCTCTAACGTATTTACACTAAAAACGTTACAATTAAGTTTGGTCCATTCTAAGCTTGAATATGCCTCTGTCGTATTGTATTTCATTGTAAGTACCAGCAACTTGGTTTGAAAAAAATTCAAAGGAGATTATTTCAAGAACATCCTTTATATCTTCTCTAAACCAAGCTGCTGGTAATTACATATGGCATACCACACGACAGAGACATATTCAAGTTTAGAATGGAAATATGTTCCTTTCAGAACTAGAGAGATATATCGACCGCGTGGTATCGATTACAATAGTCTTCTGAGCGAGTATGACAGGGGTGCTCAGGCATTTAGTGATGACGATCTACCACAAAATATTTAGGTGACAAGCGATCGACATGTACGACTACCAACTACTAGGAATAGCCTGGTTACAATAAAAAAAAAACGGATTTATAAAAATAATTTATTGAAATTACTTATAATGAGACTGCGGAACCGACGCTATTCTCTAATGAGTCATGCAGGCGCAGTGACAGAGTCGGTTTCGCTTAAATAATAAGGTTGATGCAATATTCGCTCGTAGCTATGATTTTAATGCCCTGAAAAGCTTTTATAGTCATATTCAAAATACGGAAATCGGTAGAAATATTAAATTTAAAGATTATTATTTCTATGCCCCACTCACTAGCTCTGATGTTGAGCGAAATTTTTCCATATTTAAAGATATACTGTCTAATAAAAGAACGCACTTTACAGAACGAAGTTTAGAATGTATTGTAATAGTTAATGAGAATAAAAATGTTTACTGTAGTGTGACTAAGCATTCACTTTAATTATAGGTGATATAATTAATTTCAGATTTATACTTTTTCAATATTTTGAATTTTTTCACTGTATAAAGTAAATGCATTTTGTATATATATATATATATATATATATATATATATATATATATACAGTGTGTTTAAAAAAGATGCAGCAATATTAAAGGGAGTGATTGCCCAGGTCATTTTATACAAAAAGTTCCTATTAACATAGGTCCGCATACGCTTCGTTACCGATCTACAGCGTGTTGAAGTTCAATTTAAAAAAACAGTAAAAACTTGATTTTTCCAAAGCGGCTTGAGATATCATAATGAAATTTTAGGCGTGTTAATAGCTGTGGGAGACACATACTTTGCAATACAACACGATGTTTCAGTCGTACCTGTGGCGCGCGTATTGTCACGTCACAGGCTGTTTTTTAAGAAAAAAGAGGACGCCTCGGATTTCTCTAAAAATACAAATATGCTTTTATTTATTGTTCAATTATGAAGAAAAAAGCTCTCTTAACTATTTATCGTACGACGTACCGTTTTTTATTAAAAAAAACATTTTAGTGCATGTCCATTTATTACAGAAAAAAATATTAAAGAACAAGGTTTTATTCAAGGGCAAAAACAAATATTTTACCAAACCAACAATTTTATCAACCAAAAATTACAAAAACTGTGTAAAGTGACCACCTCTAGCTCGGATGCAAGAATCCAGTCTTCTCCTCATTGACTGGCGAACTCTCTGAAAAATACCAGGATCGGTTTTAATTGAGTTGCACCCAGCAATGATTCGGTTTCTTAAGTCTTCTACGTTTTCCAATGGAGTAGCGTACACAAAGGACTTCAAATGGCCCCACATGAAAAAATCCAGGGGATTTAAGTCCGGGGATCGTGCAGGCCATGAGTTGAGGTCCACCTCGGCCTAACCAGCGATTTCCGTATGCTTGTGTTAAGAAATCACGAGCTACTTGACTAAAGTGGGCTGGTGCGCCATCGTGCATATACCACATTGCATCTCTAATTGCTAATGGTACGTTCTCAAGAAATCCAGGGAGCGTGTTTTCCAAAAAGTTGCAATACACCTCTCCGGTAAGTCTCCTTGGTATAAATACCGGTCCAATTATGTAGTCACCCACAATCCCAAGCCAAACGTTCAAAGAAAACTGATGTTGAAAACGATCTTCAACAATTTAATGTGGATTTTCGTCACACCATACATGGCTATTATGGAAATTCGCTTCATCGGTGAACAGAATCGACATCAGGAGTTGAGGGATTTGAACCATTTTGTGCAAAGGCCATTGACAGAATGCAATGCGAGGAGGAAAATCAGCAGGAAGAAGTGCTTGAACGCTTTGTATACGGAATGGATACAACAAATTTTCCTTCAGAATGTGCCAAATAGTCCCATTACTTACATCCAAAGCGTCAGCAATTTTTCGAGTAGAAGTACCTCGATCTTCTTCAATCATGTCTAGCACATCCTCTTCCAGCTCTACCGTTCTTGCTGTCCTTGGCCTTCCTGCTCCTCCATTTCGTCTTAATGCCTGTTTCATAAAGACGCCATGAATACTTTCGAAAGTTTTTCTATCAGGAACAATACGGCCAGGAAATCTATCAGTATACAACCGCGTAGCTTCTAATGCATAAATGCAGCCCATAAATGTAGTGCATGTCGGTCATCTCGGCATTCGTATAGCGATTCATGATAAGGAACTTCTACAAATTCGACACATACAAAATTATTAATCACGAGACTCATTCAATATGTCATTCAATATGTCAGTGAATAAAACAGGACTGTGGTTTGGTAAAATATTTGTTTTTGCCCTTGAATAAAACCTTGTTTTTTTATTTTTTTTTCTGTAATAAATGGACATGCACTAAAATGTTTTTTTTTACTAAAAAACGGTAAGTCGTCCGATAAAAAGTTAAGAGAGCTTTTTTCTTCATAATTGAACAATAAATAAAAGCATATTTGTATTTTTAGAGAAATCAGAGGCGTCCTATTTTTTCTTGAAAAATAGTCTGTGACGTGCCAATACGCGCGCCACAGGTACGACTGAAACATCGTGTTGTATTGCAAAGTATGTGTCTCCCACAGCTATTAACACGCCTAAAATTTCATTATGATATCTCAAGCCGCTTTGGAAAAATCAAGTTTTTACTGTTTTTTAAAATTAAACTTCAACACGCTGTAGATCGGTAACGAAGCGTATGCGGACCTATGTTTATAGGAACTTTTTGTATAAAATGACCTGGGCAATCACCCCCTTTAATATTGCCGCATCTTTTTTAAACACACTGTATATAAGTATAAGAGTATATTAAAATAAATTATACTTAGTCCGTTAGTATCAGATCTATAATTTACGCTATTTGTGTCTCTGTTAATGTGGACCATTTCTAAAAAGGTTCTTTTTGCTATATGTTTAGTTTCATATTTTTCATGTTTTAACTTTTACATATACATGTTTTTTTTTAAAGGTTTTAAAGCGTTGTATCTATAGTTACTTTAAGTTTTAAATCTAATCAATTTTATTGTCCTTGTACGTCAATTTTATTATTTTTTCAACTCTACATTTTGTAAGTATTTTACTACTGCTTTATACTCTTATTTATTTAATGTTATTTCTCATTAAACTTGTAGTATCTCCGGAAGAAGCAACAAAGTTGTTGCGAAATATAGGGATACTTAATAAATGAGTTTTTTAATTGACAGACCGCTTGCCCGCTTTTAATTTATTTGATTCTATATATATATTATAGTGGTACTACTAGCATTATATTAATTTAAATATCATATTACTTATTTTGAAATTTAAAAAACTTATTTTATATGTTATTGTCAAGTATGTTGATGGATAGATACGAGTATAACATATTTTTGAATAGCATTTATATTTTTGTATAAGTCGGTCAAAATTGAACAGACACTGTACAATTGTCTTTAATATTAATATTTAAATGTATTATGTTATCACTGCTCAAGAAACTATTTAGAAATTTCACATTTATTTTGAAATTAAATATATCTTATTGAGGTAAAACTAATACGTTAAATTATGAATGGAAATTCTGTATATAAAAGGCTCGCTAATATTTTTTGTATTTAGAAATTTATACTAGAGTCGCTATGGTATCTTGTTGATAAACAGATTATTTTTGTTCTCTGTAAAAAAAACAGGTCGAATTTTTGATTTGGAGATTTGAAAAGCCAATAAATCATGAAATATGTAAAATATTATAATTAAAATCTACTTACTGTTGTCCACAAACTTATAAAATTATGCTAAAATTATAATCGATCGATAAGATTGGTTTTGAAGAATATATCTTCCATTACATGGAAGGATCTACAGAGGACATCCTCTAAAAGGTTGCTATAATCCTTTTGTAGCAAATTATATGTGTTTACATACTTTGTAAGGAATCAGAGTAATATATTATTTCATTGGCTTTATTACGACTCTGACGAAATACATTTCACAACTCCATCTGCTTGCATTGAAACATGTACAAACAGACAACTTTTATCAATACCATCGGGCTATAACATTCATATATACATGTTAAGTTGATAGATTGTACATTGTCGGCACCTATGAATCACAATCGATACGGGATAGCACCGTTTCCGTAGTCTACTTATAATTATAAATACAAAGTGTATTATACTTATATAAGTTAACAATCTAATAAAATTGCAACGTCAGAAATTTTCTTTAGTCACTGCTTTCATTTAGAATTTAGGTGTTGATGCATGGCACTGCATATCATCCACAAACTTATCGAGAGACGATTCGTAATTACTGAGTGCCAACCGCAGGCATGCTGAGAGATGTTCGTCAGTTAGCCGATTACGATATGCCGTTTAAATAATTCTCATTTCTGAAAATGCAGACTCGCATAAATAACGAATCCTGTTAATTCAAGCGCTATTTGTTTTAAACAAGGATACTCGTTTTCGGATATCAAAGACCAAAACTTGGCATCAGTTGCTCTGGCTTTGAGATGTATATCTTAAATTATCTGGAATACCTCATTTTGTACTGAAGAGATCTCCATATTGAAAGTATATTTCAATAGCAATTTTTCAACGTCTTCGCTAGAAAATGGATAAGCCGTGAAAGTTATAATATCCGTCAGTTGCTTAAAATCGGCGAAGCGAGGATTAAATTCTGACTGTAAGGTGTATGATGAAGTACTTCGAATCGTAATTCAAATACTTTTGTCGCGACAATGTTCGATGCATTGTTATAATGAAACAAAACTTTCTTTCGTGTCAAATGCGGTGCCTTTTCCTTTAATTTTTCATTCAGCTGGTCCAATAACGACGCGTTTTGCCATTTTGCAGATAATCTATAAAGACAACATCACGAGCATCTCAAAACAAGATGGTCATAACATTGTTAGTTTATGGAAACACTTTTACTTGCTTCGGTGCACCGCAACCGGCTTCTGCCCATTGTTTAGACTGAACTTTCGTTTCGGTAATATATCGGCCCAAAAGTTCGGAGAGATTATGCTTAAAAACGGTCAAACAGTACGCACAAGTTGTTACGCGCATTTATTTCTGGTCCACATTTAGCAAACGCGGTACCCATCTTACTGAGAGCTTTCTAATACCCAAGTGTTCATGTAAGATATGACCAATACGTTCTTTAGATATGCCTATACTGTCTGTTATCTCAAGCACCTTTTATTAACGATCATTTTAAAACAGGATCATGAAATTTGGTGATCATTCCATCAGTGGTAGCCTCTTTTGGTCGTTCTGCTCTTGGTTCATCTTCGCTGCTCCTACGTCCACGTTTAAATTCATTCACCCAGGAACAAACTGTATTAAATGATGGCGCAGATTCGCCGTAAACAATATCCAACTCTTTTTTAATTTCTTTGTGTCTTTTCCCGGCGATATGGAAGTGTTTATTCACAACACGAAATTCTTTTTTGTTCACATTTACAAAACGACGTAACACGTTTACTTTAAACAACTGTAAGAAACAACGGATGCATCGTTTTTGCCTCAAACTTATACAGCCGTCTTCTAACATATGATAGATTTGATAGATGACACACATGCGTAGATTATTGCGCCATCTCTGTGTTAGTTACCTCAATTATCAAACCCCTCTCATATAAGCAACCTACAAAACGCTGTGGCGCCCTCTTTAAATTTAGATCAGTAAAGTTAACAACGTTTCGTCAGGGAAACCATCCATCTTCACTGAGTTCTAGCCGTAGTACTGGTCGGCTGACTTGTATTTTTCATAGTAACCCGCCCATGCAAGATAAGTTCGAGGAAGGCTAAATTTAGGTGAAATTTAGAAAGAGTCTTTCGTTAAGAACTTTAAAACTTCTTTCGTCGGAACTTTAAAAGTTCGGTGTATGCGTACATTGACTACCATATTTTAGTTTAACGCTAAGAAATAAGTAATTAAACTTCTAGTTTCAAAAATTCTTTTATTGTAAATAACACTACAATATTGTTTCGCCATACAATGGCTTCATCAAGTGGATGAAATACTGAATTTGTACAATACAAGTTTGAATATTTATGAGAAAATTATTGGGGAAATGGTGGTGGAAAAATTTTTACAATCTTAAATTTAATAGAGGGGAGTTGTTTAAATCTAGTTGGTCATTTATCATCCTAAACTATTGTATATATTAATTTCTAAGTTTTCTAACAGGTTAAGTTTTTTACTTTTTTCTTGAATGTGTAAAATTTTGAAATCTATATTAAATCTATGATTGATATCTATACAATGACTTGCGAAAGTTGAATCTGTTTTCTTTTCTTTATGGCTTCTCTCGTGTTCTTTCATCCTAATTTTGAATGTCCTCCCCGTTTGTCCTATGTATACATTATTACAATCTTCGCATGTTAACTTATATATACCAGAGTTTGATTCTTTGTCTATTTTATCTTTGTTGTTTTTAATAATGTTCTGTATAGTATTGTCTGTTTTAAATGATATATGTTCGTTATTAAGTTTTTTAATGAAAGTACCAATTTTTTCCCAAATTCTTCCTAAGTAAGTGATTGAATTATAAGAATTAATTATCTTATATTTTAATTTTGGATAAACTAAGGAAAGGGTTTTAGATTTTTGTTGGCTATTTAGGATGTTATTGACAATATTTATAGAGTAACCATTGTTTAATGCTATTGTGTATATTCTATTTAGTTCAAGGTCGAAATTACTTTTACTCATAGGTACATGAATTAATCTATATACCATTGATTGGTATGCTGATAATTTGTGTGTTATAGGATGAAAAGAATTAGCGTGTATTGTGGTATCTGTATATGTTGGTTTATGGTATATAGCGAACTCGTGTTTATTAGTTTTGTGTGATATGGTTAAATCTAGAAAATTAATGCTTTTATTTATTTCTGTTTCTATAGTAAAATTTATTTTGGGGTGAATAGTGTTGATATAATTATGTAAAGTTCTTAATTGTCTATCTTAACCGTTAAAGCAAATTAATATGTCATCAACATACCTAAACCAATATACACAATTACCAAACAAGGGATGTGTACTAATTATAGTTTCTAAATTATTCATGAAAATTTCCGCTAATAAGGGGCTTAGTGGGTTTCCTATTGCTAGACCCTCTGTTTGTTTATAAAATTTCTTTTTAAATTGAAAATAATTTTGTTCCAGGCACGTTTCTAAGAGCTGTAAAATTTCGGTTTTTGTGACAATGTTCGTGTTTCTACGTTCTAGTTGTAAAGTAATTAAATATATTACCTCCTGGGGTGGGATACCAGTGAACAAATTCGAGACATCATAGAAATTAATAGATACAATAGTTTAGGATGAGCTTTAAATTACCAACTAAATTTAAACAACTCCCCTCTATTAAATTTAAGATTGTGAAAATTTTTCCACCACCATTTCCCCAATAATTTTCACATAAATATTCAAACTTGTATTGTACATATTCAGTATTTCATCCACCTGATGAAGCCATTGTATGGCGAAACAATATTGTAGTGGTATTTACAATAAAAGAATTTTTGAAACTAGAAGTTTAATTACTTATTTCTTAGCGTTATTATGAAGTTTCAATAAGTATCTCCTTCGTCAATTAAATATTCAAGTTTACCTAAAACAAAAGTTTTACATAGACTTGAACAATATCTATAAATACCCATAATAAACCCTAATGATTTTAATGTTTTCAAAGTAACATATTTAATATAGGCGTTATCAGAAGCTTAAAAAAAGAGATTTAATCGCAATTTATAATTGGTATTTCGGAAGTATACATCGCCGTCAGTGTGGAAACCATATGTCGCAGTAGATTCATGTACAAACATCATTATTACAAACGAACTCCTAAATTTTATCCCGAAACACAAGCGCGATATAAAATATAAATTAAATTGTACTGTAAAGTTTGTTATCAGCATTATGACATACTTTAACCTCCCGCAAAAATGACGTCACGTAGTAGATAAAATTTTCAATGCGTAAAGATAGAGATTTTCAGGGTGTGAAATGCTACAATGTAAAATCGGCATTTACTGGCGCACTCTTGGAGTGGATGGTACGGTATAATTTTGCCATTAATGGAAATTATGACACTGTCCAAAGAATTACTTGCGCGCTAATGAAAATTCATTGGAAATTTAAATTCTGAATAAATAATGATTTGTCACGCTTAAATATCTCTGACGCGGTGGGAAAATTTTCCATTCTTTTTTCAAAATATATTTTTGAAAGGCTTTTTTCTCGGTATTTCACTAATAATATCGGTCAAGTATGACGACCCTTCGTCTAATTTTATGTTTATAAAGTTTCCTTACATGTTGTGTATTCCGCTTGTTGGAGAAAATGTGAAATTGATTGTTTAATGAAAAACTTCTTTCTTTGTTAATGTGCTTATCTCAGGGTGTTTATTGGACTGTCGATACAAATTCTTTTATCGTGAGTATTTCTTCATGTAAAATTAAAACATCGAAAATTTATATATTGTCTATACCAGGTGAATCAACGATCTGTTAAAGTAGGTTTGCATATAAATGGTGAATAGGTATAATAGAAAATGAATATGCTGGATTTGATAGGACTGCTATTGGTGCACACTAAAAATGTGAAGACATGCAGACTGTTCCGTAATTCCGGCACAGAAAAGAAAGTTTTTTATTAATTAATTAATCTATTATAAATATAAGATTTTATGAAATATTTTCTAATAAATATAAATTCGAATGTGATAACATAACAACAAATAATTCATTCAACGTCATCCCTACCTACTTCGACTCACTTTTCGACTCTATACGTACATTCTCTGCAAGCGTTCCTAAATGTTTTTATATCAATCTCACTTATTACTATTTTATTTTTTAATATTTCCAAATTCGCACCAAAATTATTATTTTCGTACACTCTTTGTTTAACGTGTCCCCAAAAATAAAAATCCATCGGCGACCTGTCCAATGAATGGGTCCAAAGCGACCGATCCGTCTTTCAGGAAAGGGGTTGTTAAGGCAGTTTTTAAATAAATTAGTTGAATGCGCATGGGCCTCCATCCTGTTAAAAGTAGACAACATCGTCTTTTAATATCCTCTAACGATGGTAAAACAAAATTTTGTAACATATTCAAATAATCGTGTTGATTTAAAGTGTTTAAAAAAAAGGGGCTAAAAATTTTATTGAAAAAGATTCCGCACCACACATTACTTTCTTATAACGCTGATTTTTTAGATTAATACGAAAATTTGGATTCTCTTCAGCTCAATTTCTACAATTTTGCGATGACGCATAATCAGTAGTGGTAAAAAGAGTCTCATACGCAAACAAAATTTTATGATCGAAAAAAAATCATGAACATTTTCTCCAACCAAAGTACAAAATTCGATATTCCTATCCTGAGACGTTCCACGTCTATGAGCATACCCAAAAAGAACTTAGAAACTAATAGGTGTAGTCCTGAATCCATCCAGAACATCTAAAGACCCCAAACATATAGTTTATAAGTATTTAATTTAATTATTTTTCCTAAGAAGTACATATAAAAAGCTTTAACTAAAAATCTCGTTTCGGTACATTTTAATCTTGTGAATCTCCAGAAGATCTTAAGTGCAAGCTTATTTTAATAATATACGGTTCCTTTGGTATTAGTTGTTATATTGAAAACATTAATTTACTGCTATTTTTAAATTAAAATCACTTTAGTAATCAAGTGTGTAATCATTAGAGACCGGACGCATGACGTTAAAATTTCATGGACCATATTAATATATATATATATATATATATATATATATATATATATATATATATAAATATATATATATTGTTATGGTTCAACCAGCACACTTATTCCAGCACTGCAATAAGAAACACAGATAACAACATACAATAAACCCATGTATAAATATTGAATTAGTGGACGTAATCTGTGAAATTAGTTTCGAGATGTATATAAATTAATACGACGATAACTTTAAAATTGATAATTAACTTATTTTGATTTTTTAACTTACTTTTTATATTTATATTTTTCCATTTCAAATTCAAATCATACGCGCCATATTACAGGTATTTCATTTATCCAAATCAAGATTTATATCGAAGCGAGTTAACCACGCCCACTAATTTAAAATTGTCTCGAACCCCGCGAATGCGATTTTTACGGTGCATTTTTGAACTAATCTAACATTGAAAACCACATTATAAACTTTTGTAAATTCTTTAATTAATTTTTCTATTATTTTAAAATTATAACATTATGAAAGTTCATATTATATTAGATGCAAATAAAGCATAAACTTAGAGGCTTTTGCCGATATTTAAAACAGGCTATGGAAAACAAAAGCCGAAGAAAGCGTCTGATACTAAAATTTTACAACGAATGGCCGCATTTTCTCTATCACAAAAAGTTTAATTAAAGTTACTATTTAAAAATCAAGTAAATCATACGAAAACCATATACATTTAATACCTTGAAATCAGGCCGAATTTTTGAGAGAAGAATTGGACCCGCATCACGTCGAATATAATAAATATCGAACGAAGCATCTTTTCGGAACTGGAACTACATCGTACCGACAACGCCAACATTGAACCGCTTCCGACGCAGGGACTTCCATAGGAGCAGACGAACTCTGATCTATTCCTACAATTGCGAGCCCAGAAAATATATCCAAGCCTAGACACAGGAAAAATACCAGGTTCCTTTCCAGTTATTTCCCATAAAACCTAGAACATCATTTAAAAGTTAATATTAAATTTACATCACAACACAATATCAAACATTGTTTGCATCAAAATATAATACATGAATTTCAACATTTCGAAACATCTATTTAAATATCTATAATTATTCATTCATTCTTAATCTCTTATAAAACTTGTATATGTAACTTACCTTTATGTGTTTATTTTTAAGTAACTTTCAATATCTATTTGCACTGTTGCTTTATACATAACCTTAACTATAGTCATTAAACACATGTGCAAAATTGCATAATACCGTTTTTTACCGTATAGTTCAGATAATACGAGCATATGTACAGATTTCTTATTCGCACGTAATAATTGTTACAGTTATCTATTTTTATTCTAATAAATTTTCTTTACTTTGATTTAGATTCGATCTTTTATTTGAATTGTTTGAATGTTGAGTTTGTGTTTAATTAATATACCATTTACATTGTACTTACGGGAGATACAAACAACCGACTTGGAGCCCTGAGATAGAAAATAAAGCATAAGTACTCAAGCTCTTCCGAAACTAGTGGGGTATTTAACAGATAGCGTTGGATCAACTAAGTACGTTAAAACTTGGCGCCCAATTTTTAAATTCAAATTCTTCTATATTTAACTTATATTTTTCATTTAATAGTTTTAACGCTCACATTATTCTTATATTTATTTTACTTGCGGCCATTCGTACTTCTTCAATATATATATATATATATATATATATATATATATATATATATATATATATATATATATATATAACATCGCTAAGTACAACACGCAGTTATTGAATAGCACTATTCATTCGGTTAACTGCACATATGTTTCCTGTCGTTGAATTGTGACCCAATTGCTTCAATTTTACAGTTAAATTCCTTTCTTCATGGGCGCAGATTGAAGGAGTAGTTTTTATAATTTAATATAGTTATCAGTTTATATTTCGTAAGATAAATAAAGTACGGTGGTTAGTTTCTATTTTTAATTGTTTTAACTGTTAATTATACCGCCTGATTCTGAGCAAACGCAACGATCCGAACGTATGAATATTTCTCCCGCTTCGAATACAATTCCCCTGAACGCGTTAAGCCAATCACAAAACAGTCTGTTGCTAAACCCCCTCCTCGCGCCAACTTAATTGGCGCTTGCTATATGTATGACATCGATGTTAAGCCAATCACAAAACAGTCTGTTGCTAAACCCCCTCCTCGCGCCAACTTAATTGGCGCTTGCTATATGTATGATATCGATGTTGACGCGCCTACAGCATTCAGGGGAATTGTATTCGAAGCGGGAGAAATATTCATACATTCGGATCGTTGCGTTTGCTCAGAATTAGGCGGTATAATTACATACTTCGTAATTCTTGTAATAGATCCTGTTTAATATCGCCTCATCGAATTTAATTCTCCCAATTATTTTGACGTGAGTATCCAGTGAATTTCGTTAAGTTTCAATAAATTAAGCATTCATTTTTAGTTTTCATTTATTTAGATCTAGAACATTGTTTAAGTTACTTTTTCAGATATGATATGGAACAAGGTCGAGAATGGCATCGTGAAATAATGGCGAGTTGGACTAAGGATCAAACTGATTGTATGTCCATTTCCAGTAATTCCTAAATTTATTGAAAAATCTGTAAAATATCGTTAAAAATTTGCAAGAGAACGCACCTTAAACGTCATTTAGTATAGCAAATACATACATAGAAAGTCGACCCGTTCGAATCTAACAATTTTAACGAAAAATTCTGTGAAACTTTAATGGCGGCAAATATTTTATAAAATGGGATTGTTCCACCTTCAAAACATTTCTCCAAAAATATACTGGTGCAAATGTTCCTGATGAATCCACCCTACGCAAATATTATGTTTCTAAGTGCTACACGAAAGCAGTATAACGCATTAGAAGCCATTTTTTAAGTCAGTACATACGAATAAGTGTCGACGAAACTGTCGATATATTAGCGCGCTGTGTGGTAAATGTTGTAGCTGGTGTACTACATTCAACTATTCCATATAACGCATATGTAATAGCAACAAAAGCTATAAATACAGTTAATGCAGAAACAGTAGCTAAAACCATTTACGAGAATAAGCACCAAATGCTTCATTCGGACGACAGGTACAAAGAAAACATTCTTCTGTTTGTCAGTGACAGACTATTAAAGGAAACAAATCCTAAAATGCTGCATATTACTTGTGTAGCACATGCTCTCCATAGAATCGGTGAATATATCAGAGACACCATTCCGGAAGTCGATCGCCTTGTATGTTGTTCGTTTTTAAAAAGTTTTCGGAAAAGCACCATTGAGAGCAGCTCTTTACAGGGAAAAACTTCTATCTTTTCCACTGCCTTCAGAAAGACTTTGAAAATTTGCCAAAACTAATACCTTATTTTGAAAAGCAAAATCTCAAATTAAATGATAAATTAACCACATTAGATGCGGCTATTACTAATTTGAAAAATATTACTGCGCTATATTATTCTAAACTTCTGAATCGATTGAAAGCAGCTATCGAAAAATCAGTCGAAAAAAGACCCGGAAGAAAGCATAAAAAAATCATTTTCCATCAAGACAATGCTCCAGTTCATACGAGCGGAATTGTCAAAGAAATATTGTCCAAATTAAAGTTCGAAACGCTTGTTCCCTAAACTGAAGAAACACCTCGGCGGCATGAGATTTGTTTCGAATGAGCAGCTGATAGCTGCGGTTGACCACTATTTTGAAAAGCTCAAGGAAAATGAGTACTGTTAAGGCATAAAGAAACTTGAGCATCCACTAAATAAATGTATTGATCTTGAGGAAGATTATGTCGAAACATAAAACAAATTTCACTGAAATATGTTTTTTGTTATACTTAATTTACCGAATATTTCAGCTTACCCTCGTATTTCGTATTTTATAGATCGCCACCCGTTTGTTTTCCAATTATATAAATAAAATTAAAAACTCTTTAAAAATAAAAATTTTCAATAGTACGCCAGTGGGCGATGAGGCATCGGCGTCTCGTGTCCGGTCGCTAGTAATATGGCAAAACGCCGAAGCAAAAATATAGTTTTAAAAATACAAATTAATAAAAACCGTTGGGTTTTCTTTTCCAATATTTAATTCTTATAAAATTAAATAAATATCTTCCAAATCTAAAATTTGTCTTCGTTTCTACAACCAGACGGCTCTGTAAAACAAAGCCACCATGATACATTTCAGTTCCCTATCTATAGTATACCGATAGGTTCAGGCCGCCACGGGCCATACGCAACAATATACGTATGGAACGTAATGCGATGTGGCAACGTGTGTACGATGCCACTCCGCGTGCGCATACATAAGTCTAATGATCGAGAGCAACAGATTGCCCGTCATTCGTATTTAGCTGTGCAAACGTACAGGTAGTTATCATGTCAGTGTATACAACCGCAGAGAATGTAAAAATAGTTTATGGTATCTTGCCGGCAATTCCTGTCGAACAACCGCTGATTTATTTGCTGTAGAGTACGTAAATCGGCCTATTCCTTCGCATTCGACGATTGAAAGGATCGTAAATGCGATTAGGAAATATGGCTGTGTAGTCGGAAATTGCCGCAATGCCAATAAATTGACGAACAGCGCCATATCCCTCTAATACCTGCCGATCTGGAGGAGAGAGACGTGAGGGTTTGTTCGTTAGTTGAAATGGGCGACCTTAAGTGTACACGGCAAATTGCAGACGAAATATCCTATATTGAGTGACTTTCTTAAAATTTAAATTTATTTTGCAGAATTATTGATTTTTTTACTTTTATCTTTTAGAAAACGTAATTGTTTTTTTATTACTTAAAATTACTTTTCCGTAGCAGCTAAGAATACAATAATAATAATAAATTGGACCTTGTTATGTCTGAAGCAAATGGGCAAATTACGTATACAGAACGAATATGCAAACGACTATATCCTTGCGCGGTTTAAGTCTTACTAAATTCATAACTGCAATGTGCGGCAATTTAAGCTACTGGGCGTAGAGGGGATTCGCTGTTGCCACTTACTGCTTGCTATGGCCCGTTCCGATCTGGTCCTATCGGTATAGTTAATCTGTGGTTTGAAGTGAGCAAGTAAATATTGCATTAAATAAGTATATCCAAAGCTGTCTCACTTTCCAGCGATATCTTCCAATAAGCTACTCAAGCCATAAGCTTATTTAAAGTGATAACGATTACATCTACAATAAATCAATTTTTAAATAACATTTTATACTTATTTCAATTAATATATTTATTTAACAACAGCTCAGGTATGTTTAACAATATATATATTGCAAACTGAATTGGTTAAACTAAATATTTATTACGATTAGCTACTATCACAAATTAAATTGTTTCTTTTAAAAATAATATCATGTTTTAAAAGTACTGTTGTGCAAGCATTTTATAATCCAAAATAATTAAATTCAGCAAATGCGTGTCCTGGTATTTGTTAAATTTTTGCAATCACAAACAATTCAAGTCCAGTTTGAAAAAAGCGAAAAACCTCGTCGTCTAGGCAAACAAATTGAAAATTCCAAATTATTCCATGGGCGTAGCACGTGATCTGCATGTGAAATACGGTATTATTTTAATCGCATCCCCGCCGTGGCCAGTTATTATATTGTTTGTAGTCAAAATCGTGTCGGTGGTTTTGTCGGAAATTTCTGTATATGAATTTTTTTACAGTTCATCGAATTTGCTCAATACGTGCACATATATACATACGTAATATACACATGAAGCGATCAAATAATTCCGTTTCAGAATTGATAATTAAACATGCCTATGTGGCCGTGTAATTCGGATTTGACGAAACGATCGGAAAACAATCGGTTATTTGCTAATACCCAAGCAAATTCGGTACGTATTTGCGATGTCCCCTGACGTGTCTATTAATTGTGCGGGTTTTGTACTGATCTGACAGTTCCGATAACATCGTTATGTTTTATTAAGTTTGATCCTCTCATATTGAAGTAAAACAACGGTAATATTTCAAAAAAGTGTATACTGAAGTAGTCTATAGAAAGAAGAAAGGATTTGTTATCGTGGATTTTTATGTCATAAAAGATGAATGATTGTATTGTATTTACGTCGAACATTAGCAATATACTTTCTGTATCTTCTGGATTCATAAACGACTGGAATATTAGTGAATTATTTTCAAATGGCAACTGTCGCCTGAAACATATCTGTCTTCGTATACGAGGGCGAGTTGACTTATTCACGCGATCGTCTAGATTAGGCCGTGAAATAAAAAGAAAAATACACATCTCGTTTTGACAACCGATGTCCTGTCAATTTACTATTAACGTTTTATAAATTTGTAACAAAGTGTATTTTGATAAACAATTTTTTCAATTTCACCCTGCTACTAATTAAGTGTAAATATTTAATTTTGAACGCCGTGCAATGATTAAGTCTCCTTTAAAGAAAGGAATATCCTCTACCGAAATCCATGGTGATATGCAAACACTGGGTGAGGGTTATCCTTCGTATACAATCGTCGGAAAATGGGAAAATTAATTTAAGCATCGCAGGAGCAGGTTAGCAGCTGATCCCCGCAGTGGACGGCCGAAAGCGGCTACTAGTCCAGAAATGGTGGATAAAGTCCATGACTTGTTGCTAAGTGAACGACGATTGAAAGCGTTCAAAATAGCAGAGGCAGTGTACATTTCCAAGGAACGGGTGGTTTATATTTTGCACGATGAACTTGCTAAGAGAAAGGTTTCGGCAAGATGGGTGACGCGTTTACTGACCACGAAACAAAAACGTGTTCGCTGTTAACTATCGATGAATAATTCAGAAATTTTTAAGACCGATACAACAGATATTCGTGCCGATTTGTTACTTGCTACGAAACAAGGATCTATTATTATTAGAGAACGGACATTCTTACCACATGACTATATTGTTATTGTTAACGCTGCGAGAGCAGATGTCCAAGTAAGTCAAACACAAAATCTTCATTGTATTACGCCGGGATGTTCTGAGCGAAGTTTATAAACATTTCCAAGAAGTTTATAAACATTTCCAATTGCCGATTGCGTCTAATGGAATATATCCTCCGAATACAATGATGTGTTGTCCATTGTTATAGCTGTAAGTGCAGGTGCCGGGTAAGTCTAACATATACTTCTTTGTATTACGCTGAGTCATATGGTAAGAATGTCCGTTCCCTAATTACTATACACCTGAATCTAAACACAGTCGCGAATGTAGACCATACGTAGAGAACTAACTCCAAAGAAGGCCAACAGAGTTTCATCGGCAGGAGAGATGTTGGCATTGGTATTTTGGGATGCAAAAGGAATATTGTTGATAGACTATTTTCAGAAGGACAAGACCCTAAACGGCGAATATTACACAAATCTTCTAGATAGTTTGAAGACAGCTATCGCTGACATGTTTCCGGGAATTACTAAGAAGAAAGTCCTCTTTCACCATGATAGTGCACTTCGGCATTCCAATACGGTAGCTGCAAAAAAAAATTGAAGAATTCCCTCCTTCCATTATCGCCAGACCTAGCTGAATCTGACTTCCAGCAAAAAATTCTGAAGAGCTCGTTCACAGTGGACGATTATTTTGCGGAGTTAGAAGAAAATCACTTTCATAATAATAATAATACGTTTATTTTCAGTACACTTATGACAGAACATATATACAATACACATAACATATATTATTACATATACAATGTCACGCTTGCGACCCTCTTCTTCGCCACGGGATACCATCTCGGACTATTGCAGTTGAGGGCCTCATGTTTTTTATTAATGTGAAATAAGAAGTGGGCGGCAGAGTTCGTGCCTCTTGTCAAATTATTTCACTAGATGAAGGTGTAGGTTTCCGCGGTCGTTCTCTATATGTAGATCTCGGTTTCCGGGTTGGAACCGCGTCGAGTTAGGCGTAATTGCCAACGTTTCGTCCACTGTTTCAAGGGACATCTTCAGGGCTGTACGTAGATGTACGTCGTTTCGCAGTAGCTTGAAGAATTCCTCAAGCTACTGCGAAACGACGAACACTATTTAACCAAATTTTAACATTTCTTTTATTTTTGCTCTATATTTTGTATATTGAAGATCTCCTATTACTTTAGGAAGGTTATTGTATATATTTATTGTTGTTGTAGTTAGTAGTTGTGGGTGTTTTTGGTGGATAAATCTTTCCATTCTGACGTGGGATATCCTGAGTGTTCTGTATATGTATATTTCTCTGCTTCTGTGTAAATGTATATTAATTTTTATTTAGTTCTTGTTTATTTTATATAGTAGTAACAAATTGCTAAATGGAATTAGTTGTTTGATATTTAGTTCTTGAATTTCTTGACATACTGTTTCTGTAGGTGTTCTATAGTCCATTTTATAAAGGATCTTGATAATTTTGTTTTGTTCCCGTTGTATTTTTGTCTGGTTGTTCTTTGACGTATTTCCCCAAATATTTATTACGTACATATTATGTGATGAGAATAGTGCGTGGTAGATTTCCTGTAGTGTATCGATATTACATATTTTATTTTATTAAACGCTGCTATTACTTTCCTATTTTGTTCTATTATCTTCTCGACATACGAATCCCATTGCATATTGTTTTGTATAGTTAAACCTAGATATGCATACAAAAAGGTTGTAAGTATATCTATAGTATACGTTATGCACGTATAACGCTTTTGTTACAATTGAAACAGACATGTAATAAACATATCTGTAACTGTACACATGGACAATACACCTCGTATTTTCAGCATCTACTTCTGCTTAAGACACGTGTTTCTGCCATCTAGGCGTCGTCAGTCAAGCTAGTGAAGCAATGTAATACAAATGATACAAATCTTTATGAATAGATCTGTATTTGTATATACATTCCACTGAAATCGCCTACAAGATAAAGCAAATTTCATCTTATAAGGTGGAACTTATTTAATAAGTGACATCTGACGGACGAAAATCTTTCGTCCGTCAGATGATTTCAGTTTCAGATTTCAGTGGAATGTATATACAGATACAGATCTATTCATAAAGATTTGTATCATTTGTATTACATTGCTTCACTAGCTTGACTGACGACGCCTAGATGGCAGAAACACGTGTCTTAAGCAGAAGTAAATGCTGAAAATACGAGGTGTATTGTCCATGTGTACAGTTACAGATATGTTTATTACATGTCTGTTTCAATTGTAACAAAAGCGTTATACGTGCATAACGTATAGATATACTTAAAACTTTTTGTATATTTACTTGCCATCTGGCTAGATGTTAATGGACTACACCGATATACGTATTTTTTCGTTTTTAGTACCAGCATAGCTGGACGAACGAAAGGTCGCCTTTTTCAGCAAAGTCTCTTTCGTCCGTCAGATGTCACTTATTAAATAAGTGCCACCTTATACGATGAAATTTGCTTTATCTTGTAGGCGATTTTAGTGGAATGTATATACAGATACACATCTATTCATAAAGATTTGTATCATTTGCATTACATTGCTTCACTAGCTTGACTGACGCCTAGATGGCAGAAACACGTGTCTTAAGCAGAAGTAATTGCTGAAAATACGAGGTGAATTGTCCATGTGTACAGTTACAGATATGTTTATTACATGTCTGTTTCTAGATATGTAGTTACTTTTGCCTCTTGTAGTTGCTTGTTCTTTAGAGTAATATTTAGTTTTGCTTTGCTTTCGTAGTTGTAAATATCATATAATTTGTTTTTGTTTCATTGGTGGTAACAAGGCTATCGAGGTACCATTCCTCTAGTACTTTCGCGTCTTCCAGTATCATTCTGTATACATCTTTTATATTTTGTGACGTATACAATATACATAATCATCAGCGTATAAGTAAGTACTTTCCGTATTATCTACTTTTGTTGTTTGGTCTGTTTTCTAGATATGTCTTAATCAGGTTTAGAGTCTCATTAGTATATTCATATCTTTCCATTTTTTCTATTAGTCTTCGCTTGGACAGGGTATCAAAAGCTTTCTTCATGTCTATGAAGCGAGTCGCAACAGTTTTGTTTTTATCTAGCTCTTTATTTATTATGTTTGTTAGATCCTACGCTACCGATGTTGTGCTTGACTGTTCTTGGAATGCGTATTGGTTGTAGTATATAATGCTGTATTTTTGCATATGTCTCATAATTCTAGTTTGTAAAACTTTTTCAGTGATTTTAATAACGGTAGAAGTAGGGAGATTGGTTGGTAGTTTTACGGGTCGTTAGTGTCACCTTTTTTATGTATTGGAACAATTGTTGTTCCTTTAAGGTAATCCGGGTAGATACCGTCTTCGATTGTTTTATTTATCAATCTGTTTAGAATAGGAACTAGTTTTTGTTTGCTGTGTTGTAATTTTATCGAAACCAGGCGCTTTTCTTCAATCTAGATATTATTTCACTTATTTCTTCTTTATTTATTTCTTCAAGCCTACATGGTGGTATATGTTTGGCTATTATGGTAGTTTGTGGCTATTGTCTATGTTTAAGTATTTGTTATGTTATTTTTGTTCCTATGGTAGAGTAGTATTTGTTAAGTTCGTTCGCAATGTCAGTAGCATCTGTTACGGTGGTTCAATTTTCTGTCACTATATTTGTGATATTTTTGCTGGTTTTTTGCTATTTGCGAGTTTGCTGATTTATGATTTTCCATACTTTCTAACTTTCAAGAACAGAACAAAGAAACTTGAACAAAGATGAACCAAATGTATCCAATTAAGAGGAGATTATGTAGACAAACAAAGATTATTTATTTAAATTATTCCTTTGTGTCTGTACAATTGCGCGAGTTAATCAAACTCCCACCGTAATATAAAGCATTTAACTGAATTTACTCAATAACATGTTTTTCAAATCATTTAGGTAGATATGAATTGCTATTAGAAACATTATTTTGTTCTGTATAACCGTCGTATTTGTCGCTCAAACTAATAAGATATTATGCTTCTTAGAGTGAGATACGAAATTTATGATGCAGCAAAATTGATAAAACGATTTAAAATAATACACGCCCTGCTTGTACAAAGCATTTGGTTGCAATGAAGCTTTGTAGTGAGCATCGGTCGTTTGCTGCTATGTTAACACGTTAAACAATTTTAAATTGGGTAAGAAAGTTAGATTAACAGGTTCTGCGTTGTCGATAAACAATTCAAGCCGCACAAACAGTTCGCACAATAGAAAATATTGAAAGAGTGGGACCGGCCTCACAGCGAAATCCACGAAGTTCTGCTAGATGACATTCCAAAGGACTACACATACCATGTGTTAGGCGGTTCGTACGTATGGACTTGCATTTTCATGCATTTAAAATGCAAACGGTACAAGAATTAGTACCTCGAGATTTAGCTCAATGCGTTCTGTTATGACATTCCAGAGCACTACACACGTCATATGTGTTAGGCGGTTCTTATATATAGACGCATTTAAAATACAAACGTTACAAGAATTACTACCTCGAGATTTAACTCAATGAACGGAATTTTGAACAAAACCCTGAGAAAAAATTGAAGCACAATCTCAAATTTTATCAAATTGAATTATCTGAGCTGAGGATCACGCGTCAACAAGCTGAATTTCAGGAATTGGTAAAAGGAGAACCCAAGTTTACTATATCGATTTCCTTCCATTCCCAACAGATATTACTACCGCTCAATGTTACTCATACGAAATTCCCCCTTTCGTGACCGTGGCTAATTAAAAAATTAAAAGCGGTATAAAGCCGTTTACCACATTAACATTTGCATCCTAAATACATATTTAGAAAACCAAGTTGTCATCCTCAGTAGGAAAAAGTAACGGTGTTTAAGATGGGGCACAGTAAATCTCACACAAAATATCGCGAAACATTTCACAAGATGTCCACATATACACTGAATTTTAAGAAAACTTAATTTTAGGTCCTCTTACGCGCTCCCTTTTATCTATTCTAAGAACACAGAAGTAAGTAATAGAACTGGTTTCTTATCTGTGTTCTACACGCTATTTTTGTTTTAAATGATATAAATACTTTTGCTTGACCAATATATTTCAATTTACAATCGCGTCAATTAATTTCATATATACCAGATTTCTGGTTCACCTAAATTTTATTTTTAGCGTTTCCTAGAAGAGATTTTACTGAGCTTTGGAACCGAAAATAGGAGACCGTTTATTAACCACGCTCTTGTGATTGGGATTCAATCATTTCTAATAGCTTTGTGAAAAATACAGCCAATTGATTTAAGTTGCTTTTAGGAATGGAAACTCAATGAAGTCGCTTCTAGGAAACGCTAAAGATAAAATTGAGGTAAATAAGAAATTAGGTATATATGGAATTAATTGCCGCGATTGTAAATTAAAATACATTAGTCAAACAAGACGCTCAATAGTCACCCATTATGCAGAAGATATATTTCATACTAAACTCAATAGACCAAATAAATTGAGTATTGCTCATCATCGGTTAGAAACCAATCATAGTATATAAGTAGATTGTTTAAAACTAATTAAAAATACAAACTACATAGAATTGGACGCCTATAAAAGCGTCTGTATCATTAAGAACAAAAATAATATGTACAACTCGGATAAGGGTACAATTCCATATACCTGCATGTAGGAGTTCCTAGAATGGTGGGAGCGTGAGAGGACATGTGTCATTTGTGAATAACGGTAGTTGACGTGTATTTACATTTTCTAAAAATTTAGTGTATAGTTGGACATATACCTGGACGCCTTGCAAAGCGTTTCGGGATTTTTTGTGCTAATGTTGCTATGCCATATGATCCACACTGTTATTTCTTCCTGCTGATGACAACTTCTTTGTCGAAATCGTATTTAGGATACGAATAGTAACGTGGTAAGGAGCTTTATCCCTTTTTTAATTTTATAGGAAATTGTTAAAAGTCATCTTCTTCCTCATTTACAGAAGCTGGAGGCTGTATAGATGGACACGAGAGTACAAAAAGACCTTCACCATTTATATAAATTCACACAATGACGCCCACATGAGAGAGGTCGCTTGTTTTTTTTCTTTAAAACTCTAGAATATTCTACAAAATACATATCTAAGTGTCACCTTATTTACATAATAAGAATATCCATTAACTTTTACTACTACATGACGTTATATTGTTTAAATGATCAATCTATTGCCGATGTGTTATTATAATTCTTTCAACTACTTGACCATACTATTTATGTTAGCCAATAATACACTATTTGTTCGGTTGTGTAATAGAATTTTATTTAATTCTTTTTTTTCTTATTAAACTAAAAGCCTATTTGCCCAAAGTATTGTTACACTTCGTATATATAAGAATGTTTTAATTTAATTTTAAATTATATTTCTTTAAAAATTTCGAATTTAAAAATATGAATCCAAACTTAGACATTTTCTGTGTATATTTTGTATTTGCGAATAGAAGGTCTTTCTTTTGTTAACGCACTGGTCAGTTGACCCTTCCAAGAAATCTACCTGATCGAACGTTCAACTCAAGGATCTACGTTCTATTCGAATTTCTACAAATATTTTAGATTTCGTTTTTAAAACTTATGTGTTTAATTAATTACGTACATCTTTATAATTATGTCATGTCGCATATCATTTTAAAGCTTTCTTCACAAGGAATATTTTAATGATATTTGTTTCATCGATATCACAATTTGTCAGCTCGCGCTTTTGATTAATTTATTATTCACGACAACTATAAAACCTTTTTCGTCAACGAGTGTTCTCTTACACCATACACATCCTGCTTCTTAATTCAGTTGCCATGCCGTAACCATCGTTTCGTAGTAACAGCTAATTCTGCGCACTGTTCAATTACCTACCGGTCATGAAGTATGTGCCCACTTGTCTACGTTTCTAAGATAACTTTGTATTGTTCGATGCAGATATTACTTTATTTTAGTTGCATTCACATTAATTTTACTAATTAATTTTCTTCGTCCTTCTGCCAAATATCGCTCACCATACTTGTCCAAGTGCCTGTCGCGAACCACGTAGGCGATCAACACACGCTTCAACAGGTGACTCTGTATTGTTCGATGCAGAGGTTATTTTATCTTAATCACATTTACTTACCGTTTAATTTGTGACATCATTTAAATTCCTTTTCAGGGTATTGTTTGTGTGTTAATTTTGTAATTACTTATCTGCCGTTCTTTGTATATATTTCTACTTTTATTTAATCATTTCAATACATTCTAAATATCTCAGTTTCTTATGTAAATATTAAATAAAAACTTTAAGGACAACGTTGTAGTGTTTTATTTAGCTCATAAGTTGTAATATAGTTATTTCAACGTCATGGATCCTTGATGCATCACCGATACCAGCATTTATTATTTAAACATTTACAGCATTGTTAGGACACTTCAGCTGGCCCAGAAAAAATCAACACGAGCCACAAGCGTCCATCTTGCATAAATTTGACGCTTCCACATGATTGAATACAGATGAAATATAACTCCAGATAGCGTTCTAGTACCAGTACTACAGCACGTTGTAGGACACAATGCACGTGTTCTGTACATGAGAGAGGTTAACCGTTGTTAGACCTTATACAAAAGGCTGTATTTACTGAACAAATGATATATTTCCCTGTGCTTTTATTGTATACAGACTGTCCCGTAAAAAACGCCAACATTCATAATTCCGTTATTTATTGTCCGGTTTTATTTAAACAAATAGTAAATTAATAGCATCAAAAACACTATAAGATAGCAGTGTTTTATTTGTTTTCAATTGTTTTCAGTAATGTCAAACGACAGTCAAGTTTTTTATTTTAAATGGCAACATATATATTTTTGGCTATATTCGGATTGTTTTTTTTTTTTCTGAATTCAACGATGTATAACATGTTTATTTTTGATAAACGTTTATTGCAAAAAAAAATTTATAAATTTCATCTTTGTCTTCCATTATTTATAAATATTCGAATGTGTCATGAAACATTTGAAATGTAAGTATTATAAATATTATTATAAGAAACAAAACACTTTACAATAAATGTTGAAATTGCCCGCCACCTTGTTTAACACATATCGCACATGTAATAATAAAAAATAAAAAAAAAACTTTATAAATTTCATCTTTCATTATATTAGACTTAGCCCAGTCCACTAGCATTATGTCAATGTGCCTTAAGTGTCAGTTCGACTTTATGAGGTTTTCTGTATTATCCTGTTTGAACGTTTTGCCGCAACAAAAAGCGTATTTTCGTTAAAAATGAATAACAATGAATTAACGGACATGTTACAAGTGTTCTTTGAATGTAATAAAAATCGCCTTCAAGCAGTTCGTCGGTACAGTGCTCGTTTTCCGGACAGAGTTCCAGGTTCGAAAATATTTCAGAGAATTGAAAAGAATTTAAGAAATTATGGATCATTTACCAAACCAAAAACACAAAAACGGAAATTCTCCGAAGATAAGGAATTAGATGTTCTTCTTGCAGTACAGCAAAATTCACGAACTTCGATTCGCGAAATTGCACATAATATTGGGGTATCAAAAACTACAGTTCATGGTATTTTAAGAAAACACAAACTTAAACCGTACATAGCTCGAAAAGTTCATACATTAGAACAAAATGATCCTGGCCGAAGAATCCAGTTTTGTCGTTTTTATTTAAATGCATTAGAACAAGACCCGAATTTTTACAGAAGGATAATTTGGTCTGATGAATGCACTTTTAGCAACAACGGTATTTTTAATAGAAACACACATCGACAGTGGAGTGCAGACAATCCGAGATTTGTAATTGAAAATAATTTTCAAAGACGTTTCAACGTAAATGTTTGGTGTGGCATTTTAGGTGATCAATTAATTGGGCCATTTTTCATAGATGGTTGCTTAAATCAAGAAAAATACTACACTTTATTACACGAAAATCTCCAAAACTTTTTAGATGAATTACCTTTGGCAAATTTAAATAGAATATTTTTTCAACAAGATGGGGCTCCCGCGCACAACGCCAGAGTAAATACTGATTTGTTGAACACCCAATTTGGAAATAGGTGGATAATGGTCCTATCGAGTGGCCTGCGCATTCACCGGATCTTACGCCCCTCGATTTTTGGTTGTGGGCTTATCTACAAGATCGAGTTTATTTAACAACTCCAGAAAATGTTGACATTTTAAGACAAAGAATTATTAACACTTGTCAAGAAGTACCTGCCGCTTGTCTTCTAAATGCGACCTTTGGAGTAATTAGGAGATGTGCGATATGTGTTGAACAAGGTGGCGGGCAATTTCAACATTTATTGTAAAGTGTTTTGTTTCTTATAATAATATTTATAATACTTACATTTCCAAAGCTTCATGACACATTCGAATATTTATAAATAATGGAAGACAAAGATGAAATTTATAAAGTTTTTTTTTTGCAATAAACGTTTATCAAAAATTAACATGTTATACATCGTTGAATTCAGAAAAAAAAATCCAATCCGAATATAGCCAAAAATATATATGTTGCCATTTAAAATAAAAAACTTGACTGTCGTTTGACATTAATGAAAACAATTGAAATCAAATAAAACACTGCTATCTTATAGTGTTTTTGATGCTATTAAATTTACTTTTTGTTTAAATAAAATCGGACAACAAATAACGGAATTATGAATGTTGGCGTTTTTTACGGGACAGCCTGTATTTATACACATACTATCCATGTAAAGAATGTTGTTTCTACACCCTTCATAGTTTCTTACTAACTTTCACTGTAAATAGTTACGCAGTTGTTTTATTAGGTCAGTATCCTAATATAAATTTCCACGAAATAGCTATTAAAGTGAATACTTTATTCAATTAATTTATAATTTCCGATGTTCTCTATGACGGTTTTCCATAGATCTAAATGCATACGAATACTTTGATAGTAGAAGCCGATTAATTTCTCATCGATTTTTCTTCAATTTTTCCACTTTTCAACGAGGCGAAAATCTATAAAATGTCATTTACCTAATGTCACGTCAGTGATTATGAATCTACCTTCAGATACCTTCTAGCAGCACGAGTTGTTGACAAATTATCATTAGCGCTAGTAATTACATAGCTTTTGTGTATTTGTTGTGATATCTTCGTCAAGACGAACCTGATTTTGTTACATTTGTGGCGATTATATCTTTAAAAAATCCCGCTTGAATATGTCTGACTTCGTAAAACAAGCGTACATGGATTAATTTGGATTTATTAGAGAGAAGTAATAAGCTCTGGATTCCCAGTGCAGTGTGTAGAAGCTATGTGAAGTCTTTTGCATTTATAGGCAAATAAGAAGAGACATTAGTTCAAGTACCAATGATACTCCAATGATCTGGTGCGGACCACCAAATCTTCAAAATGACTGTTATTTTTGTGCTGTGAATGTTATAGGAATAAACCATAAAAATCGTTTTATGTGGATTTATCCTAGTGTACCATCAGCTATTATACCTATTCCAAGTTTCAGTAGTGCATTAGTGCCACATACAGGTACATCCTAATAACATCAAGATTAAAGCGACCATCAAATCAATCAGGGTAACGATTGTATCTATCATTAGAACTTCAGTACATGACACAACCATGAAATTTTTTAGTGAACTAAATGCGGGTTCAAATCGCGACTTGGTGCCAACCAATGAAGAACAATTAGGACTTGAGGACAAGGCAAAATTGATCCACAACAGACGCCATATATGCCATATATACAATATTTATGTGTTTCGTCGATGCAATGAAAGCTTTCGACAAATAAAATTATCAGATGTGACTGATATACTAAAAGAGAAAAACGACCCTCTCAAAATCATTAGACTGATAGAAGAGCTAAACCTGAACAGCGTTACCAAAATAAAATCGGAAGGTAAACTAACGGAAAATATCTCAGTGAACCCTGAAATCAGACAAGGTGATAGTTTGAGTCCAGTTCTATTCAACTTAGTGATGAATGAAATTGTAGAAAGTATAAGGTAAATGGAATGATGCAAACTTGACAATTATAACTTCAACATAGTCTGATATGCAGATGATGCGGTCCTTATAGCTAATAGCGAAAACGACCTGCAAAGAATCCTACATAAATTCAATAACACGGCTGAAGAATATAGCATGACCATTTCAGTCGAGAAAACAGTCTCACAGCATTTAAAGAATCGGTAAGATTTAAACTAGAAATAAGTGGAAAAATGATTGAACAACAAAACAAGTAAAGGCAGCTACCGTTTCGGGAGCACTGAGGAATATCATATGGGGAAATAAACATCTTACAACAGAATGTAAAATACGGATCTATAAGAGTTTCGTTTGCCCAATACTGCCATAGAAACCATATCCGATAACAGTATAACAGAACAATTATTAAGAACATTGGAAATGAAAATTTTCAGGGCTATAGTAAGGAAAATAAGTCTTGACCACATCAGAAACCAAAATATAAGAGAGCAATGTCAAATACAAGACATCGTAAGATGGGGGAAAGAAAGAAGGAGGCATTGGAACCAATACATCTCAAGGATGGGCAACTAAAGGATAGTCAAAATGGCACGCGAAGAAAAACCTAATGGATCCAGACCACCAGGAAGACCCCTGAAAAGGTGACGAGACAGCTGGTCATTAATCTCCCAAGAATATGGAGACTATACTCCTGTAAAAACACCGGTAATTGACCTAACGTAAGAGGAAGAGTAATTCACGGTGGTCCCCTTTTTATCTATTATTATAGTCAGACACTCAATGTTTCGATAAGAACTCCGCTATCTTCACTGAGCTTAGCACGGGTACTGGCTAGTCGAATTGCATCTTTATTATCAACCCTCTCACATAATAGGTAAATCTTTAGAACTCTGTAGTATATCCAAAGGTAACATGCCAGTTTTGTGAAATTTATTTTTGCTATTTTCTGGAAACAATTTTTATTAAAAATTCCACAACTTCATGTCATTAAAATTAGAGCAGCTACAGGAGAACGGGTATCATATTTGAAATCGTTGTGGAACACATATCGAGATTCATGCATAACAATTCGTCGAACAGGAAAGCTGTCGTGTAAACACGTTCATATTCGGAGAAAGTTTTAAATTAACAAATTCTGCTTCTTCATACTTGCAGACACTTTTCCCTTTGAATTAGTGTAAATGTCTTCATGCATATTGTCGCTCCTGTCGATTTCTAATTACAAGTTACAACCTGCCTAAAATCGTTTCAAACTATTATTAGTTGCTAATAATATAAGAGGTAGACTTCTTGTGGACGAAGAATAAAGTTAGTCTAGGTTTGTGTTTATACTCCTCCAAGTTTAACTCCTTATCGATTGAGGAAAATAGCGCATTCCTAGTGGTTACATTAAAATAATTCTACGGACGTAATAAATACCTGTTATGCTGAAAAAGTCTAACCTAGGAGGTCGTCAAATTCGGTTTATACACCGAACAAACGGATGATATAACCTTTATTACGACCAAAATACAAGCAAATACGCCCACCTTGAGGTGATTAAAAGTTCTAATGGCATTTCGGTAAACTGAAACTTAGTGGAAGTCCTGTGGCGAAGGATCTTCTTACTTTAATGCGTTCCCATCTGTTAAATTAAGTACAATGTTTGCGAAGAGAAGGAGTGTAAAATGGAATCTTAAAATCACGTTATTCGGTCGCAAATTCAATCACTAAACTCTAACTTTGTAGTAGTACATCTTCACAAGATAAGCGAATCAGTTCACTTGGAAGTTTTGTTTTATTTATTAATTTGTGAATGTTAATTTAATATTGAATTAAGAAAAATAAGCATGTGTTTTATTCATTTAACCCTAACCGTACTGACACGGGCACCCCGGTACCCGAACGAACTTTGAAGTCAAATATCTCGTAAACAATAAAAGATACAAAGTTGAGATTCCGCAAGTTCCTTCAGCTAATAATTTTCCAAAGATTTTTATAATTTTAAGCTTTCTTGATTTATTTGGGTTGGCTGTGGAGCCACCGAAAGCCAAATAGTTCTTACCCTCCTGATAAGGGTACCTGGGTACCCGTATACAAATTTAAGCATTTTACAAATAAAAACTAAAGATAAGGGTAGTTTTTGTATTTTATTTTATTTAAAATTAATAAATTTTTATATCTAACTTTGTACTGGTATTATTGCATAAAAAAAATTTTGGAAATTAACATTTTATGCAGCGTGGAGCAATTATTTAGCTATGCGTGTTGCACATTGGCCGTTTACAGCCATCACATATTTTGCGTGTTTTGCGATCCGATTTCGAGTCAATAGCCACACAAAGGTAGCACCGACCTTTAATTGGTAGCCGACCAGTTTTATCCCGCTTTGATGTTTCCGATGGACCTGCAGCATCCTGAGAAACTTCCTTAGGGATGGTTTCATTTAACATTAGTTCGAGAGCTGCTCGGACGTTAGCGTAACGTATTATACGATTGTCATTGGCTCTCTTTTTCATGTTTTCAGTTGCCAATTCCACACCAAGTGATGTCAAAAAACTACGACGGGAGCTTCGAGTTTTTTTGGCACTCGTGTTGAGGCTGGAAAATATACAAAATGCACCAAAAGCAGCCACGTCAACCATATTAAAAAAAAGGGCCAAGGGCCACCCTACTTGTTGTGCGTTTAGTGCTATATTTTGATACCATTTGGTCCATAACATCTACTGCGCCTTTCGTTTTATTGTAAAAATTATTTATTTCTTCCTTCCGTTAAGCTGGCTCCTCTAGAATATAATGCATTGTCGACAAAAAATAAATACTTTTCTTCTTCTTCGTTACCACAGACAAAAGAGTCCCGCTCTTACTGAAACCATATCGTGACATTCTCACTTCATCCGTTCGGTTTGGCCGTAGCTCTTTCGAAATATACGCTTTGTTTTGACTAAGGGTACTGACAAGACTTATTTCTCTCATTTGAAGGCGATTTGCCAAAGGGAGTGACGTAAAAAAATTATCAGTAGTTATATTAATTCCGAATTCTTTGTAAAAATCTACCAGAGCTAAAACAACATTTTCTCCCACATTCGTTTGCTGCTGACCACCAGGTGGTTTACCAGGAAAAATAATTCCATTCAAAGGATAGCTATTGGCTGTGTTACACAACCAAAATATTTTAATTCCGTACTTCGCCAGCTTTGAAGGAATATATTGCGTAAAGCTGGTACGACCACGAAATGGAAATAATTGTTTGTGAATGGTCACATTTTCATCTGGATAATAGTTTTCTTGAAGGTTTTTAGTAAGCGTATTCCAAATATCAGAAATAGGAGCGGCTTTATCAGTTTGCTTGCGAGCTGATCGTGTGAATACATTGTCAAAACGTATTACACGTATTATTTGTTGAAATCTGTCACGACTTAATGATGCTTTATATAGTGGATGAGCGTAATTTCCCCAAAGAGCTGAAGGAGGATCATCGCTGGCACCATTTAATCCCATGACCAATAAAATTCCTATAAATGCATCCAGTTCCTCCATTGAAATCGAACGAAACTTGCGAGGTTTCACTCTTAAAGCTGTTATATCTGCTGCATTTTTCTGGTTGAAATTTAATGCTAGTTCATTTCCTTTTTTGTTACTGTGTCTGAGGATTTCACTTTTTATATTTTCTGTAAAAAACTCGTCAAATATTTCCTTAGTTGTCATCACTTTATTGAATTTGCGATGTGGTCCACCTACATAAGTAGATAATAAAATTACTGCTCATAAAATACGTATGTACGTACATATGTTTGAATATGATGCAACCCACCTTTTTGCGCAAAATATTTTGGGATTGAGATTTAGCACTTGGTATCTCTTGGGCATACCATTCAGTTTGGTCATTTGCTATATATTTTGAAGCAATTGTTGAAACTTCGTCACGCAATTCCAAATCATCATTTTCTTCTTCCTGGTCAGGCCCAACTACGCCTTCCATATCTATATCTGAGGCTTCATCTGCATCAGGAAGCCATTCCTCATCACTTAAACACTCATGTTCAATGGGATTTGATATGTCATCATCCTCTTCTTCGTTTTCAAATAATATATCAATATCTTCTGCAGTTAATCTAAACAAATTTCGCGAACTAAACTATTAAAACGAACAAAAAATAATATGTTCAACAAAGTTTACGCAGAGATGTTAAGACAACCTTTACGCCATGGCAAATGATCTAAAGTCTTAGATGGTGGTATGTCTGCTTTGCTTTTAGTAGCTTGTGTAGGGCCCAATCCTGCATTACTTGTTGCAGCTCCAAATGATAATCCCACACTATAAGATTCTGCTTCGGAATCGTTCAATTCCATAACAAGTGCATTACGTTTGCGCATTAACAAATTGCGTATTAACATTAAAAAAATTATAAAAGCAAACGAAAGCTATGAAACTCAACCGTACGCATCAACAGCAAACAAGAACTGAGAATGCAAAAACGACGTACACAAACTAAAAAATTGTATTTTAAATTTAATTGAATCGGCCGATACTTGCTGGAAATCCATAATATGTAAATGGGATTTTAAGTAAAACACTTATACTAATTTCCAGTATATATTACACTTTATTATATGTATTAATAAATTGACGACTTGTTTCGCTACGATGTAGCTTCTTCAGATCGTATATTACTACTGAACACGCTCTTCACAAATGTATTGCTTTTTTCTAAACTATTTCCATGGGTTGCACTTGTCTACATTAGAATCGCCTCTTACCGATATGTCGTGTAAAGTTATTGTTACCTTAATATTAGATGAAACCAGTTTAAAAGTGGAGAATTATTAAGGTCTAATTGGTCATTTAACAATATATCTGCATATTTAAGTTTATTTATTTCTAAGGATTACAGTAAATTTAACTTTAATCCTTTTTGTTGTGACTGTAAAATTTCAAAATCTGTATTGAAACTATGATTATTTTCCAACAAATGAAGTGCATAATTGGAATCTGTCTTTTTGTTAATAAAACTTTTAAAATGTTCCTGTATTCTATTCTCAAAGCTCCTACCACTTTGGCCTATGTATGTTTTAGGGCACTCTTTACATGTTAGTTTGTATACTCCGGATTTATTACTTTTGCTTGTCTTGGATTTATTATTTTTTATGAATTTCCCTAAAGAATTATTAGTTTTATAAGCTACATTTATATCTGTTTTTCGTAAAATGTTTCCTATTTTTTCACTTATTGGTCCTATGTGTGTTACTAATTTATAATTGCTTTGTTTATCTTTTATTACTGGGTACACATTTTCTATTGCTTTCCTATATTACTTTTTTCTTAAAATTGTAACTACTATATTTGGGTTATATCCATTATTTTGCGCTATTTGTTTAATGATATTTAATTCTTTAAATAAGTTTTCATTATTTAAAGGTACTGATATTAATCTGTGTATCATACAATGGAATGATGCTAGTTTATCACTAACCTGGTGACAGGAACTATTGTGAATGATAACATCTGTGTGTGAGGGTTTGTGATATATTTAAAAGACATGTTTATTATTTTGTCTAGAAATTGTAAGGTCCTAGAAGTTTATACTATGATCTAATTCTTTTTCTATGGTGAACTTAATGTTAAAACATTAAGAACTGTATGATTGTTTTTCACAGTCTACTAGATTTTCTTATTCTCAATAAATTCAGCTTATGCCTCGTAATTTGACGGCTATATAATCCGTGTATTACGAATTTGCGCTAACTAGGTTGAAGTATAGATGGATCGTTTGGTATCCGAACTACGTTTACCTTAATATTGATTCGACGTGTACAGAAGAGATTTATGATATACTTATCATTTAAAATTGATGGTGTCTGCCCACCTCATGGTGCAGACTATTATTATCTTTTAAACAAATGATATTACCGAATTTTCAGCTAAGAGAAACGATCATCGTGCTTGATTTTTAATCACCTTACCACTAATACAACGGATGTCTTTTTAATATTGCATACAGTGCCATAGAGGGCGCTACTGATAAACCGTCAGATGTCAGAATTAATCTCAATCTTTCGTTAACCTAAATGAATTATATCAAGATATGGTAAGTGGTTTAATCAAAGTAACGTTTTTAAAATTCATAAGTTGGCCGCAAAATGGAAATGAGTCCAGAAAATTCTCGTGCAATAATTTTTTCCAACTTTTTGAGAAGATTAACTAAACAGCAATGTCTTGCTGAGTTGGTTCCTGTTTTTGAATATGATGATCGCAGGGCAGGTCCGCCAAGAAAGACATCGATTCTGTGTGCCGTCTAATTAAAGAAGACAGACGTGTGAGATATCGTGAAATACCTTTGGATCTGGGTATTCCAAGGACCTCAATCCAAACAAACCTTCATGATGAACTGGGTGTGAGGAAGTTAGTTTTCCATTGGATGTTATATCCTTTAACCGAAGAGCAAAAATCGCCTCTCTTTAATCGGGGCCGAAAAACTTTGAGCCGGTTCAATAACGGAAACTCAGAAAACGTCAATAGCATCGATCGTGAGTAGCTATGAACCACGGATTTATTCCTATGAACCCGAAAATAAACGTCCGTCCGATGTTCGAGTATTACAAGATGAAGACAATTCCACAAAAGTTATTCGTTCGCAAAGTGTGTCGCAGAAGATATTAGCAAACAGTCGAAGCAATTAACTCTGTCTACGTAACAACTGTAGAACTAAGAAAGTGTTTCTATCAAATGGCATCGCCGTATCCCTGGAAACTGTATTATATTGTCTTCATTACTCTTTACGGAATAGGATACGTTGACAAGAATATTAATGACCTTGGATTGTGTTCTTCACGCCAGCTTTTTTCTGTTTTTATTCTGATACATACGCATTTGGTTGATCCGTAAATAGTAGTAAAGACGCGTTAATACAGTTTCCAGAGATACGGCGATGCCATCTGATGGAAACACTTTGTTAGTTTTACAATTTTATGTATACACAGCTAGTTGCTTCGGCTGTTTGCTAATATGCAGCGCTGAATGTAGTTTTACGCTCAGTCTTATTAATTTATGTGAGATAGCGAAGTTATTCTTTTTTGTGAATTAGTTTAAGACAATCCTCCGCGGTATTAACCTCATAGAATAGCTTCTGATCATTATCAAATAGTAGATGCTCACAGGAGACTAGGGTTGATATATCGTTAATAAAAATCAAAAACAGCAATGAACCTAGATTCGAACCCTACGGAACACCACCAGATGTTGGGCTAAATTCGGTAGATTTAATATTACGATACTCAACATCCTGTCTTCTTCCAAATAGATAAGATGAAGAAAGCATTATAAAACACAATAAGTAAAATATGAAGTGCACTACATATTGAAATACATACAAGTTAACTCGAAAAAGATGCGAAAAACAGCGAATCTGAGCGAAAAAAATCTGTAAGAGACGCAAAAGATTCAACTGACTTCTTTCTATCTGTATGTAATTATTCAAAAGATTCAGCTGTGTAAATTTATTAGTAGGATTAACTGTTTAGATGAAGATTAGAAAAAAAAAGATTAACATTTTTGATTACACGTGGATAGAATATGTAATTTTATGTTGACACTTTAATCATCGAGTATATATTCAAAATTAAATTTAAATAACTACAGAAAAGCATAGAAATAAAAAATAAATCTTTTTTATTTTTATTCAATTTTATTAAAATTTTATAAATTAAGAAAGAACATAAAAAAGCCATTATATATAAAACAGAATTCGAAAATATTTATGAGGAACAAAGGTCAGTTCATATAATAAACTTATAAGTTAATTTAAAGTCTGCTAAATATAACTTCTGCTTTATACACTAATTTATTTAATGTTATTTTTCATTAATCATGTAGTATCTCCTGAAGAAGCAACAAACTCGTTGCGAAATATAGAGATAATTAATAAATGAGTTTCAGTTGACAGATCGCTTGCCCGTTTCTAATTTATTTTAACCTATATATATATATTAACAGAATAGACTTTTTTATTGGTTTAGCGACCTTTAATGAATTTCAATGTTTTCTTCTACGACGAAACAGTTACTACAGGAAATATTGAAAGGTCACAAATACGCAAAAAATCAGACTGCTTTAAAAAACACCAAATGACACTAAAACATAATTTTGATTTTGAAAATACCACAATAATAAAGGAAAAAAATACAAAGGCTAGGGAGGTCTTAGAAATGATCCATATTTTCAAAAACAGCAGAACAATCAACGACCGAAACGAGATTGATCGACTTTCTAAACTCTATTACCCACTCATTAACCAATAGAAGACAACCAACCCCGCCCGCACACACCAAAAATTTTTTTTTATTGTTTCCCATTTGTAAATACATATACTATATATCCCTTAACACATTTGCCTGATCATTTGCTAATTTTAAAACAGATTAAGAAATTTCACTTCTCCAAACAAAAGACAGTCACACAAAATATTCGAAGCGACACGGTCGTTCCCTACAAATGTCTCGGGCAAAGCCCCACCACACATGTGCAAAAAAAAATGAGTTTTGAAACAGAATAAATCGGTGAGTTTATATCATTTAGTATCCCTACTTTATTATTATTTTAATTTAAATTTTTAATTAATTCATACAAATGTAATCATTTTAATTTTTCCTTACTTTATTATTAATTTAATTTAATTTTTAATTTTTAATTCATTCATACAAATACAAACATATATTCTTACTTTTCATTGTATTAATTTTTGTTTCTAGTCACTTGAAAAAGACTTAATAATAAAAAGAGTCGAAACGTCTTAGAAGAAAACATTGAAATTCATTAAAGGTCGCTTAAACCAATAAAAAAGTCTATTATTTTAATATTAAGACACGGCCAATAAAATAAATAAGAAATTTAATTCTTATAAACACTAAATATATATATATATATATATATATATATATATATATATAATATGTATTGTAAATGTTTTGTAATAATAATTTTACAAACCGAAATTAACCACTGAGATAAGTAAAAAAGATGTAAAAATGTCTAGGTAGGTACATGCTGATGGGAATAATCATACATCAAATTATATATTTACATACATCTAATATGTATATAATAAATAATACAGCAATATGTACGTATAACTACCGGTAATATTCTTTCTTCCATCACAATACATAAATCAGATTTTTCTTATATCACGGGAGAAGTTAGTGCAAACAGCGTTAAAGCAAACACTACAGTTTCTCGTAAAGCTATCCTTTAAAACTGTCATCGGATAACCATCTCTCATAATCAAAGAACGTGTTAATGGCTTTCTTGCTGTTCAGCAAACAGCGTAATGTGTGTAAAATGTATTTCATAGACAAATATTATTATTAATGCTTTTAGATATAATTTTATAGTAAACATATATAGGATAATTGATTAGTGTTTAATTATTTTATCTCATTTACTAATAAACTAATAAAAGTGAATGATAATACAAATTACTGTTCACCATTCGTTAATTGAAATAGAATAATTCCAGGCATTTATTCTTTAAGTAATTTCTACTGATTAGATCAATATTAATGATTAAATAATGACTTAATTATAAAATAAAATTATTTAATTTTAATTTTAACAATTAATTATATATAATTAAATTCTAACAATTAATCTGTTTAGATTTGCACTAAATTATGCAAACGTAATATATTAAAAATACGTTGTGGACAGCTACTAATATTTTTAAGTAGAAACAGCTGTTCTCTTCTTCACAAAAGGTGTTTTTAATCTCTTAAGCGCTTATACCGTATAAAATGTGAAAGATTGTGTTGAAGCCTTGGTAGGAACACTTCATTACTTGTTCAATCTTATTTCAAAGAACTCGGTGTTTCCGGATAAATGGAAAACGCCACGAATATATCCTGTGTTGAAACAAAGTGATTCCGGAGATATAACCGATTTTAGGCCAACTTCGATTTGATGTAATTTTGCGAAAGTATTCGAGACGATCATCTGTAATCGTATTTATAATTCCATAAGAAACTTTATATCTCCATTTCAACATGGGTTCATGACTAAACTTTCAACAACTATAAATCCATGCTGTTTTACACAGTATGTCTCAGAAATTCTAGACAAACAAGGCCAAGTTGATGTAATCTACACCGACATCCTAAAGGCTTTCTATCGAATTCACCATTATATTCTTGAAGATAAACTAGCTGCTATTGACCTGTCACCAGTACTAGTTAAATTCTTTGAACCCTCCTTGTTTAACAGAAAGCAGTTTGTTGAATATAGGGGAGTTCGGTCAAACACATTTAGTCTATCGGGTGCGCCACAAGGCTCTAACTTGGGGTCTGTTCTATTTTTAATTTTTATTAATAATGTTACGAAAATAATTCATTATATAAAACTTCTGTTTACTGCACAGGACTGCTTAAAATTAGCTTATTGGTATTATTGCAGTTAAAACTAATCGGCACGCTACCCAATTTTTGACAAGAAATAAAGAATTTAGAAAGGAGATCAAGGGTACATGAGTGTGAACTGATACAAATTCTGACAAGATAAGAACATCTTTAGGGCTTCTCATTTTACAAGTTATTTGTTCTAAACCACTAACGATTTTTCAAACCACAAAAGCATTGCAATATCTTTTCATAAAAGGATAATACAAAGGTATTTTTAATAATATAAAATATTATTAAAAATCTGGTGTAAAGAACACAAATACAGGTTCACTATTAATATTTTTTGTGAACGTGTCCGAACATATCCCTCCCCAGAGACGTAGATACGTATTTCGCCATTCTACAGGTTCGTCGGTACGCCCCTGCTGGAGAAAGGATATTCTCAGACACATTCACAAAAAAGAACTACATCACCACATCACCGAAATTATCCAAACCGGGCGTAGAAGTAAATTCAGCGCTGCATGCTGTCTGACAGCCGAAGTACCTCGCCCCGTCCACATAACCAATGTGAAGTAACGACGCCCTTCCAAGGTACTTCGGCTGTCTGACAACAGGCAGCGCTGAATTTACTTCTACGCCCGGTCTAGATAATTTCGGTGATGTGGTTCTTTTTTGTGAATGTGTCTGAGAATATCCTTTCTCCAGCAGGGGCGTACCGACGAGCCTGTAGAAAGGCGAAATACGTATCTACGTCTCTGGGGAGGGATATGTTCGGACACGTTCACAAAAAATATTAATAGTGAACCTTTATTTGTGTTCTTCACACCAGATTTTTAATATTTTATTTTATTAAAAATACCTTTGTATTATACAAAACTGGGGGGGTTTACCTACTCATGTATGTTTCAATTATTCTGATAAAAGGATAATATCTGAAAATAGATTTCAACTTTCGGTAAAATTTTTACATTTTCCAAGTAATGTACAAATGAGTGTAACTGAGAATCGAAAACTGTTTAAAAAAGAACTCAAATAAATGACGGTACTGGTGTCTTGATTGCATAGCGAGATTTATTATTTGTTTCAGAATTATCATAGAATTACAATTATCATAATACATAAAACAAAGTCGGGTTAGTTACACCAATTATAACTCAAGAACGGCTGGACCGATTTTAATGATCTCTGATTAGTTGGATTCGTTTCCGCCCCGAATATCAGAATAACTATCAAAACATGAAAAAAATTAACAAACAAATTATACAAAAAATAATTTTTAAATAAGTTAGGTTAGGAATTCCGCCATCTTCCGCAATTGACAGTTTAGGTCACGCACGCTTATAGCTTATTTGTAAACAAAGTATAGCAAGCGCCAATTAAGTTGGCGGGAGGAGGGGGTGAGCAGAATACGTTTTTAAAAACGTCCAACCCCACTACTCAAGTAATTGTCAGAATACATTTGTCATTGACGTTTGACGGAACATAATGGCTTTGCTAGGGGATCATAAAGTGATACACGCTCAGAGGTTAGAATTATCTGACATTTGATGTAAAACCAAATACAAATCTCCCCATTACTTCTAATCCTGCGCGAACTTACCCCTCCTCGCGCCAACTTAATTGGCGTTTGCTATATTCCCGAACATCATCGCTAACCACAAAAACAACAAATGGTCGAGTGAGCGAGCAATTTTGGCGGCTAAGAACAAAAATGTGGATCATTTAAACTTTGTAATTCAGAATCAAATCGTCGGTACTCTGCATTCATTCAAATCTATTGACTGTGTAACAAACGAAGACGAAGCCACCAACTATCCAACTGAATTTTTAAACTCCTTGGATGTGCCTGGCTTACTACCACACAATTTACAAGATTGGCTCGGTAGTCATCATGCTTCGAAATATAAACCAACCAAAACTATGCATTCTCATTCCTAGGATTCCGATGATCCTAACCGATATGTCCTTTGAGTTTAAACGAATTCAATTTCGGATTCATCTTGCATTCGCCATGCCGATTAACAAATCAAAAGGCCAATCTTTGAGTGTTTGCGGTCTGAATCTAGAAAATGCATGCTTTTCTCATGGTCAATTATACATGGCATGTTCACGTGTCGGCAAAAATGAAAAATGTCGTATATCACAAGATTCTTCATTGAAGAGAATCAACCCGACTGCAACCCATGCAGCAAAATAAATAGCTTCATAAAGCTAATGTCTTGCTGACACGCCATTGAAATACTTAATTTTTGTACTTGTATTGAATTTTTATTTTCTTTATAGCGTGAGGTTTTTATAACACCGTACATAGCCCCTATGTTCGATTTCATTTGTCCCATGTCAACGCATGGGCAGTTATGCAACTAACATTACTCCTATTGCAAACATGCGGCGTATACATACTATACTAATCTCGATGATACTACTATAAGCATAACCTCGTAAATAAATCACCTTTTATTTGTCAAATAAAATTAAAAGATCTCATCAAATAGTGAATAAAAAAACAACATTATATCTAAGGAAGAGTATCAACGTTTTAACAAATGTTCGAAATGTCCACCTTCGCATTCCATACAATATGCAAGTCTATTATGAAATTCCTGCAAACAGTTTGATAAAAAAAGAGGTTTGGTTTGCAATTCCTGAAATGCTGTAAGTATGCGAGTTTTGAAGTCTTTAATATTCGTTATATTTATATTGTTCTAAATTTTTAATTTCAGGTGTCCCCAAAGAAAATCATCGTTAGGCGATAAATCTGGTGAACGGGCCGGCCAAATTATCGGACCAAACCTGCCTATCCATTTATCAGGAAAAGTTATATTCAAAAAGTGTGAAATAGCTGAAGTAGAATGTGCTGGGGCCCCATCCATCTGGAACCAGGGATTTTCAATATTGAAATCTTGAATTCGAGGAACAATTCGTGTTCTCAGCAATTCTAAGAATTTGGTTGAATTGAGATTTCCGTCAATGAAGTATGGTCCTACAAGTGCAGTACCAATGATACCTGCCCAAACATTGACCCGTGCATTATATTGCGTATGTGTTAAATTTTGACGACGATCATTAGTCCGTAACCAATACCTAGAAGTGCAATAGAAACGAATTAATTAGATTTTATTGAAAAAAATACTTTTTATACATACCAAAAATTTTGAGAGTTTACTGAACCATTTAAAGAAAAAGACGCCTCATCGATAAACAATATTTTTGTTAAAATGTTATCATTTTCATTAATTATATTAAATAAGGTTTCACAAAAATCTATGCGTTTGATTTTATCTTCAGGGAAGAGTTTTCTTGGTGATTACTAAATTTGTAAGCTTTGTATTTATACATTTTAAAAATTCTACGTACAGACGTTTTTGAAATGTTAAAGTGCTGTGCAATCTTATTTGTTGCGGTTATTGGGCTTTCTTCGATGAAACATAAAACATATAATTTTAGTTCTTCGGTAAGTACATGGGAAGGTTTATTTTTCTTTTTGTGTGTGCTTCTTATACAACCATCCCTATTAAATGTTTTAATAATTGTGTGGATGGTTGATAGAGCCGGTATTGGTCTGTCGCGATACTTTGCAGCAAACAGATCTCGTATACTTCTAATACTGTTTCCAGCTTGATACAAATTTATAAATTAAATTTTTTCGTCTTTAGAATACATTGTATGAATTATTCTATCTTGTCACGACTTTGACAGTTATCGATAAAATTGTTTATGTAGAAATCTAATAGAACTAATGTTAGTTGCATAACTGCCCATGCGTTGACATGGGACAAATAAAATCGAACATAGGGGCTATGTACGGTGTTATAAAAACATCACGGTATATATTATCCTAATAAACTATTGAACTTAAAATTTTAAAATTTTTGTATTCATTTTATTAATTAAAAAAAGGTATATAACCCCTTACCACAATTATTAATCGTATCCTAGGATACCTAGGATATCCTTAGGATACGATTAATAATTGTGGTAAGGGGTTATATACCTTTTTTTAAGTTTTTACTTAACCACAGTCTCCAAAGAAAGACTTTTCATTTTATTACGTTAATAAAATCATAAATTAAGTTTAGCTAAAAGTTCACACGACATTTATTGACTTCTAGGCGGTACAAAGTTCGCGGGGTCAGCTAGTTATTAATAATTACATTGTTTCTGTAAACAATACGTGTAAGTTTAAATGTTTCTGTAAAAAAAAAATTTTTAAGTGAACAATGCATCTAATCTTAGATTAATAGGCATTTTAAATATAACCTAAATTACTACAGTTACTTCAGTCTGGATATTCCCAACGATCCATCCTAGTTTTTAGTACACTTAACTGATGTGGCTACACTGCAATGTGCTCTGCTTTTCCTTAATCACTGCACTATTATTTAAGATCAAAATATTTGGTTCTCTTGAGCCATCGTCCTAAATCCTCATTGTCTAAGAGTCTAACGTTTAGATGCTTGTGGAGCCTCTTCTCATGACAACTGGCAATTTTTTTAATTTCGTCTTTTACTGTCCTCACCTGTAGTTCCCAGTAAAGATTTTCAAATATACCAATAAGCATTGACGATTTAATTTAGTACTCGGCTTTGGAATACTTGAAGGCAATTGTAATTGCTCTCTATGGCGGAACTCCACAGCTGAAGACCATATGCGTATACCAGTTAAAGCACCTGCTAATTAATACCAGTACTTTGTTCTTAATAGACAGCTGAGAATTTCTTCCCAACAGCCAATACATATATTGCTGTGTACTTTGATTTCCAAAATTGGCTCGAATACCAAATGTGAATCATTTCTTTGTTTAGACTCTTATCTTCTCAGGGTTTAAGTTTTTAAGAGGGGTTCTTGGCAACTATGCCTAACATCCATTATAAATAGGAGAGAAATAATACAATAGGATATTAAATTTAATACATTTATTGTTCACAATTTGCAAAAATATACAATAATTTTTAACGTGATAAAAACCATTAATTATATTTTCCCTTCAAGATGAAACATACCATGTAAACCTTTATGTCTAATCAAAATATACACTTATCTAGATATCTAAAAATTTGACCTTGAAGGTCTTTGTTTGATTTTAATAAATCTTCTAAATACACCTGTGTATCAGCTTAGACAAATGAATATGATACTCTACAAAATACCAAAGTATGACACAGTGTTCCTACTTTAAATTAATAAACCAGCGAAGTTCATGGATTTTATTGTTTTTTTTTTCCAAAATGGTAATATTTTTAAAAGAGAAATGTGTTATTAAATTATTAAATGTACGCCCTGTCTATTAATTCAAATTTTACTTAGAAAAGTCTTAATGTTCTTAACTTCGGAAGCTCGAAGTAAATTTTACATTGCAAAACTACTATAAACTGATATCCGAAAAACACCTTTATGAGTTTTCCATGCATGTGCGACTAGATAGAAGTTCAAGTGAAGTTTTAGCTGCATTATGGTCGAGGATATTCGACTTTTAACCTGAAACCTTTCGGGAGATGCAGATACTACCGAACTAGTCGTAGATATTCAACTTTATTCGGAATTTTGGTGTGTTAAAATATACAGACGGCGAGAGTTTTGTGTTAAGGAAACCGGAACAGGTGAATTGCAAATATCCTTTTCCGGTTCTATGTTATAGATTTAATACGTTAGAGCAAGTTCTAGGGTTTCGAATAAAACTAAAAGTCGTTTCTTAAAAGAATATTTATTGTGGCATTGTCTTACGTATAGCAAACTTTATCCCATTTATTTTGTGATGTTGTTGCGATCTAAGTTACATTTTCTTATAATGCAAAGAGAATTAGTTGATACTTTTTCTATTTTGCGTTCGAAATGAACACATTAAAACCGAAAACAGTATCGAAATGAGCTTCATTTCGATACACTTTTTTTCATTTTTCAATGTTGGCGTTGTTCGAATACAGAAATAAATATCATTGCTGTCATTTGATTTTAAGAATTTATGTACATTTGACAGATATGATATACATATGTCCGTATTTTACACAAACAACGTATGTTGTATACAATTGACAACAACATATATATGTTTCTATGTCACTCATGTTTATATCTTTAAATGAAATATCAAGTAATGTTAACGAAAATTAATAAATAATATGTAATATAATATACTTCGCGGATAGCTAGATTTAAATTTGAAAATGTCAAGTATCAATGTGGCCAACTGCATGCTTTCTATAAAAATTAAACTCTGCACTTTCAAATTAAATAATTCCAATTTAAGCAATTTATTAATGTAAAAAACGAAAAATTGAAAAAATAGTATAAAAAACTCGTTTCATAAGGCCTTTTGCCGCACTCGCTCTTTAGAAAACTCGCCGCTATCGCGGCTCGTTTTCTAAACTGATGTCGTGCGGCAAAATGGTGCCTTATGAAACTGTTTTTAATATAATATTATGTGAACATAATTAGAATTGTATGTAAGAAATTTTAAAACAAGAGGGTCTACAGGTAATATTTTAATTACTTTTCGTTAACTTTTGTTAGTAAATACCCGAAAAGGCAATGAAGGACAAAGAATATATATTTTTCTAATAATGTTATGATTCGAAACAAACAGAAAGAAATCCCTAACCGTAATATAAATCTATGTTTCGGCAACTAAGTCGTCATCTTCAATAGAACAATATCAAAAGGGAAAATAGTATTAAACGTAACATTTATGGTTAAGGTACAACCCTCGAAGGTATACTCTTCATCAAATCGTCGCTTTAAACTGACGATTTAATTTTTCCTTTTCAGATCGTTCTACTGAAGATGACAACTTAGTTGCCGAAATACGTACTTAGAGACTATTGATTTATATGGTTGTTATGAAATTTTCTTGTTTCCACCAATCAAATGTTATGAATCTAGTCAGTGTTACAATATTTTATCGATTAGTTCCCGTATACTATTTCACGTTAATATCGTATTGCTGTGTTACCGGCAATGTGTAGTAGAATTTTTACGAAGTATCGTGGAAGAGATTGTGGTTGACCTTCTGGCGCTTTTTTTGGTTGTACGACTATCAGAAGTTCTTGTGTCGATTAGACGGAATCTATTTTTGCGAATTTGGTTGTTTTCTTTGCTGTTAATTGTTGAGAATTACACCCTCTACGGTGGATACGGTGGTACTAATCATCGAATTAAGGCTCAATTTTAGTTGGTTAATTTTCACGACGCTTGTACTTAGAATGCAAGAAAACCTTTCTTGGTAAGTTACGCTATGATTTTGATTATTGTTAAACACTTTGTTGCATTATTTATCGCTAAGTCTCGCCATATCTTTTTCTGCAGGGTATCAGGAACGTACGTGTAAAAATAGTGGTGTAAAATATTAAGAAACTTTCACGATGTCGATAGACTATTTTACTCAGCATTTCGACCACGTGTGTGAACTATCTTGACTGACCAGAAGCGGTACGTTCGATCCAGAAGGTTTATCAACCCTCGAGGAATGTTAAGTGTGAAATTTGATTTCTTTTGTGTCCCAAAAAATATTGTCATTCATTAGATGAAACTTTAATCACCAAATTAAGAATTACGAAGTATCCTGACGCCGGCCATTTTATATAATAGCTTTGTTGTAATGGCCAAGTTTTCTGATTTTCATTTGTTTAAATCGTTAATTAGACTTCTTAATTTTGTTCACATATTTCGTTTATAGTTTGCGTGATTCAGATTATTTTTTATTTCCATGTGCATAGTCATTATTTAGATTAATTATTTTGCTCAAAAATTTTCATTTGTCGTTTCGGTAATTGAGACTATTTCTGATTTATTTAATTTCACCGAAGCTCGCTTTTGGTTGAAGCACCGCTAATTAATCGTAATAGTTGTGTTTTCTTCATTTCTTTTTCCATTGTGAAGCAATATAATTTCGCTTACAATATTTAAATTTTGGTTAGTGTTTAATCCCAGATTAAACATAAATAGAATCTATTTATTCAATCCATCTATTTATTTAGGTATCTCTTGACGGCGACATACGTCAATAAAACCTAAGCCGAGACTCATCAAAGCGACCACATCACAATGAGGACAGGCAACTGCCCTGGTTGAGAGTTGGCACTTTGTTTAATCCCAGATTAAACAACATCATTTTAATCTAAATAAAATAGCGTAATCCATATTTTATAATTATCGCACTGTATATGTTACGTATTATAATTTAGTACTATTAATCTAAAGAAGATAGTTACGTATTATATTTAGCAATCAAATAATTTACACATACAAGTCAGGTATTTAATCAAAACTATTTCAGTAAACTGCTGATACAGAAACAATCATAGGTCAGTTATTTAAAATAAACCAGTTCAGTATTCAATATCGTCATCGCATAAATATAATGAAGTGCAAGAATTGTGAGGACATCAAAATGCATTATAAGCATCTGTATATATACCGTAATTAAAATAGGTTATATCTGCGATACCACAACAAATATTAAATGACCTCGATATTCAATTACGCCTAAGTAAAGTATGTAAAATTAAAATGTTTAGAACTGTTGGAATTAAATTGTATATAGAACTTGTATATATACCATAATTTTTGTTAAATAAAGCATTAAGAAAGGTACTGTTCTTTAATAAACTATTCAGTTAGACTATGCGACAAATTGGCTTGCTCACAATATTTAAATGTTACTGCAACCTATGTTAATTTATCTTGGCTTATAAAATTTAACTTTTAGTATACCACATGGTGATTTAATTTACTTCAAAATATTTAACATTCGTTTAGCCATATGTTCATTGCGTTGGCTTGTAGCTACCGAATTTTGCTAGATCATGTGTTATTTTAGCGCAAAATTAGTTAAATTTTCTATACAGGATAGTATGCTAGAGTTAATGAATACTTTCAAACAGAAATTTACAAACAGCTTCTGTATTCTGCTCTGTAATAAAATTAAGTGAAATAGAAGGGAGAAGCTATTAAAAGGAAATTATATGTGCAGAGTACGTTGTGTGGTGTAAACACTAAGGGCGAAGAAGATATGTCACGAAGGCACTACGTGTACTGAAAGCTCGCAAAATCAACTCTCTCAATTTTTACGGGATCGTAGACTTTAAAGTAGTAGGGTATAGTAGATATGAGAAGTAATTAGTGTGGTCCTTAATAAATGCTAGTGCCCACAAAAGGACGAATGTCAAAATTAAGAATTAATTAGAACCGTGATATGATTTTAAAGAAGCTATTCTTATAACGGTTTACATCAGACATACCTGACAAATACTTGGTAAGCTTTTAAATGTCGAAATTTTGCCAGAAAATCCGTGATATTAATACAATATTTCATATGTGCTAACAGTTATCTTTCTATTAACGCCAATCTACTCATATAACGGGTGTTCATTTGAAAAGTCAATCTAGTAGCATGTGATTTACTAAGAACATTTTGAAGTATGTCGTAAATTAAAATTTACTACTTAACCTACGAAGTCGTATATTTTGACACAGTTTCATACATACAAATAAATAACAAATGTGATTGACTTTATCAAATGTCATTTGGATTTACGTTTACGGAACAACAAACACATACTAATATATATATGCGTCTTATTCTATCAAAATTTCAAAGTAACCTAGATTGACTTTTCAAATGAACACACGTTACTAGTTTGGCAACCTATTTTAACTGCAATATCCCTGTATAACAAATTGTCTTTTCCACATTCTAAGAATGTGACTACATCCTCTGTTCAAAACACACTCGTTACCTCCTGCTTCTGGCATCATTTTGAAGCTTTAACACACTACCCTCATCTTGCCTCTGTGTTACGTGGCTTCTACACTACATATATTACCTTGAATCAGTAGAATTAATTGCAAGTTTAGTAATTTAGTGATTTGGACTTTTACGAAATATTTTCTCTGTTTTTTCTTTTCAATGTTGCAATTTTCATTAATACTGGTGTATCTTGGTTAAATCCGCTTAAATAAATTAGTGGTAAAGTATAAATTCCATTGTTACACCGTTTCATTTGCGAAATTATTTCGATACCATTAGGTATATGATACCGTAGATAATTTAGCATTGAAGTCGAATATCTAATCTTCTATTGTACGGGTATAATTACAAATTAAGAAGGAAAACAGATTAAATTTAATGTAAAACTTTCCAATTGTGCTGTAAAATTAATGGAGAGCTCTTTAAAATCAGCCACGAAACGGTCTTAACTCTTCGAACAATAAGTGGCCTCTAATTTTACGTCGAAACACAAAACTTCAAACAATGTATCTCGGGCACCGAAAAAGGAGCACAAAAGCATTAAGAGGAATAGGTTTCATGTCTAAACACTGTCGTGCGTAAACTCGGCGAACTTTTTTTCCTACTTTAAAATTTAATGGGATATCCTTTTACCTTGAGGCGTTTAGGAAAATGCAGATTTGTACGAGATTATCACTCCCTGGGCGATTTAAGTACTTCCTACAGTTTAAAGAAGTTTTCGATTTTTCCTCTGCTTGTCTGTGCGGACTTTCACGTTTAACAAATTCAAGAAGAAACTCAGAATTTTACAGTTCTTTTCAACTTTTAGGAAAGTATTATATGGACGAATGCGTAAAAATTAGCAATTGGTAAAAACACATTATTTAAAAAAAAAGTGATCTCGAAAAGAATATAAAAAATTGTTTTCGGAAAGGACTCTACATTGAAACAGAGCATTTTCTATTCTATATTATATTCTTATGTTTAATTTATCTCTATAAAATAAGAGTAAGAAAAGACAAGATAATGAAATCAGTCTCAAAATTAAGTAAATTTATTATACTGCCAATACAAATTATTATATTTCAACATAATCACCATCAAATGCAACACATTTTTCCAAACTCTGAATACATTTCTTCATTCCGTTCATGAAAAAACTTTCTTGTTTAGTCCTGATCCAATTGCGAACAGCACCCCAAACGTCAGCACCTGATGAATAGGGACAGGACACGAAAGGCCGATGATTCATCGCCCACGGGTGTACTATTGAAAATTTGTATTTTTAAAAAGTTCTTACTTTTATTTAATATACTTTGGAAAACAAACAGGTGGTGATCTATAAAATACGAAATACATTTTTATTTGTTCATTTTGTAGTTTAAGTTGAGTAAAGGAGTATTAATATTAACTAGCAATACCTTCTCAAGGTTCTCTTCTGTAAAATTTGTTGTCTTTGAATAAAATACATCCTTGTAGATAGAGAACGTCCTTTCTGCATCGCAACTGGTTATAGGTGCATACTGGAAATATTCTTTAATTTCAGCGTATTTAGCAGTCAGATTTTCAGGCATTGTCACCATATACAATTGCCTCAATGTTATTAAATCTGGATTTCTATTAAAAAATGCATGTAACTTTTGCCGAAGGCCACATTTTCATCATTTAATTTGATTTTCAAAACAAGTGATTAGTTTTGGTAAATTTACAAAGTCTTCCTGAAGAAAGTACAACTGAATTTTTAAATTGGAAATTTGTATTAGTTCCTTGCACTCAGAAATACTTCGAGCATTCATTTAAACAGATAACGAAATTTTGTAAACTATCGAAATTCTCTGCTCAAAAACTAGTAGCTTCCAACCATGTTCCCTATCTAGTTATTACTGGAGAGGGAGGTACTGGCAAAGATGGAAGTTTTTCCCTGTAAAGAGCTACTCTCAATGGTGCTTTTCTGAAAACTTTTTTAAAAGCGGATACAAGTCTATCAGCATTCGGAAAGTCTGCTTGTTTTTAACATATATGCAGCACTGTCACTGACAAATAATATTTCTTCTTTGTACCTGTCGTCCGAATGAAACATTTCGTGCATATTTTCGTAAATGGTTTTAGCTACTATTTCCGCATCAACTGTATTTATAACTATTGTAGTTATTATATATGCGACTGAGGAGATCCAGACCGAATCGCAGGCGGTCTTCAACACGTTAGCATACGAAGACTTCCAACACTGTTTCCAGTTATGGACAAATCGCTGAGATCAGTGTATTCATGCAGAAGGTGAGTACTTTGAAGGAAATGCTAGTCAATAAGTTGTAAGAATGACTTATTGTTATTTCTGGGTAGCACCCTATACCTTAACGTCTTACATAGAAGCTTGAAGCAGATATAAAACTGATATTCGTATCTTGAATACGAATTTCTACAATAAAGTTGCCATCCAAATAGTCGAACTGCGTACTTGGAATACGAATATCAATGCGATAAGAGGTTTCATAAGTTTTTTAAGTTTTTACTTAGCCACATCTCCAAATTAGACTTCTCTTATATAGGGATTTAACAATTCATTTGTATTTGCACATTCATTTCAATATGTTCATTACTCGTTTGAAATATCTACATTTATTCTTTTCATTCTCTGAAAATATCTGCACAATAATACAATTATCTCTTTTATGTTCTTTCTTTCCGTCATATTTTTGATTACTCTGTTTTTTAATACTGGCCTATTCAAGAGCAGAAACAACTACATGATATTGAAACATGCGTTAATTTGACAGACTCAGTAATTAACAAACGCAAAAGAAAAATGAGGTAAACTCGGTTTTGTTAATTAATATAGTATGAACAGACTTTAGATAAAGAATATTCAGTACTGATACACGTAAGGAATATGCTGTTGTATTAAAATTATTATACGGCGTGTTGCTATTAATTTACCTTTCAATATAGACTCATACATAGAGATATGGAAAATACCGAGTCATTTGACCTAAAAGGTTACTAAACCCTTTTATATAATGCGACTTCTTTCTAAAGCAATGTGAACGGACGACGCAGCAAGGTGGCCTTTATGTTCACAGAACATTATATTCACACAAAGAGATACAATTACAACTAAGTATCGACTTTATGTCATAATCCACCTCATTTTATAAAATACAGGTCATCTAATGTTATTCATAATTTTAATATATACCCAGTTATTATTGATTTTTTTTTCTTGGCAAAAATTATTATTATAAAATAACGTATGATCAAAAAGTCTTTGGATCGTGATAGCCATGAAAAGTAAAGCTATCTATAAAATTATTTCCTTCTGTGATTCATTACCTTGAAGTAAGCATAAGTCACGAATAAAATAGATTTTAGGTTATGGTATTTATTTACATTTTATGTACCTATGTTATATTTAATAACATTTATAGAGATAACAGAATGCATTTATAAAAAAACGAAGTTTTAATAACTAATAAAAAAAAAAAACAGTTAAGAAAAGAACTCCCACAATGAAACAATAACATTCAGGTAGGTACACTTTAACAATAAAAAAATTATAAACGATGTTGAAAATGTCTTCCCTGTTCTTGAATACACCGGTTAACACGTCGGCCCATGTTATTAAAAACTTTAATTAAAAGATCAGGTGTTACTGTGGGACAGTTTTCAACAATACGTTCTTGTATTTCATCTAAAGTGTGAACTGGAGTTTTAAAAATGTTCTTCTTAAGCAATGGGAATAAGAAGTAGTATAAAGGACTTGAATCACAAGACCTAGGAGGGTAACGTCCGTCTGATATTAACCTTTCATCATCAAATTGACGTAAATATTCCATGGTTACTCGAGCAACATGCGGTCTCGCGTTATCTTGCTGAAAGTATCCATTATGAAGTTTTGGAAACGTGTGTAAAAGTCCAATTAATGGAATATTGTGAAAAAAATTCTCTAATTGAGTCGAATCAGTCGGGGTTCAGAAAATATCATACGTGTGAAACGGTTGTGCTGAGCGTTTGCGATGCGTGGACGAAAGTAATTGATAAAGGCAAGTTTGTTTTGACTGTATTCTTAGACTTCAAGAGGGCTTTTGAGACTGTTGACAGAGCCTTGTTGTTGTGTAAATTAAATAAAATGGGAATATCTGGATTAGCATTAGGATGGTTTGAATCGTACCTAAGTAATAGACATCAAGTAGTCAAATATAAAAAAGAGTTGTCTGATAAGATTATTATAAAATACGGAGTGCCCCAGGGAACAGTGTTAGGTCCACTATTGTTTATTCTGTACATTAATGATATAGACAAAGCGGTTTATAATTGCGAAATATGTATGTTTGCTGACGACACCATGATCTATATAGTTGGTGATGATATTAGGGAGATGGTGGATAGCATGACTGTCCAATTAAATAAATTGTATAAATGGGTATGTGAGAATAATATGGCACTGAATTTCAGTAAAACTATGTTCATGATAATTGGTACTAAATATAAGATTTCTAAATTGAATTTTAATGATATAGATTTGTCTATGGACTCCAAGAAAATAGACAGAGTTGAGAATATGAAATATTTGGGGGTAATATTGAATAGTAATTTAGATTTGAAAACTCACGTTCAATACCTATCTAATAAAATTTCCAAGAAGATATTTTTCTTAAATAGATTTAGTCATAATTTGTCACTGTATGTATGTTTAAATCCTTAATAGCACCACATTTTGATTTTTGCTCTGCCATTTTATTTAGTATAAATGGGAATGAGATGCAGCAACTCCAAAAACTACAGAATAAGGCTTTGCGAATAGTATTAAAATGTAACAGATATACCCCAATTAATCTAATGCTAGAAACTTTAAGTTTATTAAGTGTAAAACAATACATAGTATATAAGACAATCCTTTTCATCTATAAAATTAAAATTGGAATAATGCCTCCTTACTTAAGTGGAAAATTGACAACGGTCGATCAAATTCACAACTACGGAACCAGAAATACCAACGATTATTATATTGTAAAATTTAATAGGGTGCAAACAACCAAGAATGTGTTTGTGAACGGAGTGAAACTGTTTAATAGTTTACCTACGCACATGAAATCCAGTGGTAGTTTGAATAGATTTAAGATCCTTGTAATTGAATTTGTTAGGGAAAACTTTTAGTTTAAGTCTTCTGTTATTGTTCTAACTTTCATATTTTATATTTTCAAAATTTATTGTGCATGTACATAGCAGTTGCTAAATAAAGTTAGATTATTATTAAAAAGAATATGTCATCAAATAGTTTATCGGCATTCACTAAAGCATGCGTAAGGGGCGCTTTCATCATGATATTAGTTCAAGCACTAGGCACAGAGAATGTTGGAACGTTCCTTGACGAAAGACGTGCCACATGAAAACTAACTCGAGAAAGCAAACAGTAATCAATCTCGTTTCTGATAATTTTCCTCAAAAATGAAACAGTCATTTGCTCTCTACACGCAATCAACGATTCCATGTTGTGTCGGTGCAAGAGAAGATTGTAGTCAATATTACGCTCGGGAAAAGCTCCATTCAATTTGGAAGACATAAACTTTAAAAATCTTCTCTGCACTTTCTCAAACATCTGGTGTTGAATTGTATCTTATGAAGCAATATGTTAAAGCTCTAGATTTATAAGGTAACTGCTTCCAGTAGATATGTGAAAAGTTTCAACGACTAAGTTACGAAAAAATTAAAGCTGGGCTATTTGATGGACCTCAAATTAGAACTTTAGTATCCAAATTTCATTAACTCTATTAACGAAGCTGAAAAAGAAGCTTGAACTTCATTCACGATGGTCGAACAATTTTCTTGAAAATAAAAAAGCCTGCAATTATAAATATCTAGTGCAATCAATGCTTAAAATGCTTTATCGCCTAGGTTGTAACATGAGTTAAAGCTTCATTGCCTTAATCGTCACCTTGATAGGTTTCCCGAAAATTTAGGTGTTGTAAGCGATGAAAAAGGCGAGAGATTTCATCAAGATTTACAAATCATGGAAACTCGGTACCAAGGAAGGTGGAATCCTCATATGATGGCTGACTACTGTTGGAGTATTTAAAGGTTCTGCTAAATCAAAATACACAGCAGAAAGTGCTACAAACGGAAATTTATTCCCGGATTGTTGTTTTTCGTTTTACAAGTACTCTTGTAATTTTTTAATGATTATTGTGTAAATACTTACACTATACTCGTGACTAATATTGTATTGAAATAATTAAATGAATTATTAAATTTTACACTTTCCTTATATCGTAACAGGTCTTATGTAAATAACTACTTAGTCGCATTAGATATTCTTCAAAGAGCATAGTACAGTATACAGTTTAATTTTGACGTGATACGCAAAACGGATTCAGCATACCCGAATCGGTAAAAAAAACAAGTCTTGCTTAAAAGTCAGCAAAAATCGTGTTGGCCAGTGTATTCAAGACAATTATTATTATTGATGTGTGCGCTCCTTTCGGGAGAAAGGGAAAAAGTTGATACACGGCCGCGAGGCAAGCATATCAACATCTATCCTGCTTGATATGGATGGAAACATTGGTAGAATTATAAATGTATATTAAATATAATTTTTTCTTTTTTTTTCATGGATCTACTGTAACATTGTTCTTTTTTTTCATGGATCTTCTGTAACGTTGTTCTTTTGGCTTTTTTTTTTTTTTCGGTTTGAGATGTGTTCGTGGTTATTTTTATCATGTATGCTGGCTCAGCACCTGCCGCACAATGCTCGTTGACTCTAGTATGACAATTTTTTGAAGCTGTTTATATGTCATAGGATGTATATTTAGGGTCTTTAGAGCCTATGTAACTTCAGCGGTATTTCTCCTGTAGCACCGATGATGATGGTAAATATGGAAAGTGGTAAATATTTGTCGATCTCGTCTCTGTGCTTCGCCTGGATATTCGCTGGCGCTGGCACAGAGATGCCTATGAGGTACGTAATGCTATTGTTATGGTCTCGCAACGGGATGTCTGGTCTGTTATGCTGGACAGTTCTATCAGTTTATATTGTTCGGTTCCAGTAAATCATGGCTTCAGGCAACTCCACTACATTTTTCGGCTCGTACTGGTAATATGGCGTTATTCCAGTGGTTCCATCATACAGTTTCCATATTGCCTGGTGGATCACTTTCGCAACATTGTTGTGGCGTCTGGTGGATTGTTTTGTGGCTAAAATGGAGCATCCGCTGAGTATATGTTCTATGGTTTCCGGCTTCTCGCCACATATTCTGCATGACGTCGATGCGATGTTTTCTTTTAGTATGTGTTTTTTGTAGGTGCGAGTTGCTATTAATTGATCTTGTATAGCCATCATGAAGCCCTCTGTTTCGACAAATAAGTTGGTGCTACATAGCCATTGTAGTGTCGCCTCTTTATCGATGTATGCATTGTATGCAGCCTGTATGTACCTGCCGTGTAGTTCTTTGTTTCTCCGCGCGTCAATTTTTTCGTTGTCGTGTACAATTTTTTCTTTAATATTGTTTTGCGGGTCCTTTAAGTTGAGTGGAGTGAAACGGTCATCATTGTTGCAAACATCTCTGTGGATGTTTGATGTCTGTGCCTTTACTGTGAAGAATTCTCTGAGGTCATGTATCTGCTCATAGTAGATGTTTTTAATATCGATTATACCTCTGCATCCTTTCTTCCTGGGAAGGTGTGATCTCTCGTTCGAACTTCTGGGGTGGTGGGCACGGTGTTTAGTGAATGTGACCCGTACTAGTCTGTTTATTTCCTCTTATTCTGTTGCGGTCCATCGCACTATACCGAACGTGTACATTAGCACTGGTAGTGCGTACGTGTTTACTGCGGTGGCCATATTTCGACCTGAAAGTTTTGTCTTTAGGATCAGATTAATTCGGCGTTTGACCTCTTGAGTTATTTGTTCTTTTGTGCGGTTCTTGTCTATCTCTCTGCTCTGTTCGAAGCCAAGGTATTTGTATGTGTCTTGAGGTTGCATTGTCTGTATAAATTCTTGTGCGTCTAATGTGTGTTCTAATGTATAGTTCTCCGAATCAATCCAGATGCCTTTGGTCATCGCGTTTATGCGACATTTGTCTAAGCAAAATTTCATTTTTATGTCATGACTGAAAGTTTCTGTTGTTCTCAATAGCTTTTCGCGATCTTTTCTTGTTGTTGAGTAAAGTTTGAAGTCTTCCATATAGAACAGATGGGATATTTGCAGCCCGCTTCCCATAATTTCATAGCCTCTCCCGTCCGCATTGAGCATAGTTGATAGAGGGTTTATTGCCATGCAGAACCAGAGAGCGCTTAGCGAATCGCTTTGAAATATTCCTCTTTGTATTTTTAATTTACCTACTTCTGTTGTTTTTCGGTTTATGTTGATTGTCAATGTTGTTTCCCAATCCTTCATAATATGTTTTAGCATTTGCCTTACTTGCGGATCTATTTTATATATCTCCAGTGATTGTAATAGCCAAGTATGTGGAATGCTGTCAAATGCTTTTTGGTAGTCTATATAGGCTGTGTGGAGAGGTTTTTTGCTCTTCTTTGCCTCTCCGGCAATAAGGGTGTCGATTATCAGCTGTTCTTTGCATCCCCTACTTTTCTTTTTGCACCCTTTCTGTTCTTCCGCTAGGATTTGGTTTTTTTCAAGGTGTTCGTATATCTTGTCTGTTGTCTTATATATTGTTGGAAGACAGGTAATGGGTCGATATTTTGATGGGTCGGGACTAGCTGGTTTGGTTATAGGGAGCAAGTATGTTATTCCCATTGTGAAAAAGTCAGGTATTTTTCGAGGATCCGCAACAGCTTCGTTTACAGCCTAGCAATTTTCGCATGCGTATTAGGTACCGTAAAGTGGGGCTAAATTGATTTGGGGGGGGGGAAATTGATAACTACATCCGATTCAAACATTTTTAAATTTGCCGCGTTACTTGTTTGAGTTTTGTCAGTTGGCAATCTGGTGTCATTTAGTGTTACAAACACAGGTTGCATAGATGTGTCGCGCTTGGTAATATCTTTTGTTTTTGTCGCAAAGAAACTAAATTATAAGTGAGCCTACTATTTCAACACTCAACTTCAACTTCAGAACTATTGAAGGTACGTAAAAAATTAAAGCTATTTAAACTCACCTAGCCGCATGGACGTACATACTGGTATCTCCTAACCTATTTCGTACTCGTTGTTTTAATGTGCTTTGACTAGTAGCGCGGGAAATTTGAAAAATACAACGTGGGGTGAAATTGATCATAGGCGTGGGGCCAATTTGATCGTTTATGTTTACTGTGAACTTTATTGCTTAGACGTGCTTTTTCTTTATTTTAGGGTTTTCAAAATGGTACGACTTTATAAAAGGAAGCATGGAGCTAGAAACTACAAAAACTATTCTCAACAAAATGTTGAAAATGCTCTGGAGAAAGTTGTAGATCATGGATGGAGCTTACGAAAACCTGCTAAGGAATTTAAAATTCCATACGGCACCCTTCACAACACATTTCATGGACAACGTATAGGAAAAAATGGTGGCCAGCTAATTTTTTCTAGGAATGAAGAAAAATCCCTAATTCAATCTATCTCAACTTGTGGAGAATGGGGGTTTCCCTTAACTTTGTTAGACGTCGGACAACTTGCAAAAACTCTCTAGATAGCCGAGGCCGTACTGTGGCCAAATTTACTAACAATATGCCAGGTAAGGATTGGGCATATTCGCTATTACGCAGATATAAAAACGAAGTTACCAATAAATTAGCGGCAAACATAAAACGATCTCGCGCTGGTGTGTCAAGGCAAATTATAGTCGACTATTTTGAAAACTTGAATGTTACACTAGAGGGAGTTCCGCCGTCTAACATATTCAATTATGATGAGACGAATCTACAGGATGATCCAGGGCAAAAGAAAATGTTGTTCCGTAGAGGAACTAAATACCCGGAACGTATTTGTAACTTTAGTAAAAGTGCAACGTCAATTATGATGTGCGGTTCCGCTTCAGGAGTTCTGTTGCCGCCGTACGTTATTTATAAATCGGAGAAGATGTGGGTGCAGTGGACCGAGCAAGGTACAAAAGGGCCACAATGCTGTAATGCAAAATGCTGCTCATCAAGTTCCCGTTACAACCGCACGCATCATGGATGGATTGATGACCAAACTTTCGCAGATTGGTTTGTTTCAACCTTTCTGCCACACGCCAAGAGACTTGAAGCGCATAAAGTTTTATTGGGCGACTATTTATCGTCCCACTTTACCAACGAGGTGTTGCAGCTATGTGCTGCAAATAATATATCATTCGTTTGCCTCCCAAAGAACTCAACCCATCTCACTCAACCGCTTGATGTTGGATTTTTCCGACCTTTTAAAATTGCTTGGAGGGGTGTTTTGACTAGATGGAAAGCTGCACATAAACTTTCAGCGTCTATCGATAAAAAGGACTTTCCACACTTACTGAATGCAACATTGCTGGAAATGGATAAGAAGATCGCTAATGGCGCTATAAGAAAAGATCTGGTGATGTCCTTTAATGCAACTGGAATATCACCGTTATCACCGATATCACCGATCTCAACAATGTGTTGGTTGCATATTTGCAGCAGCAAAGATATTCAGCCGTGCCATCAAGACGGAATATAAAAAGACAAGAACTTGTCGTTGTGCCGGGAAAAAATGTGACTGCGCCAGACGAAGACTCAGATAGCGAATTCAGTGCACCCGATTCATTGACCAATGATAATTCTGACAATGAACCGATGGAAGATAGTCATCAAGAAGTAGAATTACAGCACCAGAGCAAAATGGAATCGAGAAGGGAAACTTTGTATTGGTAAAAGTATTCGGTGGTTCAAGGAAGAGAACAACGTATAGATACGTTGCATTAGTTCAAAATGTAACAAATGACAGTGAAATAGAACTGCTGGGAATGAAGTCTTTGGACAAAGAAGGTAAAATTTTCGAAACTGAAGAAACTGACAAATTTGCAGACATAATAGCTCAGCTTCCGAATCCCACAATAAAAGCTATTTGGTAAGCTACAGGCGTACTATTTTGACCACGTAATCGATATCAAGGAGATCTAGTTGTTTAGAATTTTTCTGTATTATGTCTTTTTCAAATAAAGTAATCACATTTTGGGTGTTTTACTTTTATTTTGTCTTAAAAATTGATAATAATCGAGAAAAGTTAAACGGATGATGCTGATCAATTTCACCCCGAAACCGAAAATTTTCAATAAGATTTTAATCATCCAATATATTTCGGTCAGGGTCAAATTGATCGCACTTATACAGTTCGTATGTGCATCCTATGCAATAAATTGCAAGTGATCAATTTCACCCCGCTCTGAGGGTGTAGTTGATCATCTTTTATTTTCATTATGTGAACAAATACAAAAATAATTTTTGGTTTTTACAAAATGTAACGGCGACATATCTTGTACCCCCACTCACTTTAAGGGAAATAACCACCATTTTATTATGTTAAACAAAAATACAAGCAAAAATGCAATATTTATGATCAATTTCGCCCCACTTTACGGTAGTTTTTATTATTATTATTATTATTATTATTATTATTATTATTATTATTAAATATCTAAAAAAGCATGCGTTTGAATAAACAGAAAACATTTCGTTATTTTCCAGCAATTTGAATGTTCAACATTCCCTGTAAATTTAATTCTATTAGTAAGCAAACTTTTGGTGTTTCTTTTTCGTAGCACGACACAGGCGTAAATTAATTCTCAGGACACTCAAAAAGCGAAATAGAATTTTCTACTCTCCGGATCTTTAGAAAAAAGTCTGGCGTTGGAAAATATGGTCCTCTTCTGTTTTTTTTGCTCGCTTTCCATTTTCTCTTGTGTTTCACTCGATGATATTCGAAAAAGTTACGAAAACTACTAGAGTTAGGATGTGGTAAAAACTGTACCCCGCCAAGCCGTCGACAGAAGTTTGTACAAGCGAGAAGTTTCATCCCTTATAAAAGGATCAAAATATAAGTCCCGCATTATACCTATATTTTGTGCATAGTACACACGAACTGTGACGAAAACGGGAAATGTTAAATTGAGTTATTAAAACGGAGAGGTTTCACTTCCCTGTGGAGTTTTGTTTACGGCCGCTGAACAAATTTTATGAGTTCCCCGTATGGAACAGTAGTTGTGTAGTAGCAATCTGGGAATAAGTGGCTACATACTTTAATTAATATCGTGTCAGTCGCTGAACTGATTGCGACTTTGTTGATAGTTCACTTCTGGAGGTGTGACGGAATAAAAATTTTTCCATCCATTTTTAACACAAATGACTAAGAGAATAAATGGACAGTGTTTTAATAATGTTTTTCTTCTAAAGTTAACTAAAATTGATGTATTGCACATCAATGAATTCAGAAAAAAAATCTTTATCCAATGATGCAAAAAAAATATGCCGAGCAATTTGGAAAAAAAAGTTGAAAATCGTTAGAAATTGCAGGTGGCGCTATAAAATGGTAAACGTAATCTTAAACATAGTATTCATCAAACCATTTTATTTTGTAGCTGTCTCATGAAAATCGGAATGTAAATTACAGAGTTACAGCTTGGGGCGTTTTTTGTGTGACACCCGGTATATAAAACTGTAATAAATATTCCCTAAATGCGTAAAAGGAAAACATAAATACGAAAAGCAATAATTTATTTTATTATTTATTAATTTATTATTTTATTTTAATAAGATTTAAAAAAAATCATTGAGCGAACACTTGAAAATGTTGCATTGGTAGTCATGCCGATTGTAAGTGTATTTGAGCTGTAAGTTAGCAAGTACTTGCGTAAGTTGAAAAGTGTGAACCTGCTGCAGGGCGAGCTACGAAAAGTTAAGTTTTCCCAGAGGAGAAGAGGAATTTTATTATGAATCAGTTTCTACAGAAAAGATAAACCAAACGCAACTCGACTTGTCTCCAATGAAGGCATGACGATAAATGGATAACCAGTGAAACTTTTAAACCAGAGACAGTTTAAAAAAGTGACTCTGTACACGTTCAATTGTCTTTTTATGAATATCGTAAAAGCGACTCCACACCATATATTTAACACTCGATCGAACTAAAAAAGAATATAGCGTCTTTAGCGTAGATACATTGGCAGACATATAAGCAAACCATATTATTATTACCAGGACACTTTAATACATCGCAATTTCAGAAGTCTTTCGAAAAACTATTAGATCCTACTGTATTGACTTTCCTTTCATCATAAAATACGGAATGTGTCAATTTATAAGCAAGTGCTATATAATCTTATACAAACTTCTATTCCGTCAGTTTGTTAGTTTATCTCTTCTCCCTAAGAGCCATTTTGTAATAAAAATGGCGATCTTTATTGAACATGTAAGTAGATAACAGTGTTATAAAACCTTAACAGCTATTTACGCGATAGTAGTTCCGAAGCAGTACGAACACAATATTCAAAGAAAGTTTTTGAATTTGTTTTTAAAATCTATTAAACCCCCCCCGATGCATCTGGTTCTCGCAAGCATATAGGTACTTTACAATATAACTTTGAAACTATGCATGTATTTTGATAATTTTTAAATAACATTTAATAATACAATAATGTGGTTATATATTTAACAAAATTCAGGTTTATATACTATAGGAATACTTAAATATTTAATTCGCCAAAATTATTCCTAAAGAATACGAAAGTCATTTCGCGGGAGAGCAAGCTTTCAACACCTTCGTCATGGTAAGCATGGTGCCGGCTTCAGCAATGTTTTGGAAGTGCAAATTCCGCCAAAATCCGTAAGATAGATAAGTTTTTACAATTGTCTTTAAGTAAACTAATTAGTATCTTCGTGTTAAGTCAGGGAAAATAGAATTTTGTATATTAATTAAACATTATTTTACCGGTAAAAACCACTAAAGAAACTGACAGAAATTAACATAAATATTATGATGAATCTACTGCTTTTTATAGCAGTGGGTCACTGCTATAAAAGTGATCATAAGAGCACAGAACAAAAAATAGATAGCAAGGTGTGAACATATGTGTTGTTCGCTGCTAGCAATTTGTGTCTCTTTCATACCCAGAAAGAGACACAAATTGCTAGCAGCGAACAACACATATGTTCACACCTTACTATCTATTTTTTGGAATACTAAGGCATGATTTATTATTATTACTAGAATGTATCTTTGAATAATTTAAACCATAGCAACTTAATTACTTGACATTTATATCCTGTCATTTATATTTTGTATTCTCTTGATAAAGGCGAACTGCCGAAACATGTAGAGTTTTTTTAAATACATATATTTTGAAGTAATATACAGACCTTTAATCGCCTACTGATTAGGTTTACCATATATATATATATATATATATATATAAATCTACCCATATTTTTATGGAATGAACATTTGTTAATATATATGGCCTCTACGTCATCCGTATGATACTTCACCTCTTATGACAATTCAACAATAATTCACAGTAGTGCCCTTTTCATCTATTATTTTAATTAGTCATGCAACAACATTTCGAAAGGCATCCACTAACCTTAGCCCGGGTATTGGCTAGTTGAATAGTATTTTTGTTATCAACCCTCCCACATAGGTACCACGGTGCCACGGATTGCAGAACAGTATTTTATACTTTTTAGTTGGCGTTCACACTTCCACCTGCTGATACACGTCAAATAGTCGTCGCACATTACACATTTAATTCTATCGCCTTCGTATTCTAAATCCGATATACTCGCTATTACGTTTTTTAGTTTCTTCAAAATACGCCGCTTCCGAAACGTACCTAAATGCTACATTTTCTAAGTATGTGTGTACTGACATGCACTCACAACGACCAGTGGAATAATACTGAACAAGTTTGATTTGCTACGGACGCTTGAGTTTCCTTGCCGCGCACTTCTCCCCTTTACGTTGCTAACGGTACTGCACTGGAAATTGCCCCTATTTGCCGAGTCTAATGATGTCGGATACCCTCTACACAATACCATACCATACCATACAACCATAACATTGACGTTCCAGTCCCAAACTGTATTTCGCTTTCATTGAAGCAACAATAGTAGTAGTAGTCCTGAAGTGAAGATGTTCCTTGAAATTGTGGACGAAACATCGGCCAAGAAGGAAGTAGTTTTAAAGCTACCCTTCTTACCCGGAATCCCAGAAGCAATGTATAGAATATATTTTTTACCCTAAACTATGTATTTAATTAAAAAGTAACTCTTCTGTTAAATCACCCTGATATATGCACGCAGATACAACCTTAGTAATTCGTATTGTTTCAAGAAGAAATTTCAAAGTTCGTTTCGTATTGGGAGATTGAAAACTTTCTCGTGTTTTGTTTTTTGTTATGCTTATTTGATCCCATACAAACAGAAGATTAAATTTATAGTGAGTTCAACTATGCAAATTCTCCCTATTTCTATTTTAATTTATAAATAAATACTAATGAATAACTACGTAGATGTCGTGTCACAAATATGGCATAATATTAACTCAGATTACATTACGTATAAACTTTTCGACGCTTCTATAAATATACATAGGTATAAATACACATATATTATACGATATGCATATATTAATATGTATGAACGATCTAGTTATAGAAATATAGACTATTAATTTAGAATCATACTGGTGTAATTACAGCATAATAAATTTATTTGCAGCAAAAATACGTTTACTAAATACAGCGTACAGATCCATTTGCATTTCTTTAGAAAAAAATTGCAACTTTTTAAATGTCAAAGAGTTACCTGTTTCTTGCATTTATTTAAATTTTTGAGCCACATCTAAAAGTGTTAAATATATTAAAAATGTTAACAAGAAAGATGGAGTAATATATAAGCTTATTGCTTTTATACCATTTTCTTTTTTAATAATGGTACTTTAAAACAGAATCGCCTATCTGAATACAATAATTTGGGTACCTAACACGATACGGAATTTTGCAATAAATTTTCATGAAAATTTACATCCAAGATTCGCAACGTGTAAAACAAAAAAAAAACAAAAGGTGCCAAGGTTAACACATGTTGTGATGATCATAACCTGTGAGACTGTGAGCATACCCTACATTCACAAAGGTATATGTCGCGAAAGCTCTAGTTGGATTCTTTTGACATTCTTGACTAAATTATTCATAAGAATAACGTTATAAATTTAATAGATACACACCTAATCAGTTAATCAAAGAACTTGGGAATTTAATTTACCAAGGACCAACACATACGACGACAATACAAAGTACAATCGATCTACTTAACATGTATGTATGAATGTTATAGCGCGAGAGTATTGACAAAAGTTATCTCTTTGTGCGTCTTTTAATGCAAACAGACGAAGTTGTGAAATATATTTCGCCTGAGTCGTAATAAAGACAATGAAATGTATATACGGAAATTTATAAATTATATCACCTATAGTTAAAGAATATGATTAGTCAAACCACAGTAAATATTTTTTATTCACATTAATTATTACTATATATTCTAAACTTTGTTCAGTAAAGTGCGTTCTTTTATTATAGAGTATAAAAAAAAATCTTCGCCCAACTTCAGAGCTAGTGAGTGGCACATAGAAATAATAAGCTTTAAATTGAATATATTTATCGATTTCTGTATTTTAACATTACTACAAAAGCCGTTCAGGACATGAAAATCAGGGCTACGAGCGAATATTGCATTAGTATTATTTAAGCCTACACCAAACTCTCCAGAAATAGTTTTAAAGTTATTTAGAATATCGTTTAAAGTTTTAATTCCATCTTCTAGTTTTATCGCTTGCGTTTCAAAATATTCAATTTGTTTAGGTAAGTTGCGAATATGCTCATGGATAAAATTTAAATTATTTTTTAACCCTTGTCTGCATGACCGAGGTCCTTTGGCAACCCTGTTTTTTCTAGTTTTTGAAAAGAATCAGTCGTTTAGATCGTCGCCGTCCATTGACTAGCACAGAGTTGACCCATCTTGCTGAAGATATCGAAGATTTGTCGGATATAGAAGATGATTATGATGTCGATTTTCAAGTCCGAAGATAACCTCGAAAGTCAGAGCGAAGAAGATTCCGATGAATTACCAGATGAAAGTAATACTGAAGAATTTCATTGTACTCAGTACGTTGCCAAGTCAGGTTTGAAGTGGAATAGTTTACCTTTTCGCAGTAGTAAAACGCCACTACGAAATTTAGTAAATGCACGTCCTGGGCCGACGCTGTTTACCGAAGAAGCGAATGATTCTATAGATATTTTCAATTTATTCATTACAAATGAAATGAAAGATATTATATGTCGCTATACAAATGAAGAAGCAAAGAAGAATTATGCAGAATGGAATAAAAAAAAACCTAATTCACCAATGAATTGGATAGATTTAGAAAAGGGTGAACTAGATTGCTTCTTCGGTGTACTGATAAAAGCAGGTGGATTGAGATGCAGGAAAGAATCCACGCGTGAAATGTGGACAAGAGATTCCTCTATACACCGCCTATTTTTTTATGCAGCTATGTCTGTCAACAGATTTGAAGAAATATCAAGATTCTTAAGATTTGACGATAAGACTACAAGAATTGACAGAAAGAAGGAAGATAAACTGGCGGCTATTGGAGAGACTTTGGACTTATTTGTAAGAAATTTCAAAATAATGTTTGAACCTTACGAATCTGTTACAGTGGATGAACAACTAGTATATTTTAGGGGCAGATGTCCCTTTAGACAATACATAAAATCAAAGCCTGGTCGTTACGGCATAAAAGTCTGGGCACTTGCTGACGTAAAGACTTCCTATTTATGTAATCTTCAGGTTTACTGTGGTCGTCTTCCAAGTGGAGTGAGGGAAAAAGAACAAGGAATGCGTGTAGTAAAAGATATGGTTGAACCATATTTCGGTAGCTGGAGAGGCATAACTACAGATAATTTCTTTACAAGTGTACCATTAGCGAATTATTTGTTGAGCAAAGGACTTACATTGCTTGGAACGGTTCGAAAAAATAAAACTGATATGCCACCTCAACTCAATGTAATCTCAAGACCAATTCATTCATCCATGTTCGCTTTCACAATGGATGTAAGCATGGTACGAATGTACTAACATTCCAAAAAAGGGCAGAATGGTTCATTTGTTGTCTACACAACATCAAGACGATAACGTATCTCCTGATAGCGAAAATAAGCCTATTATGATACTAGACTACAACGAAACTAAAGGTGCAGTTGACAACGCAGATAAATTGATTCGAGAATTTTCATGCGCCCGTAGAACACTACGATGGCCTTATAGACTATTCATGAATATTCTAGATATATGTGCCATAAATACATTTGTAATATTCAATAAAAAACACCCCGACTGGAAAAAACCAAATAAAGCCAGGCGTAGGTTGTTCTTGTTACAACTGGGAGACAAATTAACTCGTGGAAACATGGAAAAACGGGCTCAAAATAGAAAACTTCCAATATTTGTAAAAACAGCACTCCAGGATTGTGGTATTGCCTTAGCAGAAACAAATTTAGATTCACAGAGAGATGAAGAAAGAACCACTTCAACAAAAAGGGGTAGATGCTATAAATGTCCAAGAGAACAAGACAAGAAGGTTAACATAAAATGTAAGGACTGTCACAAATTTGTTTGTGACGCACATAGAAAAAAAGAGACAGTGACGGTTTGTCTTCCATGCCTTTCATTAAAATAATGTTTTCCATTAAATTTTCTTTTTTAAAGTTATGTGTAATTTCAAAGCATTGTCAAATCTAATGTTTTTTTAACACATTTTTGTTTTGTTCTAATATAAAAATAATTGTATGATTGTTTCGGCCTTTACTTGATGAAATTCCATTATAACTATTAAGATAAAATAAAACAAATTTTATGAATTTCACTTTTTAATTATCACTGTAACGAGTCGTTTCGCACCAACCTGGGCTTCGTCAGACATATAACTAACTTATTTAAACTTGTAAATAAGTTAGTTATATGTCTGACGAAGCCCAGGTTGGTGCGAAACGACTCGTTACAGTGATAATTAAAAAGTGAAATTTATAAAATTTGTTTTATTTTATCTTAATAGTAAAAATAATTGTACAACCATCATATTATATGTAACTTCGATAAAATTCAATTTTAAGACTTTTTTTAAATTTTAATTTGTCTTAAAGTAGGTACCTTAAATCTAAAAAAAAATGGGGTCTCGACAGGACCCCACGTATGTGGTTACATACGCATTCGTCTGTCATGCACACAAGGGTTAAGGCTAAACATTGTCTAAGGACGGTATTGTCCAGTTTTCTGAAGGGTATATTTGCCGCAACAAAGGCTTTACAGAGGTCTGTATAAAAATTGTCTATTGATGTACTCGGTTGATCGCGATGCATTTTATTATTTAGATACGCGGTTAGTCTTGACTTTTTTAAACATTTAAATGTATTTGACCAAATTTTACAATTAATCTCCGTATCTAACAATTTCAAAAAAATCAAAATCTTTAATCCAGCTGTCTAATAGTTCTTTATGCGGGCGGTTTGAAGGGGCCATAGTAGAATGCTATATATACAAAACGACAATAGGAGAATTATAATATACAAATGGAGGAAAACTGGATTCGTCAGCAAATAATATATATTTTAACAACATTTTTGTCATTGCTATAACGTTCTAAAACTGCTTCATAAAACTCAAACCATTCATATTTATCGTTCGGTAATATTTCGTTTTATTTTCTTAACTTTTTAGAACAATATTTATATTTTTAGCCCTACAAATTGTACCCAAGTGATGAGTTGTTCAGCAGTTTTTCTGCTAAATAATCGTGGTTGTCCCAGTATAAATGGAGATGTCTCTTTGTTCATTTTGTGAAGTTCTTTTCCGCTTATATTATTGCAGGTATAACCAACAATAGTTTTAAAAATTATTAATAATGTAACTCTCCCAGCCGCTATGTTTTTTAAAATTCTGTTTGAAAATCACAAATTGTCTTTCTTCACGCGAAAAAAATTCCATAGATAGATATAAAATTAGTATCAACGAAAATAATAATAAATATGCCGAGAAGAAGAAAAGCATGCGTTAACTAAAGAAAATATCAGATAACTGCAAACATTAAATAGATTGCAATTAAATGTGACTAGAGAAGTACTCACGAAACTTTTGGTATTAAAAAGTTGCATTGAAAATATATTTTTAATAAGGTATATATTTCCATAAATGAATTTTAAAAGTTAAAAGTTTCACTTTAACGATTAATGTCAACTGAAAACAAAAAAATAGCCTAAATTTGAAACTTTCCGTGTAAAGTTGAATAAAACGAAAATAAATAGCCTAAGGTGATGCTTTTACATTTGCGCAGACAGCTACTGAATGACGAATGAATAAATAAATACAGAACGAGAATGAGCACTGTATAATTAAAGTTTACGTGTTAAGATGTAAATTATTTCGAATGAATGAATACATAAAAGGACTATATGTACACATAAAGATATATGAGTCTTCTGAAGTGAAAAGCGAGAAATAATTAAGTAAAATTAATGATTAAGAATATAATGGCTATCTAGAGAAAATAGTTATACTAATATTTACAGATGCAGCTGATGGCATCAATAGAAATAATTATTTTAATCAATTGAATGTAATAATTTAACGTAGTGAAAAATTTGTATTTTTATTTGTTAATATGAAACCAACATATTATTAATTTAATGTTTAAAAAGTTAAACGACTGATTTTAACATGTTTAGTGGCATCTTTGCTAGATTTAAACTCTAAATTGCACTCCTGAAGAAGTAACAAATTCGATATGAAATATATATAGTCAAATAAATGAGTTTTTTCTTAATTGACAGACCGCTCACCCATTAATTAATTTTTACTATATAAATATATATATATATATATATATATATATATATATAACAATTGAAAAATTATTGGAGTTTATATGAAATATTTACAAATATCAAATTAGAATGTATGTAACTGAAGAGTAAGTGAGGATGTAAACATTGCTGTCTACAAATTACAAAGCATATCATACGAAATTCCAATAATTTATCAATTGTTATATTTAATAAACGGCTAAGAAATTATCTAAACACTTATATATATATATATATATATATATATATATATATATATAAATGCGAAAAATATTTGCCGTTAGTGTATAGGTTAGAATCACGTATATTGAGAAGTACAGTAAGAATATATTCAATTTAATTTCATACCAATATTTCGCACTTGGTTCAGTGCTTCTTCAGGGATACTACGATAAAATATAATGGAATTAAATTAGATATAAAGTATACAAAACAAAATGTTAACCTACAAACAGTGACTCCTGTATAGAAAAACTACACAACTAAACGTATATAACTGATCACTATAACAGACCAATATGGACCGGTATGGGAGTGTAATTCGTAATATATTAGAATATGCGATAGAATAGCGACGCAACATGAGCTTGTTGCCGATATAAGAATAAAAGTAGAGACATTTATTCTATCAGAAATTATTAAATATTTCAGACCGGCTTTGATTTTATTTTCAACCTGTTTACGCACCGATGGTAAATTCCTTCGTAACGTTGTCGTGCTCAGTAATGTTTGATTCGCGTATTTATTCCAAAATGAAATAAATGAATCATTAATTAACAAGGTAAACGGCAGTGTACACACAATCATAGTTACACATAGTTCATGTCTAAACTGTTGTCGATTAATTTTGTTATTATTGTGCTTCGAACTGTTTACGTGTTTTTACAATGTGTTTTTGACCAACACATTAGATATGTATTGCACACTAAACATTTAATTTTTGAGCCATCGTATATTAAGTCCGGGAAATCCATAATAAATTGATTCACTTCGTCTGACAACGGTCGTTTTCTCGATTTATGTGTCGACGACATTTTATTACGTATGCTTACACTTACATGCAGTCTAAGCAAGTACCAAACATATACTGAATGCTTTTTATTAGTTCTGATGCAAATACAATCATCCTCACATCGGCGCACATGGCGCGCACGGAAATTGATCTGCTCTACTGATCACCATAAGTTTGTCTAAGTTAAATAATACCAAAAACATATCAATGAGCTAATAAGCCTAGGGATATCGATACAAATACCCCCCGACACAAGTTAGCAATGGCATTAATGTAAACAATTGCTAACTTGTGTTGGACGAGTATTTGTACTGACATAATACAAATAATTTGTACTGGTGTAATATTAAATTATAAAAATATAATTTTCTAATTTAGTATTCTTTGCCGAAACATGTAAGAGTTGAATTATTTTAAATATATACATATTGAAGTTAAACAGACCTTAAATTGCCGACTAACCAAATCTCCAAATACAATGTGTTGCTGGATAGGTGCCCCAATAGGAAAAACATTTTTATTGTAGATTTATGAAATAAAAACATTCTTTATTAAAGTTTTTGCTTGATTGAAGATACACAAATAACACTAGACTTTTAAAATAAATTTCATAGTAATGCGTAAAATAGTTGTTTTCCACAAATTTTTGAGTCCTTAGTTGTGCTAATATCTAGATGCAGTGAACGTGATGCATTTCACATCGTGTAAGGCATGTGTTAGGTGAACTATTTCAACTACTGTCACGCAGTATTTAATTGTCAAAATGCTTTCGCAAAAAGGAAAAATTTTTTTATTATGAATTTATGAAAAAGATGATTTTTTATTAAAGTTTTTGCTTAGTACACAAATACGAACAATAAGTTCCTATTAGTAATTTTTTAAGCATAATCCTTTTAATTCCATGTAATTATCAAATTATGTTGAAAATATAATTGAAGAAGTTATTTAGCATGTTCAAATAAGTACGTTGGTTGACAGTAGTTGCAAGAAAATACGGGGCAATAATTCTGTCGTATAGTACCGCACACCACATATTTACTTTTTTATAATATTGCCAATAATAATAATAATAATAATAATAATAATAATTTATCTTCATCACTTTGACTACAATAGCATAGGATAAGTCAATTTAAACTAAAATAAAATGTCCATTTGTACTAAATATACACTCATCAGAGAATAAAATGTTTTAATGAAAATTTTGATAACTTGCAATTTCGTAGCCTACCCATAGACAAAAGTCTAACCGCTTAGCATCATCGCCAGGTTCGCCGAAAATGTGTTTTATACACCTTTATCTTGTTTGCCGCATAAACACGACAGAGAAATGATGCGCTCATATGTAGATTGGTCGCTCGTTTTCTTAAAGATTGTCTAGGATTTTGTCTAACCGAATCCAAAGCTAAAAGAGTACCTCCATCTTCATTATCATAGTTTTCTTCGATTTCCTTTTAGGAATAACAGTTCCCGATTTTTCGAATCATCCCTCAGGGATCAGCCTGTATATATATATTAATGTAATATATATATATATATATATATATATATATATATATATTATCATATATATATATATGAGAATAATATATTTAGGGTTCAAAAATCCACTGATAACGTCTCTTTCTAATAAATAATATTGATTCTATGTATATTTCAAATTTAATGAATTAATAAAATAACAGGTCAACGTGTAAACAAGCAATTCAGTTTATTATATCCAAGAAATATATGTTCTATGTTTCTGTACACAGATTCGTGTCAATATGGTTCAAATTGTAAATTATCTATATGTTTATTTTTATATGAACGTAACCTAACAAATTGTGCAAATTTAAAGTTGTTTATCTAAATTAGAACATTAAGCTTATAAATACTGATGGTAAGTATTAATTAACAATAAAATATACTCCAATTTGATATTAGTAGTCATAAATACTGAAACAGTTTACTTTAACGTACTTTATTCTGTTCTAGGTAGGTGTTTAAAGCGTGATAATATTATTAAAATACCTGGCAAAAATACAGCTTGTAGGAAGGTTCTAAAGTGTCGGAAGCACCTGGATGGTGTTTTCTAGGTACAAAATAGGTTTTCTAACAGCATGCATGAGGTATTTCTGGTCACAAAAACAGGTCAATGGAAACAGCGTTTTTCTTAACCTCTGTAGAGATAGATTATGTGGAGAATTCTTCTGTGTAATCTTGAGAGATGGCTATTCTCGAGGATATTACTGAGTGAGTTATTTATATCATATTAATATTATCTTGTTACTTCTTTTCGCTACTGAAAACTAAGATTTTCCTTCGTATAAATCTTTGTTTCCACTACAAGGGAATTTGTGGTAAGCCAACAATACCTGTAGAAATTGACAAGATAAGAAGCATAAATTCAATAATAATATCATAATTAGATAATAGTGCAAATTTAAAGGATGAATTTGACAGTTGCGTGACTCATAAAAAAACTAAAAATGTAAAATATCTTAAAATGTCAAGTCCAAGTTTCTAAATTTACTCATAAATTCCTTAAAAATTCATTATTTGATTTTATTAATTAATATCAGCTGTTTTCTACTGTAAAACTTTATAATTTATGATATAAATAAGGCTATAATAATCAGTAAGTAATTATGACATACTGTACTTTTCAAAAATTCAAGAGCGGCAAAAACATTATTTAGGTGCCTGAGATATGTTCTATTAATGTTTATATTGTTATCGAATGTACATGTAAAATATCAATGTTAATTTAGGTAAATATTGAAATAGTATTAATAAGTAATTTATCGACGACAAACTAATAAATTATTGTTAAAATATACAAAATATTACGAAATAACCCAGCTATGGAAGTATATGCACAAACAAACGACAACGACGGGGTTTACACACGGAGATTCTTAATAAAAATGCGACGCTTAAGACGTAATAATTTTTACTCTACAATAATCATCGAAAAAGTTCTTAATATGATATAAATAACTCACTCAGTAATATCCTCGAGAATAGCCATCTCTCAAGATTACACAGAAGAATTCTCCACATAATCTATCTCTACAGAGGTTAAGAAAAACGCTGTTTCCATTGACCTGTTTTTGTGACCAGAAATACCTCATGCATGCTGTTAGAAAACCTATTTTGTACCTAGAAAACACCATCCAGGTGCTTCCGACACTTTAGAACCTTCCTACAAGCTGTATTTTTGCCAGGTATTTTAATAATATCACGCTTTAAACACCTACCTAGAACAGAATAAAGTACGTTAAAGTAAACTGTTTCAGTATTTACGACTACTAATATCAAATTGGATTATATTTTATTGTTAATTAATACTTACCATCAGTATTTATAAGCTTAATGTTCTAATTTAGGTAAACAACTTTAAATTTGCACAATTTGTTAGGTTACGTTCATATAAAAATAGACATATCGATAATTTGCAATTTTGAACCATATTGACACGAATCTGTGTACAGAAACATAGAACATATATTTCTTGGATATAATAAACTGAATTGCTTGTTTACACGTTGACCTGTTATTTTATTAATTCATTAAATTTCAAATATACATAGAATCAATATTATTTATTAGAAAGAGACGTTATCAGTGGATTTTTGAACAATAAATATATTATTCTCATGCGAATTAATTATAAGCCCTTCAACATCCTGAATTCCACATGTATTTGGCTGATAAATAAGAGTAACCAGTTAATTATAAATATTATATCTTACTATAATTACATAAACACATATATATATATATATATATATATATATATATATATATATATATATATGTGTGTGTGTGTATATATATATATATATATATATATTACATTAATATATATACAGGCTGATCCCTGAGGTAACCGACAAACTTACACAATGCGTTCTAGAGGTGATTCTGGACAAAAAAGTTTATTTGCACTTTAACTTAATTTCTTTTTGTTTCTTTAGATTTTAACAAAAGAAGAAAACTGTTTCAGTAATGTATTTAACCTTGAAATTACATAACAAACCAATAAACTAATATTATAACAGTTGCTCGACATGTTTGCCTCTTCTTTCTAAACATGTTGCCAGCCATTTTATAAAATGACAAATATGTATCATGAGCGCCGGCATGTTTTATCAACATGACGGCACTCCACCGCATTTTAGTAAGCAAATTATTGACTTTCTAAATAAAAATTTTCCTGGACGGTGGCAGTATTATGGCCTGCGCGTTCTCCTGGCCTTTTGACATTAGACTTTCTCTCTTGGAGTTGGCGAAAAAATCGTGTTTACTATAACGGTAAGCCGTAACGGTAAGCGGTAACGAAAGAATAGTTACAGGTGTAGATTCCTTACGAAATGAACTTACAGATATTACCTGGAAACAGAATATGGCCCAAATACTAGCAACATGTTTAGAAAGAGGAGGCGAACATTTCAAACAAGTGTTATAATATTAGTTTAGTCGTTTGTTATGTAATTTCATGATTAAATAAATTACTGACACAGTTTTCTTCTGAAATCTAAAGAACAGAAAAAAATTAAGCTAAAGTGTATATGGACTTTTTTGTTCAGAATCACCTCTGGAACACATTGTGTAAACTTGTCTGTTACCTCAGGGAAAACCTTGTATATATATATATATATATATATAAACACAAGTGTCCCGTATCGTTATGTTCAAATTTTAGGAGTGTAAAGAAGACTTCATTTCAAGTAACAAAAACGCAAAACTTGTATTTCCATTTCTATTTGTTTCAAAGTAACAAATCTATGAACGAGATTGTCAGATCATGAAAAAAATGTAATCCTAAAGTCAATACAATCTGATTTTATTTAAAAAAAAGTTATACGATTCAATACAGGCCTGTGATTGTTAACGTCGCATAATAAAATATTATCCTAAAATAAATAAACACGTGTCGTAGTGCATACAGTAATTTCTTGGAGATCTACAAAAAAGAGTACTGGAAATTGATTTATGATAAAGAAGGTTCTTACTTATTTCGTAAGTGCTGAACCATGAATATCATACAATAAGCAAATTCAGATGACTGTTAACGTTGCATTTTTTATTAAAGGATTACATTACGTTTTAGTTCATACAACAGCTTATTAGTGAGTGAACACGTTTTCTTTATTCAAAATGCCTTACTGATTTTCTTATGTATGCGGACATGCATTTTGTGTATGGCTACTGCAACGGCACTGCACGTCAAGCAGTTTATGAATACCGACATCGGTTTCCCGATAGGCGCATTCCTCATTATAGAACGTTTCTGGAAGTACACAGACAATTTCAGGAATGCAGACTGCGTGATTATCTTTTCGACCGAGGAGTAAATTTGCCAGGAGACTTAGAGGAAGAAGAAGTAGCTATTGTTACAAGGGATCCAACTCTCAATGTACGTCGAATCACTAGACAACTAGGAGTGCCACGAACGACAGTTTCGCGAATTTTAAAACGTGAGGGCTTATATCCATATAACTATCGCAGAGGACACGGTTTGCTTGAGGCAGACCACTATGCTCGCCTAGTTTATTCTCCTAGATATTCAGACAGTCACGGCTTCATTTTAATTTCTGCAGAACAGTCCTCTGGACAGATGAATCTACGTTTACGGGTAATGGTGTTATAAATCTGAAAACCTGCACAGGTGGTTATCAGAAAATCCCAACGCTATACGCCCATCTAAATTTCAACATGAATTTTCTATTAACGTTTAGGCGGCCCTAATCGATGACTTTTTGATTGGTCCTGTCTTGCTGGGAGGTTAAATGCGGACAATTACCTTCAATTTCTTATTGACGAACTGCCAGGTCTTTTAGAGGATGTCCCACCGAATATTCGACGAGACATGTGATTTGACATGGACCACCACATTTCGGAATTGCTGTCCGAAATTGGGTTAACGTCAATTATCCAAGGTGGATTGGTCGTGGTGGTCCTGTTGTATGGCCACCCAGATCACTCGATCTTAATCCCCTTGACTTTTATTTATGGGGGTACATGAAAAATTTAGTCTACGCGCAAGTTTCGAACACAAGAGAAGAATTGTTGGATCGTATTCACCTGGCTGCCGAGCAAATCCGACAAAACAAGTATGAAATTCGGATAAGTACTTCTTCTGTTGGCTTACGGGCACAAGCCTGCATTCAACAAGGAGGTGGACATTTCGAAAATATTATTAATTGAACTTTTTTATATAAAATCAGTTTTTATTGACTTTAGGATTACATTTTTTTTCATGATCTGACAATCACATTTATAGATCTGTAACATTGAAGGAAATAAAAATGGATATACAAGTTTTGCGTTTTTGTTACTTGAAATGAAGTCTACTTTACACTCCTAAAATTTGAACATAACGATACGGCACACTTGTATATAGTAGATTCAATTAGTTGGCGATTTAAGGTCTGGTTTTACTTCAACACGTATATATTTCAAACAATCTTACATGTTTCGGCAAATGATGCCTTTTTCCAAGAAATTGAAATATATTTCAAATTTCTTTGATCGCTTCCGGCTAAACTGAAGTCTGATTCGGATATAAATATACTCATCGAATCCCTGATTCGCATTTAATAAATTGCAGAAAGTCTTATTAAAATCTAGGTAGCCATATTAAAGATATTCGAATGGATCCATGCATTTGCCTAACCCTGTATGTCCTTTAGCAGATCTATTGCTATTTGGTATTTTTGTCAAAATAAAGATAGGTAAATTGCATTATAACATTGATATTTAACTTTTGATTTATTTAATTACTTTCTAGAATATTTAAAAGTATAAAATAATTGTTTTCGATATAAATATATTATATCTGAGGTAATTTTGCGATTTTCATCTTCGAGTAAATTTCTTTAAGACAGGACTTATATCGATTTCTATACAACTCATTTTTCAAGATAACATTGTTATTTTGAAACCCTTGTACGTATATAATATTTAAATATCGGCACATTCAATACTATTTTGTATAAATAATTCGAGAATGGTATTGTATTTATTATTCGGGTCCAATAATAACAAATCGAACAATTGGTCTCCAAATACTATAAGCAATATTGTTTAAAAGGCTTTGTTTTTTAACTAAATTATTATGGGAATATCAAACAAACGTAGTTTTTCTATTATATTAAAGCATTCACTCTCACAATGGATTGTGGAATATTTATTTTTATTGCTGGCGTTCTGCGTCGTATAAAAAACTACCGTTCAAATTTATTTTGTATTTGATGACGCTTGCTGTTCAATACTGATTTATTTTATGAAAAACTCAACGAATTTTAATCTTTACAAAAACATCATGGATTTAGTAAACATGATGGTTCTTCTGGAAATATCGAAATTGCCCTAAAGCAAAGAAGAGTATATGTTTATTACAAACTGAAGTAATAGCTTATAGTTTTCCCTGCTATCTTGGTACAAGCGAGTTTAAAATATGGATATTTAATAATAAATACTTATTTAGAATTCTTTATAGTAATTATGTAATAAATTAGCTTCTTTAATATCAAAGAACTAAAAAAAGTAATGTAATGAAATGTTTAAGAATTCTAGTTTTTATCTTTTGAATAACAATAAAATGCAATCAAAATATTGTAATTATGTATTAGCAAAGAAAAAACTATAATTTAATTTCATACATTTCAAGAATAGAAGCACATTTTGGGAGCTACTTTACTTTTTCTTGGCGTATAGTAACATGAAAAATAAAACATTTTAAATATTTAAGGGTATTGAACCCAAAATTGAACAGTTTTAGATATACCAGGTGTCCACACGAAAATTTAATATTGAATTATTTATAGTATTTTTGAAGACACAAACTTGAAAATTAGGGTGGTTGTTCAGGATATAGGAAAATAGTTTCTCTGTTTTGTTTTAATTATTTATCGATTACTTCAATATCAAATCCGTGATTAATACCAGTATATTTATTAATATTTAATTTATTACAAAATTTTGTTAATTTGAAGGAAATTTCGGTAATCTATGTATCACAGAATGGAAGGCTGCGTATTTCGTAGATTGAATTTTTCAACGATTTTGAAATAAAAGGGAAACTAAGAGAAGTACGGATCCTTTGATGATAACCATCTACCAATTCATACGGACAGAGTCATAAAGAAATTATAAAAAAGGAAGCAGATATTTCGATTGAAATTTTTACCGATTTATAAATAAAAAGGAAACTAATTTATAAATAAAAGGAGTACTGATTTAATCATGATAAGCATCCACCAATTCATACGGGTAGGGTCATTAAGAAACAATTTGAAAGAAAGGAGATATTTGGATTGATTATCTGTATTGTCAGACCTAAATGTTATAGAATGTGATATGGAAATGCTCTACAAAGAAAAATTTGTGAGTTTAGAAGACAGCTCTAAGCAGTTGAATTGTTTTGAAAGCAATATATTTAATGATGTTTAATTTATTACAATTTTCTTCGTTTAAAAGAAAAATTCAATAATCTAGGTACCATATCATGGAAGGCCGCGTATTTCTTGGATTGAATTTGTTCGTAATTTGGAAATAAAAGGAGAACTAGAAAAGGCACTGATTCCTTCATGATAATCATCCACTCAAACGGATAGAGTCGTTCAGGAATTATTTGAAAAATAAATAGATATTTGGATTGATCATCTCCATTTTTACGTCTAAATATTATATAGCGTGATTTTGTACATGCTTTACAAAGGCAAATTTCTGAGTTTGGAAGACAGCACAGAGAAGTAGAATTATTTAACACCAATAACAAGTGTTCATTTGAAAAGTCAATCTAGTAGCATGTGATTTACTGAGAACATTTTGAAGTAAATTTGTCGTAAATTATTGAAAACTATAACAAATGTTGAAAATGTTGTCCTTCAAAATCAATGCACTTTAAAATCCTCCGTTCAATTTCTGATGATATTCTGCAACATTACTGGATTGTTATTAATTTCCAGGCATTTCTGTTGGACTCTCTGTAGCATATCATTCAAATTCAATATAGGTGTTCGAAATATGTTATTTTATAGATAAGGCCACTAAAAGAAGTCGCAAGGTGTTTAATCGCATGAACGTGTAGGCCAGGCAATTTCACGTCTTGTTGGAAATATGCATTTTGAAGTTCATCATCATGCAACTGATTGACAAATGGTTGTAAAATTTCCGTACGGTACCTTTGAGCAGTTAACGGTCCCTGAAAAAATATTGGTCCAATGATTCGCCTTTGGCTTATCGCTGCCCAAACACCAATTTTCTCTGGATGTAGCACAAGTTGTCGAAGAGATCTTAGAAAATTGATACGATTTAAAGCACTCATCAAAATAGTGAATATTACAAAATGCGGGCGTCTTTATTTAAAAAACGAACACCATTACTTTCTAAATACATTTTTACCAAACAACTTGCAAAATTTTCCCAAATTAAAAGGTTTCTTAAATAAACGCTTCCATGTACAAAGAGTTTTTTTTTTAGAAATTTTAAAATTATATTTTGCAGTCGTACTTACCGTACAGTAACTTTTATTTATGTCAGAAACTAGTTAATCTATTCATTAACTTAACACAAGTGTATATGAAAAAAATGCGAAATTTTTCAATTATTTATTAAATAAGAAACCATATGAATATCTTTAGCATTAGAAGTAGCATCCGCTAGATGGCTGTATATAATATAAATACATATTTTCTATTTGGACTAGTAATTGCTTCTATATTACAATTAAAATTATCTTATTTCCTTTCTGTGATAACTACTGCTTACAACAAAACAACTTTATCGTTTCCATTCTTTCAGTGGATATTGCACTGTCGTATCTATGTAGTCTAGACTAATGAAAATTTTAGTATTCCGCTAATTTAATAAGTTAAATATACGAGGGTATATTCTTTTTTTTATTTTCATATTGATGTATTTTGAGTTCTAGGTGTTGTATAGATTTGAACTTTTGGGTAGCCTCCTAAAATATTGTTTTCTATCATATTCCAAAAGAAAAAAAATTGGAGGGTGGCAAAATTATAAGTAGCGATTTCTTCCTTTTAATTAACGGGTTGGCCATTTAATGTTGCGGTTTTAAAAATCGCGCTATTCCCTTGTATATATAGAAATTAATATAATATATATTTTTTACACTAGAGGGCCAAGCGCGGTTTACAATAAATATATGAAAAATTTGCCTTGTCAGTTTTCAAGATGGCGTCGTATCCAACGGAAGTGCGTGTGGAATTAATAAATATTATTATAGAAATGGGGAATCTTTTGCATGTGGATTTTCACTACTCCAAATTCTTATATTTTGTGAATTTAGGTATCCCGTTTTATAAAACCATGCTTCATCAGTAAAGATGACTCTTTGCGAAAGTTCTCCATTATTGTTCATATTTACAAACCAATTACAAAACTGTAGTCTACGTGGGTAATCAATTTCTAACAATTCTTGTATTGCTGTGACACGGTATGGATAAAGTTGCATATCTTTTTTTAATAACTTGTGAGTTGTACCAACAGAAAGGTTTATTTGTTGACTCAAATGTGAGATACTTGTGGTTCATTTTCCATTATTTCGTCAACACGATTGACAAATTGAGGTGTACGTTTCTTAACTGCTCCGCTGCCTGATTTTCTCAAGAGACTACCAGTTTCAGAAAAAAGTTTTAAAGTTCTATCCAAAGTATTCTTAAATTGTATAAAATCTATTACAAAATGTGGAAACTCAACTTGAAATTCTACCATGCAATCTTGAACTGAATAAACCCATAAACCATCAATTTTATTACCACTTCGAAAATAAGCTTGGACTAAAAAAAATTTATGTTCTTAAGTGAAAGCCATTTTAAAACTGAGAAGCAATTTATTTAGACCAGAATCGACGCACGATTATTTTATGCACTAACTGATATTTATGATTGACATTATCAAATGTCATTTGGATTTACGTTTACGGAGCAACAAACACATATTAATATATTTGCGTCTTATTCTATCAAAATTTCAAAGTAACCTAGATTGACTTTTCAAATGAACACACGTTATGTTTAATGATTTAAATTTATTATAAAAATTCTCTTCATTTAAAATCTATGAATCATGCTATGGAATTCTGTAAATTGAATTTCAAATCTATTTGGAAATAAAATGAAAACTAAGCGAACTACAGATTTTTTCATAATAACATTCAACCAACTTATACGTGTAGAGGCATTACGGAGTTGTTTAAAAAAATAAGTAGATATTCGGATTGATCGTCTCAATTTTCAGACATAAATTTTATAGAATATGATATGGAGATACTCTTCAAAGGAAAATTTGTGAGTTTGGAAGGCAACTCTAAGGAACAGAATTATTTTAACAGCAATATATTTAACGATAATTTATTACAATTTTCTTCATTTAAAGGAAAATTCAGAAATCTATGCATCATATCATGGAAAGGCCGCGTATTTATTGGATTTAATTTGTTATTTATTTAGAAATAAAATAAAAACTAGAAGAAGTACTGATTTTCTTTTCTCGCGATAACCATTCACGAATTCGCACGGGTAGAGTTTTTAAAGAAAAAGCAGATATTTGGTTTGATCATCTCCATTTTCAGGCCTAAATATTATAGAACGTGATTTTGAACACACTTTACAAAGGCAAATTTGTGGGTTTGGAAGATAGTTCTAAGCAGTAGAATTCAAACCAACGATTGCAATAGTGAAGAACGATTTTGCTGTGCAAAATTTAAGAATCTTTAATAACACCGTAAATACCAGACTTTTTTTAATTCTCAAGTTTATTAATTTACTATTGATTTTAACTCATATCAAATGTCTGTTATTAAATTTCATAAATTTAACAATTCTTTCGTAACATGTGAAGATAGGGAAAATATACTAAAAAATAATTATGGACTTCTATTAAAAGAAGGACATAGTTTAATCAAAATACCTGTATATTCGATATTATTCACAAATATCCATCGCAGAATGTACCATATGAGCAAAAATTATTTAGATAAGGGATAGCCGTGGTTGGGAGGATCACTGTCTTTGGTAGCTTCAGCTTGTTGTTTCCAATTAAATGTCAGTTTTTATTTGAAGTATTTGTAATTATATTGGATATGTTAGCTAAAAAAACTGATATTTAAATCATTTCGAATAAAAGTTCAAATCGAAACTGGCATTTAATTCATGTCAAATAAAAATTCAAATGGGAATTGGCATCCAACAAACATGTAGAACTAACAATAACAGGCTGAACCTATCAAAGACAGTGATCGTTCCAACCATCGCCATCACTTATCTAAATAATTTTTGTTGATATGGTATATGAATAACATACATATTTTATGTATTCAAAGCAATATTTATAATATAATAAATTGGGAAAATTCTTAAATTTATCTACATTCTTTCATTGGGAATAAATTACAAACGCGAAAAGAAATATGTTAATTTATACAATTTCAAGCAAAACTATAAATCGAAACGACATATAACTCACCTATATAAGCAGTTACGAAAAGGCTAATGAACAAAAGTAGGCGTATGCTAGAATTCCCCATGGCTTTTATAATAACACAACATTTAACACTGAGACAGGACATTATATCTTCGTTTAATATTCACATACAAATTTAACGATAGTCACAAACAGTTGTAATTGCGCACCAGTTTTTGAAGAAGAAAGGTACATAATACTCACTCCGTATACTAATATAGCTCACAACAAAACATCTACAAGTTTATTTTTAATGTGTTGCACTAATAATATATAGATTTATGATTACTAATTAATAATAATTATTACACGGTTTTGTTTTTATACGTACTTAGAATATTTATATTATTATAATTAACAGGTTCACTATATATTAAGTGGAGATCACAGGAAGATTAGCAGAAGAGGATAATGTACACATTTAAGTTTTAATTCAACTGCAACAAGATTTAATAGTGAACAAATATGAAGGTATCTTGAAACACTGATTAAATTAGTTCTCCTTTAATATTCCTAAAGGTATAATTCTACTTGTGTTTGTTTATATTTTCTTATAATTCACACTAAAGTATTACATGTATATATATAGTATTTACATTTATTTTAAATTTACCGTTATCTCTTTATACGTAATAAACAGTATTATATATTTACTATATATAATCCTTAATTTATTATTATATTTATATTGTTATTATTATAAATCAATTGATGAATCGAAGTCCAGAACTTTTGCGAATGAATCTATTAATTTCGGTGCTTGACGTCCGGTGGCCAGCAACCGCGCGTTGAAATTTCGTATCGAGACATTCCGGTACGCAGACGACACGGTCGTCGATTCACGAATGCCGTCCGGACGCCTGAACTTCTCATAACTCTGCGGCGCCTGCGTCTCCTATCCCATATAATTCCGTTATTATGATTATATAGGAAAACATTGTCGGTGATAACGTATAGATTCGAAACCGAATGTTGCCCCAATGTCCACCAGAACATGATAGCACATTCATATGTATGTATGCATATATATACATATGTATGTACGTTAATCCATTGCCATTTACATATTGTGATTGACAGATGGTCATTGGTTTTTATTTTTTCATTTAGGGATTTTAGTATTAGCGTGTAGAACCTTAAATGAAGACGTTAAAATATTAAATAGAACTCAATTAAAAATTCTGTAAAATACTAAACCAAACTGCCTGGAAATTTAATTCTGATTAATTGATTTTCGTATTTTACTACAAAATAATTGTTGGAAGTAAGTAAGTAAGTATTTATTTTATTGGCAAAGCTATTATTACAACTATAACATTTCTTACATTTACTTAATTAACTATTTTACGCTGCTCCAACATCGAAATTACTTGGATCACTCAAATTTTTTGTTTAACATATTCTAACAGATTTCTCTTAAAGGTTTTTAAGTCATTACAATATTTCAAACCCCGCGGCAACGCATTAAACAATATGAAACCATTCACAAAAACGTTCCTCGTTGTCCGAACCCTGTCAAATCGCTCTATATAAAGGTCTTTTACATTTCTTGTATTATGTTCATGTATATCCTGCACAACAGCTACTCTATCACTTAAATAAGATGGTAATATGCAGTTTTTCAATTTAAAAACAAAAATCATGGTTTTGTAGACTATGTATTGTTTTATATTTAACAGGTTCAACACCTCGAGCATAAGCTTGATTGGTGTATACTTATTGAACTTTAATATAATTCTTAATGCCCTATTTTGCAGCTTTTGTAATTTTTGCATTTCACCACTGTTTATGCTGAACAAAACTGTCGAACAAAAGTCAACATATGGTGATATAATAGCCCCGTACAACAGTAACAAAGTATACAAAGATAAATCCTTACTTATTCTACTTAGAAAGAAAACTTTCTGTGACATCTTATTTAATATATATTGCACATGTGATTTAAAATTAATGTTAGCATCAATCATCACTCCCAAATATTTAATATTTTCAACCCTTTCCAATTTATATTGATTAATAGTTAAATCCATACTATCAAAATGGACAGCTGCAATTCGAAACCTTGACCCAATCCCCATATATTTAGTTTTATCCAGATTAATCGCCATATTATTATCACACAACCATTTGTATAATTTACTTAATTCATTATTTAATTTTTCTACCATAACGTCAATATTTTTACCAGTAACATAAACCATGGTATCGTCCGCAAACATACGATCTCACAGTTGTCTACACATTTCACCATATCATTGATATATAATACAAATAAAAGCTGTCCCAAGACAGTTCCCTGGGGCACACCATACTGAGTGCAAACCTCATTAAATACCACACCCCTAAACTTTACAGTTTGTGTCCTACCCAAGAGATAAGTCTCAAACCATTTCAAAGCATTACCTGACAAACCAACTTTATTTAGTTTACGCAACAGCAAGTTTTTGTCAATAGTCTCAAACGCTCGTCTAAAGTCCAAAAATACAGTCAATACTACATTTCCTTTATCAATCTCTTTAACCCATTTATCACATACATCCATTATTTCAGATTCACAAGAATGTTTCTTCCTGAATCCTGACTGATTAGAAAAAGAATGAAATAAAATCCAAAAGAATAAAAATCAAACGTTAGAAATATTTTAAGATAACGTAAGTTTTGAGAAAAAAATCAAAGGTAAAAATCGATTAGTATTAAAACATAAACACTGGGAAATTATTATAAACTATTATACAAAAACTAATTTACAAAACTGATAAGGGCCCGTGGTCCTTAATGTCACGCAATTTTCGTAGAATTCTCCCCATCATTCTCTGGACGACGTTTATATTCATTTCTCGGATCTCCTGGAATATTCTGGCCCGTAACTGCTTCATTTTGGGTTTCCCAATCCTTGTCATAAGCCTTCCTGCTCAGTAGTGCCCAAAATTCCTTAATGGGGCGCGTCTGGGGTACGTTGGGGGAATTGTCTTCCTTAGGTACATAATTCACGTTCAGTTCAGTTAACCAGTTCTGAGGGATTCTAGCATAATGGCATAAAGCCAGATCGGACCAGAATATTAGATGATGAGCATTAATGAAATTTATCAATTTAGATAGACATTTGCGAATATAGACGTTTGCATCCACAGCTTCACCTCTAACTCTCGGAACGTAAGGTCTCGAAATTCCTGCTTAAGAAATAGCGCACCAGACCATAATCCTGTCGGTAAATTTTGTTTTTGGTTTGAATTTTACGTTGTCAGAGGACAATTTGCAACATTGGACGTGTAAAAACCATCGTTACGCATTATTTCCGAATTGTATAATGTAAAATATTTCTCATTATCTAAAACAATAAGTCTGTTGCCAATAAAACGTTGACCCCTTAATGTTCGGCAGCATCTGGAGATTCTCTCTAGTTGGGTTGCGGTGTTTTTGGGGCACTTCCTTCTTTTTCGATATTCTAATCCATTTTTAGTCAAAATTCTGCCAACAGTCCTATGCGCAATTCCAAATGTACGACCTAAAGTGCTCGTAGACGTCCCAACTCTGTCTTGAGCAGATTGGATGAGTCTATTTACTTCATGTGTGGCCAAAACTGGAGGTCGTCCACTTTTCGGTAAATTCATGTATGACATACCTTCTTCACATTCCTTAATTGTGCGGTAAATGGTTGACAGTCCAATATTTTTGTCTCGAAAAATGTTAATAATCTCGCGTTTAGGTACTCGTCCAACTAAATTATATATAGACTTTCGTATTTCAATCTTGTATAACATCTTTTTATTTCTGACAAATCTAACACGTCACTATAGTAATTAACAAACGAGTATCTTTTCTAGCTCTGTGGTAACTATTTTTCGTAATAACTTTTCTCGTCAAAACTTTTGTTCCATACGTTACACATACAGGACGTTATAATTTATTTAAAAAGATAGAAGATAAACCCGAAACTGTTTTCATTAACATCTTTCTAATGTACATATTTTGAATGTTAATTGTTCTTAATGTTGATTTAAAAATGCTTTTGTTTTATACAGCGTGTCCACGAACAACCGATAAAAAATGAAAGGGGTGATTGTACATACAAAAATATGAAAAAAGTTTCTTTCAGCTTGGGTCCGGAAATGCTTCTTAACCCATTTATTCTCATAGTTGCCTTAACGCAACACCAAAAAAAAAAATTTTTCTTACTAAAAGTAATAATTTTGGATGTACTGTCAGTAGCATTGCGTTAATAAATATTTAAAGCTACACCTACACTTAACCTAATAAACATTTTGGGGACGAGTAATCGCATTTTCAATTTTGAATAAAAATAAAATAAAACTATGGAATTTTCAAGAAAAAAACTTGTGTATCTTAGTTTAAATTAATAACATACAGATTACTTTTTCACTTATCATTAAGAGGTTTCATATAAAAGATACTTCACGTAACATTATTTTGGAAAAAAAATCAATCCCCTTTTTTCTGGAAATATTTCTCAAACGGAATTGAAATATAGCGTTGCGAAAACGAAACATTGGGACAAATGGTGTAATTGTAGTCATGAGTAATATTCCTGTTTGAACATGCTTTTTCACGTCTGGGGGAAGTTTATTGGGTATCCGTTGTGCGAGTTTATTCGCAGTGGGATAGAGAAGTTGAAGAAGTTAGAGTTCAAAATAGTGTTATCTTGAGGATATTAATATGAGGATAGAAATATTATACAATGGTAAGTACCAGCAATTTCTGAAGTACGTGTTGGTCGTTGATTTTGATAATAAAATCACGTGAAATATCGCGATGATCTTACCAGACCGTTGACTTTGAAAGAACTTGAGGCAATTGTTGAAGATCTTGATTTGAATGAGGAAATTGATGTTTGTTATATACCACCCGACGTCGATGATATAACGGACGAGGAGGACATTGATGATAATGTTATAGGTGGAGTAGAAAATTTGCATGTAGACATAGCGGGAACTTTTGAGATAGTTTGTCCGAATAACGAAATTGAGATAGAGGATGGTATACATCATGAGGCAGCTTTATCTACACCAAGCAAAACCGCAAGAATTGAAGACATTATTATTTGGTGTAAAACGCCCGTTGACTACGAGGAAGATGCTACGTCAAATGAGGAAGGGAATGTACAGAATATTGTTGAGGCGCTACATGGAAAGTCTGTGCTTGATTTCTTTATGCAAATGTTTGATAAAAATGTTGGCCAGCTTATTATTTCAAACTCCATTAAATATGCGATAAATAATAACTGTACTCAATTCGCCTTAGATCAAAATGATCTAGAAATTTTTTTGTGAATATTGATTTTGAGTGGGTACCACACTCTTCCACAGGTAAAACTTTACTGGTCATCTGATGAAGATAAAGGTGTTCAATTTGTGAAAAATGCGATGTCACGAAACAGATTTCTCGACATAAAGCAGAACATTCATCTTGCAGATAACAATCAATTAGACAAGGCAGACAAATTTGCGAAAGTAAGACCGCTGGTTGATCTCTTGAACAGCAATTTCTTGAACTATGATGTTCTTAGACATCACTTATAAATTGATGAGCAAATGGTACCCTACTTCGGCCGCCATTCAGCGGCATTCAGCGGTGTTTTTGAACGGGAAGCCGGTACGTTTCGGGTTCAAAATGTGGTGTCTGGCATCTAGCGATGGGTATTTATATCAATTTATACCTTATGCTGGAAAAACTGGTGAAAATGCCAAAAGAGAATTTGGTTTAGGTGAAACTGTGGTCATCAATCTTTTGAACGTATTAGAAAAATAGTCGATTCATAAGGTATACTTTGATAACTTTTTTACGAGCTACAAGCTATTAGTTCATCTGAAACGTCAAGGATACTTTGCTACTGGAATTGTATATGAGAAGAGAATGCTGAAATGCCCTTTAGAGACTTGTAAGTCTATTGGAAAAGAACCTCGTGGTACAATGGATTCTCGTTACGATCACGTAAATGAAATAAGCGTGGTCCGTTGCAATGACAATTCTGTGGTTACAGTAGCAACCAATTGTGAGTCTGCACTGCCTAATGTGTTTGTGAAGCGGTACAATCGTAGAGAAAAAAGGGACGTCTCTATACCACAACCAAATATGATTGCCAAATATAACAAATATATGGGAGGCGTTGATCTACACGATAACGCAGTTGCAAATTACCGAATAAATATTCGTGGAAAAAAAATGTTGGTGGCCGTTATTTATAAATATGTTAGATTCTACTGTGGTGAATGCTTGGAAACTGCACAGACTTGTATACACAGAGAAACCCATTTCGCAGCTGGATTTCAGGTCTGAACTTGTACGAAGCCTCATTAGTGCTAACAAATGTGAAACACAATCTGTTCGAGGACGTGGTTCCAGTGCGTCTCTATCATCCAGTGCACGTTTAGATAATGTGGGTCACCTAATTGAAAGAAATCGTGAAAATTGGAGGAGACATATAGAGTATGCAAAAGGACAACCGTATTTATGTGTAATAAATGTGGAGTTCCATTACATTCACACTGCTTCAAAGACTACCATAATTAATAATTGTAATATTTTTTTGTGCATATACTCCCATTGTTGCGTTAACACAACGCAAAAAAATATAAGAATCAGTGGTTTGCTTTTTTTTTACTTTAAAGGATGTTTATAAATAACTAAATAAAAGTTTATTCCTGAAAGAATTTACGTTTTCCTTGATTTGTGTAATAGTGGTCCTGAATGGGTTAATGGAGCTACAGCACTTTAGAGATAGTATCACAAAACCGGTTTTTAGTTAATTAGTCTTGAACTACATTTAATTTACGATTAAAATTTGATACCTACATGATTTACAAATGATAATTTATACTTTCTTTTATTGGCCAGTGACTATCGCACAGAGTTGGAGTGATGTCAGGAGCCCTATACATCCTTGACACTAACTTTTTTCCTTTGTGGTTAATTATCATTTTTTTGTAAGATTATAATTCTATAATATTTTTAATGTTAAAAAGTTTCTCGTGCTAAATATCGGAAAAATCAACAGTTTTCAAGAAAATACGTCCGATGAAGAGCGGCCTTGTTTTTTCTTATTTCGTATTTAGTACAAATGTAAAAAAATAGATAGAAGTATTTTGTTACAATACGGCTTAAACAACAAAAAAACAATACAGAATAGTATCGTTTGAAAATTGTCAATGTCAAAGCTCGTTATTGCCATAATAATAATTTCATACAATTTAAAGCCAGTTTCTAGTTTATTTATTTAAAAAATGCTTTTGTGTACTAGTGAAGAATAGGCAGATATGCATTTAATCTACGGGGAAGTTAACGTAAATATGCAGAAAAGTTTCCTAATAAAAAAACGCATTCCACTCATACAACATTTACCGCATTCCACTCATACAATATTTACCGTTGTACCGTTTACATCCCGTTGTAGCAAAAACAAATTAGCAATATCGATGCGACAATTCACATCAAGCTTTGATACAAAATAATACAAATCTGTATAAAAACAAATTTGTATCTGTATATACATGGACACACAGTACGTATTTACCAGCGTTTGCTTCAACCACCAGACGCATGCGTTTCTATATCACGACTTTATCAATGATGGGTTTACGAAGGAAGACAAGCGACTGTAGGTACACTTCGCGGTCATGTAGCAAATTTCGCCCTATCAGATGACACCTGATAACCTCATGACATCTGACGGACAAAACCGGCCACGCCGATGCAAAGTGTTTCTTCTCGAATAGCTATGCTTTTACAGGAAAAGAAAAACACGCGATATTACTGTGAGTCCATTAACTCGTCGCCAGGTGGCGTAATATAGCAAAACAAATTAGCAATATCGATGCGATAATTCACATCAAGCTTTGATACAAAATAATACAAATCTGTATAAAAACAAATTTGTATCTGTATATACATGGACACACCGTACGTATTTACCAGCGTTTTCTTCATGCAAAGTGTTTCTTCTCGAATAGCTATGCTATTACAGGAAAAGAAAAACACGTATATTACTGTGAGTCCATTAACTCGTCGCCAGGTGGCGTAATATAGCAAAAACAAATTAGCAATATCGATGCGACAATTCACATCAAGCTTTGATACAAAATAATACAAATCTGTATAAAAACAAATTTGTATCTGTATATACATGGACACACAGTACGTACTTACCAGCGTTTGCTTCAACCACCAGACGCATGCGTTTCTGTTTCACGACTTTATTCATGATGGGTTTACGAAGGAAGACAAACGACTGTAGGTACACTTCGCGGTCATGTAGCAAATTTCGCCCTATCAGATAACACCAGATAACCTCATGACATCTGACGGACAAACCCGACCACGCCGATGCAAAGTGTTTCTTCTCGAATAGCTTTCTTTCCGATTTCTTTTCCTGTAATAGCATAGCTATTCGAGAAGAAACAGTTTGCATCGGCGTTGTCGGTTTTGTCCGTCAGATGTCATGAGGTTATCTGGTGTCATCTGATAGGGCGAAATTTCCTACATGACTGCGAAGTGCACCTACAGTCGTTTGTCTTCGTAAACCCGCCATTGACAAAGTTGTGAGACAGAAACGCATGCGTTTGGTGGTTGAAGCAAGCGCTGGTAAATACCTACTGTGTGCCCATGTATATACAGATACAAATTTGTTGTTATACAGATTTGTATTATTAGTTATTTTAATGGATCTTCAAGATAACCCAGATTTAAGAGTTCGAAGATGTCAGCGATGCATTCAGAAATTTACAAATGGTCTATTAATAATATTTTATGTAAAGAGAACTTATACCTATTTCCTTTTGAAAAGGTGCATGATATGATGAAGGATGATTTTCCAGGTCGTTTTTAAGCGTTTTCTGAATGGTTAAGAAATACAAAATTTGAAAATCCAAACTTTTTTTCTCCCATTTTATTCTCCGATGAATTTAGTTTTACCAAAGGCGGAATTACTAATTTACATAATTCTCATTAGAATGCATACGTAGCAGATAATCCCCTTGATGTGAAACAAACCAAACATCAAGATAGGTTTAGTATTAATGTGTAGGTTGGTATTGTAATACCAACCTAATAATTTTGCATAGTGTTGCGCTGTCGATAGTGTTGCGCGGTCGATTAACAGGTTAAGTGTATCCAAATTTTCTTCACAACATTTTACTAACATTACTAAATGAAGTTCCATTAAGTATTCGTCAAATCATGTGGTTTATGCGTGATTGGTGTCCGGCTCATTTTAGTTTCAATATCTAGATGATACTTATGGAAACCAGCGGATAGGTAGAGGCGGACCAGTATAATGGCCAGCTATGTCTGCGGATTTAAATCCCTGTGATTTTTTTATAAGGGATTCCAATACAAACGCGTGGGCAGCTTTGGTTATGAGTTCAAAATGCCTGCAATGAGTTCAGGCAAAAGGAAATGGATATAGACTTATAAGAAATTCTCTAAACAAAAGAATTACATTATGTCTTCCAATCAACGGTCACGTGGAGAATTTATTATAGGTAGTTCAGAATGCAATACTTATAAAAAGTTAATATCAAGAATGTAGAGGACCCCTGACACTTCTCCAAAACTTATGCGATAGTCACTGGCCAATAAACATAGAAAGTATAAATTATCATTTCTAAATCATGTACCAAATTTGAATCGTAAATTAAATGTAATTCAATACCCTAACCAAAAAAGTTAACCTAAGAAGTTAACCCAAAGAAAGCACGGAAAAAGAGATCATAACGAAATTATACCACAAACAAACTGCATCTGATCGTTTTCTGAATTTCGATTCATGCCAATCAATGTCACACAAAAATAATATAGCAACGGGAATAATCAATAGAGCGATTAAACTACTTATAAATATATCCCACTACCATATATAAACAAGCTGTCAGAAAATATAAACAAAATCTTAATACCTACTAGAATGTTTAAATGGCCATAAATTTTCAAACAATAGTACAGCCCTTAAAATCATACCAAACAAACAAAACACACTTTAAATTTCGATCAAACCACAATAATTACATTAAAAAAAACAACAAAGCAAGAAATATACTAGAAATCATTCACATACAAAAAAATAGAAACTCCATAAACGATACAACAGTTATAGAAAATCTGTTAGCAATATACCTGCCAATTATATGAACACCGCCCGTATAACTACAATATAAACAAAAAAAAAAGAAAAAGCACATGCACGATAACAGTTAAACCAAACCTCCCGCATTGGTCCGAAAAAAAAAAACGGTGCACCGGCAATGCAAAAGTTTAGTTTTACCTAGAAATGTGTTACAAATAATCACGACATGTTAATACCACAAAAATTTCATGTTAGTAGATTTATATTGTTTCTTTTGCCATTTTTGACATTAAATAAATTTTTAGATTTTTGAAAAAGGTACTATATTCAGCACCGAAACGTCAAATTAAATATTGTTTTAATTACCCGGCCGCTACTCCCAAAAATATTACTTTATTCGTATATATATATATATATAAATAATATCTTCGTGACCTTGGTATGATAAGGTAAACTTAATAAGTCGGCGATTAAAGGTCTGGATTTATATTTTGTATTCTCTTGACAAAGGCGTATTGCCGAAACATGTAGGGTTGTTTTAAATATATATACTCTAAAGTAAACCAGACCTTTAATCGCCGACTTATTAAGTTTACCTTATATATGTATATATATATATATATATATATATATATGGTAAACTTAAGAAGTCGGCGATTAAAGGTCTGGTTTATTACTTCAAAGTATATATATTTAAAACAACCCTACATGTTTCGGCAATGATGCCTTTGTCAAGGATATAAAAAATATAAATGACAGAATATAAATGTCAAATAATTGAGTTGCTATGGTTTAAATTATTCAAAGATACATTCCAATAATAATAATAAATCATGCCTTAGTATTCCAAAAAATAGATAGCAAGGTGTGAACATATGTGTTGTTCGCTGCTAGCAGCTTGTGTCTCTTTCTGGGTATGAACTTGTGTGTTGATTGCTGCTGGCAGCTTGCGTCTCTCTCTCTGGGTGTGTATTAAGTTTACCATATTATACCAAGGTCACGAAAATATTATATATATATATATATATATATATAATTATCGACCGTACTATAATAATGAATAATTAATTGATTGGGTAAGTGGTCTGTCAACTAAAAAACTCGTTTATTTTAACCTCCATATATCGCAGCCATTTGCTAGTTCCTCAAGAGACTCTACAAGATTAGTAAAAGCTTACAAAACATTAATGAATATGCTAATACTAACATCTTTACAAAGAACAGAGTTAAAACTTAACAGTGGACGCCACTAAACAGTCACGTCCAGTGAAAATAAATGTTATTGGAATTTTTTTCCGAAAACTTTTGATACATAAGCTACGTCACAAAAGAATTAAAATGCATTATAAATTTAAAAATGAAAAGAATTAAATGCAATTACAAGGTAAATTTATAACAAAACAATAAAAACATATACAAAATTTTAGAAAATCTCTTTAGCAAGTCATTCACTATATTTCCGAATTGATGGAGACTGTGGCATGAAATCCGAAACAGAAAGAATCACTAAAAATTGCTAATCACAATATAAATTAATAAACTCTAAATACGTATTTCTTCAACTTAGCTGCCATCTTCAATAGAGCAATCTAAATACGAAAAATAGTGTTAAAATAAAAATAGTGTATTTGGTTACGATAAAACCTTTGAAAATATGCTCTTCATCAAACCGCCGGTGGGATACCACTCCCAGTGTTATCCCATTATTGTTTCTTTCCGTTTCATTAATAGTATTTGTTGTGTGGAAAATAGTAAAGGCAAGGTTAACATCAGGACACATCTCCAGATAGGGCCAATCTATTTTCTCGAGTTCACTATATAAGTTTTCAAGATTGACTTTACAAGTAAAACCGTATAAAACAGTTAAAGAGGATTAGTATTCAATACCAAAATTTTCTTCTAATAACTTTTCTGACTGGAAATGTGGTCATTATCGGAGAATAACTAGCTCGTTTATTTATTACATTATTAGCCACAACAAATTTTACAAATATTTTAAGGTAAAATTTTTAAACATAAAAACGTATTCACCTTACAAACTTTTCAAAATTTATTACTGTCATTCGGGGCAGATATTCATTATTACTGGCTGACCGGATGAAGCGAAAACATAAATTTTCTGCTACTCCTGTAAATTATCTGCCAGTGTATCCTCCAAGACTAACGATTTGGATTATCTGCAAGTAAGTGGAACATGCACAGTTTCTCGGGAACAATGGGTTTCACTCTTTTAATGGACTCGTTCTACGCCCATAATTTTACGTGATGACAGTGCTGCCATCGTTACGGAACTATAATTGTTGAAAATTCCATTTTAATCGGAGTGGGTTACACTGTCTAACACGCATACCAACTGAATGCATTTATTAGGATACGTATAATGTTTTAACGGTCATTGTGCAACGTAGAATTATAATTATGAAATTAGTTTTGGTGAATTAATTGGAAAGCCCGAACGCAATTATTATAACTTTGGTGTTTTAGTTGATAATAAACTGAATTTACAGTGCGATTAAACTTTGGATTTCACTTGCTTTAGCCAACATTTCCTATTATTTATCAATGTAAAAGTATAAGCATACAGTTCATATTGTTTGGTACATTAACAAATCTTAATTTTAGGGAAACATTAACCCGCGATCGGTACCGCTGTTAAATTTTATCTAACCTTTTTTAAATGTTTATATACGTTTCATTTGCGCTTCGTATTTTGATGTCTAGCAAGCTATGCCTCGCTCACTATCTCTTCTAGACGCTCCCATCACTAACTTACATCAGCATCAACGAAAAGCTGTTCAGTGCGCTTCGAAATTTGTTAATATCAAGATGTTAGTAAGAATCTAACGCGGTACAGATGACGTACTTATAAATTGTGCATTGTGTTAAAAAAAATCTAATAACGGTACTTTTCGTGTTGGACTTTTCGATGTGAAACATCTAATGGCACGCCACGGGGGTAAACTCGTCTCTTAAATGCGCCATTACGGGATGACCACCGCTCAGTTAGCGCTCTCCTCTCTTCGCCATACCGCTGGCGCTCCCCTCTCTCAGCAGCGTGTATACTGTGTGTGCGTGTATATCGGTGAACGCTATAACCGGTGTGAATGCTGGCGCCCCCTCTCTTCGCTATCCCTACAAGCTATACACTAGGCGTTCGCTGCTTTTACGTACGTGTGTGTGTGTTTATCGGTGCGCGCTATAGTCGCTTTAGTTGTGTAAACTGCGCTACATATAAAATCCGTACGACTCTTATGAGCATAAAATCAAAGATTTTTATTTGAAAAACAAGACAAATATATTCATATTGTCACTTATAGACTTCATAGGTTATACATACATTGCTAATACCTGTAAAACTTAAATCAAATTTTACACGTTAAATAAGACATGTCAAATTTGATAAACCTGACTTACATTGATAATATGTTTATGTACGGGTTTTATATGTCGGGCAGTGTACACATCGTCTCAAGTTTTCATTTCAATCGGAGCGTCCTTCCAAGCATAACAAAGCATTTCCAACCTAATACGTTGCAACTTTTTATTGATTTTAATTATGAGTGATAGTGAATGTAACAGTGATAGTGACAATCTAAATATTTCTTTACTTTACTTTATATTACCTTCTTTAAATAACATTAGATTTCGATGTTTCACACCTGCCAGGCGTCCCGTGACGGCTAAGTTTTTGGGGGGAAGAGCTTGAAAAAAGATCTTATTTTGACGGTTTTTCTTTAACTTCTGTATTTGCTATGGCATATGAGAAGGAGCAGCAACGTTTACAAGCCACTTGGGAAGAAATATGTAAAGAAAATGTCCTGCTTCAAATTGAAATCGGTCAGTTGGGCATAGATACTACGAGGTGCATTCAAGTTCTAAGGCCTCCGATTTTTTTTCTAACTAACTATTCTCCCGAAAACTATGAAACTGGTGTTACTTCTCGACGTAATCTCCCTGCAGACGTACACATTTTTCACAACGTCGACGCCATCATTCCATGGCTGCGGCGAAGGCTTCTTTAGGAGTCTGCTTCGACCACTGGAAAATCGCTGAAGCAATAGCAGCACGGCTGGTGAATGTGCGGCCACGGACAGTGTCTTTCATTGTTGGAAACAGCCAAAACTCACTAGGAGCCATGTCAGGTGAGTAGGGAGCATGAGAAATCATTTCAAAGTTGTTTTCACGAAGAAACTGTTGCGTAACGTTAGCCCGATGTGCGGGTGCGTTGTCTTGGTGAAAAAGCACACGCGCGGCCTTTCCCGGACGTTTTTGTTGCAGTGCAGGAAGGAACTTGTTCTTCAAAATATTTTATATTTTCGTTCCTTTGGAACACAATGGGTAAGGATTACGCCCTCACTGTCCCAGAACATGCACACCATCATTTTTTCAGCACCGGCGGTTACCCGAAATTTTTTTGGTGGAGGTGAATCTGTGTGCTTCTATTGAGCTGACTGGCGCTTTGTTTCTGGATTGAAAAATGGCATCCACGTCTCATCCATTGTCACAATCGACGGAAAGAAAGTCCCATTCATGCCTTGGTTGCGCGTCAACATTGCTTGGCAACATGCCACACGAGCAGCCTTGTGGTCGTCCGTCAGCATTCGTGGCACCCACCTGGAGGGCACTTTTCGCATTTTTAGGTCGTCATGCAGTATTGTGTGCACAGAACCCACGAAAATGCTAACACTGGAGGCGATCTGTTCAACTATCATTCGGCGATCCCCCAAAACAAGTCTCTCCACTTTCTCGATCATGTCGTCAGACCGGCTTGTGCGAGCCCGAGGTTGTTTCGGTTTGTTGTCACACGATGTTCTGCCTTCACTAAATTGTCGCACCCACGAACGCACTTTCGACACATCCATAACTCCATCACCACATGTCTCCTTCAACTGTCCATGAATTTAAAATTGGTGTCACAGCACGCAAATTCAGAAAACGCATGATTGCACGCTGTTCAAGTAAGGAAAACGTAGCCATTTTAAGTATCTAAAACAGTTCTCATTCTCGACGCTGCCGCTACAATTCCATCTGCCGTACAGTGCTGCCATCTCTGTGATGTATTGACAACGAACGCACGCCCATTTTAAAACAATGCACATGCTTCTATCTCTTTCCAGTCTGGAAAAAAGCAATCGGAGGCCTTAGAACTTGAATGCACCTCGTACTTCCTTACATGGTAAAGCAGAAGAACAGCGTTTACAAAGCCCTGTATCTACAGAATCAAGGCCCGGTGATCTCTTTGCGAATTTAAAACGGACTGAAAAAGTGATCCCTATTGCACCGGCATAGACGGCACTAAATGGTTAGTGCACAAAGATAGAAAATAACTAAATATAGTTACACAGGCGCCAGATGTAAAAGTTGTTGCAAAGAGGCCAAAACAATCTTGGACTGCTGGAACCTTTTTTCCCAGATGAAATAATTCAGTATATTTACAGATTGCACCAATAAAAAAGCTTAAAAAAAATCGATTTACTGGAAAGCTGAAACATTACACGTCAACAGATCCTTTTTTTTATTCATGGAATTATAATTTCACTTACAGGATAAAATAAAAATAAACTGTGAATCATGTACATACATAAGTACTACTAGTAACAAAAAAAAATATTTGATTTCCTCTAAATATAAAAAAAAATTAAAGAAGGATAATACAATAAACAAGATTAAAACTAATGAGATGTATGAATATAAACAAAAATCTGTAATGTGATCTGAAGTAATAAAAACAAATAATAAGAACATTAATTAACAGTAATTAATTAAAGCAAGATAAATACTTGAACGAATATATATCGCAGGTGTCATAAAGAAACCGTTTGACGGACAACAAACTGATTGAAGTTGCTGCTCATAACGTACACAGGAGACCTGACCAACGCGTTGGTTCGAAGAAAAGGAAGATAGAAACTATGGGAAGGGCGTGTGAAGAATAGTGGGACAAGAAAATTGAACTTCGTTGTGAAGAAGCCTATGAAGAAAGTTGACGCTGGCTACAAAACGTCTAAAGAGAGGGAAAGCATGTTGAAGCGAGAAAGGAGTAGAATATGATCAAAACCCCTATGGGGATAGACGCCGTCCACCTTAAGCCACATGTGTATCAAAAATCGTCGTTGAACTTGCTCGGGTGGACGGTTTTGTGCTTGATAAAATGAATAAATACCATATCACGCTGGCATATTCCAAACGTGATATGACTAATGAGTTAGGTAAGGAAGAAGAAAATATAAATAGAAAAATATAAATAGAAAAGATTTTGACGAAAGAAGCGCATTCATCGGTCTTTTATATCTTTCTGGGGTAAAAATGACCCAACATTTGAATACTTCAGAACTTTGGAGCACATATGGAATAGCTTCAGAATATTTTGCAGCTACTATATCGGAACATCGTTACCACTGCCTGGCACAGGCTATTAGGTAGAGAGAGCCAAGAAGATCGTCTGGCGCCTGTGCGACATGTATTAGATGACTTTGTTGGGAGCTGCTTACATTACTCAGTTGGTTCTTACATAGAGCCACCATGCCACCGAAAGTCGCTTTAGATTTTTACTTAATTGCCTTCGCTTTGATAATAAAGACACCAGAGCTAAAATAAGTGAATCCGACAAGCTTGCAGCATTCCTAGAAATGCTTGAAAGATCAATACACAAAATGAAAGACTTGTATATACCTTCCGAATATATTACCATTGATGAAAAATTAGTTGGATTTCGGGGCCGATGTCCTTTCAAAATGTATATTCCGTCAAAACCCAATAAACGTGGGTTTAAAATTGTGATCTGTTGTGGTGCTAAAACTGCTTTTTCCTTGACGCTGAAGTTCACATAGGCAAAGAATCAACACCATGTCAAATTCCCGTTTCTCAGTATTATTACGAAAAACTTGCTGCTTCTGTTCAAGGTTCCAATAGAAATTTGACGATGGATAATTGGTTTAAGTCTGTGCAAAAGCCGAGAAACCTTTTGGAAAAGAAAATTACGATTGCAGTGAGTAAAAATAAAAAAGAAATTCCTGCGCCTTTTTTTATATCTCAAACAAAGGCCGATAAACTGCGCTATGTCTTGCTATGATGACCAACATACACTATTAACATATTGTCCCCCAAAAATAAGAAAAAACTGTTATAATGCTTTCGACAACGCACGAAAAAGGTGATGAGCCAAATATCACCGAATTACCAGAAATTATACAATTTCATAATTCTGCTAAGGGAGGGGTGCATACTATGGATCAATTGTGTCACAATTATTCTACCGGTAGATGCTCGTTACGCCTGTTTTATAATATAATGGTAATAATAATAATTTATTAAATGCCCAACAGATATTATTCAGAACTGGGCAAAAAATAGTTAATACATATTAGCAAACATATACAGGTTGTTTGTTCATTCGTTGACATAATATAAACAGTATGTATATGTACGTTTCATTTATCATTTCATTATCCGCAAATTTTTTTTTAATTTAATCGTGTTGATTTTTGAGAAAAAGTCAACATTTTTATGTTAGACAGTACACATTGTGTTGAGGTAGGTAAGTGATAAAGTAAAAGAACACAGTCTGGTGACATTCACAAAAAATAAAACGTGGTAAATAAATATCCCTTCGTTTGCTTTTTAATATCAGACTGGTCATTCATGAAATTATTTCTATTTACACGTCAACAGATGAGCGAAAACAAACATTTGGTTTAGAGGTAGATGCATGTTCGTTTTATGGAAACACATTCGTCTACGATAAAAACGAATCATCTACCTCTTAAGATATCCGTTTACAACACATTAAATTAAATTGTTTTTATTTGAAAGCGACTTAACGTTTTCTAGTTCGCACCACGCGGACAAAACCATCCGAACAAAATGTACAGGTGACCTGTCATCCTGATACCACATCGACAGGTGAATATTCTAAGGAATATATTCTAGTAATCCCGGCAGAATATTCTGTAAAAAATCCAAATAAACTTACCCATTCAAACGCGGCGGTAAGTAAAATTGAAAATCGGTGTTGATTGTGGTGAGCTAATTTAATCGCCCTGGGGTTGTTTTGCATTTGCCAATCATGAGCATTGTTAAAATTATAAATACACCATTTCTTGTGAAACACGCTCCATCAGAAAATAAGATATTATTCAGGAATTGCGCATTTTGTAAATGTTGCTGCTGTAACCACTCACAAAACTGCAGTCGCGCAGGTAGAAATACGAACATTAAAATTTCATCGGCAAATATCTAAATATGACATTGTAAGCAGAATATCGCCTTGATTTCGACGAGTGGGTCTATTGTTCACAGGTCAGCATTTTTCCTTTTCGATAACAGTCGATGGCATAAAACTTACATAGATGGCACACACACATACACTATGTATACAGACCGTTTCAAAAACATTTTCCTATATTTTTTTCTTTTTTTTCGCGCTTATTTGAAAACTTTTTCTACGCGATTTTTTGGTAAAACATTATCAAATTTGGGAACTTTATACCCTCCAAATTAGGTAAACGAGTAATCAAACACCCTGTATAACATATAAACATAGACACACATATAATTACACTAAATATGTATGCTTAAAAAAATGGGAAAACATATGACAATCACGGCAAAACCATTCCCAACATATTAAAATTCTTTACCGAATGTACCATAGGCACCTTTAACAATATGTTCGTCCTTGCTGTAGGAATATGAAGTCATTGTGTTGGTCTTGATTACAAACGCGGCACAAGAAAATAAACTTTGGACAGCAAGTCAGGTGAGTTTACCTTACTAGTAACGATATTCCGCATAAATCGAGTGCTAGTGAAATTTCTCCTTTCTGAGAGTGAAACGACGCCATGTCGATTAGTAACTCATCGTAATTAATTCCACACACTGTATAGCATCTATCATACTTAAAGAAAAGGTATTACAAAAATTCGCTCTAGTAGATTGATCTGACTACCGTAGAAAGGATACCAGGCTATGGATGCATATTCGAGCTTCGAAATTACGTGAACAAAGAAAACAGTATTAATGGTATCTACGTTAGAGAGAGATCTAGAAGCAGCAGCTGTGACATTAAAGACATGATCCGAAAATGTACATTTTTCATCATATCTAACGCCCAAATCCTTAATCGAAGACTCACGAGAAATCTGAACATTATTAATAGTGTAGCGTGATTCAATCTAGTAATCTAGTAATCTAGTAATCTAGTAATCTTCCCAGAATGATACACCAGGAAACACTTATCTGTGTTCAATCTTAAGTTATTACGCGAACATCAGCTATATATTTTGTCAGCATTTGTTTGCAACAAGTTCCACCAAAGGGTTAATCCTGTAATAAATTTTAATATCATCAGCATAGGCCAATATCAAATAATTGATAGATTTGATAAGGTCGTCGATTAATATATTAAATAAGAGTGGGCCAAGGTTTGACCCCTGCGGTATTCCCGAAGTGGAACAGAATATGCTAAATATTGTGGGTTATAACTCAATAATTCTCCTACGTGATTTTAAAGCAACATATAAAGAAATTGTCACCAACAAAGGAAGTTACCTGAAAAAGCTCGTCCTTGCCTTAATAAGGGATCATATGGGGAGCCGTTAAGAAACTCCCACTTTAAGACGTGAACTTCGCCAAACCATGTGCAATGTACTAAAAATATTTCGTAAAATAGAATTACCAGCAAGGCCATCTAGTACTACCGGTAGATGTACCTTTTGTCCAGGTCCAGGTTCAACTGCGCGTTGTGCAAAAAATTCATTTGTTTACAGCATCAAAAGAAAATTTGTCCAACTTGTGCCCAATGACCTATTTCGGTGATTTATCTTAAGAAACTATATGCGGTAACTAACTTTTAAGTTATTTTAATGTCACATTAAATAATGTTAAAAAGTTACTAATTCTTTTATTCGGGGTGCAGCTGTACCCCCAAATGTAATTCTGAAATAAGTGTAGCACTCTATAAAGTTAAATCTTCATATTCTTTCGTTTTCTAAATTTTATCATTTGTTAATTATCACAACATAGCAGATAATTGTCACATTTCCACAAAAGTTACTATTGTTGCAGAATGTAATCAACAAAATTCTACTAGATGCAACAACAGTAATATCGTATGATCAAAAAGTCTTTGGATCGCTATTGCCGTGGAATTTACGAAATATCTATGAAATTATTTATTTCAATTAGTTTTGACATTTACTTGACAACTTTCAAGTCAGCTGGTTATAATTCAAAATGTTTCAATTAGAACATACAATTTTTATTATCAAATCATACTACAGTAATGGAAATATAGGTGAAAATGGTAATTGGGTTTATTCACCTCGTTTATGTTTGAATGAGTTCCGTGAGAGATTTCCCAACTTCGCAATAATCGAACGAGTTTTTTTTCGGCAACTTCAACGAACTGTGGACAAATTTGAAGGAACTGGTAATATCAGCGATAGTGTTAGATCTGGAAGAAGACGGGCTAGAAATGATAATGTTATTGATCTGGTTAGGCAACGAATGCAGGAAGAACCTACCTTATCCTTGCGTAGATTGAAACAAGAAATCAATTTAAGTTATGGGACGTGTCAAACCATTGTTAAACATGACTTGAACATGTTTCCTTATAAACTGCAGATGTGTCAGAAGTTACTGCCACCAGATTATCAGAAGAGTGTATCGTACTGTCCCTGGTTTAATGACCATATGAATAACGATATCCTTGATTTAACATTTTTTATAGACGAATCTTATTTTTACCTATCTGGATACGTTAATAAACAAGTTATGCGTATGTGGAGCGAGAATAATCCTAATTTTCATAGTGAGGCTCCTTTACATAGTCCTAAGATTGGTGTTTGGGTTGCAATGTCCTGTAAACTGGTAATAGGGCCAATATTTTTTCAAGATACCATAAACACTGAAAGGTATATAAATCAAATACTTGATCCTTTTATAAATCAATTGCACGATGATGAACTTCATAATGGATTCTTTCAGCAAGATAACGCGAGACCGCATGTTGCTCGAGTAACCTTGGAATATTTACGTCAATTTTATGATGAAAGGTTAATATCAGACGGACGTTACCCACCTAGGTCTTGTGATTTGAATCCTTTAGACTACTTCTTATACCCATTGCTTAAGAATAACATTTTTAAAACTCCAGTTCACATTTTCGATGAATTACAAGAACGTATTGTTGAAAACTGTCTCACAGTAACACCTGATCTTTTAATTAAAGTTTTTAATAACATGGGCAGACGTGTTAACCGGTGTATTCAAGAACAAGGTAGACATTTTCAACATGTTTTATAATTTTTTATTGTAAAAGTGTACCTACCTGAATGTTATTGTTTCATAGTGGGAGTTCTTTTCTTAACTGTAATGAGCCTTATTTTTTTTATTAGTTATTAAAACTTCGTTTATTTATAAATGCATTCTGTTATCTCTATAAATGTTATTAAATATAACATACATAAAATGTAAATAAATACCATAACCTAAAATCTATTTTATTCGTGACTTATGCGTACTTCAAGGTAATGAATCACAGAAGTAAATAATTTTATAGATAGCTTTACTTTTCATGGCTATCACGATCCAAAGACTTTTTGATCATACGTTACATTGATACGTTGTATATGTACATAGTACGTGGAAACCCAATAGCTTGTGCGAGTCCTTTATTATTGCGTCTGAAGATGTTTCCTTTTACGTCATCGTTGTTCGCGCCATCTATACCGGAACGCTCCAGTGACCAGGAAACAAAAAAAAACAATAAAAGCAGAACGAACAAAACGGACGGCGGTCGTACCGGCGAAGGGTAGGAATAATGAAGAACTGAAGACGCAAGAAAGAGGGGACAAGAAGCTTTTTTAAGGACAGAAAAGTGTTCCGGCCGCAACATTCGGTACGAATTTTGATGGCAATCGTAAAACGCGAACATTTATTTTGCAATATACGATACAGATCGACCAGAAACACCCCGATAATCAACACGAGCCGTCTCTTTTCTGTGCGCGGCGTCCAACCTATGCGTCCGTCTCTTTTTCAGAAGCACGAACCGTGCAAAAAATGATTTGTGCTCGGTGTACTTTATGATGCGGAAAAATAATAAGTACGGGTCCAATATGATTGCCTTTACGACCGTTGTAATGACGTGTTATGCCACCAATATCACCGCTGTCGACCCCTGCGAGTCTGTCGCGTACGGAGGAAAGAGAAAAACATGGGCGTAACAATAAAATACGCCGCGATGTTATTTCATCATGCAAGCTCGAAGAAGAAAGATAACATTGTAATGACTCATGGGGTATTTTTTTATAAATGCAATACATACGTTATATAAACAACTTTGAAAAATAAAATATTAAAGTCGCATTTTTTAATAAAAATCAAATTATTTAAGTTGTTAAAGTACATTGAACATCTTTAACATTATTTTTAATCTAGTAATCGCCATAAAAACAACTTAGGAATTATCGTTTTACTCGACATTACATGATGTCTTTCTGCAGAAAGAAACCAAGCCACAAAAGTAAAATTATTAAGATCTTGCAATATTTGTTTTATTACGTACCCCGGAAGCTTATTAATACCATTTTCGTTAAAATACGTATTTAACCTATGGCTGACGTTTCGCGCAATAGAATTGAAATTATTCTCATTTATATCCGCTATTGCTTCGAGAATCCGGAAAATAACGTCTTCCACTCTGGCAGGCACAGTAAAATAAATCCTTTCGTTTACGCATCTCCACAGACAAAAGTCTATTGGACTCAAGTCGGAAGACCGGGCTTACCATGCTATTGGTTCACTTCGACCAACCATATATTAGGAAAATTGCGATTGAAAATTTCTCACACTTCTTATGTAGCATGTGCACGCGCTGCATTGTGTTGAAAAAACATTCGTCAACCTCTTATGTATATTAAATTAACAATGGGTGACCATATTAAGGGTCTATTGAAATCGTTCACCAATAACCCTAGGCAATAAAAAAACGGTCTAAAGTATAAAGCAGGTAATAAATAGATTAGCAAATGTCAATTCTCTTAATCTAAGAAAATATTATAATTTTGAATATGCTAATAAAAGTACATATACAGTGGTTTACGCTTAAAAATTCACGATGAATATTTATAAAATTTGAAATGTTATACTTTAATTCTTTTATGCTAAATTGACTTATATCTAACATATAAATATATATAATATAATGAATTTCGTTTTATGACGGAACATCTGCCGTTGTTGTACGAGATATTTGCCATGAAGTACTAGGCCTTATTTACTTGATCTGTCCATATTGTTTCATTGAAATTTATGTTAATTGTATTATGTTTATTTACAATTTGTTTTTTTTATACTGAAATCATAATATAATTCAAAAGATCATTAAATCGTGTTCAATCACGCTAGGATAGAAATATGTCTGCCTGCCTGCAATGAAATAGCCTATCTCACTATATTTTTGTAAAAAATAATGAATTACACAAAAATTATATATATATATATATATATATATATATTTGGACATACACTGCGTATTTACCAGGGCACACTTTAACCACATACACATGCATTTCCGTCTTACGACTTCGTTTCTGTCCTACGATTTATCCTATCACATATCACCAGATAATCTCGTGACATCTGACGGTCAAAAGAGACGACACCGTCAAAAGCGAATAACAAAGCTATTGCAGAAGAAGAAAGCAGTCCAGTCCAGTAACTCAACCAGATGATCCAATATACCAACAAGACATTTAATATATCGATGCGTGCATCAAGCATCACGCATTGTGTCATTCGAGGTCTCTTTTGTCCGTCAGATGTCACGAGATTATCTGGTGTAATTTTATAGGACAAAATTTACAAAGCGAATCATTTTTGTTACTTCATAAGCCCACATCGACGAAGTCGTTAAGACAGAAACGTATGCGTCTGTGGGTGAAGTGAATCCTGATAAATACGCAGTGTATGTCTATGTGTACAAAATACAGATATGTCTCATAATGTCTCACTATTTATATCATTTGCACGCGTCATGCGTCGATATGCTAATTCTCTTTTTCTTTTTGGTAATGTATTACATAATTCAATGAACCACTGTTAGTGTTGTATCAAAACCGTCTTCTCTGGCATATGCTCATTTCACAAGCACATTTCTCTTTAAAAATTCACCGAACCAAGTACATACGGACGACGTGTGACCACAATTATATAAATATAAATAAAACACAATAAATCCAACCTTAAACACTAACGTATGTACATTATTTGCGTGTAAACTTCACTAATTTTATCATATTTGATGTTGTTCTTTGTTATGCTTGTAGTAATTGTTTTATAAGTAGAGAATACATATATAGTGATTTGAAAGAGTGTAAATATTGTTCTTGTATTTTGTACTGCTTTCATATTCCTTTCAAACGACAAAGAACAATCTGTACCGAAATTAGAAATAAATATTTTCAGACTTTAGTAATATTTATAATAAACGTAAGAGAATATGTCGTTACTTTGTGACGAATAATGAACAAAATTTGTATGAAGTCTATATAGAAGTTCATCGTATTTTATCGAGTATACGATATCTATAACGAAAACTAATTTTATATTTGCCAAGCTTTCGTGACATATTGCTGTGAGTTTTAGCTCGGAATGATATAATATAAAATAGATGATTGTGTGGGCAGTTGCTTAAGCGTATTTTTTCCTATTTGGACTCTGTATAACGTTTGGGTATCTCGGGGCTATCTTTTGGGTTCTAAGTAACTAGGCCTAGCATCCAAAGTAAACGTAAAGAAATAATACAGCAAGAGGTAACTTGTTAATAATTCTTTTATTGTTTGTTTGTATGTTCACAAGTCATTTTGTTTTAACTTAAAATATCTCATCCTTAACTTAAGACATAAACTATCAATATAAAAGTTTTGTACAATTTTTTTAAATTTGTGAACACACGTATAATTCGGAGTCTTTGGTCCTGGATTCGATTGAATCTCTCAAACTATATATCACATTTATGTATATCATACACAAAAGGGGGTATTTTCCCTCCTAATGTTAAGCTTATTACTCAAAGTGTATCTCCATTGTGAAATATGGATTTCTGGCTTCTACTGACATTAGTTTCAAAAGTGTATTATTCAGCATCTCTTTAAGTGGAAGTCTAGTTCCTACAGAATAGTACGCCTGTCTTCACACTGTATATATTATTGTATTTCACGTATATGGGTGAATTTCTTAAAATCTCAGTAGCACAGATATTTCGAAATTACTCGTGGAAACTTGCTTCCTACTCATTTATCTCAAATAAATACCTGGCATAAGATACACTTTAGTCGTGTATTTATGATTATTAGTCCAAGTTATTAATCCATATGCTTTTTAAAATGATTTGTTTAAGCTTTAGGAACTCCAATTCTCTCGTGTGTAAAGTCTTTTACACTAAGTTCCTTATCTGTTCTATAAAATTCTTCTTGTAAGTGAACATTGTTATTTTTACAGTGATATTTGATACAATAACAATACTAATTGCGACAAATATCGTTCATTGTTATATTGCTTCAATTTAAATAAATTACGTCTATTAACTAAAAGACTGAATGTAGAAATCTATTTAGTTTAAAATAATAACAATAGTGCAAAGCGCAAATAAATGAACCTCGAATGAATATCTATCAATTCTCAATCAATGAAAAAATGTAGGAATGAATTCTGGAATCAATAATGAATAATGAATGGATCTATTTCTACCGTACCCTGGCCTTTTATATGCCGTGGTTTTTGGTTCTTGGAATATCCTTCAAACCCCATGGGATTTATTTCTAAATTTAGTTTTTTAGGTTTATTTTACATTTTGACCCGTGTATATTCCTATCATTAAAAATCTGATGTGAAGAACACAAATACAGGTTCACTATTAATATTTTTGTGAACGTGTCCGAACACATCCCTCCCCAGAGACGTAGATACGTATTTCGCCTTTCTACAGGCTCATCGGTACGCCCCTGCTGGAGAAAGAATATTTCCAGACACATTCACAAAAAAAGAGAACCACATCGCCACATCACAGAAATTATCCAGACCGGGTGTAGAAGTAAATTCAGCGCTGCCTGTTGTCAGACAGCCGAAGTACCTCGCCCCGTCCACATAACCAATGCGAAGTAACGATGCCCTTCCAAAGGTGGCACAGTCATCCCTCTAGACACTGCATTTTGTTTGTGTCTTCACTCATACTACGGACTAACCGCATGTGTAATGTATCAGAATAATTGAAACATACATGAGTAGGTAAACCCCACCTGTTTTGTATAATACAAAGGTATTTTTAATAATATAAAATATTATTAAAAATCTGGTGTGAAGAACACCAGATTGTGTTCTTGTGTTCTTCACACCAGATTTTTATTTATATTTTATATTATTAAAAATACCTTTGTATTATACAAAACTGGTGGGGTTTACCTACTCATGTATGTTCATGTACACATGCGGTTAGTCCGTAGTATGAGTGAAGACACAAACAAAATGCAGTTTCTAGAGGGATGACTGCGCCACCTTTGGAAGGGCGTCGTTACTTCGCATTGGTTATGTGGACGGGGCGAGGTACTTCGGCTGTCTGACAACAGGCAGCGCTGAATTTACTTCTACGCCCGGTCTGGATAATTTCTGTGATGGGGCGATGTGGTTCTTTTTTTTTGAATGTGTCTGGAAATATTCTTTCTCCAGCAGGGCGTACTGATGAGCCTGTAGAAAGGCGAAATACATATCTACGTCTCTGGGGAGGGATGTGTTCGGACACGTTCACAAAAATATTAATAGTGAACCTGAATTTGTGTTCTTCACAACATATTTTTAATAATATTTTATATTATTAAAAATACCTTTGTATTATACAAAACTGGTGGGGTTTACCTACTCATGTATGTTTCAATTATTCTGATATATTCCTATCTCTTATAGATAGTTTCGATTTTCCTATCATTGTGCGGAATTTTTGTGTCTATATACTTTCTTCTTAGTCGTAACTTCCGTGTTTTGTACCTTTTATCATGGGATTACAAATTTCTTCCCGTTTCGATTCCAAGGTCTCCTTTATTTCGGGTCTTATCCTGAAAAATTTTCCATGTAATTCTACTTGCGTCCAAATTAAATTCTCTTAGTACTTTTTCTTTTTTTTTTCTTTTTCCTTAGCTCTCTCGTATTAGTTTCTCTCACACCTCTAATTTCAACTTGCATTTATCGTTGGTTATATCGTTCATAATCGTTCAGTATTTGGGCATGCGCATTCTAATATAGTTTTGATTTCGACATTCGGGCTTTGTTTACGTTTTAAGCAGAGAATATCCTAAAGAGAACGGATACTTATTGTTACATTTTTGGATATGAATTTTGTGCGCCATCTATCGAGGAAGCATAGCACTATTGGACACACTACAAAAATTCGGTGTTGAACTTTAATAAAATTGCATTTGGGAGGTTAATTTCTAGACTGACTTATTTAAATTGTTTCGTTTGTATTAATAATAATTATAAATTTAATTACTTTTCTGATTATATATCTATTAAATTCAAAAGAAACTCGTGAACAATTACATATATATTTCATTATCAATAAAAAATTACATGATCATTACATAAATATTTCTACATTTAGCATAGGTGTTCTTCTTACAGCTTCTATATGCTTATAAAGTATTATCTTCTACGTTTCTCTGACTTAAATACAGCTAAATTTTTTATTGAATCATTGATTTTCATTAGCTTTAAATAGGTACACAAATTTTGTAGATGGTAACAATAAACTGTTGTGTGAATATCGCCTTGCGACAATAATTGTATGGTGATTTTCTTCATTACTTGTAGTTAACCCTTAAACCGAAACACCGGTCACTGTGACCTTTAGTGCTATATTAGCTTAAAGTGTGGCAACCCTGTTTTACCTGCGCGTCCCGAATATACTATCACCAACTACTTTACTACGTAATACAGTTGGTATCGTTTAGTAGTTGTCAGTTTGTGTTAGAGTACATGTCATTTTCTGAAAAGGTCTCGGTCTCACAGACCGGGTGTTTCACATTACGCCAAGGATTATACAGGTATGTAGTACCGGATGTTTCGTATTCTGTACTATAAAAAAAGACTTGAAATGCTTTTACTATAAAGAGGCGTTCTTACTTCTTTAGACTTGTATCATGGATATTCCTTCTACAAGTAGGGGAAATGTTTCAGAACGTCCACGAAAAGAGAGAGTCCGCTTTCTGGATAAACATTTTGAAGAAAGACTTATGGAGTGGTATTTAGAAAGTGAAGATGAGGTTGACGAAGGCGAGGAGATTGACGACTCCAATATGGATCCTGACTATGTACTAAGTGATGAGGAGCAGACTACACAAGAAAGAGATGTAGAAAACGACAATGGAAGTATGAGTAGTGACTCAGAAGATGATCTTTTAAGCTCTGAACAGGAAATTATTGTTGAAGAAAACAATATTCAATGCAATCAAGAAAGGAAGGGAGAAGCCCAGTTTTTTATTGGAAAAAAAAATAAGAAAGAGTTTAAATGGCTAAAAACGGTAAGTTCTACCATTCGAAAAACAGCAAAACATAATATTATACAATTACCTGGACTCACCCGAAAAGCTACCCAGTTGGAAAGTGTTGATAAAATCGAAATTTGGAAGTGTTTATTTGACACACAAATGATTGATAAAATTGTCCTTTATACCAATTCGAAACTAATTTCAGTTAGAAATAAATTAAAACCTGAAAGTAATATGTCAAATTACCGAAACACTGATTCTGTAGAAATACAAGCTTTTATCGGGTTACTAATGCTAACTGCAATTTTTAAATCTGGCCATGAAAATATGAAGTCGCTCTTAGCAAAGGATTTGACAGGGAGGCCTATCTTTAGAGCAACTATGTCCGTTAAGTGTTTCGAAGTCTTAGCGACTTGCCTCAGGTTTGATGATTCCAAAACTCGTGATGAAAGAAAAAAGAACGACCGTGGTGCCGCTGCTATTTCCGAAATATTCAATTCGTTCATACAAAACTCTCAAGAAATGTACTGCGTTAGTAGTAATGTGACAGTGGACGAAATGCTTCTGCCTTTCAGAGGAAAATGTGGGTTTCGTATGTATATGCCAAAGAAACCAGCGAAATATGGCATAAAAATTCAATGCTTAGCTGACTCTGCTACTTCTTACCTTTTTAACGCCTATATTTACACAGGAAGAGACAGTGATGGAATTGGACTTTCCGAAGAAGAACCACTTGAAGGATCGAACCGAAACGTTACGGGCGACAACTGGTTTAGTTCGTTAGAGTTAGTAGAACTTAGAAAAAGATCTCTGCCATACGTAGGTACTATGAAACAAAACAAGACTGTTATACCACAAGAGTTTAAAGCAAAAAAATCCAAGCCAGTCGGGTCAGCACTTTATGGATTCGCTTCCGATATGCCGGTAACATTGCTGTCAATTGTGCCAAAAACTAATAAAGCAGTTGTGCTTATATCATCTATGCATGACAAGCCTGAAACAGATTCTGATAAAAATAAACCAGAGATTGTCTGTTACTATAATAAAACAAAAAGTGGTGTAGACCTTCTGGACATGAAAAGTGCTTTGTATTCATCCAATAGGAGAACAAGAAGATGGCCATTAGCAATATTTTATACTCTAGTAAATGTAAGCTGTGTCAACAGTTTCATACTGTATTTGTGTTATTCTCAAAATCCTCCAATAAATAGAAGCGCTTTTATTAAAAGTTTGGCTATGTCACTCTTGGAATCGCATCTTCAAAGACGATTAGCAATTCCAAACCTTCCTAGAGATCTCAAGTCACTAATACGTCAAATAATTCCTGAGGAACTTCAGAAACGCAAAACTTGCTCTAACTGCCCACCTCGTAAGGAGAGGAAAACGTCCTACAAATACATAAAATGTAATTATGCTATTTGTTTAGAGTGTAGCAGAAAAGTGTGCATTACCTGTGCCACCAAAGAACTTTAATTTGTTTCAGCAGATTAAACTTTATATTTTGTAATGTTTAAATTACTGTATTTGTTTAAGTAAATAAACGTTAAATTTGTTTAGATTAAAATTTACTGCAAAAAGAATATAGTTTTTCTGAAAAATATGGAAATATATACATATACTTAGAACATTTTAGCGACCGGTCTGTGTGACCGGATATTTCTCATTACATACTATATAACTATGTTTCGGTTTAAGGGTTAAATAATCCAAAATCTAGAAAATAAAACAAAAAATAAATTCTCCGTATAGAATAATAGCTTGAAAGTTAGTATTAATTACATATAGGTTTACTTACGTTTACGGCGAAAATAATTTTAAAAAACTTCTAAACTAACACAAAAGAAAGATAGTTTCTTAAACTAATACACTATTTAAAATACACTAATAATAAAAACTACTTGAGAACTAATAAATAAAATAAATGATAAAACTACAAAACACTAAACAATACAATTACATTATTTTCTAACACATTAACAGCACCAGTACAACAAATGCTAGGGTTAACCAAACCGTTTACAAACAAATACAGAAACGGAAATGAAAGTAAACGCAAATAAAAGCTTTAAATTTGAAGTTCCTACGTAGAGCCATCTACAATATTAGTTTATCATTAATCGCGAATATTTCCCTACTTCCTGGCCAGAGGCGCTCGAAATCGATATTAAATAGTCCAATTAATGTGCTCCCCCCCTCCTTGGTTTTAAGCATTGGTGTTTTTAATTGTATAATTTTTATATTATAATGTTCTGTTTGCATGTGTTATTGATATTCTTGTTGTCTTTAGATTACACTGCTCCTGTTTTTGATGTTCAATGGCTTATTTATTTAATTTTCTTATTTATATATGCCTTTGATGCCTTATGTTTACATGTCCATTTGGAATGTTGTTTATAAAATACAACAAATTGAAGTTGAATGTTATTACTAGAGAACGGACATTCTTACCACATGACTCGGCGTAATTCAATGAAGTATTTGTTAGTCTTTCCCGGCCATCTGGTTCGCTGCGATTACAATGACAACACACCTATTGTATTTGGAGGATAAATATCCATTAAACGCAATCGGCATCTCGAAATGTTTATAAACTTCGCCGAGTACATCCCGGCGTAATACAATGAAGTATTTGTGTTTGACTTTCTCGACCACCAGCGTTAACAATGGACAACGGCTATTGTATTCTGAGAACTTAGTCATGTGGTAAGAATGTCCGTTCTCTAGTTATTACTAATAGATTCTAATTCTAGAATTTCGGTACGTACAGCATGCTTAGTTATTTAACCCTAGGACTACCGAGCGGCTACGATGGACACGAAACGATTTCTAACCATTGTTTTATCGTACTTATGGTTGAGCTAATTTACTGGTATTAATAGACTTTTTAAGTACGAGTTATAAGATTTAAAATTTTGACAAAAAAAATATTTTAGAAAGACTGATTTTGGCAGTATAAAAATACTTTCGCGATTTACCAACCGGGTCCGTTGGACCCATATGCCGTTTACTGTATAAATGTAGGTAAAGCGAGTGTGTTTTACAATGATAGTGGTTCGCCTATAAATTCCGGACTTTCTCGCTACTGATAAACCTTTCTTGGTATTCCCTGATGTGTACAGAAAGGGGAAATCCACTTACCATGCGGATTTTGGGAACTTTACGTATTAAGCATATTTATAGCCGCACGTCGTGAACAATGCATTAATGCTTGCCGACGAATACCGAATCTGTGTAGTGTTACTTTGTTACTGTGAATAAGACAAAATTTATATTTTGTTCAGTTGTGATGTGCGATTTGATATTTTAGCATCATCTTTTATCAATTGTCAGGTAGTTATTTCTGAATCCTTTATTGCGGCTATGTTCTACTTTGCGTTTTACTCATTACGGAAAATGGATCTTAGAAATAAGGAACACCTTACAAAACAGCTAGAGGCGATAGTAGCCGAAATGAGTGACGTTAAATACAATAGCGGATATGAAGCTTCGGATGACGATGAAGAGGTAGATACAGTCGAAGACCTCATCGATGGAGGTGATACAAGCTCAGCAGAAGAATCAGATAGCGAAGAATCTGCTGAAAGCAGCAATGATGACCACAACAGAAATCCGGCTGGAGCTAATTCTTTTATATTAAAGAACAAAGAAGTTGTTTGGTACCAAGATTCTATTTTACCTTATCACGGAAGACAACCACGACACAATATTTTATTAGAACGTTCAGGTCCAACACGTTTTGGAAATCGCGAGATCAATACACCTGCTTCTTCTTTTTTGATTTATTTTCGTAAGTCTCGTCTTGAAATGATCCTAAAGTGTTTTTGGCAAAAATTGGATAAAAATGGATATCCAAGAATTGAAGAAATTTATTGGAGTTTTGATACTAATAGGTGTATACAAATCCTATAACGAGGATGTATCACAACTTTGGACCAAAAACAATTGTCGAAAAATCTTTGGTACTAATATCGATCGAAATAGATTTCAAAATATACTTCGTGTACTTAGATTAGACGATGCAGCGGAAAGACGAAGAAGGGAATGCTTTTGGAATACTTATTTGCGAGATGCGTGTGTACCAAATTGGGGCATGACGGTTGATGAACAGCTTGTAACTTTCAGAGGCAGATGTCCCTATAGACAATATATTCCATCAAAACCTGGACGATATGGAATAAAATTTTGGGCCATTTGTGATAGTGTAACAACCTATGCATGGAAACCAGACATTTATCCTGGAAAGCAGGGAGAGGAAAGAGACCAGAATCAAGGCGAAAAGGTTGTAAAACGTTTAATATAAGAAATTGAAAACTCTGGAAGGAATATCACCTGCGACAATTTCTTTACTTCGTACAATCTTGCAAAGTATTTGTTATCAAAAAACATTAGTTGGTACGATCCGTAAAAATGAGCTCGAATTGTTATCTTCATTTATTGGTCCAAAAAAAGTGTTTTCCATACAGTTTGATTTTACAGACGATGCGATGATTATTTCGTATTGCCCAAAAAAACGCGGAGTACTCTGCACAGTGATAAAAATGTTGATAATGGCCAAAAGAGAAACCTCAGGTAATCCTGGAGTACAATAAAACAAAAGGTGGCGTAGAGAACATGGACAAAATGACGCGATCATACACAGTGAAAAAGATGACGAAGAGGTGGCCTCTTGTAGTTTTTTATAACATGACAGACTTCAGCGTCATGAACGCATACATGTTATGGAAGGTCTTGAAACCTAATTCAGCTTTTGATTTGAAAAAGAGAAAAAACTTTCTAATTGAGCTAGAAAAGGAGCTAGCAGAATACAAGGACCACGAAAAACCAGAAGCAGAAGAAGAAGATGAAGCATCTACTAGTTCTGAGATTCCAAGAAAGAAGAAGAGATGTGATGTTTGTCCATCTTCAAAAGACAGAAAAACAAGAACAACTTGTGCAGGTTGTAAAATTAATGTATGCGGTGAACACTCACTATTAAGTGTGTAAGAAATGTGTTTAACCCACTTTTACTTTTATGTAAGTCATTTGTATATTTTATTTTACAATATTTATGTCAAACATAATAATGCGTACGCTATATTGAATTCAAAATAATCTCCGAATATTAGCTCAAATCCAGCATATAGTAATACGGGTCCAATGGACCCGCGCGGTAAGTAGCGATAGGCCGTTTTACTGGTAGTCCTAGGGTTAATTAAATCCTAAATATTATTAACATTTTTTAAGATAACCTTAAACTTACCTACATACGGTTAAATTGTTTACATATAATTTTTAATAAAAAATTTGAATATTATATACGAGGTGCATTTTAAAAGACACAACCTTTGTTGATTTCCTTTTTTTTTTGTTTTTGGTTATTCCGATTACATTTGATTAATTTACACGTCATTAAATTCTATTTCCATTTCATAAAATATAACAAATTAAATTTCACAGCATCATGTATTACCATTGACAATTTAAATCAAGTAAATGTCATTTATACAGATAAATCAACAGTTACGAATAACAACACTTTTTCTTTACTTATATCGTCCTTTTCACCCCACAGCGATTCCAAACACGAAGTTACGTTACGTGACATAAATTCTGCAGTAGTTTTTTCAATTCTCTTAGATTAAAGTGGGTGTGGAGACATTGCCGTGTCTTTGCTTATTACATATTTACGCAATAGAACTCGAGTAACTAATAAAATTAAAAAATAGATCGGCCTGCTATAAATTTTAGTCCCCTCTTCTGACTGCTGGTTTCTAGTAATTGCTTTCTCTGCACATAATTTTATCAAATTACTACCATACCATTATTATTATGTAAATTTTATTTATTTTTCAAATTCAACTATATGCATGACTATGTTCCTTTAGTATAAAGTGAAAAACGGATGAATGGCCGTGACAGCTCATAGGTCTATACTATACTTTATCTGATTTAAGCAAGGGCAAAGCGTGTTCGACAGGCAGAAAATTTACCTTAAGCGTATATTTCGTAAAATGATCTCATACTTTTTGATACGCCACTGTCCGAACAAAATGAACGACAGAGCCTACCGCGAAACGGGAATTTTATAATGGCAACAGCAAAACGAAGGGTAGGACTATTTGTTATCTGCGGTTCAGGTTAATATACCTGCTAATATGGTCGTATAACGTTGGCGTTCTCTCGGTCTTTCTGTCTATACGTCTATCTCATCTTCTCCCTTTTTTTAAATTTATATATCATGAGTATGTGTGCGTATTCATGCTTATATCTACCAGGGATACTGGTGTAATTCGAGGAAGAATCCCATTTGATTTATGATCGGCCGTTATGCCAAAATCTGCCTGGCAAAACAGATGGCGCTAGTTCGTGCCGGCTAATTCGAAATTTACGTGTGTTATTATTTATTTTTATTGGAAGGTGGGAGGGTAATGATGGCGGTTAGCGATTTAATTAGCGTAATAAATGCGATAATCGGGGACTGACCCGCGCTCTTTAATGGGTTTTACTCATTTAGTTCCGAATACGTATGACTCAATAATTATACGGTATACACTTTATTATCTAACTTAATTCGTTAGGAAACTTGTAATTTAGATAAATGATTAAATGTTCATTTTTTCACATGCATGAGTAGTATGTGAGTATTATGGAAATAATTGAAGGAATATAGAAATTTAGCATGTCATGTGGTCATGAAATTTGACTGAATTAATCAGAAAAGGGATGGGAAAATGTAGACGTTGTCGGTAAAAAAATTACATTTACGCCCATTTCATTATACCAAACTACGTCATAATTATCAATTGTATAAAACTTAATACGAAAGCAGCCTTTGTGATAATTCAATTACTTCGTTCGTGTTTAACACATCGAGAAAATTATTAAAATTACTTTTTTAGTGAGAACAATATGAAATAAATTTCAACTGAATTATATATGTTTGTAGATGGTTAAAATTGTGGTGGAAAAAAACTAGACGACCGAAATTATCTTATGGAATATTAAGAATAATAAATTTTAAAAATAGGTACTTAATGCATCTAATTAAGAATTTGACATTGTTAGTTTGTACTAAATAATTACACATGTACATGAATGCAATTTCTTTCTAACTTATCCATTATGCACTGACATCCAAACCATTATTTTTTAATTCTTATTAATATGCTTTGCATTTTTCGCAATAGTTGGTTTTTCGAATATAAATACAGTTAATATATATACATATATTAGGGTGGAGCGATTTTTTTAAATTTAGCAATAGCTTTGGAATACCTGTAAAAAGTTGCTCTATTATCTCCCAAATATACACAGAAAATTTCTTTTCGCACATGATATATTTAGAGGTGCCCCCGACATTATTAAGTTTGGAAAAATTCATGAATTTAGTCGAAAAATCAAAAATATTTTATTGAACGTTTAATTACACACTGAGTGTTGCGCAGTTAGTATAAGATAGACAAATATAATCCGAAGCGAGCGTATTGACGCGTGTTGAAGCACGTGGAGACGATTTCGCAACTCTCCTAAAATGTTATTCGAACGCTATAGTCAACTCGCGTGAGTACTATTTCACTTGTGATACCCTTTGAATTTTACGTCTGAGATCAAGAAATAAGACTCATGTAAGTAGTATTTTCAATTTCCTATTTAGGTTTCAGATATTATTGTAATACTTTAGCACATATTATATATCTTTATTACAGTAAAATGTCTCAAGTCGAAACACGACAAATGATGACTTGTGCTGTATTCGGATTACCAGATACGTTACCAGTATCTCAATTACCAACTTATAATGACGTTATGAAAAATTACCTATTCATTAAAAATGAATTAAAGCCCAATAAAACACTAAAAGAGCTAACCGTTCATGACATATCCGAAATATTGACTCAAGAAGTTTTAGAAATTTGGCAAAAAGCTTCGCTGCCAACTGTTAGTGTTAAGAGAATTCTACAACTTATTCGTTCCTACCATGACAAATATAGAATCTTAATGAAACCTTATAAAGGTCGTCAAACAAACAAAAATTACGAAGAAAAGATCAATAGATTTATAACTGAGTCCCACAGATTATTTGATGTTTCCAGTTGCAAATGTAAACTTTTCTCAAATTGTAATTGTTTAAAAGGCAGTCGTGTTCCCAAGGAAGAAATAAATTTTTTACTCGATCAAAGAACAACAAGAAAAATGGTCATAGGCGGTGTAGATGAGGTTGAAACTATAAAAAATAAGAAAAAAGAAGAAAGAAAACAAAAAAGTTTATCGCGTAACAGAGAGATAACTAATTTTGAGAAACCGTGTTGTTCGCGTTCCTTACCTGAAGACTTGGCAATCGAAAGCGACAGTTCAAGCGATAGCGTAGCTTCTAGTCCTTACCTTGAAGCACCAAAGAAAACAGTTGATCCGCCACCAAAAAAAAGGAGATTAAATTTACCATCATTAGCTCTTGCCTGCGATCGTACTGGAGTTTCTGACAGAGCCGCTGCCATTATAGCTTCTTCTGTGTTAAAAGATGTTGGCATTATTTCACCAAAGGATCCAAGTGGTGTTATTGATCGTTCAAAGTTGCGCCGTGAAAGAACTAAAGTCAGAACAGCTTTACAGGATGCAGATCGCAAGAAAACCCTATGCGGTATGTATTTTGATGGGAAAAAGGATAAAAGGTTGATTAGTATTCGGCAAAAAAAAAAATTTACAGAAAAAGGGTACTAGAAGACCATTATGTGATTTTATCAGAGCCAGGAAGCGACTATTTCGGGCATATCACATGTGAGTTGGGAACTGCTAAACTAAATGTATTAAAGATACTATATTAACTCACTTGAAATCCAAATCGGTGAAACTCAGTGAAATAGTTGTTGTTGGTTGCGATGGAACAGTAGTAAACACAGGTTTTAAAGCTGGTATTATTCGTTTGAAGGAAGAAGAACTGAATAAACCACTACAGTGATTTATCTGCCAGTTGCATTCCAATGAAATACCACTGCGACATCTGTTGTTACATTTGGACGGAAAAACTACAGGGCCTAAATGCATTTCAGGTGCCATTGGATATCAGTTACAAAAATGTGAAACAATGCCAATAGTCGAATTCAACGCCATTCCTACAATATTACCTCAAATTTCCAGGGGTGATTTGAGTACCGACCAAAAATATCTGTACGATATTATGATCGCTATCAGCACTGGCGTTTTTTCTTCAGATTTAGCTAACATTGAACTTGGATCTCTCAATCACTCTAGGTGGCTTACAACAGCAAATCGAATTCTAAGATTATATGCTACTAAACCGGACCCCGAAGAAAAATTGGTGATATTAGCCACGTACGTGATGAGAGTTTATGGTCCGATGTAGTTTAGAATAAAATGTAATCCCTCGTGTATAAACGGAGCTAAGCACCAGTGGCAAACCATTAGTCAGAGTCACTATTTGCACGCCGATATGAAGAAGGTCATTGACAAGGTAATCCAACGAAATGGATTTTTTAGTCACCCAGAAAATGTTCTTATTTCTATGCTTGGAGATGAAAGGGAAATCATACGAGATCTAGCATATCGACGAATTTTAAAAGCAAGAAGTGAGAATGCTCCAGGACTTCGAATGTTTAAACTGCCTTCATTTAATTTCGATGCTGAGGATTATACCGACATTATAACGTGGCGAGACTGTGAGATAACTGAGCCACCTCTGACTTTAAATTTATCTAATGATTACTTGAAAGCCATTGTCAAAGACGGTCTCGGCGAATGTCAAAAAATTAAAGGTTTTCCATGCCATACTCAAGCCGTTGAGCGCTGCATCAAAGTGGTGACAGAAGCTTCAAGTGCAGTTTGTGGAAAAAATAAACGAGACGGTTTCATCAGGGCAAGGCTACTATGACGTCAACAAATGCCTACTTTTGATACAAAAAACAATTTAATATATAATTATTGTATTTCTGAATAATTATCTAGTTTACAATTATTTCTTGTATCTCGCTTCTTTAAATCTGTATAAAAAATATAAGATATTGACCTAACAAATAAAATATATAGTTTGATCACAATATGAAAAATAGGTAATTCTTTTTAAATTTTCCATTGTGTTGGGGCACCTCAAAACATCATTACAAATAGGTAATATTTCGTACGTTTAATTTACTCATTGAAATGCAATTTCATATCGCTATACCATTTTAAAAAACAAATTTTTTTTTTATTCATACATTATCGTTCCACCCTAATATACAGTAAAAATCTCTTCCCTATGGTCACCTACAAACGTGTATTACGTATGTGTGCGTTCGAGAGCGAGGAGTAGGGACTGCACGGAGCAGCAGCCTGCAATGCATACATATGAATGTAAGCACATACACATACATGTACATACACATACATAGTATAAACGTCGATGAATGTGGAACTAGCGGCAATAATAGGGACTTTATGTAATAATTAACACAAATAAGTGTGGACTTTTTGGAAGATTTTAATATTTTTAACGTTTAAAACAATGTCAGATATACCTATAACAATAACAATAAATAAAGCGGTAAATCAAAATAACTTATATTTTCTATACATAATAAATAAAACCTTCGTATGTTTTAACGGATTTAAACAGCCATATTTTTCAAAATTTTTAATTATGTGTCTTATCGTTTCAAACGCAATGGTACGTTGAAAGTTAATTTGAAATACCCGTGAAATTTCTCTTATGCTGCGACCAAGATGATACTGTTTTACAATTTTTTTTTGTTCAAGGGTAAAAATATCCATCGTGAATACCGACACAAGTTAGCTTATACGTAATCAATAGCCTTAAATTTAATAAAACCAAGAAAACAAATACTGGAACTTTGATAGAATAAATAAACGTAACTGAAATCTATTCGCAACAGTTAACCAAACCATCCACCTTTGCAAGTAAACTGTAACTAATGCAGAACTAATGGGTATCTTTTCGAGAAAGGCGTGCATCGCTGCTCGTCTCCACGGTCCCCATCCCTACTTCTCACTTCACGAACACACACATACGTAATACACGTATGTGTGCATATTCTACTGACTATAGGGAAGAGATTTGTACTGTATATAATCGAAAAGCCTCTTTACCATAGGGTGTGAGGTGATTAAAATAACATTTCATTTGCCAATTATAAATTAAACTACTAATCATCATAATATACAAATTTTGCCCACTCTTTTCTATCTCTTGCCATTCTTTTAGCCTCCATCCAATTCTTGCATTTCTTCGTTAGAATCGCAACAGCTTCATCATTCCATGATTTTCTTGGTCTTCCACGTCTTCTCTTCCTTTGTACTTTTGTTTCCCAGTTTCCCATATTGTTTTGACTTGTCGTTTGTCACTCATACGGCACACGTGTCCAAACCATTTGAGTCGGTTTCTCTCTAATACCTTTAGGACTGGCTCGATACCAAGTTCTTCTCTTACTGCTTCGTTTCTTATTTTATGTTTGCGTGTAATTCCTTTAACTGCTCTTAAATATTTCATATCTATCGCCTGTATTCTGCTTTTCATTTCATTATTTAGTATCCAGCTTTCGCTTCCATACGTCAGAATGGGTCTATAGATGGTTTTGTACACTGTAGGTTTCGTTTTCCTACTGATTTCTTTTTTCTGTATCAACGTCTTTCTCAGGCTATGATAGACTTTCTTTGCCTTTTCTTGATTCTGTCGTTCACTTCGTATTCCATGTTTCCTTCTCCGTCCAGTATTATTCCTAGGTATTTATATGTGTTGACTTGTTCTATCTTTTGATCATTTAGCTCGATATTAATTGTCGTATTTTCTTTGCCCACCACCATTACCTTTGTCTTACTTAGATTTATTTTAAGCTTTCTTCTTGTTAGCTCTTCTTCCCATATTTCCAAATTTTTTTGTAGATCTCTTTGTTTTTCTGCGCACACCATTAGATAATCGGCGAAAGCACAGTTTTACAAGTACACCGGCTGTAATTTATAGTGTCCAACATGTACTAGACTTACTCTACAGTTAATATATGAATTTTAATTGATATCTTCATTCAATAAAATCTCTCCAGAATTGTTAATTTGCTAATGTAAGTACATTTTTATATTTTACTTTATATGGCTAATCTGTAACTACTCTATTAGGTCCGACGAAGACGCTAAACAATTTCGAAACGTTAAGTAGTATAAATCGTTTTATTTGATACTTGGACCCAAATTCTGTTTTTATTAACAGTGAAATCATATACTAGATAAAAATATAAGTAATTACAACAATTTTTAATTTATGTTTAAGTTTCGGTTCTATATATAGAACCTTTTTCACAACTGCAATATTTATTAAAGTGTTAAAATGGTTAGAGTAATATTAAAATAAATGTACTTACATTATTATTATATGCATGCATTTCAAGATATCAAAATAGGATTAACTTGTGTGTGTTAGTTGACCGTATTCAGAACATCATTTTTTGTCTTGTTATTTTTTTCCAAATGTAATTATTGAGGTTTTATCGAAATTGATGTGTTCTTTTTAAGGCTGTACTATTGTTTGAGAATTTATTTCAATTTAAACGTTCTTGTGGATATTGCGCTATTTGGCTGATGTATACACCTTTGCAGTCATTGCATTGGATTTCATAAATAACGTGTTTCTTTTTTATATTTTAAGTAATATATATATATACTAGGTGACTCAATCTGAAATGAAATGAATGAGAAAAGAGGTAAATGTATTATAGTAAATATAAATTCACTGGGAAAACAAATCCTCCAATTGCGCTGCTGTGGCTATGTGACGTTAAAGGAAAAAAAATGTTTTTGACAAAAAAATAATTTTTTTAATTGTAAAGCTGACGAATTGATTACATTTTTTGTTTAGTCCATTTACTTTATAAACAATGTAACCCGCTATTTTAATAATGTTCCCGTCACCTGGCTTTTGACACATTGTCGAAATTACTTCAAAAACGTCACCTTTCAAATAACTCAGTGTTATTTAAATTCTTTTAAAAAAATTTGTATCGTGTATGTTCTCTTTTCTTCGATCCTACCTTAAATAAATACAATAGTGAGTGTATTCTCTTAAATATTTAATCTTCCTTTCTTGTGATCCTTAATTTTTGGATTTCATATCACTTTATGTTTAACTTCTTTCTATAACAGCTTCTCTTTTTGCTGTTTCCTATTACTTTTCATTCTCATTGAACTTGTTATTAAATTCCTTCTGCCAATACTATTATTATTCCAGTTATAATTTTTCGATTGTCAATTTATTACAAACAAAATGAATATGGGAATCGCTATACTACTACATTATATTATAACATTATTTTCTTTAGATTGACATTTTTAAATTCGTTATATCTTTTGAATGGAATGTCCGATTTTAATAATTTAAAAAGTATTTGACTGGTATTGAAATGGTCTTTAATAAAATATCATTCAATAGGATAAGGAATAATACAGAGGTATGGATAATATGGTTTGATTATTGTCGGCACTTTTATTAACTTTTAAAATGTAAAAAGTAGTTATAGTGGCATAACTACAGTAGTTGGACATATGGTTTCGCGGACTTTTTTGTAGATATTAATACGTTCTATAATACTGTAGAACATTTTTTTGTTCTATCAACAATAGTTTTCGCAGCGTACGCGATGGCAGATTTTTGTGACTAATTTTTTCACACCTTGGGTTACATTAATGCATTTTTATTGGGGATCCCTTTTTTTTTAAGTGTAATATAGCCTATGTCACTCAGTGAAAATGCAGCTTTCAAATGGTGAAAGAATTTTTGAAATCGGTCCAGTAGTTTTTGTGTGAAAACATTACAAACATACATACAAAAACACAAATGTTTCCTCTTTATAATATTAGTTTAGATATATATATATATATATATATATATATATATATATATATATATATATATCTATATATATAATGTATTAATATAAGGTATTTTGTGTTTTAATTTTGAGTGTAAGTTGTTGAGATTATAGGAGTTTTTCTGGGCTACTTTCCTGTTATATGGTGTTAAGATTTTGCTTATTTATTTTTTGACATGTTGTTTATATAAAGTATCGGGAGATATTTTTAAGTAGTTTGTTATAATTACATGTAAAAAAAGATCTTAACAAAATTATACCACAAACCAACTGCATCTTATCGTTTTCTGAATTTACTTAAAATAAGGCCAGAAAAACCAAACTGAGCAAGTTAGTTTTGTTGTGGTGTATTTCATTGTTCTTTCTGGCCTTATTTTAATTCTGTTTCCGATCCTCGTATATAAGTTTTAACTCATTTTACTGTCATACATATACATCTATCCTCTTTTTTTGTACGGCATCTGGTTTCTGTCCTCCTCCCTTAGCGCGTTCACAAGTCTCTTTCACATAGACGAAATTTCGTTTTCGCTCATCTAACATCCTAGTCAAAGTACGCTGGCATTTAGCCATTATAATTTGTTTTTTTAAATTCCATAATTAATATGTTTTGTAGTTTTCACTATAAGCTTTAGTCAAACTAAAATATAACTAGATGTGAACTTAGTTGATCTGCATTCTTTCTATTATAAAATCGCTTAGGAATTTTTAATTACTAGTGTACATACATTTTCATAATTTACTACGTATGGCTAATCTATTAATGTTTTATCAGATCTGATGAAGAAACAAATATAGTTTGGAAAAGTTACATAGCTAAAAATCGTTTTATTTGATACATAGTTTTCAAATTTTGTTTTTATTAACAATAAAATTGTATTTGCATTGTAAAGAACTTGTCTTTCGGGTTCGTTTAAATAAAACTAACGGTAAGTCAAACACACTAGACTAATAATAAAATACAATAAATACCTAATCAAAACTAAAAACAGTATTTATTTCATATCATTGTAACAATATTTTAAATTTATGACTATTATCAACTTGGCCGCGTTCACTTCTTCCTCCCATTTTCGAGGGCTTATATAGGCGTATACGCATTCGACAATAAGTCCGGATCTCTACTTCTAGAATCCTGCGAAAACTGATGTTTATTCGAGAAGGGCCCCGAACTTCTTGACGTGTATGGTATACGGTGGGTGTATGTATATATATATATATACATATATATAATTATTTCGTGACCTTGGTATGATATGATAAATTCAATCAGTTGGCGATTTAAGGTCTGGCTTTACTTTAAGTATATATATTTAAAACAACCCTATATGTTTCGGCAATGATGCCTTTATCAAGGATATAAAATATAAATGACAGTATACAAATGTCATATAATTGAGTTGCTATGGATAAAATCATTCAAAGATACATTCAAATTGAATAATAGTAAATCATGCCTTAGTATTCCAAAAACAGGGAAAAGCAAGACATGAGTTATTATTATGTATGCGCCCGTGGAGCGTCTTAAGATGCAAAGTTATCGGCATTAGCCTTAAACGAGAAGGAAAAGCACGAAAACCTACTCGGACACCCAAGCAGGAATCAAAACACGGAACAGTCAGCATAATAAGCAAATGTATATGATATTTAAATGTAATTGATATTTAAAAAACTTAAGATATATAATTATTTAACAAAAATATATATATATATATATATATATATATATATATATATATATTGTGATGGTAAACTGCAGATCGTTACACAATTAAGTTATAGTATATACTGCTTAAATTTTTTATATCATTTCTGTTAATTGAATTTTTTTCCTGTTTAATACTAATCATTTCTTTAATTTCTCTTTTCATTGTGTGTTGTTCTTTATCAATTATCTGTGTGTTTTCAAAATCGAAATGGTAATCGCGTTGTAGTTTGTGTGTTTTCTGATAGTTGTGGAACATATGGAATCGTGATATATGTTGTGTCATTGTTCAAATTTTTATTGGTGTCTGCAGTGGATAATTATTATCTGTTAAGATAATAATACTCAATACAGAAAAGATAACATCAAGAAAATTAAAACAATCTTAACAGATAATAGTTATCCACCACAACTTATAGACCAAACAATTAAAAAAAGAGTACACCAAAGTGTACAACACTGCAGACACCAATAAAAATTTGAACAATGACACAATATATATCACGATTCCATATGTTCCACAACTATCAGAAAAAATTAAATACACTTTAAAAAATATGATATAGCTACAATATATAAACTTAGTAATACTAATAAACATTTATTTTCAAAACTTAAACCTAAAATAGAAAAGAATCGAGAAACACATGTCATATATAAAATACTATGTCGCGATTGCGAAACGAAACAATATTTATACAAAAGAATACAAGCCCAGAAATACTCTAAAACAGACAAAACTGCTTTATATACACACAAACTACAACGCGATCACCATTTCGATTTTGAAAACACACAGATAATAGATAAAGAACAACACACAATGAAAAGAGAAATTAATGAAATGATTAGTATTAAACAGGAAAAAAATTCAATTCACAACAGAAATGATATAAAAAATTTAAGCAATATATATTATAACTTAATTGTGTAACGATCTGCAATTTACCATCATAATATATATTTTTTTTTTGTTATATATCTAAGTTATTTAAATATCAATTACATTTAAATATCATATACATTTGCTTATCATGCTGACTGTTCCGTGTTTTGATTACTGTCTGGTTGTCCGAGTAGGTTTTCGTGGGTTTCCTTCTCGTTTAAGGCGAATGCCGACAACTTTGCATCTTAAGACGCTCCACGGGCGCATACATAATAATGACTCATGTCTTGCTTTTCCCTGTTTTTGTTGTCATTCTGTTTTTGGAATACTAAGGCATGATTTACTATTATTCAATTGGAATGTATCTTTGAATAATTTTATCCATAGCAACTCAATTATATGACATTTGTATACTGTCATTTATATTTTATATCCTTGATAAAGGCATCATTACCGAAACATGTAGGGTTGTTTTAAATATATATACTTTAAAGTAAAGCCAGACCTTAAATCGCCAACTGATTGAATTTACTATATATATATATATATATATATATATAGGTTAATAATAAATTCGAAGCAGGCAAGCGGTCTGTCAATTGAAACTCATTTATTTTTTTATCTCTATATTTCATAGCGAGTTAGTTGCTTCTTGAGGAGATAGGAATGTAGAGTTAAAAAATAAAAGTGACATGACTCGTTTTAAACTCTACATTCTTATTTCCTGAAGGAGCAACAAACCCCCAAAAAGATAAACATAAAAAATAAATGGGTTGTAATTGATACACCGCTTGCCCGTTTTTAATTTATTATTAACCAATATAGTACTCTCGATAATTATTTTAAGTTATATATAGTTGATTTAGATGTTCGATTTAAGGTCTGTTTTACCTTAATATGTATATATTTAAAATAATCTCTTACATGTTTCGGTAAATATTTCCTTCATTAAAGAATTAGAAATGAGAGTATATTAATGTCAAAGTTATATAAGTGGTACTGGTAATCTTGGTGAGAAATACATAATCTAAGCAGTATACACTATAACATAATAATGTAACGGTCTGCAATTTACCATCATATATTATAAATTATTAAATATATATCTTGTGTTACATAAATATCTAGTGCACTGCTTATCTTGCCTACAGTGCCGATTTCAACCCGAGTCTGAGCTGTCCAAGTAGGTTTTCGTGGCTTCCCTTCTCGATCTAGGCGAATGCCGACAGCTTAACATCTTAAGTCGCTCCACGGGTGCAAGTGTAATAATAACTCATGAGATTACTATATAAATGTGAAATAAATATTGTAAAAATAAATGTTATTAGTTATTAGTCTTTAAGTTATTATTTAGTGTATGCTCTTTTTATTTTTAATATCGTATGTGTTAGATTACCGTTAGTTTTATTTAAGAACGCGAAAAGACAAAACACATTTTATAGTATCTACAGACTTAATTTTTATTTTATTTTATATTTTAAAACATTTTTATTTTATCGCCAAGCAAATAAAATGCTATTAAAACAATTATGAATAAAAGCATTTAACATAGAATTCAATATAAACCCCTTTTCGTTTGGACAACTGTACAAACAATTTGAATAAGATAACATCATAAATTTTAATTTAGGATTTCCTCTTTGAGGAAGCGAACACAAATCCTGTATTGAATGCGGTAATTTTCTCGATTCGTACAAGACGACTCCCTCAAAATCTGACAGTGCAGACTGGATCTTTATCGATGTGTCCTTTATATCCTCTGCGCGAAAGAATATAAGTTTTCTGCTTCGCTAGTCCATCACGACTGTTTTTTTTTCTTTTACGATAAGCCCTTCTATTCGCTGTACCAGGGACTATCGATTTCTCAGTTAAAATTATTGTACCTATCAATTGAGATCGTTTCCCTTTTTGAAATTTTCCTGATAGTTTTTGTTTCGCCTATCTTTTTTTGTTGTTAATTCTAACGACTACAAACTTACGTCTTCGAAAAATTTAAAAATATTGTATAAATGAAATGTTCTAAATGAAATGTTCTAAATGAAATGAAATGAAATGAAATGTTCTTAATCTTTCATTTATTTTTACATTTCTTTCAATAAATTTATTATTTTTATATATACTAGAAAACTACATACAATATCGCTTATAGGGTTCTGCGGTTGTTGTCCATAAATATTTCTGGAATTCCAACCCGAATTGCGTCCTAAGCATTGCTTTGCTCTTGGCAATGTTTTGTCTACTGTTACAAGGGACATCTTAACCCTAGGATGCATATCTGCTTTTACATAAATCGGGCTTTAAAAGCTCGCTCATAAACCTCGCGATAAAATGCGACAATACAAATTTTATTGAAATAAAGATATACTCAAGAGATCATTACACAAAACCAAACACAGTTATCATTCTGAGCTTCCTGTAAATGAGAACTAAATGACTATTGAATCTCATTTTTATATGCAAATGTAACGCCTTATGTGATGCGTTAATTACTACTAAGTGTGTACCAGGAAGTTCAGAATGTTAACTATATATATGTTACCGTGAAAGACCGAAAGTAGTGGTTGTCGACATACACCGGTTAATGTCGACAGACACCAGATGAATAGGTGAAAGACCGAACAATTATTAGCTATATTATAAATTCGGTCCTTCACCAGTGTATGTCGGCAAACACATATAAGCTTCGGTCAATGTCAGAAACGAAAGGACATTTATTATAATATAAGTTTATTATACATATTATTCTCGTCACTGCAAACCATTCATTCTGGAATTCTTTACAGGTATTTGTAATATCTTGCATCTATTCAAATTCACAATAGGCTTATTAAGAAACGAATATTTAGTTCTTAGTTTTGTTCCATTTATTACCGTAGTTCATTACAATAGCTCTAGGATTTCCCAAATTCAGAGGGTTGTAAACTGTTTATATATTCTTTTAAATTCAAATTCATAGATCAGTTCCAAATGATCAATCGGTAAAGACAGTTCTCGCAGAGACTTATCTAATAGACAACCCGTGGCAGGTGAAATATCATCAACAGGTATTATAATTTGTGCTCGATGGCTACTGCAGTAAATAGTGATCAATTTCTTGAAAAGTTAAATACCCTAATAAGAAATAAACGAGAAGACAATGGTTTTTATTTTTCTCAAGAAAGGTACTCTAAAATCGTTTCTGAAGTGATTTCTGCTTAAAGTAATTGCAGCACCCCTTTGGACTACAGACGTTTAAGACATTTTGACATTTTAAAAGTTAGTGACGAACAAAAGTTAATTGTGCCATTAAAACCAGGAGAAACGAATATCCAGTATTATGTTACAAACGAAGTGTTGTTTAATATACTTTCCCAAACTCACATACGAACAGGCCATGGAGGAAGAACACGAATGCTAAAAGAATTGCAAGTTAAATACAAAAATATTACTTATGAAGTCATAATGCTCTATTTAAATTTATGTCAACTATGTCAAATGAAACACAGTGCTCCTAAAAAAGGTATTGTTGTAAAACCAATGGTGAGTTCCGAATTAAACTCTAGATGCCAAGTCGATTTGATAGACTTGCAATCACACAGCGATGGCGATTACAAATTTATAATGGTTTACCAAGATCACTTAACCAAGTTTGTCCAGTTACGAGCGTTAAAAACCAAGAGAGCAGAAGAAGTAGCATATCACCTTCTTCAAATTTTTTTAATATTTGGTGCTCCCGCTATATTACATTCGGATAATGGCAGAGAGTTCAGTAACCAAGTCATATCTGAACTATGCGCTATATGGAAAGATGTTAAAATAGTGCACGGAAAGCCTCGTCGCAGCCAAACACAAGGCTCAGTCGAAAGAGCCTATCAAGACATACAGAATATGTTAACTGCGTGGATGCATGATAATGATTCAAATAAATGGTCAGAAGGGTTGTCGTTTGTCCAATTCGCAAAAAAACACAACTTACCATGAAGGGATACGCCAGAGTCCATATGAGGCTCTGTTTGGCGTTAAACCAAAAAGAGGCATAGCATCGTCATCTCTCCCCAACGAGCAAATTACAAACATTGAAACCGAGGAACAGCTAGAAGCTTGCGTTAATACTTGTGAAGAAAATTTGGTTAGTGACCATATTGATGACCATGTTTTAGATGTAAGTGATATGGATGAACAAAATACCATTGGAGCCAATCCATCTTCATCTGCCACCAACAGGTCTTCATCTGAAGTGCCGACTGATCCACAACCCAGCACGTCTTCAACTCAAACACTGACTGATCTGCAACCGATTACGTCTTCATCTCAAGAGCTGACTAGGCAGCACGAGCTAATCAATTCAAAAAGAGTAGCAGCAAAAGAGAATCTACTACTTTACATTTTTCTAGTTAATAATAATATTAACTACAACAAATAGATTTTAAATTTAATATTTGTAAGAATTAAATTAACCAATTTTACTAAATTAAGTGTTGGAAATGCCCCCCGTAAGCTTTAATACAACCAACTAGCCGCCTCACCATTGAATTATGCGCTCTTTGGAAAATACCAGGCGTGTTTTTTATTATTTCACATGAATTAACGATTCTATTTCGTAGATCCTCTTCACTTTCAATATGAGTTTTGTACACCAACGATTTAAGGTGTCGCCATAAAAATTAATCCAAGGAATTCATATTGAGCGAACGAGGTTACCATGGTTGTGGCCCTGCTATCCCGGTCCAACGATTACGGTAATTTTCATCCAAAAATTTGCGCGCCACTAGACTAAAGTGTGGTGGAGCACCGTCGTGCATGTACCATATACGAAGTCTTTCCATAACAGGAACCTCTTCTAAAAGTTCAGGTAATACGTATTCTAAAACCTTCGATATTCTTCCCCATTAAATCTAGATGGAAAAAATGTGGCCCAATGAGGTGGTCACCGATAATTCAGGTCATTTGGCACAAAGGGTGTAGACAACTTCGTGTAGCGGAGTTTGATTGTTGGATTGTTACTGCGCCCGTTTACTACCATCATTCAAATTCACCAACTTTTGGGTACTACCTTGTACAATAAAGTTATCGAGTAGGAGAAGCGATTTGTTTACTTCCGTAAGTTTTTAGCATACAGCGTAATACGCAAAACAGAATATAAAATTAGTTCCATTTATACATTAACATGTACAAAAGGTCTAACAAAACAAAGTCGCCCATTTACGACTACCATTTTAAAGAAGCTT